>CM042351.1:11102083-11721666 GCA_023558445.1 Drosophila pallidifrons
GGCCCACAAAATGTTTTCCGTTACACATTTGATAACATTCAGCAATATTTGCAGCGCACATCCGTTTCTTGTAATCGCTTCAATCACTCAATCAATCAATCAATCATTCCATGCGGGAAGTAAATGCGAATTATGGCAAAACTTGCATCAAAACTTTTTCGCTGCATTTGCGAAAAGTAACAAACAATTAATATATAGAGGAATTCTAGATTATTTCTTTGCGAGTCTAGAATAAACTTTTGATCAAATATATTTTAATCTGAAGTGTGTATTGAATATGTTATAATGAATTTCTTTATGTAATCCTTTTCTAGTTGACATCTGAATTTATTTATTTTTTGTGAATTAAATATGGAATCATAAACTGATGTGAATCTAATCTTCTTAGCTAAATAACAGCTAATATTCTAGTAATCTTAAGAATGCAATTATTTCGAATTCATATTTCAGAAAGTATGAGGTTAATTTGTATATTCTTCTTTACTAAAAATTGTATCATATTAAAATAAATTTTTGTAACCCAATTTCTTTCAGTTTAAGCTTTTTATGTTCACTCATTAAATTATTTATTTATTTATATGTATATTATTTTATTTATATAGTTAACCTATTAACCTTCTTCTATACTTTAAAACACTCTAAACTGAAACCGAGAACTAACAATGTTCAACTAATATTCAAGTATATAATTTATTTTTTACTCTCGCAATTTGTAATCTAATATCTAATATTTCATATTTTTACTTTCGCTATAAAACTTATTGTTTTAACTCTTTAATACTACAAAAACAATTATAATATAATACTACTCTAATTTATATAAAATTTTTAAAGGTTGTTGAATTTATTTATTTCAATATCTATATTTCAATATTTCTACGAAGTTTTTCTAAATGATTATGATTATTTATTATAATTATATTTATGTTATATTCTCTCTTTCCTTTAATATAATTTCTCATATTTTTATTTACTATATTATTATATATTCATTTCTTTATAAAATTATTCTCTTCTAACTCTTTCCTTATTATTACAGAGCAATAATTATGTATACTTACTAAACTAAACTCTAAGCTCTAACTCTGCTATATTTCAAAATTCCTTATTATTATTTTATTTTTTTTTTTATTTTTCACCTTTAATATAATTGTATTTATGGTATAGTCTCTCTTTCCCTTAATATAACTTTTCATATTATTATTTACTATACTATTATAAATATGTTCATTTCCTTTATAAACTTATTCTCTTCTATCTCTTTATTAGTTTTGTATTTTCTTTCTTTATAAACTTATTCTCTTCCAACTCTTTTCTTTATTATAGATATATATATATTTATAGAGCAATACTTATGCATAATTTGTATCTATTCAATAACTAACTAAACTCTAAACTCTTCCTTATTATTATTTTATTTTCTTTTATATTTCTTTTTTATTATAATTTTATTTAACTTATAATCTCTCCTTTAACCTCATTTTTCTCAATTTGATTTCCTATACTTTAATTTATTTTATATTCCTTTCTTTATTCTCTTCTAACTCTTTATTAGTTTTATATTTTATTTTTCTTTCCAACTCTTTCCTTATTATTATAGAGCAATATTTATGCTTAATTTTTATCTATTTACAAACTAACTAATCTCTAAACTCTTCCTTATTATTATTTTATTTTCTTTTATTTTTCTTTTTTATTATAATATTATTTTTGTCATAGTCTCTCCAATCTTTAATTTAATTTTTCTCAATTTTGTTTCCTATACTTTAATTTATTTTATATTCCTTTCTTTATTCTCTTCTAACTCTTTATTAGATTTATATTTTATTTTTCTTTCCAACTCTTTCCTTATTATTATAGAGCAATATTTATGCTTAATTTTTATCTATTTACAAACTAACTAATCTCTAAACTCTTCCTTATTATTATTTTATTTTCTTTTATTTTTCTTTTTTATTATAATATTATTTTTGTCATAGTCTCTCCAATCTTTAATTTAATTTTTCTCAATTTTGTTTCCTATACTTTAATTTATTTTATATTCCTTTCTTTATTCTCTTCTAACTCTTTATTAGTTTTATATTTTATTTTTCTTTCCAACTCTTTTCTTATTATTATAGAGCAATATTTATGCATCATTTTTATAGACGTCTATTTAATAACACGTCTCTATATCTTTATAGAGAAGTTCTTTCCTGCTGCGAATTGTAATTAAGTTGGCAACAAACACTGAACATTGATTTAATTTATAGTAATTAATTAATTGCACTCACCATAAACGCCAAACACCGCAGTTTAATACTTTGTTGTTAATGTTGTTGTTGCTTTTGTTGTTGTTGCTTTTGTTGTTGTTGATGTTGCTGATGTTGAATTTGTTTTTGTTGTTTTGTCACTTGATGTTGCCTCTTTTTGCATTTGTGTGAATTTTTGTTTTGTATATTTTTTATTTTTGAATATTTTCTTCTTTTCTTTTATAAATTTTGTTGTTTTGCTTTTGTTAAATTATTTTCTTGTTGTGTTGTTGTTGTTTAAAAACTGTTCGAAAAGTGAAATTTTTTTTTTTTTTTTGCATGCACAACCAAAACAAAATTTTTCGTGTTTTCTTCTTTTTTTGTTCTTTCTGAAAAAATTTATAATTTTTCCTCGTTTTGCGTTTTTTGTTTTTTTGTTTTTTGGAGAGGGATTTTTTTCGCTTTTGTTTTTGTTTTTGCCGAAAAAAACTTTAAATGTTGATGAACGAAAAAAATGGAAAACGAAAATCTTGCAGCTTCATTAAATTTTCCGTGTGTTTTGTCTGCTTCGAATTTTCATCGCATTTTCTTTTAGTTTGTTGTTGTTGGAAAGTTCAAAGTTCAATTTGTTGTTGTTGGGGGCGTTGCAATTTGTTGTTGTTGTTGTTGATGTTGATTTTGAGGATTGTTTTCAAAAAAAAAAAAAGAAAAGAACCCAAAACTAGACATGAAATTTGTTGCAAGTTTTGTTGTTGTTGTTGCTGCCGCTGTTCTTGTTGCAGTTGCAAATGTTGTTGTTGTTGTTGTTGTTGTTGCTGTTCTTTTCACACACACACTTGAAGAATTGCATTTGTTGTTGTTTTAGTTGTTGTTGGATGTTGTTGTTGTCGTAGTTGTTTCAGTTGTTGCTGCTGATGTTGCTTTAGTTGTTGTTGCTGTTGTTTCCGTTGTTGTTTCCGTTGTTGTTGTTGTTGCTGTTGTTGTGGTTGCTGTTGCATTGCAGTTGTTGTTATTGAGTTGAGATGTTGTTGTTGTTGTTGTTTTGTAGATTTAAATTTGAATTTGTTGTTGTTGTTTTAAAAACGCTTGTGTTTGTTATGAATTTTATTATAAAACATTTTGTTGTTGTTGTTGTTGTTGTTTGTTGTGTTTTGAGTTTATGCCTGCAAAAAGAGAGTTGTTTTGGTTCTTCTTCTTCTTCTTCTTCTTCTAATTCATTTGCCGTCGCAACACAAAACAAAAAAAAAACTGGCAAAAAAAATGCACAAATGTTGCAATGTTGCAAGGACACACAAACAAACACACAAATTGCGCGCGCAACAACAAAGCGACAAACAAACAAACAAAGCAAATTTTCGAATTCAAATTTTGATGTACTTTTTATTTTTTGTGTATTTAAAATTTAGTAAACATTTGTGGCAAGTCGTGTGTTGTTTGTTGCAAGTTGCGCGTTGCACGTTGCATGTGTTGTTGTTGTTGCCGCCGCGCTGCTGCTGTAAAAAGTCAAACGAACGAACGAACGAACGAGCGAACGAGCGAAGGAACGAACGTATGAAAGTGTCTGCAAGAACTGCAATCGCATCGCGTGTGAAATCTCTGCGAAAGTCCAAAGAACGTGCAAAGCGTCGCAGCCAGCGTCGACGTCGCAGTCGCTGCCTCGACGCTGCCGAATGCGAATGCGAATGCGCTTCGGACGCAACACGACGATGACGATGACGACGTCGCCTTTGCTTTGCTTTGCTTTGCGTGCGTGTGTTTCTATGCCTTCGCCTGTGTGTGTGTGTGTGTGTGTGTGTGTGTGTGTTTGACTTAAGAGCGCCGCACGCGCTTCGGCAAGAGCACAAAAATGCAGTCAGCAGCGCTGTTGGCAGCGCAGTCAACGATTGCACTTGGCGCTCTCTCTTTCTCGCTCTGCTCTCTGCTTGCGCTCTTTCACTCAATTGAGCGCAGCACGCAAATCAGCTGCAGTCGATGGAAATGACTCAAAAGTGAATACAAACGCAGCGCACATGTCGTATGCGTAATATCTACTATGTGTGTGTGTGTGTGTGTGCGTGTGTGTGTGTTTCTAGTCACAGCTGTGAAACACTTTGTGAACTTCGTTTACCACACTTTACTTTTTGTTGAAAATGCAAAATTCTATTTTTATATAAATTCGATTCTCATCAAACTCTCTAAACAAAAACACAAAACTTAGTAAAAAAGAAAGTTGTAATTTCAAAATTAAACTATATAAATATATAAAAAAAAATATGTACTAAAAAGTTCAACTACAAATTTGTTAAAAGCGAACTTCACTAAAAAATTAAACTGCAAGCTTATTAAAAACAAAATTAAGTTTAAAAACATTTTAAATTTAACTGCAACTTAATTAAAAACAAAATTTAGTAAAAAAAATGAAAAATTTATTTGCAAATTTATTAAAAACAAAATGTAGAACAAAATGATCATTTAAAATAATTATTATTTAAAATTGAATTTAAAAAATAATAAAAATTGATTGCAAATTTAATAAAAATAACAAATTTCCTAAACACTTTTTATTTTAATTTAAAATTAAACTGTAAATTTGGCAAACAAAATAATATAAAATTCAAAATTGAACTACAAATTTATGAAAAACAAAATTTGCTAAAAATATGTTTTATAAAATTCAAAATTAAACTGCAAATTAAAAAAATAATCAAATTGAAAGTTAGAAAACAGATTGCAAAATTCATAATAACAACAAATTTAGTAAAGCATTTTTTTTTATATTAAAATTTAGAATTTCAAATTTATTAAAAACAAAATTTACCAAAAAAAAATTCAAAAATTTAAAATGCAATTTTAAAAAAAATTAATTGATTTGAATATTACAAAACACATTGCTAATTTCATAAAAGTACAAAACTTAGTATTATTTTTCAATTAAAAATTTAACTTCTGATTTATGTTAAACATAATTTCGCAAAACAAATTTTAAATTCAAAATTTAAACCAGACACAAACATTAAAAACAAATTACTAAATATTGTAAGCCAAAAATATGATGAAAACAAAGAATATAAATTTTGCAATTCTTTTGTAATTTTGTAATTATTTTCTTCTTCTTTTAATTTAATGAAATCAAATTTAGTTTTAATATATTAAATGAACTTGCAACTTTTAGATATTCTTTCTTTTTCCATTTTTTATAGTAAATTTTCATTGTACAATTTTGTTTTCAAGTCTGGCAACTAAATTCACAAATTGTTCTAACTATTTTTTTGTTTTAAATAATTTTCATGAAACTTTCTCAAATTTTGCATCGCAATTTAAGTTGAATATTTGAATTCTTTGTTTATTTCGTTAGAAACTTTGCACATTTCAATAAAAATTAAACAATGTCCTGTTGTGTTCCATTTTTATTTTTTTTTAAGACGACAAAAAAAATACCGACGGCAATTTAGTCTGTCTTCTTCTCCCTATTCTTCGTAACTCTCACTCTCGCTATCTCTCTCTTTCGCATGCGTTTAGCATTTGTCTCTCACTTTGTTCGCTGCTGCTTCTTCTTCTTCTTCTTGTTTTTCTTCTTCTTGCCACGATCTCAGCACACTTTAAAGAGATCAGAGACCAAAAAACACTTTTGTATTTCAAAGAAGAAAAAAAAAATTTCCAAAAAAAAAAAACAAGATGAGAAAATATTGTAAAACGTTATTTTTTTCACTTTTCCACTGCTTTAGAGATTTTCATTATTATTAAATATTTTTGATTTGCACTTGAAAATGAAAAATTTGCATTTTTATATATATATATATTTTTCTTTTATTTTGATTTTCGATTTTTATTTGCAATTTTTCAAATATATTTTGCACAACACAAACAGTAAAAAAAAATTTGCTGGCAATTGAAAATACACAGTAAAAAAAAACAGAGAAAATGAGTTTTATTTTTTTATTTTTTAAGGCGCGCGCGACGCGATTTAAGAATTTTTTGAGTTGAGTTGAGTTTAAAAATTAATTTTCAAAATTGAATTACTTTTTTTTTTTGTATTTGTGAGAAGGCGCAACAACTTGAACGAAACGATTTTAAGAGAATTGTGATTGATAATTTGAAATATTTTTGAATATGAGTTTTGTTGTCGGTTGTCGGTTGTTGCTGTTGTCGGTTGTTGGTTGTTCGAAGTTGTTGTTGCTTCTTCCGCGAGCTGCGTTTGTGCGCGACAACGTGCGGATCTGTTATGATTCAATACGTTTTCGATACGTTACGTTGAACGTCGCCGGACCACGCGGCAGGCTGCGACGCGACGTCAACGGCGGCAGCGCGACAGGCTCACACACTCACACACACACACACACACGCAGAGAGACGCAGCAGAATGCAAAAACGAAGAGGAAGAAGCAGCAGCAGCAGCAGCAGAGGAGACACGAGCAACAACGATTCTAAGCGACGCTCAAAACCAACGACGACGACGACGTCGACGTCGACGCATCGCTGCAGCTGCAGCTGCGCTCTGCCTCCTCTCCACCCCCAATTGTGTGGCTGGCCACCCACACAAGCAGAAGAGAAGAAGACGAAAGCAAAAAAAAAAAAAAAAAAACAAAAAAAAGAGCGTAACACACGCGACTGCGATTGCGACTGCGACGCTGCTCTCAGTGCATGTCCAACTGTATGTTGGTGTGTGTACGTCTCTCTGCTTGTGTGTGTGTGTGTGTTTAGTGCGAGCCAATCAACGGCTAAAATGAATCGCAAGGCGCGTGAAACACACGAAAAATAATTATTAATGAACAAATCAACAATTATGCCAAAAGATTTGCACAATATTCTGAAATTTACACAACAACAAAATGCAATAAATTGCGTAATTTAAAATATGTATATAGAAAACAAAACTGAATTAGAGAAGCGCATAACGGTAAAGAAGAAAGAAAATGATAGTCGGAAGAATTTTTGTAGAATTTGAAGATAATTTCCAGAAGATTCTCACAGAGAGAGTGCGAGAGAGAGAGAGAGAGCGCAAAGAAAGCCGCCAAAATAGAATTGCAACGCAATGCGTTGAAAGGGGAGAGGGGGGGGAGGGAGCCACCCTCAACGATCTCACAAAGAAAGTTGGAACAACAAAAAACCAAATTTCGTTTCGTCTTTTTTTTTTTGTGTGTGTTGATGATGATTTTTGCACTAGTATTTTTAGCCGTTTTTTGTTTGGTCTTTTTTTTTTGTTTAGAGGGGATATTTTATTAGCCACGCAATTTCGAGTTTAGAATATTATTAAAAAAAAAAATAAAATAGTTGTTATTGTTGTAGTTAGATTTTCTTAGCGCTTCACTCACACACAAGCGACGAGGAGCAAACGAAACAACCGAATGAACAAACTGAACAACTCTGAGCTGAAGCGACGCGACGTCAACAGCAGCAGCAGCAGCAGCAGCAGCGGCAGCGAAGGCGGCAGCGGCAGAGACTCGCAGTCGCTGTGCTCCAAACCAAAGCAAACCAAATCAAACATACACACAGACACTCCACTCACACACACACAAACACACACACGCAGCGACAGCGCAAAATTTTTTGCAAACTGCACACACACACATGCATACGTGGCGGCAGAGTGAAAACGTCGCGTCGCCACTTGCAAAAAAGTTGCATTCGCAGAGAGCGAACGACAGAGCGAGAGCGAAAGAGAGTGAGCGAGATCCTCCAGCAGACGTCGCAGCAGCAGCAGCAGCAACAAACAGCAAACAGCAACGGCAATGTTGCCAAGCTCCCCTTTTGATTTTCGCACAGCTCTTTAGCAACATGTTGCTGTCGCCAAAAATTCTAAGAGCAAGCAGAGAGTGAGTGAGAGCAAAAGCAAAAGCAAAGGCAAGGCAAGCGTATGAGTGAGTGAGTGAAGCGAAGCATTCTTTGCCATTTTGCGAATTCTCTTTTGTCGCTTCACTTACGCACACACACACACACACACCTGCTTGCTAGTGTGTGCCAAAGAGATCCCAACGCGTCGCTGCCGTCGTCGTTGTTGCTGTTGCTGTCGCTGCTTGAGCGTGCGAAAAAATTAGCAAATAAAATAGCAACAAACGCACACACACACAGGCGTACGCACACAGAGACCCGCATATAGAGAGAGCGAGAGAGAGAAGCACATGGCATAGAAAAAGTGTGCAAAAAAATTAGAAAACACAAAGCACACTCATACACACACACACACACGGACAACAAGTTAACTTTTTCGGCTCGCAAAAAAAGTAGAGAAACAAAATAAAAAAAAAAAGAAAAACATAAATTAAATGAGCAAAAAAAATAAAAAACGCGATTCGCGCAGATATCTCGCTAGGGGCCCCCGATGAGTCTAGAAATGAGCACAACAACAACAACAACAACAACTTAACCGACAAATTCGCACAACATTTTTGCAATGAAGAGGTGGATGGTCAGAGAGAGGGGAAGGGCAGCAGTTGGGGGAGGATTGTGCTGCTGAGTTGGGCAGACAAACGACATAATTAATCACCTGTGTTGCTGTTGTTGTTGTTGTTGCTGCTGCTGCTGCTGCTCGGCGATCGTGGCGAAAGTTTGACAAGCGCTGCGCGCATACAAAGCGTGCACTCGCTGCGCGCAACACTTTGACAAGCACTGCTGACAAGCACGTCATACGCATGCAAAACCACAGTTTGAGCAGCAATTGATCACTCACTAACAGTTGACGAGCCACTGACTGACAAAGCTTATGCGAGCAGCGCTTTTCAAACTGTATTGCCCTTCATCATGAAATACAATTTGCTACTGATAAATTCATTTATTACTGTTATCTTTATGTATATTTATTTTTTGTGATTCAAAGTGGAAATTAATAAAATGTTGAATAATGATATATTTTAAAGATTAAAATATTATAATTAACATTAGAATTACATTTGTAAATTATTTCATTTAATATTAATATTCTTGTATTTATTTAATTAACATTCAAATTTTATTTTTTTAAATTATTTCATTTTATATTTGTATTTTTTTTATTAATATGATTTTTGTTTTACAATACTTAAGTGTAATATAGTTCATAAAAAAATAGATTTAAGTTATATGGAAAAATTAATGAAATACAGTGAAAACTCGCATCGCGGACACTTCGTTTTATGTGTTTCCCATCCTGAGTTTTCACTGTTATATATTAATATGTATGTATGTATATATTAACCAAAAATAATATATATATATTTTTTGATCTTATGAAAAGTTTTTAGGTTTTAATACTGTAAGATTTTTTTTCTTATTATTTACTAATTAATAAGAACTTGGGTCATATATTAAATATAAACATTAAGATTTTCATGTTCTTGACGCACTTTGAGGCTAAAATTCATAGTACTATGGATAAATCTACAACTTTTTTTAGAGCATAATTTCTTCGCTTATTTATTATTATAATTTAGTTATCAAATATTTTAATATATAACAAATTTGTCTAATAATAGATTACATTTTATTAATTCTTAATCGTATTTTTTTTTTGTTAATTTTACTATTTTTATTGAATCTATTCTCACTACAATTTATAAAATCCGCAAATAAATATCAAAATCTTGTATAATACATTAAATAAAATTTTTGTATTATATTATCAATCATAAAATGAAAAATAAAATATACAAATTGTATACAAAATTTTATTAATTATTAGCGATATTTATTTATAAATATAATCACATATAATCATATGAAATACATGCATTTATTATATTCGTATAATTTATTTATTGGCAAAACTTTAGCGAAATATTTTTTAATATGTAAGTTAATTAATTTACTAATAAGAAACAAAGTATCGGTATTTTCTTTAGTGTATTAATAACAAATATGACGCATATGAAATTATGTATTATTTCATAATTAATTTTAATTTGAAAAATTAATAATCTGAAAATTCAAACTTAAAAAATAATGGTACTTATCGTTATTTTTTATATTTATAATTTATCAAATTAGTAATTAAAAAAAATAGTACAAATCGCTTTTTTAATTTTATAATTTATAAAATTAGTAATTTGAAAAAATAAACGTAAAAAAAAGTTTTGTTTTGCGATCGTAAAACACTTTTCCCATTGGTTTTTTGGTTTAGCAAGCACTGCTTGCGGTTTGACAGCAACTGATGCAGCAGATCATGTTTGTTGTTTTGATTTGTTTCGTTTAGCATCTCGCTCGCACTTTGTTATTCAACGCAACCACAAGTCGCGTCCCTTCCCCTTCCACTAACATTCACCACTTCCTTTTCGCCTACTCCCCATTCTCTCCCCCTCTCCGTCGCTTTTGCTTGTTTTCATGTTGCTCTCGTTGCGTTTTGTTGTTTTGCATTTTCATCGTTGATTTTGTTTTTATTTGCGAATTCGTTGTTTGCTCAATAAAATCGAAATGCAAGACATTACCGTTATCCCCTCAGTTCGCTGTCTCCCTTCCCCACCCGCCCTCTTCACCCCTCTTTCGTTGCTTCTTCTTCGTCTTTCGACTGCTTCGAAATTGTTTTTGGGCAAACGTCAGCAACCCCTTTCGGGCTGCCAACGCACGCTCTTTCCCCCTTCCCCCTCCCTCCCGCTACCCCCTTCACCACACAGAGACCAGCACGCAGTCGCCACACACACACAGACAGTCACACACACACACAGACGCATAGCACGCAACACTCAAATAAACTCAGACATTGACTCCAAAAAGGCAACGACAACATCAACGGGGTTGCTAGACGAGGGGGTGGAGGGGGGCCACTGAATGGACTCTGTGCCTATGTGCAAGGCCCAACGGCCGACACACACACACACACACACACACACGCAGACGACGCGTCTCGACGTCGACGTCTCTGTCGCTGTCGACGACGCAGCCGAGACAAGTTTCGTCCTTTTGGCTTCGTTTTGCGTTTCTTTTTTTGCGCTCCTTTTTGTTGGCCTGCGTTGCCAAGGGTTTCCTTTGTTCACACAAGCCAAGCTAACACCCCCTCCCCACCCCCTCTCTCACCCCGCCACCCTACATCGCACTCAAGTCTGTTGCACTCACGACCCCACGACGACGGCAACGACGACGCCGCCTAATGACTAACGGACACTTTTTTCCAGCTACACACACACACACACACACATGCACTGCGTTACACTTGCTGCTGCTCCCCCTCCCCCCACACCATACTATTGTTGCCTGCCCTTCGCTTTGCCTAAAAAAAAAACACCGTTCTGTGTGTGTTTTGCATTTTTTGTTTTGCTCGTTTTGTTCGTTGCGTTTTCGGCCGCTGTCAGCGTCGCACACTTGCGACGTCGACGTCGACGCCGGCAGCAACGTCGCTGCGTTTTGCTCTTTGGCGCTCTCGCTCTCTCTGAATGCAGTTTGCCAGCCAAAAGAGAGCGTGTGTGTGTGTGTGTGTGAGTGAGACTGCGAGACTTTTGAGTGTGAGTACGAGTGCGAGTGCAAGAGGGAGAGGGAAAGGGAGAGAGCGTGTGCTCCTTTAGCAACATGTTGCGCGGCAGCATTTTATGCATTTATTTTAATTAGATGCGTGACAAATGTGAAGAGTGTGGTAGGAGGGCGGTGAAGGGGGAAGCAGGGTTGCCACCAAATTTGTTTTTATGAATGCAATGAAGTGTGTTGTAGCAGAGGGGTGAGAGGGGGAGAGGGAGAGGATGCGCTGTCAATGTTAATGAACTGAGGCGAAAAAAGTTCGTAGGGAAGAAGCAGAGGGGAAAGCAGGATTGTGAAGGATTTTTAGGCAAAATAATAATAATAATATTTTTACAATCTTTGTGGTGCGAGAAAAAGCGAAAGCAGCAGCAAGCGAAGTATGCGTGTGTGTGTGAGTGTGTGCAAGCGAGAGCGAAGACACCCACACACACACACACACACACACACACACTCCCATTCTTAGAGAGTTGTCTCAAGGCTGCCGCAGGACAAACAACGGCAAATGGGACAAACAAAGTGCAATTGGCAACTACTAAAAACATTATGCTCACAATAAATATTGCGCCATCTTTCTATCTCTCTCTCTCTCTCTCACACACTTTTTAAGAGACTTCGCTGCTCTCACCCCAAACTAAGGTCACAAAGTTTTTCGACTTAAGATTGACACAGAAATGTAAAGAAAAACACAAAATGTGCAATAAAGAAATCAAATCAAAATTTGTAGTCTAGTTACAAGCGATATAATAATGCAAGATATAATATATGTTATATTTTATCTTAGATTACATAACATATTTTAATATACATATGTTATATTATACCTTAGATTATTATATCGCTTTAAAAACTAGCTTAATGTAATAATAGTAATAAATATATAGAACAATATATAATAATAATATAACATATCGGATATATCTAGTATATCAATATATAGATTAGTATAAATATTTTTCGAATTTCAAACAACTTATTATATCATAAACATTTAAACATATTGAATATTTCATGAATATAAAAATGCATTACATTAATTATTTGTTTTATTTCAAGAATAAAACATGATTGTTTAATCAACAATGAAATATTCTTAGATTGTAGCATACAAAGTATCATAAAAATTTATTTTTTTTCTACGAATTGTATATGTAATTATATAATAATAATTTATTTCTTTTTATAAATTTGTAAAGTTTTTACAAAATAATGTCAAATTTTTGTGATTTAAGAAAACAACTAAATATTAGTTTTATTTCGTATTCGCTTTTGTTTATCAACATTTTTGATACGACTTTTTTTTTGGTGTTATTCTTTGTATTTTTATAATGAATAAATTATACGATTTAACGAAATAAACAGATAAATTCAACAACATATTAAATATACAATTTGCTAAGCTTTCTTAAATAAATTGTGCTGATGAATGAATATAGCCTAAGCACTGGAAATATTATAAGATTTATAAAAAAAAAATAATCTTATAATAGTTATCTTAACGGTCAATAATTATTATCTTTGCCTTAAAAATTTTAGTTATTTCATGATTTCTATATATAACTCAGACAATAATATATATGTATTTTTGATTAAAAGATTCTTTTGTAAAACTAAAATTTGTATGGAAATGATTGAAATCCAACGAAATCTATATTTAGGGAGAGTTCAATATATAAATATAGACTGAATATTGTTAAGAAATAAAAAAACAATAATCAAGTTATTATATAAGAACCGTTAAATCGATATGAAAGCTGAAATTCACTAATGTTTCATGACTAAATAAACAAGTAGTTAGGTAGTACAAAATAATGAATATTGAAAAATAATCGAACATTATCTAAGATTGATAAGTAATATTTTTGAAGAATTTAAAGTTATTTTTATACTTGAGTTCTAAAACTTTGTAAAATTCACATTTTTTCCTTTGCAAAATATATTCTTAGATCTATGTTAAAGTTGGGTATATGTTATATTTTCCTTGGATCGATTTTAAAGATAAGAATATACTTTATCTTAACTGTATTACTTTAAAATGATTATGTTTTCTTTAGTATTTTTTTTATTGTTTACATAACTGAGTTAAAAAATTTTGTAGAAATGATATTTTGAGTTTAGATAGATTTTAAAGTTGTGGAATATATTTTTAAACTTTAAAATCGATCTAAAGACAAATGATCATAAACAACTAAAAAAAAAGAATAAAAGAATAATATTATTATTTCTACAAAGTTTTTAAGCTCAATTATGAAAACAAAAAAAAAAAATTAAGGAGTACATAATCATTAAAGTAATTAAAAAGTATTTCATAAAGAAAATGCTAATTAATAATTTAATTTATAACTAATGAAAGTTCTCTAAGAATTAGGCATGATAAATATTCGTGATTGGCTAACCTAAAAAATCGAGTCACATAATTTTACACGTTGCACACATTGCAGGCAAGCAAAGCACTTAACCTCAACCTCAACTAGCGGCCACAGCAACAGCAACAACAACAGAAATAACGGGCAAGCCACCCTCGTAGATAAGAAGGGGAGAAAAAAAATGCAATGTAAACTGCGCCATATTGAAAACTGTCAGCCATTAAAATTTATAGAAATGTGCGAACACACTGTGGCGCCGACAGCGACGGCGACGGCGACGTCGACAGCAGCGCCTAAAATGCGTGCAGTTAAAACACGAACAACAGCAACAGCAACAACAACAAGAATAAGAATAAGAAGTGAAAAAAGGAAAATAAAAAGAAGCAGATCAGCTGCTGCCGCGTAGTAGTAAAAAGTTGTAAAAGCAGCTGCAAGCGACTCAAGAGCAAATAAAGGTCGCCCAACAGCTGCGTACAGCAGCGCTGCCTGCAGCTGCAGCGCAGTAGTAATAGTAGTAGTAGTGTAGTAGAAGTCGCAGCAGCAGCAGAAGTTGAGCGCAGTCAAAATGTAATGCGCGCATTCGGTTCGCTAGCTCTCGCTCTCTTGCTCTCTCTCGTGCACACACACACACACACACACTCGAAGGGATTGGGCAGAGTGAGACGAAGGCGAGAGTGCAAGAGTCAGTCGACTCGTACTCTCTGTGCATGTATGTATGTATGTGTATGCATGTGTGCGAGTGTGAGGAGTGGGCTGGGTTTTTGTGTGCTGGCTAACTAGTCGCCCAGCCTAAAAGCAGATCGCATGTGTGTGAGTGTGAGAGTGTGAGTGGCCTGCACATGGCTGCTGCTGTTGTTGCTGTTGTTCTTGTTGTTGTTGCTGTTGTTGTTGGTTTGCTTTTAGTTGCGAGGCTCGTTTTTGTATGTGCGATGGCTTGTGCGTCCATTGGGCATTGCACATGTGTGCATGTGTGCATGTGTGCATGTGTGCATACGTGAGAGCTTATATGTATGCATGCATGTGTGTGTGCGTGTCGAGCCAAAGCCAAACCTCTCTCCTCTGCTGCTGCCCAATGGCCTGCTGCCTGCTGCGGGGGGCGTTGAAACGCATAAATGTTGATTACACACAAATTGACATTTTTCTTTTTCAAAATTGTTGTTGTTGTTTGTTTTTTATTTTGTGGTGTGTGTGGGGCAGCGCGGCGGGGGCGTGTGTTAAATGCGCGCCTATGTTTGGTCAGCACTGCACTTGTTGTTGTTTCCTCTTCTTCTCCTTCTCCCCGTTGTTGTTGTTGTTGTTGTTGTTGTATTGGTTCAATTGCAAATGACCAAACAGAGGGACGCAATGTAGATATATTTCGCATATGTGAGCGTTTACTTTTTTCTTCTTCTTCTTCTTTGTATGTGTATATTACTCTATCTCTCTCTCTCTCTCTCTCTCTCTCTCTCTCGCTCGTTGGCCGTTATGCGACATTTGAAACAAGTGCATGAGCTGATAGCGTCGACAGCGACGTCAACGTCAACGTCAGCGTCAACGTCAATTGCTCAAATGTCAACGAATATAGCCAAAAAGTTTTGTTTTGTTTTGTTTTGTTTGCATTTAATATTTTTTCCTTCTATGGCAGAAAGAACAACTAAATTGAGAATACCGAAATTTTGAATAAAATAATAGTTGCATTATTGTTGGAATTTTGTTTATACTACAAATATTTACAACAAAAATAAAATGCATAAAATTAAAATCTTTTCACGAAAACTTTTTCGAATCTAATTGAGACTAATGTAATTCAAAAAATATCTATTAAAATAAAATAAAAAATTTACAGTCAGAAAATAATTTGCATAAACAAATTAAATAAAGTCAAAAAGGTCGTTGAAAACGATTGTCCGCTTAAGAGAGGTGTCCGTTAAGAGGACTTCATTATTAATTTTAATTGTTTACAAAAAACACTAATTATAAAAATTTTTGTATTATTTGTTGTTATAATTTTTACACCCAGTTTTGACATATTTTAACAAATTCATTTGATAATAACTTTGTCATTTGTTAAACTAAAATTGGTAAATTAATAAATACTAAATTTCATGGAAATGCTATGCATTATTTATAAATTTTATTATTATTTTTATTATTATTATTAAAATTTAATACAAATCTATAATATGAATGCCATTTGAACTTCTCTACTGAGCGAAGCACAATATGTTCATTAACACACATGCAAATAAGTAAATTAATTGGTATAAAAAGTAATAACTTTTTGTGCAACATTTTGAATTTCAAATGAAAAACATGAAACAAATCGAATTGGAGTGATGGTCGAATTGGACTTCTTATTTGGTCAATCAACCGGCAAAATTCTTCTAATTGGCATGCCGCGCAACGTAGCTAAAGCTGACTGCTGGCAAACTCACGGCGACAGCATGTCAAAAAGCTGTTTGCTACAGAGCAAACGCATGTCTGGCTGTTGATTGCGCGCAGTGTTGCCAGCACATTCAAGTGTTCTATATATGTGCAGACAATATATAACCTTGCTTTCAAGTGTAAAATATTAAAAACATATGTTAAAAATTCAGCTTATACTAGCAGAACTGGTATTTTATTTTAAAATTTAGTAATTATCTATTAATGAGCGCAGAAAGTTTATTTTCTCATGCCTCGTGGTATCTGGCAACCCTGCGGCATTAAAACAGCGGCTCACACGCATACAATACAGGCAAAAGAACGCAACACACCGACAGCACCAACACAAACAAAGCGCGTATAGAAAGAAATTTTTTTCCAACGTTCATAATTTGCGTGGAGCTGGGGAGCTGTCGAAGCTGCAAGAAAACAAGACAAAAACAAAGAAAAAACGGCGAATATTGTGAAGAAATTTGTAATAAAAAAAATACGCAAAAATAAGTGGTAAATACTTGTGCACAATTATTGTTTTCTTACTGTTTGTTTGAGTGGAGAGTGTGTGTGCGTTTTTGTATGGTGCAAGTGCAAAAACAACAACAAGGCACAGCGCAGAAGAAGAAGCACGTACAGTAGCAGCGCATTGACGAAAATAATACGCCTTCTTAAACATCTGTGTGTGTTGTGTGTGTGAGAGTGTCTGATTATAGGTAAGCGTGTGTGTGTGTGTTGTTTTTGTTGGTGCACTTCAAACTTCAATTGCCGAATGTCAAATTTTAGACTGTGTGTGTGTGTGTGTGTGGGATATTAATTTGCTTAATCGTGTTTGCATTAGCATTGCATTTATAATTTCTTCGCTTTGTTATTGATTTTTCGAGCAACGTGCGTGACAAATGTGCTTGCTCTCCCCCCTCCCCCTGCCCAACTACCGTATGCTCCAAGTATGTGTGCGTATGTGTGTAGCGGCTTTTGCTGCGTGCGTGTGTGTGTGTGTGTCTGTGAGTGACACTAGCGCGCTTTAGAAATCGATAAATTTTTAAATAATGTATACAATGGAAAAATGTAAAACACACATACAAAACAACAACAACAACATTCCGCATGCCAACACCTGAAACAGCAGCAGCAACAATAACAATTATAACACTAAAATCCTGTTGTTCTTGTTGTTTTTGCTATTTGTTATTATTCGTGTTTGCATTTTGGCAGCTTTCTGGAATTTTCTTTCCGCTGCATTCCATTGATTGTTGCTGTTGTTCTTCCTCTTGTTGTTGTTGTTGTTGCTGTTCTTGTCGGCATTTGTGTACAGTGGTGTCTATCACATTAGTCTCTAGAAGCTTTTAGCGTGACGTCTTGCGAGTTGATTTCAACTCGTTGAAATTGAATTTATACCCTGTTCTGATTAATGACAAGGTGTATTAAGCTTAGATAGAAGGAGGAGTTTTATTCGACCTTATCAAGTATAAAGTATTGTTTATTAGTATAGTTGTAATCAGTATAGTTGACTTAGAGATGACTGTCCGTTCTTTTATTTGGATACTAGAGATCATAAAAGTTATATACATACATATATACTCTATATGTGCTAGAAAGTTTTTTGTATTCATTATGTAGTTGAGGTTTATTTTTTACATTGAAAAGTTTATGAAGCCATTAAAAATTATGAATAAATTATTTACTATAATCTGTAGTAAGAAATACTTTGATGCCGATAAGTCGATAAACACATAAAATGTGAAAAATAAATTACTAAAATCTGTAGTAAGAAATACTTTCATGCCCTGTTATTGTAGCTTTGCTTTTAATTGCTATTTCTCTTGAGTTTTTTTTCGATATGCATTCAGAATTAAAGAATCTCCTTATTTCTTAATGAAGTTTCAATTGAAGTTTTCTAATTTAATTTAAATTAATTTAAAGAGTATTTGCATCAGTTGTTAAAGAATTCAATATTGCTGCCTCAGAACTTCAATATATAGGGTATATTTCGTCAACAGTATATCTGAGTTCGATAAGTTTTCAATAGTTGTGGTTTTTTTAAGTATTCTATAGCGAAAAATCTTGTCAATAGCTATTTTAAAACTTTTATAGTAACATTAATATTACTAAATGAATTGCGTAGGCTTTACAAAAAGGATATCTTGTAGTGTTGCATCTCGACTAAGACTTTCTTACTAGTTTGTTATTTTTCAAGTATTTTCTAGTTAGTTCAATTTGTTCCTCTTCTAGTAACATTTTTAGCAAAACATCTCTGTTATTTTTGATATCATATTAATGAAACTGACAATATTTTTCTATTTTTTGCTTAAAATATAGTTAATACAACAACAATATTTGTAATTATTAGAGTCATAATTTATCTTGTTCGTATTTTTATTCTTCGTAACTTTTTATTGCATTTTTGGCTTGTCAAGAATTTGGAATACAGCAAAGCTTTGATAACTTATTACTTAGGGTATCATTTAGTCACCATATTAAATTTAATTGATAGGAGTATCTATCTTAGATATCATACCAAACGATAGAGCTGACTTAAGTAATTAATTTGTTGAAGTTTTCATTACTAATTTACTAAGTCAATATTCAATATTTGTCGGGTATTCAAAAGTTGAACTCTGTGAATCAATATTCAGTATTTGCCTCGTATATCGAAGTATTAAATATTTGCCGGGTATACAAAAGTCGGTCAAGCTGCAAGTGGAAGAGCACTTTAACTTGTTGCCGCATTTGTTTTGATATGCAAATGGCCAACAAACTGCAAACAATTTAATTGTGTGCAATTATAGACGACTCGGCAGACACAGACGAGACACTCACACACACTTGCACACACACACACTTGCACACACACATACAGCACTTTGAGGCACTTGAATCTGCATCTCTTGAATTCGCATTTGTATCTTGTAGCTGCAATAAAATGCAGCAGCGAAAACTTTTTGCCATTTGCGGAAAGTGAAAGTCGCAGCAGCAACAGCAACAGAAGCAGCAGCCAAAGAAGGTGCATGCCACGTGTACCTGCCACAACCCAACCACACACACACAGACACACACACACACATACATACATATAAATAGAGTCTTGCGTCCTTGAAACAAGCACAACTTTGTCTAAGCTAAGCTTCTTCTCTCAACATTTTTCCCACTTTTTTCCACTCCCTCTTTTCTTCTCTTCACTTTCAGAACAGTTCAACCAGCAGCAGAGGAAGAAGAAGAAGCAACAGCATGTCCAGCTTGCCACGTCGCATCATCAAGGAGACACAACGTCTGATGCAGGAACCGGTGCCGGGCATCAATGCGATACCCGATGAGAATAATGCGAGATATTTCCATGTGATTGTCACCGGACCGAATGATTCTCCCTTCGAGGGCGGCGTCTTTAAGCTGGAACTCTTTCTGCCCGAAGATTATCCGATGTCGGCGCCCAAGGTGCGTTTCATCACAAAGATCTATCATCCGAATATCGATCGCTTGGGTCGCATCTGTCTCGATGTGTTGAAGGATAAGTGGAGTCCAGCTCTCCAGATTCGCACCATTTTGCTCTCCATCCAGGCGCTGTTGAGTGCCCCAAATCCCGATGATCCGCTGGCCAACGATGTTGCCGAATTGTGGAAGGTCAACGAGGCCGAGGCCATTCGCAATGCCCGTGAATGGACCCAAAAGTATGCGGTCGAAGACTGAATTATGCAAATGGGAGAGACGATGAAGTGGAGAGGGGATATTAGGGGAGGGGAGGGGGGTATTGAAACGAATGTGAAACATCAAGAAATTGATTTAATCGTATTATATATATATATATATTTTATTTTTTTTTGCTGGGCGGGTTTTTCTCTCACGTTGTAATGATAAAATGATTGTAAGCGAAAAGTATACAGAACTCAGATGCATTGTTTTATACAGGCAACCCAACAACAACAACAAAAACAATAACAACAACAAACATTTATAATAAACTTAACCTAAACTATGATAATTATTATGATATTAGCAACATTGCTCGTACATAAATTGACTGCTTTAAAAAACGGAACCACGAAGATGAAAAAACATCCGATCAATAATTATCGCATTTCTGACTTCAGATTCAGATTTCCTGATTTTCAGATTGTGGTTGTGTTTGATCAATCTATGTACGACATGTTTGAATAACATGATTAAGAAACGAGCCTTTTATGGAATTAGTACTTTACATCATACACGTAATAACTAATATATATGTATGTATATATACACACAGATATATATATATATATTATATAAATAATAATAAAAGCGAAATCAAAATCACATCAACAAGTGACTTTCTTTTTATTGGGATTGGGAAGAATTTTCGAAGACAACTTCAACTTCTTTTTAATTCCTTATAATTGCTGATCATAATTTTTGGTTACTATGTTATATGATACAAATTATTGAATTTATTTAAGAAATACTTTTGTCTTGGAGTCTTAGCTGCTTTGGCTAGCAAGCTGCTATATTTGGCACTCTATGGTATATTTTGAATGTTGCACTATATCAATATACCAAATATAGCATTCGGTATATTTTAGTATTTTTGTGATTTATTTGAATATTAATACCGCACATTTGTAACAGTTTTGAATAGGTTTGCACTTTTGCAATTAATTGAAATCATTTTGATATTAATACTTTTTATTAGAGTGCTTTAATATAATTTAATAAATATATTTTTAAAACATAAAAGCAACACGAAAACAATTTAAACAGACTACATGGCGAAAACTAAAAGATCTCTTTGAATTTATAAGAAATAAGTGTAATAATAATGAAATTGGATATTTCATATTTTTAGAATGTAATTAAAATACATTTTGAAAAATAAAATCGAACGCATAAAAATTCATATAATTTTTAAAGTATTTTATAAATTAAATATCAATAAAAAGCGTTTTCAAAATTGAATAACTTGTTGGCATAAATTTCGAGAAATTTTTAATAGAATTTAAACAATATAAATAAGTAGAGAAGACATTGAAATATGGAAAACGATCCGAGCTTAGAATTAAAATGCAAGGAACATCTGTTCCACAGAGTTTTAAAATGGTTTTTAATTAAGAGAAGTACGAAATATGCTTTAAACAGCTTTAGGATTTAGGTATTTTAAAAATACCTACCATTAAAATTTAATAGGAATTTTAAAAATTAAAAAAAAGATAACTTTAAACAGTTCATTAAATGCGAAGTGAGAAATTCGATTAAATTGAAAAATGTTTTTGACCATAAACAATACGTAATATGTTTTTTTTTAAGAATAAATTGAGTAGAATATATAATATTAGTATTCTCCAAAAATGAGTTAAGAACAATAAAACTCGAAAAACCAAGGAGCTTCTTTGAAACTCTTCAGTTAAGACTCAAGGAAGCTCATCTAAAGTATTTTTTGTGGAATTTTTGAGAAATGTGTAAAATATTTTAGAAAAAAATTTCATCAGCTTTGCTTTTTAAAAAACGATAGGAAAACTCGAAATAAGAAAAATACTTCTATAAAGGAAATTTTGGAGAAAGACAGTTTCTGTTGTTTGGAATTTATGAAGAATTAAGAAAGATTATTGATAAAATGGAAGGAAATTTTAAGACATGCATAACATAATAAAAATACATTTTGAAAAATAAAATCGAAGGCAATAAATTTCATAGAATTGTTATAGTATCTTATAAATTAAATATCATTAAAAAGCGTTTTCAACAATTGAATAATTTGTTGGCATAAATTAAATAAATAATGAAAAAAATACTTCTATATAGAACATTTGAAGAAAAAAAATAGTTTGGAATTCATGAAGCGTCCAGGAAGATCATTGATATTATTGATATTGATAATATTCTAAGTAAATATAAAAAAGGAATATTTTGATGTGGGATCAATGAAATAATAATAAATAATTTTGTTGAATACAATAATTTGGTATTTTCTTTTAGATATTAAGTGAATTTTGAAGAAAAATAGAGTCAAGGAAGTGTGACAAATGCAACTCCCAAATGCTCACGTATCTGGACAGTTAGATATATATATTCCGTATATATGTAGATGGATGGAGAGCTGTGGCTGTGTGTTCACCTGAAATTTGCATTGTCTCTGCAGAATGTGGCAGCTGGCTGGCTGGCAGAGGATGACGATGTCCTCTGAGTGCAGTTGTCAATCATTTTGGAGGCGTGGGTGGCGTTTTTCCATTTTGTTGTCTCTGCGCTCCACTAGTTTTTTTTGTTGTTTTCCCTGGGAGAGAGGGAAGGGAGAAGGGTAAGGGGGAAAGGGCAGCGGATGCGGATGGCAGGATTAAACCCTTTTTTATGGGGTGGCCAAATTGTTGGCCACACCCCGAGCCGTTAGCATGTGCCTGCTGATTGGATGCGCCGCGTCCTATGCGTCTTCCCTTCTTCTTCCTCTCTTCCTCACTTCCTCACTCCTCCGCCCCCGTCTCCCTATCAATCGTTGTTGTTGCTGTTTTGCTCCTCGAGGCTGTTGCACGTCAGGCTTTAGCTTTGGCTTTCGCTTTGGCCCAGGCTGGGCAGTCAAATGTCGAACCTAACGACTTTTTTTTTGTGTTTGTTTTGTTTTGGTGTCCACTTGTTTTCTCTCTCTCTTTCACTCGCTTTTGCCTTCCCTGTCTTGCTGCTGCTCTTTCGACCGTGATGTATTTTTTGTGTTTTTTTCTTCTATTCTCTCTGCACTATATTCCTTTTTATACCGGCTACCGAAAGAGTTGAGAAGAGGTGTATTTTAATTTATTGCCACAAGAGGAGAATTGATAAAAAATCAACTTAATTTTTAAGGTAGATCTCTTCTAACGATCCAATTTGCTTATAAAATAAATTCTTAAACTGTTATTAAATCTCAAGTAAATAAAAAAAAAAAATACTTATAAAATATTATTATATTGCAAAAAAAAATGTAGAATTTATTAACACGCGAGGCAAATTGATAAAATATTTACTTAGTTCTTATGTCTATCTCTTCTAACGATCCAATTTGCTTATAAAATATATAAATTCTTAAACTATTATTACGAGGTTTTTAAATTTGTCTCTTCTAACTATCGAAATTACTTAACGATTGTAATTTTACTTATTGTGTTTGTCTTTAAATGCTTTACAAATATCGATAATATCACTTCATTGAAAATTTTTTAAAATATTCTTCGAATTTGTAAGATTTTGTCATTATACCTTTAAATTTTTGATTTATTTTTATTAGTAAATTCCGAAGGAATTATGATTATGATTGAAAACAGGTCTTTAAGTTTTAAAAATTTTGGTATTATACCATTTTTTTTGTATTATTTGAAGGCTTTAGTAGCTCTGGTTTATCTAATTGAAATAGGGAATTGTATTCGATATTTCAAGAAAATAAAAATAATAACTTCCGAACTACTTTTCAAATGTGCCCTTTAAATAAAAACGGATGAAATTTTCGTAGTTTTTTTTTTCAATTTCTTGATTTATTTTTATTAGGAAGTTCCATAGGATCAATTAAATATTAATTATTGCCAACAAAAGGCAGATATGTTAGATATATATTAAAAATATGTAGACCAAAAATGTGTCAAGAATCAAAGAATTCGTATATTTGGGCGAAATTCTTTTTGTAAACAGGCCACTTTATAATCATTATATAATAATATAATCATTATATATTATAAAATCATTATATATATTATATTTAAAATATATATTACATATTTTTGAGTGTTGTTTTAACTGCAAATTTGATGCTACAAAATTTGATAATGATTATTATTGCTTGGTAGAAATTTAAGACATTAGTTTTTTAACGCTGTGGTCACACTAATTGGTTTTGTTTAACCTCAAATTGCCAACTTGAAGATCTGTCTATGAGAATCGAACTTTAAAGTCAATTCTATGTTTTTTCTTATGATATAATTATGAGCTTTGGCCTGAATGAGTTTTTGCTAAAATATGTTATTTAGGTGATTTTTTGCTGAACAGGTTCAAGTACTTAATAAATACGAAATATTGTTAATAAGTGTCTATGTTGATGCTTTATCTTTATTCTTTATTTATATAACTTGTTGCAAGCAGCCTTAAATTAAGTACCGGGTATTACATAGTCGAGCAAGCCTCGAGTGTTGCTTTCTAATGTGTTGTCTCCATGTTCAGTTCCGCATATAGCTTTTTATCGCATTAGACTCTCTCTCTCTCTTTCTCTCTCTGGATAGGAGTCCGAAATGTTCAACGCATATGCAGAGTGCAACCTCAAGGGGGTTGCCAGATGGGGACAGAAGGGGGTGTGGGTAGGGGAAGAGGGGGAATGGGGAATGGGGTCAGGTGTTGGCGTTGAGGTGAGCATTTTTATCGGCAGCTGCCGCATTTTGTGTGTGTGTGTGTGTGTGTGTGTGTGTTTGAGTGTGTTGTGTTTGCATAGACAAAGGCGAGGCCATGCTACGTCTAGGCGCCACACTCTCTCTCTCTCTTACTCTGTCTCTCTCTCTCTCTCTCTCTTTGAGGAGGAATCATGGGCTTGGTCATGGCCAGCAACTGGCCAGCTATTAATCGCGTTTGCTTCTGCAACATCATCTGAGTGTGTGTGTGTGTGGCACCTGCTGCAGGCCAAAGACAAAAACCCAGTCGACTGTTGCCTCTTCCTCCTCCTCCTCCTCCTCCCTCTTGTGGCAAGATAAGGCTTCGATCTCTTGTTGCTGCCACCTCGCATGATTTATGCGACAATTGTGCGTTGCACTCATCATACTTAATTCGTAGCGTTCGCTACGTTATCAGATCTTCGCGTTGCTAAAGCGTTGCGCTCTCTTATCTTATCTTCGCCTTTGGGCTTTGCTTATCAACAGCCCAAAACTGGTTGTTGTTGGCTGTTAGCCAACTTAACTTTGCTTAATTGCCCAAAATCATGAGCCATTTGCCTCGCTTTACGACTCTGAAATTACTTGCCAGCAACATTGTGGGGCACAGCAGAAGTAAAAGCTTTAAAGCTTCATCAAACTTATCTCAGAAAGCACATTTCTGTAAAGTTGCGTCACATTTTATACTTATTTTTTATATACGAAATTTCAATATTACAATTGAAAGTTTTAGTACTTGAAATTATATTATATGTACATTAATTGGAAAACCTCTTAAGTAAAATCGATATTCAATTTTCTTGAGGAATTTAAAAAGACAATTTTTTGCTTAGTCGAGTCTAGTAAATTAGAATTCTTTAAAAAGTTTTCAATCTGAAATTCTTTTTTCAAGAACGTTTCTTTAAAATCGTAAATTTCTTAAATACAAAATATGCAATCTACATTTCAATCTAAAATTGGTTCATTGTGTGGACATTTGAATTTAAACTTTTAAAATAATTAGACTAATAGTTAAATACTTAAGACAAAGTAATCCTATAGTAAAACTAATTGTTTTTATTAGAATTGAAGGTTTGGATTGCATTTTCATTTGTTTTGGATGTTAACGTTGTAACTTTAAATGTACATATACATAGATATATACATTTTTCCCAAGCTGTATAAAAGCATGAGCTTAATCCTCTAGTGAAACATGAACTTGTTCATAAACTTAAATTTTGCAATCTAAAGAAATATCTCATCATCAATGTGATATTCATTTAAACTTTTATTTTTTAAACAACATTTATAGAATTGTTGTATAAATAAAAGTATAAAGCTAACAGCTGATAACAGTAAATGCAAAGATGCTTTTGGTTTAAGCGATAAAATTTCAGTTTGTGGCAATACAGTTCATCCTTGAACAAAAATATGCTTCACAAATTTGAGTCGTGCAGAAATCAGAACTAAGTAAAATGCTTTTGATATGTCTAATAATAACAATTTAATCGAGTGAATTAGAGCTTTATTTTAACAAAAGCACATGCTAAGAAGCTTTTCCTTTAAAGTGTGAGCTTTAAGTTTGATTATGTAATTTAAATTTTAGTTAATAAAAGTGATTCGACTTTAGGTATGGTATTAAAAATTTAATAATTTAAATTAGAGTATAGAGCTTTTCGCTAGTGAAAGCACATATATAGAAGCTTTCATTTAAAAGAAGAGTAAAGTGTTTCTTGCTGACAAAAGTACATTTAAAGAAGCTTTCACTAGCGAAAGCACATAGATAGAAGCTTATGTATAAAGAAGAATAAAGTGCTTCTTGCTGACAAAAGTACATTTAAAGAAGCTTTCACTCATTCAAGCACACATTCAGAAGCTTTCGCTTTAAGCGATATGCATTAAGCTTTAAGCTTGTTGCAATAAAGTTGCACTTCCGTTACATGCGTTATCGTTTAAGAGACTGCAACTCTGTCGATCTTGAGCTGTTTGAATCGCTGCCTGGCTGGATAGCTGGCTGGCTGGCTGTCAAAACTAAACAAGTTTTGGCCGTAATCCATTTGGGAACAATCAAGTTGCATGTATCTGCAAGATACGCGTACTAACAACAAGATACACGAGATACAAGGCGAAGTGTATGTAGTATAAACTGCTGAAATTATCCACAAGAACAACAATTTGGACGTGTTGTCTGTGCGCTTCAAATGATCCGATGGCAAACCAAATAAACAATACATGAAGCGCAGCCATATACATCTACTATCAACGTACATATTTGCTATATATATCATATATGTATATATTTGATATATGTGTGTGTGCTCGCTTAGACTGCAGACAGTTTTTGCTTTTGGCCAAAACAAAATGCCCAAAACGCTGCAATGGGTGCGAGTTCTCTTTCTAGCTCACACTATCTCCCTCTCTCGTTCACATACTTCATTTCTCTCTCTCTCTCTCTCTCTCTGGCTCTGTGTTTGTGCCTTGGTCCTGCTGCATCCTTGTGTGCTCGTCCATTCGCACAAAACCGAAACAAATAATTGATGAAACAGCAAAGCGCACGTAGGGATTTTCGAGCCGTCCTCCATCTCTCTCTCTCTCTGTCTCTCTCTCTCACTCTGCCACACCCACTGCCACTCCGCCTCGTGGGGCAGGCAGGCAGGCCGTGCAGCAAGTTGTGTGTCCGTGTCCGTGTCGGTGTCCTGCGACCAGCTGCGTCTGCGAAGCCGCCTGGAGACGCATGACGTTGCCCACATGCGACGTTAAGTACATGCCACATGCCACATGCCACATGCCGCACACACATACTCTATATATGTATATATTTATATGTATATATATATTCCTGTACGTGCGCACTTATCGATTTTCTGCTTCAAAAACTCAAATGTGAAATGCGCCCAAAGCGCCAACCGAAGCTGCTCAACGGTCGCCTGGTCACACTGTCTGTCTGTCTGTCTGTCTGTCCGTCTGTTGGTCGCTCGCTCGCTCACTCGCTTAAGCTCCACTAAAAACCCAACAGACTAACCCACACCCCTCTCCCGCACTCCACGCTGGATAGCAGACAGACAGCCCCCAAAAATGGGGCCTTGCCTCAGCCTCGCATAGGCGTGACTCGTAGGCGAAGGACGCTCCACGTCCCGTTACCGTGTTAACGCATAGCACAAGGCAACAACACACATACACACATACACACACACACTCGCACACACACATTGAGACACGCACACACGAGAGGACAAAAAACGTTGATGGCCAGCAAAAAACTTTTATTTCAACTCAATTTTTCTGCAACACACGAACCAAAAGAGCCCCAACAACAACAACAATAACAACAATAACAACAACGACAACTACATTTGCAACGACATGTGAAATAAAAAGAAGAAGAAGCAGAAGCAGATGAGCTAGCGTCAAAACACTATTTGGAGAGCATGCTCAACTATGAGATACCCCTTACTACATGCCAAAAATTGATATTATTTATTGTAATTATTTAGTATAGTATTAAATTAAAAGTTAAGTTAATATAAATAAAAATAAGTGAATCAATAAATGTATTTTCAATGATATAAGGTCACACTGTACTTGTTATAAAGATAAATAACAATAAATAAGTAAATTTATGATATAATATTCAACAGTATACGGTCACATTGTATTCTCTGTAAAGATAAATAACAATAATAAGTAAAATGATGAAATAATGTTCAGTAATATACGGTCTCACTGTATTTTCTGTAAAGGTAAATAACAATAAATAAGTAAATTTATGATATAATATTCAATATACGGTCACACTGTACTTTTTAAAGGTAAATAACAATAAATAAGTAAATTGAAGATATTTTTTCATAACACCTTTGGAGAGCATGCTCAACTATGAGATACCCGTTACTACATGCAAAAATCGATATTATTTATTGTAATTATTTAGTATTAAAGTAAAAGTCAAGTTAATACCAAATTATAAGTAAATCAATAAACTAATGTTCAATATTATATGGTAGCACTGTATTTTTTGTAAAGGTATATAACAAAATATAAGTAACTTGATGAAATAATGTTCAATAATATACGGTCACACTGTATTTTTTCTAGAATCTAGGAAAGATGCTATTAAGTTAACGTACAAAGCTTAGCAAGTCCGACGGCATGGTGATTTAGAAATGAGTTACTTCTAATTTAAATTATACACAATATTTTTAAATCAAATATAAAAAATCCGAGCATTAAGCTAAAGTTAATTGCAAAGCTTTTTAAGTCGAAAGTTTAAACATTATGATATTCGATATATAAATTGTGAAAGCATTATAAAATTTTTATCAATTTTTTTTCAATATTTGTTAAGTTGTTATTAAATTTTTTTTGGTAAATCCCAAATACACATTTTATATATTACCTACATATATTATCAACGTAAAACGTGTGCTTTAAAGTTGATATATTAAAATACATATATTTCTATTCAACAGCTTTAATATTATTAATTGTAAACAATTTTTTTTTGCCATAATTATGTAACAGCTTTTTTACATATTAATTATAACTGATTTTTTTTTAATATTTTCATTGACATTTTTAATATTTTAAATACACGAAATAAATTTAAGCAAACTATAATTATTGTTGAATATGAATATTTTATTAATTATTGTAATTTTTTTTTAATTACAAATTATTTTGTTTATTTTAAAGTACAATAAAGTTTACAAAAATCTTGTATTTTTATTTATTCTGAACAATATATATATATTAACTCAATAAATTGTTTATTATATTTCAATTATCTTTAGAATTCAAATGCAAATTTCAAATATCTAATTAATCATACCAAATAAACATCCCAAAATAACTTTTCATAGTAATAGGAATAATTATTAAAATGTTTAATTATCCTAAAACTAACTTACTTCTAAAGTATTGGTTGCAAATGCCTTTTACTTATTCAAATATTAATACCATATACTGACTTGTAAATGCTAGGGAATTTCGATTTAATTGGGAGAACGCCTTAGTTAAGTATAATTCCTTAATAAATGTTGATGAATATAAAATAAATATTACCACAATATTTCAATGAACTTCAATGTTAATCAACTGTTAATATTAATTGAATTAATTTCATTTCATATACTGTGTTTATTTTATATATCTGATTAAAATATTAGATATTAAATTATAGATTTGCCTTTTAAAACAAATATTTTGTTCTGCCCTTCTTTATTTACAATCTGCCTGTTTTGTAATTAATTAATATTAATTTTACTGAAATAGCAGTTTTCAATGATCCCTGCTATTTTTCATATATGGTCTAACATCTTATCAGTTCGATAAAAATATAAATTCATAATTAAAACTAATAATATTTTCTTCTTAACAATTTGGTAGTGGTGATTTCATAAACAATAATAATAAGTATAATTATGTTATTACTACACTTCGCTTGAAGTTCGTTGTTGAGGTTAGGTTATTGCATCTCTCTCTCTCTCTCGCTTGCTCGCATTTAATTGAATTATTTATAGTTTTGGGATGCGAGCACTTGACTCTAGTTGATACCCTAACTTTCGAGGGGTATGCATTTAATAGTAGCAGCTGTCCATGTGCATGTGTGTGTGTGAACGTGTGTGTGTGTGTGCGTGTGTGAGTGTGCGTCAAATGCGTTTGCTGCACATACGAAAAACGTACTGCACACACAAGCATACAAACACACAAACACACACACACACACCCACTCACACACTCACACACACGCACACACACACACCCACTCACTCATGCACACACATACGCACACACACACTTGTGTAGACCTATGTTTGTAGCCTAAACCGAAGTGAACCGAACTGCACACAGCGAACCACGAACCAAAGGCGAACCGCACCGAACTGAACCGAATGGAGCTCAAGAGGAGAACAACAACAACAACGAGAAGTAGAAGAAGATGAAGAGGAAGAACGAGGAAAAGTGCAAACCGAAAAAGCCAAAACCAAAAACCGAACCGAACTGAACTGAAGCGAACTAAAGCGAACTGAGGCCGCCGCACTCGAATCCAATGCACAAGCACAACAACCCACCCCCTCTCTTCCTCTTCTCCCTCTTCTTCTTCTTCTCTCTACACACACACACACTGTACAGTGGACAGCAGCAGCAGTGGCAACCGAAGCCGACCTGAGCCGCCATTTTAGTGCGCCCAGCGTGCAGCCTTGCACCCTTGCACCCTTCATGCTGCATGGGGCTGCAGGTGCGCACCCGCATACACCCCCTCCCCACCACACACACACACACACACACACACACACACACACACACAGAGAGACAGCTTTACCCTTGCAACGCGGCGCCCTTTGCAAAATTTCCGACCTATCGCATGCAGTAAGCGGCAGTTGCTGCGTTGCGTTGCTGCCGCTTTTTTGGTGCTTGCATGCGTGTGTGCCACAAACCCACACACACACACACACACACACACACACACACACACACACACACACATACGTATAGAGAGGGGGAGTTAGAGTTCATGTGGGTTGCCATTTTGTGTGCGAATTGCTTGGCTCGCTTTTTGTGATATCAATTAAGGATATGCTCGCTTATTTTTCGGAGCAATAGGCAGACTTGCCTCGTCCAGCCACGCCTCACACACACACACACACACCCGCACACACACACACACACACACACAGAGACTGGCAACTTGCAACTTCATGTGCAGCTCATCTATAAGTCCCCAACGTTGTTCGATGCCTTCTTCTTCTCGTTTTTTTGGACAACACAGTCCGAGCGAGATGGCAGCACTGCAGAGCGAGTGAGAGAGCATTGTGTGAGTGAGAGGGTGCACGTACACACATACACATGCGTGTGTGCGTCATCCACATGCGAGTGTGTGTGTGTGCCTTAATGGAAATTGGTTTTATGCATGTTGGCTTTTGTTTATTTTTACAATTTTGATGATGTTTTGCAAAATGCGAGTGGCAGCCACAGCCGCAGCCGCCTCGCCAAATGGACATATCTATGCCTCCCACTCCCACTCTCGCTCTCTCTCGCTCGCTCTTTGTCTGCACTGCATGTTGTGTGTTGCTTTTCGCTTTTTGTGTGTCGACTGTACATCCGGTCATTGCAATGCCATTGCGTGTGTGTTTCCTTCATTCGTTCATTCGTTCCTTCGTTCCTTCACTCGTTTGTTCGTCCGTTCGCTTAGGCAGCCTTTAGAAAACAAAATGGCGCTGCGAATTCGCATGCAAAACTCGACTCGAACTCCGTCCATCTGTCTGTCTGTCTGTCTGTCTGTCCGCTTGTTATTTCGTTAATTAGACGCCGCTTCGACAAGCAACTGGCAACTTTCAAAGCATGAATTACATACACACTCAGAGCTATATTATAAAGCTGATATAGTCAGGGTCGATTTCAAATTAATACTTAAGCTGTTATTTATGTATTGATATTAAATTACACACACTGAATATTTAAGATAACTGATATAGTTGGGATCAATCTAAAATAAATACTCAATCAGTTATTGATGTATCGATTAGATATAAGCTTTTCTTTAATTTTATTTGTTTTATTTATTACGCCGTTAAAATATGTAATACTATAATATAATAATAAAAATCATAATGAATGGATAGTATATCAATTACGTAAATTTGTTAATTCATTTATTATTTTACTCAATTGTAGATAATATTATATATAATAATATACCAAAGTTTTAAGAAGCTTTGAATTCCATAGAGCTTTGATTCTAATAGACCTTTTTTGCGGTTTGTTCGTTTGTGTTTGTATATAAAAATGTGAGAAGTTATTGAAAAAAGGGTTTTAGATTTGGTATATTTTGAATATTATGGTATACTTTAAACATAAAAGTATAATTATATACCAAATAAAGTTGGTATATTTTAAAAGTATAAAAGTATATCTTTATATATTAAATACCATTGATTTGGCTGTTCATCTGGTATATTTTATAGTCTATGGTATATTTTGAACGAGAAAGTTTAACTATATACCAAATATACTGAGTACTGTAAATTTTTGTATTTTTTCAGTATACTTATTCACTACAAAACTTATATTTTAATATATATTTTATACCTCTTTTTCAACGTAAAATTATATCTATCTGATTGACGTATTTCAGTATTTTTTTCGGTATTCTTATGTGTTGTTATAGTATAAAGAATTTTTTTTTAGAATTTTTTTAAGAATTTTTCGGCATACTAATAATACCGCAATATATATATATTTTTTTTTAAAGTATGTAGCGACTATCTTATAATTCACTGTAGCATTCTAAATTGCTTAATATTTTTATTAGACTTAATGTAACTATAATTAGCAAATCATACTACAGTGAAGCTAAAAACAATGCAACAATAAATGTGCACATAAAAATACGTAATCTTCGAACTTAAAGATTCCTTATTAATATGATTCTTTAGTAATTTTGAGACTTGGATTAAATTTGCAGCAGCCACTCTTGTCTAATTTATCGCATAGAAAGTTGGTATTAAAGTATGCAAAATATGCAAATTTTATATTTGTGCTAATAAAAGAATTAACATAAAACCTAATATTAATTAAGTTGAAAATTCTAATTATTTTTGTCTTAAGTTGTACTTTGATCTAAATTGAACTTTCAGAGACAATTGAATTGAAAGTTGTACGATAGAAAGCTGGAAAATATGTTAAAAATATAATTCATAAAATAAATAATATAATTTAATTATTATGGCACTTTATTGTATGTGGATCATTGTATAATAATTTATGGCAAGTTCTCGCATCGATTTGCCAAAAGAGTAAGCAAGATTTTCAATCGATTACTCGTGGAGGGGAAGAAAAGAACATTAATCAGGGCTCAGAGAAGTGCTCAGAGAGAGCCTGCCCCATGCGGGGCAACGACAAACAGGATCACACCTACGTTGCAACATGTGGCAAGGGGCAAGCGAGCGACAAGGAACTGGCAGCCTTTGTGGTCTGGTTTTGTGGTCGGGGCCATTGTTGCTGCCACCATCAATAATAACGCAATGTGGCAGCCAACTGCCAGCATTAGTTGCAAGCATTTATTTATGACTCTTTGTTGCTGCAGTCGGCCACTCGACTTGCGACTTGCAACTTGTGATTTGCGAGTAGCCAACTCTTGACTTCCGACCGGGCATTGTTTTTGGGCGCCAACTTGGTGGCACAATGTGGTGCGATGTGGCGATGTGGCGATGTTGCGATGTGGACTGCTCGCTCACCTGCCACCTGATTTATGGCTAACTAATCGGCCACAACAATAATTGGCCCTGCAACTTGGCAACTCGACAGCTCGCTGTTGGTCTTCTCATTTCCTGTCACCGTTTGGCAATTTGGTCAGCAGTCTCATTAGAGACTGACTTTACCCCTCTCACATCTCACATCTCTCACATCTGGCAATCATGTGGCAAACTCATCATACTCTTTCTCATGCTCATCATTCAGCAACATCGCGAGGAGAGATGCGTGGCAGCAACAACGAGTTGCAAGTCGAAGCTGATTAGCATAATACCTAGGTAATTAGATGCATGTAATTAATTTTAATTGTGCTCGCTCTCTGCCTATGCCACAACTTTCGCACTTTCCCAAGCAACCACAGCAGCAGCAACAACAACTGCAAACAGTTGCAACAGCAACTACAACAGCAACTAGTTGCACTTCGCATTGTTTCAACAACTCATGCAGCAAAGTTGTTGAGAGTTTTGCGCTAATCTTCAAACTTGCATCACAGCCAAAAGCTTATCAAGCTTTGGCGGTCGCCATGATGATGCAAACGCAAACGCAAACGCAAACACTAGTGACACTTTTCCACAGTGACAGTACAGTGGAGCATCGCTAAAAAGAACAAGGTAGATGCTGATACAGATGTCGAAGATAATTCCTTCGCTTTTTACGCACATTTCGACACTCGGTTATTTTATGTTTAGGATCACAAACAAGATTCATACAACATTGAGGAAAATAAACAATTTGGACAGCGAAAATCCACAGTTTAAAAACATTTTTTATTTAAAATTAATAAATGAGATTTGAGTAAAAATCTTAATTGAATTGATAATAGCACAACACTAATCATTTTCATTTTATTTTAATAATAATAGGATTGGAAAACGGCTATTTCTGCTAATTTAATATTAATTAATCATTGTAAATAAAGAATAAGGGCAAAATAAAATTGAAAAAAAAGGTTGGAAAGTAACTAGTTAAGTAATTGGTACAACAAAGTTCAACATTTTATAATATTTCAATTTTCTATTAATTTTTCAAATTGTTCTTTTCATTCGTAATATGTTATTTAGAAGGTTTCTTGAGGATTCAGGATATTTATTAAAAAACACTTTATTTGAATAATAGGAAGTAAACAAAACAATATAATAAATTGTTATGGGATACATTTAAATTTAGCAAAATATAAAAAAATGAAGGGTAATTGGTTTTCCAAATTTGTATTTTCATTGTATAGCAATAGATATAATATTTATTATATTGGTCATCTTCTAGATAAAGCGTTTATAAATTGTGATATTAATATAATTATAATTATAATATTATATATATATTAAAATTGTATTACTATTTATTGTAATAATTTATAATCTTCTGAAATAGTTAAAATTTATACATAAATATTGATAGCAATAACCACAGAGGCCTTCAGCTAGGCTGATGATAATAATAAAAACACTTTATTAAAATAATATGAAAAGAAATTTTATAGACTCCAAAATAAAATTACTGTTTCTTTTATTATTTTCTACTGTAATAAAAAAACAAAACAAAGACAAATAATGGAAGGAACATAATATAGAATTGTAAACAGCTTAAAAACAAAGTAAAGAAGATAATAAATTATATGCTTAAGGGAAAGTATAAACACACAAAATATAAGTAATATCTACCTTTAGCAAAATATTATCCGAAAATTTATAATATACTTTACTTTATTTTAAGTTACTTTGATATTTTATATTGTATTGATTTGCGCCTCCAAAGTTCGTATCAAATATCTTAACTCTCGTGATGCTTTCAATTTGTGTAAAAACTTATACAACAGATAATAAAAAAACTTCAAGTGAAATATTATAATGTTGTACAATTTTTACTTATAATACAAATATTTAATTTGGCATATAAATAGTATTCTAGAATATTAGTTTTAATCAATTGCAGAGCATTTGAAAGTTGTAAATCTCCACTTCGAGTCGAACAATAAGTTTATCATGTGTTTGTAAGCAAATAATTGGGCTGCTCTTTGAGGTTATGTCTGCAGAACTAGCAAGAAGAAGAAGGAGAAGGAGCAGATGATGTGACTGTTGAAGTTGGAAAGAGACGGAATGAATGTGAAAGTGATTTTGACTTTTGCTTGCAGTGGTCACTTTTGGAAAAGTTGTTAACTTTGTTTGCAACTCTTGCTGCATCCACAGGTGGCACTCTATTAATAGCTGCACCCACACACATATATATATATATATGTATATATATATATATGTATGTGTGTGTGTGTGTGTGTGTGTGTGTGTGTGGATGAATTACTTCTTATTCCGACAAATTTCACATTGGTGGCTCTCTGACGCCGTCGGCGCCTTACAAAACACTCGAAAGCGGCAAACATGCAACATGCAACACAATTTGCATTTCCACGTACTTTTCCCCTCACCTTCCACTTTCCACACTCACAGTTTCCACTCTCCTTCATCCACCAACTGCGCCTCGTTATTCAAGTAAGCTGAACAGCTCTCACATACGTTTGAATACCGTTTACATCCAAATCAAAGAAGCTTATTTTAAACTGATTATTTCACAAAAAAAAAGTTTTTATTTTGATTCTTCTTCAATTTTTTATTCAGAACTGAATGAGAAAAATTTATCAAATGTCAACGCTTATTTTTATAAATTTGAGACCTTTTATTTGCCAAAAAAATTGAAAAGTTTACTACAAAAACTTGAAAGAATATAAATTAATAAGAATACTAATTATAATAATAATAACACATCAAAACCAATGTCAATAAAATGAATAGTTTTAACATTTTGTTAAGACAACAACTTAAGAAACTTTTACAATGTAAAGTGTTTTCAAATATCAAATAAAATGTTAAGTATTCGGCTTAAGCAGATTCATTTAAGGAAAAATAAGATTGGGAATATAATATAATATATATAAATAATATAATATAAGAATCTGTAGAGGAAAACAAGTTAGTTATGAAATGAATTCTTTAACTTATTAAGCTTAGAATTGTAATCATAATACAACTGTTAAACACACAAATTGTTTTATTAGAAAGTCTGTGATTATAATGTACAAATAATGAATAAATAATATTAATAATAATATGTGATGCTTAATTATCGGATAAGTTCTTTGAAACATTTTATATAAATAATACAAAATATTATATAGGTATTCTTTATAGATGGTATTTTGTGGTGTATAATATTAAAGGTATTATATTAGGTATTTTATAGATTAACAAAAGGTATTTTGTAGGTATACTATTAGGTATTTTATAGATATTCTTTATAGATTGTTAGAAGGTATTTCATAGGTATTCTATTAAATATTTTATATGTAGGTATTCTATATATAATGTTAGAAGGTATTTTAAAGTAGTTCACACTCGTTATATTTTCAGCTGAGTCGTCATCGTCGTCGCCTTCGCAATCTGCCTTTTAGTTTATGTCTGTCAGCTCCTCTACCCCACTTTTCTTCTCTCTCTCTCTGTCTCTCTCTTTAGTCGACTCCCTCTCACTCTCGCTAGACGTAGCTCCCATTTTAATTGCCGCTTAATGTTAACGAATTGAAATGCAGAAGCCAAAGACTTCTTATTTCTTAGCGGTTTCTTCTCATTCTTTTTTCATGTTCTTCTTGTTGCCTTTGCCTTTGTCGTTGTTGTTCTTGTTGTTGTTGTTGTTGTTGTTGCTGGTGTTTTCGGTTTTTGGTTTTCGCTCCGTTTGTTGTTCGCTTTAAAATCCATTTTCATTTTGACACATTTGCATTTCGTTACAAATTTCACGAGAAATTGCTGCCGCGGCGCAATGCGAAATAACAAACAGCTTGAATCAAAAGGCATTGCAATTGATCGACTACCACATACCCATTAATCATTGAAAACAATCGAGCATTCACTTCACTTGACTCGAAATTACATTCCTGTTAATGAAATGAATGCCCAACAATTTAGCAGGTCGAATTAAGAAATGAAGCAAAAAGTGATTAAAAATTTTAAATTATTTTAAAGTATATACATAATAGAAAATAATACTATATACTATATTATGAGAAATAGATAGTACATAGTATATATAATATATACAAAATAATACTATATACTTTATAGTATAGATAGATAGTATCAATAGTATTCTTTTCTATTATATACATTAAAAAAATTACAAATTTTGTCTTTAATATTGTCTATTTTTAATTATTTCTTTCTAATCTTTCTTGCTTAGTCTCCATTATTATTCAAAGCATATTCTTCTACTTTGATTTCTGACAGGGTATATTATGAGTGATTTAATGATTTCGTGGGAAACTGCGAAGAGCGAAACATGTCAATTTTTGACTAATCATATAGTGACAACTTTATTTGTAGCGAGTGCCAGTGCCATGATCGACTAGCAGTTACTCTTTATTTTTTGGAAAATCTGAAAATCCTTATTATTTAATATAAAATGTTGCTTTTAAGATCTAAACTTAAAGAATGAAGTGAAGATTAGTAAAGTGATAGTGCTCAAGGTAAATTGTTATAATATCCGGATATACTTGAAAGTTTATTTATATTGATTGTATGAAAAATCGAACACATTTAATATTAATATTTAATTTTTGGGGATATGAACTCAAACAATGAAGTAAAGATTAGTAAAGTGCTAGTGCTTAAGCAAAAATCTTATAAGCTCTAGCTACTATGGATAGTTCATGTATATCGATAGTAGGGAAAATCTTCAAGAGAATTATTATTATTTGATTTAAGGAGTATAAACTTAAAGAATGAAGTGAACATTAGTAGAGTGTTAGTTCAATGGAAATGCTAAAATTTCTGTCTGCAATGGACAGTTTATTCTTATCGATAGTAACCATAATTCGATAGTAAAATGTTAGTAAAGTGCTTGCTCGACCGCAATGAGATAATTTCCATTGTCAATCGATAGTTTACTCGTATTAATAGTGAAAAACTTTTAATATTACTATTTCATTTTATCGGTATACATTTAAGGAATGAAGTGAAGCAATCGATAGTTTATGTATATCGATAGTAACCACAATTCGATAGTAATATGTTAGTAAAGTGCTTGCTCGACTCCAATGGGATAATCCTCAATCTTCAATCGAAAGTTTGCTCATATCGATAAGGAAAACTCTTAAAAATGTAATATTACTATTCAATTTGAGCGGTATAAATTTAAAGAATGCAATGAACATTAGTAAATTCATATGTTATTTCTGACTGCAATCGATAGTTTATTCCTATCGATAGTAAAGACAATTCGATAGTAATATGTTTAATATTTATTTAAAAGAGTTATTTGAGTGTGTGTGTGGGTGTATTATCTTTATTTTATGGAGTGTGCACCTGTGGAAGGTAGAGAGAGAGAGAGAGAGAGGGAGAAAGAGAGAGAGAGAGAGAGAGGTAAGTCGAGGTGTATACACAAGTCTCAAAGTTGCTGTCATACTCAGCTAACTAGTATGAATTGCATTTGGGCATATGGCGGTTACCTTCTGGGCAATCTGACCCCGTGCACGCCTCCTTGTCCGCTTCCCCCCCTTTGCCCAATTGCAGCTTCTCTGCACAGTTTGACAGGCACAGCTAGAGAGAGAGAGAGGGAAAGGGAGAGGAGCCAAAGAAGACGGGCAGCGGCAGGCAGACAAATAAACCGCAATGATAAGCAGAATGCGAGGGCACAGGACATGCACACATTCGAATAGAGAGAGAGAGTCAGAGATAAAGAGAAAGCGAGATAGTGAACGAGAGAGAGAGAGAGAGAGGGAGACAGAGTGAGACAGGCTAGCAGGCACTTGTGCATTGAGCCTTTGGGGGATTTTTGAGCTATGTACGCACAACGCAGCTCAACCAAGGTAAGTGTCGAGTGGGAAGCGGGGCGAAGTAGAGAAACAACAGCCACAGCCACAGGAGCAGGAGCAGGACGAGGCTGGCGAGCCAAGCCAGCCAGGCGGCAGTAGAATCGACACAAAAAATAAAAAAAAAGAAAAGAAAAAACAGACACACACAGAAAACACCCGAAAAAGAAGGAGCAAAATACGAAAAACAGACTAAAAATAAAAACACACACAAAAAAAAAAAGAAACGAAACTAAAAAAGAGGAAAAAGGTTGCGGCAGGTTCAACGAACTCGACTTCAGTTTTTCGGCGTGCAGCAAAAAGGTAAATAATTTCTATATATGCGTGTGTGTGTGTGTTGTGTGTGTATTAGTATGTGTGTGTGCTCGGTTTACGCAGTGTCAATGAGACGCACTGAAAACTTTGGCACAAGAGCACAAGGATTATTTAGACAGCCTAGAAATAGAAATAGATAAGGATATTGAAATAAATATAGATATAGATATAGATATAGATATTGATATAGATATAGATATAGATATAGATATAGATATAGATATAGATATAGATATAGATATAGATATAGATATGGATATAGATATAGATATAGATATAGATATAGATATAGATATAGATATAGATATAGATATAGATATAGATATAGATATAGATATAGATATAGATATAGATATAGATATAGATATAGATATAGATATAGATATAGATATAGATATAGATATAGATATAGATATAGATATAGATATAGATATAGATATAGATATAGATATAGATATTGATATAGATATAGATATAGATATAGATATAGATATAGATATAGATATAGATATAGATATAGATATAGATATAGATATAGATATAGATATAGATATAGATATAGATATAGATATAGATATAGATATAGATATAGATATAGATATAGATATTGATATAGATATAGATATAGATATAGATATATATATAGATATAGATATAGATATAGATATAGATATAGACATAGATATAGATATAGATATAGATATAGATATAGATATAGATATAGATATAGATATAGATATAGATATTGATATAGATATAGATATATTATAGATATAGATATAGATATAGATATAGATATAGATATAGATATAGATATAGATATAGATATAGATATAGACATAGATATAGATATAGATATAGATATAGATATAGATATAGATATAGATATAGATATAGATATAGATATAGATATAGATATAGATATAGATATAGATATAGATATAGATATAGATATAGATATAGATATAGATATAGATATAGATATAGATATAGATATAGATATAGATATAGATATAGATATAGATATAGATATAGATATAGATATAGATATAGATATAGATATAGATATAGATATAGATATAGATATAGATATAGATATAGATATAGATATAGATATAGATATAGATATAGATATAGATATAGATATAGATATAGATATAGATATAGATATAGACATAGATATAGATATAGTTAGATTGGGGGAATCAATGCAGAGTTGCCAAAGGTTGTCACAGGTAATTCGGCATGGCTGGAAGGAAGTCTGCCGCCCAGACTGTGACCTGCAGAGTTGGAGGTGGGCGACAGGAAGCAACAACAATGACAACAGCAACAACAACAATGGGATCGAGGACGACAACCAACAAGCAAAAGCAAAAACCCAAGAGGTGGCAGACGAAAGGCAACAGTAACGGTAACAAATAAGGCAACCTTTCCTCGCCCCTTTCTTGGTTGCTTCCCTTCCTGCCACCCTCGCATCACACTAAATGCGTTTGGCGCAGACAAAAATTATCGATCCAGCCGAAAAAAACACGCACACACAGTTACTTATACTTAGATATATAATATATATATATATATATATGTATGTGTGTGTGTGTGTGGGTGTGTATAATTTAAGCAGCCCAAAGTAAAACACTTGAGCCGATGCCATCAAAAAAAAAAAAAAAGAAGAAAGGAAGAAAAAAGCACAGCAAAGCAAAGCGAAGGAAAATGGAGACAGACTCAAGGAGATGGTAGGTCAGGGCGGTGGAGAAAGACACTGGGGGTGGGGTGGGGGAAGTGTAAGGCGTCTGCGTGGGTGCACAACAATATTTGTGTCTGTCTCTGTGTGTGTGTGTGTTTGGCAGCAAGTCGACGCAATGCTAGAAGCAGAAAAAGAAGAAGAAGAAGAGGAAGAAGCAGAGGCTAGGCTTGTGTGCAATTCATAAAATAATCATGACCTAACACAATAAGCTGTAAATAAGTCGCCATACGGCTAGCTCTGCAGTTCTTCCACCTGTCCCAACTCGCAATCCACCTTTGAATTTATTATATGTACTACATATAAACTGTAATTGCAATATTTATACATCTTATTGCACAAACCTTTATTTTTAGGCCGCATTCTTTATTGAAGCCCTTAAGCGCTTTCAAGTGCTCTTCTTGTTCCTTATGAGCTCGTTTACTTTAAGAGCTATTGATATGTATAGCTTTGTAGCTCATTGCGGCGATAATAGGACAATATGTTCATACTATATTTAATAAAATAATACTCGCATTTCAATTATTAAAATAAGACTTGCTACTTCAGATTTTTGAAACACTAATTTAAAAGAATATTCTATAATAATGTGTCATATTTAAACCTAATTTCATAAGAATTGTTTGTCCTACAACAATAATAAATGGTAATCTATTAGCTTTCCTTGGAGTCTTTTCATTTCATTTCAAAATAATAGTACAATAGTATTATATTAATAAAATAATATAAATTATGATAAGAATATAATAAAATATTGTTCTAAAATTAAGTTGCACTTTGGAATTACACATTATGAATTTATAAGTTTGATCTTAGCATTAATTAAACCAAATTAAAATAAAGATTTGTAAATTTCGAGAATATATTATATAGGAATTAAATTTAATTAAATTATAATGAAATAATGTTAATATGAATATGTTGATCGCAGTAGCTTGAAATTATTACGTTTAGTACTAAAAATAAGTAAATAACTAAATAAATTTAGAAAATATAAATGCAATTATAAATGCAATTAGCAATTATCATTATCATTATCATTATCATTATCATTATCATTATCATTATCATTATCATTATCATTATCATTATCATTATCATTATCATTATCATTATCATTATCATTATCATTATCATTATCATTATCATTATCATTATCATTATCATTATCATTATCATTATCATTATCATTATCATTATCATTATCATTATCATTATCATTATCATTATCATTATCATTATCATTATCATTATCATTATCATTATCATTATCATTATCATTATCATTATCATTATCATTATCATTATCATTATCATTATCATTATCATTATCATTATCATTATCATTATCATTATCATTATCATTATCATTATCATTATCATTATCATTATCATTATCATTATCATTATCATTATCATTATCATTATCATTATCATTATCATTATCATTATCATTATCATTATCATTATCATTATCATTATCATTATCATTATCATTATCATTATCATTATCATTATCATTATCATTATCATTATCATTATCATTATCATTATCATTATCATTATCATTATCATTATCATTATCATTATCATTATCATTATCATTATCATTATCATTATCATTATCATTATCATTATCATTATCATTATCATTATCATTATCATTAGCATTAGCATTAGCATTTGCATTAGCATAAGCATTAGCATTAACATTAGCATTTGCATTAGCATAAGCATTAGCATTAGAATTAGCATTAGCATTAGAATTAGCATTAGCATTTGCATTTGCATTAGCATAATCATTAGCATTAGCATTAGCATCAGCATTAGCATTGCCTTTTCAAGTTATCTCTTCAAATCATAATCATTTGTGAGAAATTCCACCCATGCAGATAACAAAAGTAAAAATAGTTTATGATCTCTCAGTGTTTGGGAATCTTCACACTTAAAATTGGGCTCAAGTCAAAGAATTCCCAGCAAAAAGTGAGATTCAAAGCTGATTGAGTTCTCTCGCTTTTTGCGTATTCTGATCAACTGGAGATCGAGTGATAGATGGGGGAGAACATCAAAGAGACGCATAAAAATGGACATGCTCGTAAAAGCGACCAAATTAAGCGACAATAAAATGCATAATAAATGCGTGTTAATGTCATTCGAGGCAAGTGTGACCATACGAATGTAATTTATGGCCTAGCAACGTGATCATTACTTCAGAGTAGCAATCTTTGAGGTCGTGGTGTCGATTTAATGAGCTTTTGGAGGTGGAGTACTATAAGTGAGGCCTATTTGCTTATCTACAATACTAAACGCAATTTTATAAAACTTTAATTATGTTTTAGCACTTAATATATATAATAATATATATTGCATTTTCATGCCCGCTTCATATATAGGGCAGAAGGGGTTTTTAACTTTGAACCTACAAGAAACGGACGTAACAGGCAGAGGGAGACTTTTGTCAATGCTCTCAGTATATTTTAGAATGTTTATAGAATAATACTACTAATTTTGTTCCTATCAAAAATATGTAGCGGGTATCTTACAGTCGAGCACTCTCGACTCTAGCTTTCTTACTTATTCATTTAATGTATTAAACTTTAATTTACTAAACTTAACTTTGTATTTGAAAAGGAAACAATCAATGGGTTTATTTACTTAAAGATATTACTTATACTATTATTTAAAGATTATACACCGAGACGATGATTAAAGTCGAACTAAAATCGTTGTTAAATAATTAAATTAAATTGATTATATATTCATATTTGCAAAATTATTCACAATACAATACAATACTTACATCAAATTTTTAAAACAAAAGTACAATGGTTTTATTTTCTAAATCATATTATTTTTGTTCTTTAATTGTAGTAAATAAAGAAGTTAACTTCTCAATTCTTACTTCGATTATAAGTTATCTGTATACAATGGTAAATTAAATATTTAAATCGAATTGAGTCTGTTTTATTAAAGACTCTATATTTTAATTTTATGTATTTATATTTGAATGCCTTATTTACATAGTTTATAATATGTTATGTTATCTACAATAGGCAATTAGATTTAATTTGATGCTCAACTTAATTGTAAACTCAGAAATTTGAAGAATTAAACAAATTCTATTTCACAAATGTTTGTATTTGCATTTAATATATTCTCTACTTACTTTGTACTATGCGAATTATAAAAGACATCGAGAGAGCTGGCTCTATATATAAAATTTAATTTGATGTTCATCTAACTAAGTTTGTGTGTATGAATTGCAAATTGAACATGCTTTTTTCGTGTTTATATTAATTTAAAGAGCAACAAGAAGAAGAATATACAAAAAATAGTTAGTTTTGCGGTTTTCGTTGTCTCTTTTTCGGCGTGTAGTTATTTACAAATATATTTATGGTAGCCGCGTGTCACATAATCAAACTTGGCAATCATGGCGGCGGCATCAAGCGCACTTGGACTTGGCGACTTGGCGGCAACGTTGCACAGTCAAGTCTTAATAAGAGGGGGGAGAGTGAAGACTGCAGAGACTGAGGAGAGAGAAGACTGCGAAGAGTGAAGACTGTGTAGACTGAGGATCGCAGACCGAACAAAAAGACCAAATGAGTTGCAACAGCAGCGACCACCAACGACATGCAAATGTAACTGTGGCTGTAACTACATACAAATGTGTGTGTGTGTGTGTGTCGCTTGGCTGATCATTGTTAAGATCGACGGCTCTGGCCATGAATGGGAAACCGAAGTCTAAGTCGAAGTCCAAGTCGAAGTTGGAGTCGAAGTCGGCGCATGAATAAAGCAGTCAGTTGGTAATACATTTTCGTACTCCTGCTGCCAGTTAAGCGCAACAGCAACAACAACAGCAACAACAACTGCAACAGCAACTTGGCTGCACTTAATTTCAGCGCTTAACAGACAATTAAAATCCAATTAATTCTGACGTTTATTATGCTAAGCCGCCTGTGTAGCCGACGGTGTAGGATGTAAACGTGGCTGTAAACGTGGCCTGTAACTATGGCCTGTATCTGCCACAAGCAGCAGCAGCAGCAGCAGCAAGTGGCAGCAACTTTTGTTGTTGTTGTGTGGCAGCGACTCTCTCGACATTGTGCTGGACCGCAGCACGAGGTTCACATAAATTTATGCGGCAAGCACCAAGTTGCTGGCAAAAGTTGAAACAGCAACATGTTGCTGCCACAACACACACACTGACACACACACACACACATACACTTGCCACACAGTCATCGTTCATTTACAGCCTTGGCAGATAGATTTGTTTTAATAGCCAAGCCAAGTTATGCGATAGATTTCATTTGTGCAACGCGCTGCTTCGCTTACTACATTCGCTTGCCACACGGCTCTGCCACTGCCACTGCTGCTGCTGCTGCTGCTGCTGCTTGCAACCTGATGATGCTCAAGATTATGGCTGTGCAACATGTCAGCGGCAATTGAAGTTCATGTTGATACAATTAGTCGCCGCTGCAGCAGCATCGGAGGCAACAACGAAGGCAACGGAGGCAACGGCGTTTGACTGTGCAACATGTGGCGACATGTACGATCGCATCAATCGATTTATTTACTGCGATTATCAAACTGGCTTTGCAACAACCTCAACACAAACAGAAACAAGTGCGGCAATTAATATTTCTATATTGCTATTTTTTTTTTGCTTTTGCTTAATGCAACAATTTTTTTAAATGATTTCTTAATTATTTTAATTTAAATACAAATAAATTCACAAAAAACTGATTTAACTGATTTCTTAATAATCTTAATTTAAATACAAATAAATCCATTTCAATAAGAAAAAGAACAAACAAAATAAATAATAAAAATTGGATTTATAATAATTAATTTTTGCAAGTACTAAGTAAACATTATGATCAAGTAAAAAAGCAATTATTTAAGTAAATTCCACCGGCTGTAAATCAACATCGCAGACATCAAAAAAGTTATCATCGTCTTGACCTGCCCCTTAATATTACACAACAAAAATTTAATAAAAAAAAGGGATAAATATTATTAATTAAATTCGATTTGGAAATTAATATGAAAATCTATATTTTTTTAGGCTAAAATTAAATTAAAATAAAATGAGATAAAGCGAGTCACAATAAATTAATTTTATTTTTTCTTCGTGCTCATTTTTGTTTAAGAAATCATTTTTTATAGTATCGAAACTACAAATTGGCAATTACCAATATTAATTACCAATTTATTTCTCACATAATTCAATTGTATATTTAAGTTATCCTTTTACAAAACAAAAAAGCTTTATATTAGGGTAACTATTAAGCAGAAATTGTGTTATAGAAAATTATAAATTAACGAATATATTTAATGTACATTCATTCGTTCAAATAATAATAGTAATTGTTTTTTTTTTAGCGGCTAGCTTAATAATTACAAAAAAAAAAACAAGTAAGAATGATACCGCAAAAATACTAAAAATATACCAAAGGCTATATTTCATATATTATATATTTCATTTATTAATACAGTAAGTACTTTATGCAATACTATAGAGTACAAAATATACCAGATTGTCAAAGCCAAGCCAATTTCTTGTCTTACAAAAGTATTTCTTAAATAAGTTCTGCAATTTTTAGCTGCTTGCAATTAAATTTGTCAGGATTCTTAAATACTATAGCTATTGTTGTATATACCAAAAATAGTCGCTCTAACTTGAAATTTATTTGAAACAAACTGCGTGGAAACATATCAAATGCTGTCGAAAATAAAGTATAGCTCTATCTCTTATAGTCTCTGAGATCTAGGTGTTCATACGGACAGACGGACAGACGGACAGACAGGCAGACGGACATGGCTATAGCGTCTCGGTTGTTGACGCTGATTGGAGATGCCTTCTTCTGCCTGCTAAATACATTTTCTGCCTGCACAAAGTTATAATACCCTTCTACCCCTATGATAGCGGGTATAAGAAACCCATAAAATAATGATTATTATTAAAGTTACATTTTTATGATATTTAATATTTAATATTTCATCCTTTTATGTCTAGTTGTATTTTCATAAATAATAATAATACATTTAATTGTTGAATATAAATGATATTCAATAGCTTTCTTTATAATTCAGCTTAATGTGTGTGGAACATACATAATATTATACTCGTATGTGTGTACATATGTTTTACTTATGGGTAATTTTCTGGCGAAACATTCCGCATACCAGAATAACAAGGATAAACATTAAAGACTTATAAAAATAAGTAATCGTTATTCTTATAGCTTTTCTTTAGCACTTCAACTTAAATCGAAGATTTATTTTAGGAACATTTTCTGATTCAAAATAAAGTATATAAATTCGTTCATTTCTTGTTTTGCTTAGGAATCCGTTCATTTTTGCAATTATCTTAAAAATAATTCTAAAATCAGTCTTAGCTCTAAGTAAAGAGCAGATCAAGAGCTATAAGATTGATCTTTAGTCAAAATAAAAATATGTTTTGCTATATGTTTTTCTTAGTTCAAAGAGAAAATAAATAAGAGAAAAAGTTGCAATTGATTATGTTATTCTTTTGTATCACATATATCAATAATTAGATAATGAGTTGGCATGTTAAGGTTAAATAAAGACTCAAGTAGAATTGAGTCTGCAACATTTGCGAGTGTTGCTGGCAACATGTTGCCAACGTGTCAATCGACGCGCGTCAATCGAAGCGAGGCAAAGCCAAAGGCAAAGGCAAAGACAGAGGCAAAAGCGAACGCGTTCAATGAACTGCAGGTCAGCGGGGGCGAACGCTGCGTATACGCAATGGCCACGCATCAGCTGTGTGTGTTGTTGGCAGGACATTTTGATTTACGCCCAAATGAACGCGACGTCGAGTTCAATGCACTCGCTGACGATGACGATGACGTCGCCATCGTCGTGCTGCAGTCATGCAACGCAGGCGGCAGGCAGAAAGCAGCAAGCAAGCAGGCAGGCAGGCAGGCAACGCGTCAGCCGTTAGCTGCCTGTGTATCCTGTAGGGATAATCCACTGGCAGGACACGCACACGTGCCTTCGCCTTTGCCTTCGCTGTCGTCTTGGCCATTGGCTTTTGGGCTTCGGTAGGGCTTCGTTCGTTTGCTTATTGTTGGCTGTATTTTGTTGGCTGTGTATTTTATTTTTTTCGGCTGTCGGCATCGTTTGTTTTCGGGTGTCAATGTCCTGCGTGCCGCTGCTGTTCTTATCCTGCTGCAGGCAGCTAAAAAAATTTCAATTCGCGTTGCGTCTTCGTCTTCGTTTTGCGTCGTCGTCGTCGTCGTCACATTTTATTAGCCTGTTGGCTGCAGGACATTGAACGTCTGTGCAGCCTGCGCCTCCTTGTGCGTCCTTTGCTTCGCCATAAATAAAACACACACATCGCACTCGCCAATTTTTTAGGTGTAGGTGCATTGAACTGCGCTCTGCGGGGCCTTTTATTTATTTATTTTACTTGCTTGTTTTTGTCTTCTCTTCACTTGCCTCTCAAACAATGGCCATATCCGTTATGCATGTCCTTCTTCTTCGTTTTTCGGGCATTTTTGTGGGCCTTAGTCTTAGCGGATTAAGGCGCGTGTCATTGCCATCGCCAGAGTCAGCGTCATCGTCATCGTCATCGAGGGTTGAGCGTTTGGGCAGCTGCTGTTGCTGTTGCTGTTGACTTCACCCTCTAACGGGAACACTTAACCCTAAGCACATTTGCAACGCTGTGGGGGCGGCCCTAATGATGATGAAGCGACCGACGGCATCGGCCCAAATGCAACAGCAACAACAGAAGCAACAACAAGCGTAACAAACAACTGCCATCATTGTCAGTTGTTGCTGTTGCTGTTGTTGCTGCTGTTGCGTCTCCTTGATGCGTCCTTCAGGAGGTCTCTGGCGCATGACTTTTCGCTGCCTCAACCAAACTTGCAACTTGTCGCAAAACTTTGCCACACATTTTATTTTTTTCGTTTTTCCCTTTTTTTTTGCAGTCGTTCTCTTCTCGCCTTCGTTTTGGACCAGTTCACTTTTGCAGCAAATGCAACGAAAAGCGTCTATTAAGCTTTGGCCAAACTGAAGTGAAAAATGAATACACTTGCATACAAAATCTTCGTTTGGTCGACAATCTCATATTTTGCTCTCTATAATATATGTTATGTATTTTGAATGTATATCAATATATTATTTGTACATCAATATACCAAATATAGCATGCGGTATGTTTTAGTATTTTTCGATATATGCATTTTGGTATATTTTAAGCATAGTTTTTACTCTGTGATATACTTCGAATGCGTTCATATATTAATGTACCAATCTGGTATGTCAATATACCAAATATAGCGTTGGATATATTTTAGTATTATTCGATATATCCATTTTGGTATATTTTAAGCATAGTTTTTACTTTGTGATATACTTCGAATGCGTTAATATATTAATATACCAATCTGATAAGTTTTGTATTCTGTGGTATATTTTATTTGTACATCAATATACCGAATATAGCATTTGGTATGTTGAACTATTTTTTGATATATCCATGATATGTTTTGTACTCAATATACCAAATATAGCGTTGGATATGTTTTAGTATTTTTTTAGTTACACCTATTTTTTTTTTGTAGCTCGAGTGCATTAAATGTACATATATTTATTGTAATTAAGTTTCCCAAATTGTAATATTAATAGATAAACATAAATGCGTAAGCCAAATGTGAAAAGGTCTTCTTGAGTCGAGTCTTAGATGCAGCTTCCTTACATATTTCTGTTCTTTTTTTTTTTTGCGTTGTTGCAGTTGGCGTCAGGCGTCGCGTTTGTCAGACGTTTGTCTATTTCGTAATGTGCCAACTGCGAGTATTTCAGCTTTGAGTCTGTTTTTGTTACAGTTGCAGGTTTTTGGCAGTTTTATATTATTGGATTTAGAAGTTCAGTTCAAAAGTATGCAAATGAATTGTAAAATTTTTCAAATATGTTAAACTGATAAAGAAATTTTTGCTATATTAAACTATTATTAATACTCAAAATAATATTTTAATTTAAAAAAAAATTGCAAAGTTTTCATATTTTAAAAAGAGCTTAAGTCGATAATTAAATAAGAGAGCTTGTTATCAAATATAATCGATGCTTAAGATAAAATTTTAATTTAAAAATTATAAAAAAAAATTGTCATTGTTTTAAAAGAGTTTCATAAGAACTAAAAAATACTAAAGCTTACATTAAAAGACTGTCAATATGCAATATTATATTTATATAAATAATATAAATTTTAAAAAAATAGTTTTTCTGATTTGTAAAAGCTTTAAATATTCTAATGATTCTTATTATATTTATAGTTAATGATTTAATATTACATGTTTACTATAGTTTATATTGATGTGAATGAAATCGAATCAAATATTGTTGGAAACATTAAAAAAATAATAATATAAATGAATTATCCCATCTGCTACACAGAAAAAAACATTAATATGATATTGCTAAAAATTTGATTTTTCTTTGTTATCATTTCTTAAGAATATACAAATATTAATTTTCACAATTTCAGAGAATTTTATGTTATGACAATAACTTCAGTTTTTTTTCAGAGAAGTTGTTTTAAGTTGTGCAAAATTTTTAGTTTCAATACAAATTAATTTTTAGTTTGAATAAAAATTTCGGACAACCTAAAAAATTCTTTGGAATAACAGAAATAATTCTTAAGTTAATAAAGATCACTTTGCTTGCCGTGTAAAAGTGTAAAATGTTTGCTATAGTTTTCATTGTCATTTTCATTTTGTTTTTTTTGCGTGTTTTTGTGTGTGTTTTTTTTTAGAGTAGTCCCAATTGGGAAAGGGGCTTGGAATTGTTGTTTGGATATTTGAATGGCACCTAAAATGCCTTTGGGGCATTTAGATAAAAAATACATGTAGCCAGCGCGATAGATAGAACGAATAAACTACTGCAAAAATAAGGAGAGCGACAGAGAGAGAGGGTGATGGTGGGAGAGGGGGAGGGGGAGGGAAGAGTGCATGTTGCACTTGAGAGCTCTGAGAAATCACAAGACGCACATAAAATGTGAGACAACAACTGTAATAGAATTTACAATTGCCGCCAGAGAAGTTGTCATTCGTTTGTTTTACTTATATTTTCTTCTTTTCTTTTTTGTTCTTTTATTTTGCAGTTCTTTTTACTATGTTTATAATTTATAGAATTAAGCCTGGTTTTTATTGTGCTTTCAAAATTTACCTTCATAACTTAAAAAATGAATATAACTTAATTGTAACTAAAATAAGAATTCAACTGTTTCTCTTTTGGGGTTTGCTTTTAAAGCTAAAGAAAATGTTGAGTTGAATATCAAATAAATTAAGAGAAAATTGTTTATATGTATACAAATTTTATTGTTCATTTTTTTGTTTAATTTATCATATAGGCAAATTTCCAATATTGATAAATCAGTCTTTGTGCACACAAAAAAAATCTAGATTAAAAAGTAGATTACAAATCATTTTACTATATTTGAAAATCTTGCTTTGAGAATATTTTTTTATACCCGCTACCCATAGGGTAGAAGGGTATTATAACTTTGTGCCGGCAGGAAATGTATGTAACAGGTAGAAGGAGGCATCTCCGACCCTATAAAGTATATATATTCTTGATCAGCGTCAACAGCCGAGACGATATAGCCATGTCCGTCTGTCCGTCTGTGTGTCTGTCCGTCTGTCCGTCTGTCCGTCTGTCCGTCTGTCCGTATGAACACCTAGATCTCAGAGACTATAAGAGATAGAGCTATAATTTTTTTTTCGACAGCATTTGTTATGTTTGCACGCAGATCAAGTTTGTTTCAAATTTTTGCCACGCCCACTTCCGCCCCTGCAAATCAAAAAAATCGAATAACAAGCGTAATTTTAAAGCTAGGGTTACGAATTTTGGTATATACGGTAATAACTATAGTAGTTATGATCCCTGAAAATTTGGTTGCGATCAGATAAAAATTGTCGAAGTTATTAAAGAAATACTTTTGTATGGGCAAAAACGCCTACTTACTAGGGGTCTGAGTTGCTTTGGCTGACAATCTGGTATATTGTGCCGTCTATGGTATATTTTGAATGCGGCACTATATCGATATACCACATATACCATTTGGTATATTTTTAGTATTTTTGCAGTATATTTGGTATATTTTGAGAATAATACCGCAAAATATATTGCTTTTATTCAAAATGGGTAGCTGGTATCTCACAGTCGAGTACACTCGACTGTAGCTTTCTTACTTGTTTCAGATTGCAATTAAGTTTGCAAATCTTGATTTGAGAACTTGGAACAACTTATAATCTTTTTTACAGATTTTTATTTAATATATCTAACTCTAAGATTCCTTAAAGTATTTATTAATATCTCATTATAAGTTACAAACAAATATTTTTCTAGTCATAGTCGACTTTAAATAAATAAAATACAAAAATGTTCATTTATATATATTTGATTGCGTTAATTTGCTTAATATATAATTAAAATTACGACTTAAATAAATTAAAATAAAGATATATATGTAAAAATAAATATTAGAAAAATAAGGAACTAAAAAAATAAATAATGAAAGAACAAAAGAACAAAAAACAAACCAATACAGAAATAAATTAATAATGATTATATAATAAATCAAAATAAATGCATAAGTTGCTTGAATAATGTTATTCTAGCAACAATAATTAATAAGGCACTCTTTAAGCTATGTTAACATCATCATTTCGTTTTGTAACCAATTTTATTTGACTTTTTAAAAACCACTTACAACATAAATAGAATAAATAGAATAAAGAAAGAAAGAAAAGAAATAATAATAGAAACAACATAATAGAATAAAGAAATAAATAAATAATTAAATTAGAGAATGAATTGATTAAATATATGTTAATGTGTGATTTGTTTGTTGTTTTATTATCCCGCAACTTTTGCTTATCAGCAGAGCAAAGATTAAAAAAGATTCTTTCCAAAGTCGAGCCAATTTAATACTTTGAATTTGGCTTTCGATGTATCGATTTCAGATACTTATGAGGAGAGAAAGTCTCTCTCTCTCTCTTTCTCTCTGCTGCACTCATTCTCGGTATTCATGTTCGCATATTCACAAATACACTCAGAACTGGGAACAAAGACGATTGGGAATTGGCATGACGAAGTTTTGTGCTCCTTTTTCTTTTATGCAGGCAAAGTTTTGCATTTCATATATGAGTATTTTGGCATGAACTTTGTCCGAGACACAGAAGACAGAAACAGAGACAGCCCAAGAGAAGAAGAAGAAGATGAAGAAGAAGAAAATGTCACCGCCCGGCTAATCTGTAGCAATTTTTACGCTTTTCAGCCAAAGGAAAAGCCAAGGCAAATGGGTGAATGGAAAATGTCTGAAGTTGGGAAGTGGAAATGGAAGTGGAAAGTTGCTTGCTGGGAAGCTGCTCAATGTCTGCCTTTTTGCCCTTTTTCATCAGCTTAAAAGCGCTGGCAAAAAGATGACAAAGCAGCAGCACAATAATAATAAAATAATAAAGCGGCTTGGCCGATTTGTACACTGCGAGAAATGTACTAGAAATATAGATTGATATTAATATTCAAATATTCAAATGAATGCTTATTAAATTTTGCTCAGTATTAGTTTAAGTTGCACATTTTTCTGGCTGTGATTTTTCTGATACACTGCGAGAAATTTGAAGTTAAGTTAATCAGGAAATATTGTGAAGAAAAGAAATATTGTATAGAAAAGATTTTCCCTATTTCCATACTTATTCCAATGAAAACTTGGCGTTGAAATATTCAATTGTACACTGCGAGAAATGCACATTTGAGCTAGTGATAAATAATGTATTAGTATAATATATAATTAAACATTCGCTATTCGAAATAGTTTTTGAAATTTTGTATAGTATTGGTTTTAGTTGTGGATTTTTACGGCTGCAGCTTTTCTTGTACACTGTGAGAAATGCTCAGTTGAGTTTGTCAACAAATATAAATAGCTATAGTTAAGTTTTTTTTTAAGTTATTAGGTTTTGTATTGCTTAGTTAACAATAAAAAAATACTTTATATACACTGCAAGAAAAACTAGTTGAGTTCTTAGCAAATACGTATATAGATTTGTTTTTTGAAAATAACTTTTTAAATGAAAGCTTTTTAAGTATTTTTTTTTATGAGTTTCGCCCAGTTTTGTTTATCTGTCAAATTGCCTAATTACACTGCAAGAAATGCAAGTTAATTTTTTGATATATGTATAGTGTGATATATAGCTAAGGTTTATCCTAGTGAAATCGCTTGGCGTTAAAAAATACATTGTTACACTGCGAGAAAGATCTAGTTGAGTCTGCGATGAAGATATAGATAGAAATAGTAAAGATTTTCGTTAATAAAATGAAAGCTTATTAAGTATTTTCTTTAAAAGTTTCGCTCAGTTTTCGTTTTGAGAAATGCAAGTTAATTTTGTGATATATAGTTAAGATTTTCCCTATTGAATTCGCTATTCAAATGAAAGCTTATTAAGTTTTTTATTTATGAGTTTCGCTTGGTTTTCCTTTTTATTTTCTCGATTTTTGTGGCGGTGCCTTTTGTTGTTTTGTTGTTTTGTGGACCCAGCCGAAGATGTCGTCACATTGGCATTGTCAACGCTTTGGGAGTCGCTCATAATCCGTTATTAATTGCCCGGCGACATGTTAGGGCGGAGCGAACTTACGACATGCAGATACAAATGTATCTGCAAGATACAAATACAAATACTTGCTTGTGTGTTGTTGTTGCCCTTGTTGTATTTGTAAACTGCAAAACAGCTTGGGTGCGGATATAAATCTATGTGTGTGTGTGTGTGTTGATGTGTGTGTGTGTGTGTGTGTGTGTGTGTGTGTGTGTGTGTGTGTGGGTGTGGGTGTGTTGTTGTTGTTGTTGTTGTGTGGGTTTTGCGCACTGTGCCCTACACTTGTATAATTTATTTACTAAAGACACGCAAAATTATTTTATGCAAATGATTTTTTGCCTGCCAAGTTTCTTTTGAAACATTGCAGTTGACTCTCGTTGCAACGCTTTCCCCCTCCCTCTCCTACCATCTCCTTTTCCTTGTTACGCCTTCTCTTCACTGCCTTTCCGGTTTTGGGGGCGTGGCCGTTTTGCGGGCGTTTAACTTTTCACTCAGCTTTATGAAGTGGTCATGCAAACTATTCACACACATATCGCCCATAAATACACGGATACAAGCGCATGTCTGTGTGTGTGTCTGTGTGTGTGCAATTTGTTGTGTGCTTGGGGTGTGAAAATGGCGCTTGACTTATGGCTCAGCCATTGCTAGGACTAAGGGCAACTCTAGTCGCTATAGATACGCGTATTGATGTCCTTTTGAATGCGATTCGCATCGAGCTTGAAACATTTTTTGAGCAATTCAATCAATTTGCAAAATTTATCATGAAAATTTCAATTCAGGTTACAATTTAAAATTGAAACAAACCCTTAAATTATGTTCTTTATTATTGATATACTTACAAAGAACCAAACTAAATTATGAAATCAAGAAAAAATTCTTGAAACATGCTGATTTACTGGCAAAATTAAACATGGAAAATTATCAAGATAATCAAGATCTGCAAAAATTATAATTTTCTATAGTATGGCTAATTTTCTAGATGGTTCAAGGTTTAATGCCATATTTATAATAAAGGTAAAGTTTATTTATTTATTTATTTAAGAGGTTAGTTATAATTAAAATTAGTACTAACACTATTGGTAAAGCAATGGCAGCGAAGACCTTCAGCTTAAGGTTTATTTATATACTTATATAATTCTTTTTATTAAGAAAAGAATTATTTTTCATCTAATTTTTCTCAAGATCAAGTTTGTTTCAAATTTTTAACAATCCCAATTGAATAAGAAGGGAATTTTTTAAGCTAAAGCCTTCGTATTTACAATAAAACTACAGTATTTACGATTCCTGAAAATTTAATTGAAATCAGATAAAAATTGTAAAAGTTACTTAAGAAAATCTTTTGTATGGTAAAAAATGACTACTTAATAGGGGACTTAGTTGCTTTGGCTCTCAATTTGGTATATTTTTTACTCTATGGTATATTTTGAGTGTATATGGTATATTTTGGTATTTTCGTTGTAATTTGATATATTTTAAAAATATAAAGAATACAAAAACATTACATTCAAAAAACTAGAATAAAAATCTAGAGTTTGAGAGTGACAAATTTTTGAAATGAAATTTTGATCTAAAATTTTAGTTTGAGGTTTAAAACAATTGTGAAATGCTGCTTCCAAAATGTTGGAATCTGTCAATCTTTGAATTGTCAAAAATGTACGAAACAAAAATTTGAGAAAATAACATTCATTTATTTATTTACATGTTAATTATTATACTAAATAATATAATGACTAAAAGAAAAAAGTGCTAGCTACTAAGTCCATCCACTTATAGGAGAATAAAACAATCTTATGTCAAGCTTAAGGTGTTGCCTTAAGAATTTTTTAAGTTGAATTTCAAATTAAGAAATATACTTATTATTCAAAACTGTGGTTAGTCAGGAAAGATTTTGGAAAAGAAGTAACTAAGACACGATCATTTGCTTTGACTATTTATTTATTCAATGTAAAGTTAATATAAATAATTTTAATTGTTTATCGATAGTGATATGTGTTGTTGGAATTTGGTCCACCGATCAGATCGCAGTAGTACAAGTAAAAAGACAAAAGTTGATTTCGTGGAAATTATAATAAAAGTTTATTAGACAGTCAATTCGTTTACTTTATTCTTTTCAACTTCACGACTCAAAGCGAACTACTTCATTTCGCTTTATTCTATGAAATGATGAAGTTCAATACAAGGATGCCATATCAATTAATGCTTAACTTAGAGTTACCAGATTATCATTTTCTTGCTTACTCTAATTCGTTAATTTCAAACATGTGTGTACATTATATATTATATTAAACACCTATTTTTAATGGTTAGTCTTAAATAAAATGCACTGCAATAAATGCAATAAACTATTTGCGAAATTTGTAATAATTTTTGTGACAGATTTACATCGAATAATATGCCATAAAAAGATCGCGTTGTCTGTCATCAGTTTTTGGTTTTCGGTTAACTTATTTGCGGATATTTGTCAAGCGATTTGGCAATCTGACTCGAATGGAGCTAAATTTCCAGGTATCTCAGTTCAGTTATCGGACTTCTTCAGTTCATTGGCCAAACCTTGTTGCAAACCTGAGCAGAGTTTCAAAATATTCGACACATCTTTGGTTTCTTCTGTGGGCGAAAATTGATGTTTGGGGCCAAAGTGAAAATTGCAAAACGATTCCAGCAAAAAAAAAAAAAAAACGAAGCGAAGCAAAGTGCAAATAAAAAGCATAAAAAATGAAATGAAATAAGGAGATGACTTGAAATCGGGAATCAACAGGGGCAGCAACAGGTCAAAAGCTGGCGCTTCGTGTGGATTTTTGGAGAACGATGTGTGATTTGTATCTGCAGAGCTCGACAAAAAGTATCTATAGCTGTAATTGACGCTATCTGACGGCTTAGATATAGTCGCATAAATTTACGTCATGCGTCACGGCGTTTTTTTTTTTGTCTGCCACATAATTTAACATTCGATTTCCTCAATTAGCGACAGGAGCCACAAGAGAGAAAGAGAGAGAACAACTGAGAGCCACCTCAGCATACGGCTGAATGTATCTTCTAAGTGCCGAATTGTATCTACGAGATGCGCAAGTCAATTAATCAACGCGGGGCAAAATGCTTTAAAAGTTCGAATTAGGTCAAAGTCTTTTTTTTTTTCTTTTTTCTTCTTCGCGCTGATCTCTCGCTCGGTCGTTAGCCGAGGCCGCCTTTTATCTCCCTCTCCCTCTCTCTCTCTCTCTCTCTTTCTCTGTCTCTCTCTGTCTCTTTCTATGTTTCTACTCGATTTCGCACTCGTATCTAACAAATGCCCATTTCGCGCTTCTTTGCAAATTTTATGCGTTGCTCTGATTTCTGTCGCCGATTTTTTTTTTTTGCCCAAGTTGTCGTCGTCTTCGACTTTTGCCTGTCTATCAGTCACTTTGCATCTCGGCGGCGTTTGGCGCTTGATTTTTTTACTTCGTTTTGTGTCTTTTTTGGTTTGCTTCGCTCTTGGTTGTAGTTTGTGCTTTGCCGGGGTCAATGCGCCAATTGTAGCATCTGTGGCCAAATGTATCTCACAGATACAGATTATTATATAAATTTCGCTCGAAGTGACCAAGCAAGCAACTCCAGCTAAAGCTAAAGCAAGCCCGCGGCGCACGCTAGCCATGATTAATCTAATGGCCAACCAAATGAAAGTCCATCCATTGCCCATAACTCCACGGGTGGCCACAAAAACACAAAAAAAAAAAGAAACATCTACTTCGACTCTGAATCCAACTTCGACTTCGCCTGCCTCGATTCGAGGCTTAAACGCGTTTAAAATTCAATCAATATAAGGTTAATTACAAATTTTTCGCAAATTTTCATCTCTTTTTATCATTATTTGACGGCAGCCGAGAAAGATCGTCGAGCAACACAAAACAAAATGCATAAATTGATCGATTCAAGCCGAGTCTATAATTTCGGCCCAAATGGGCTCTAAATTTGCCAATCAAATAATAGTTATTAATTGGCAAGTGTTTTTCTTCAATTAGCTGTCAAAATTATTACGCTGCACTATTTGATTTTTTTGTTATGAATATCTATTTGTTCTTTAAGGCTTTTTGAAATTATTTTAACTAATTATTGTTCATTAATAACAATTATATTTCATTTATTTTAAATTTCTATTAAAATCAACTTGTATTCGAAATCTACTTATAATTATAACGTTATCTTGTATTGTAAATATTTTTAATATAAATTTAATTTAAATATTATTGCAGAGTAAGAGAATATCAGAGTGACAAAAATAAAAATATCTATTATACTAAATCTGTTTTTTTTTGTTTTTAACCCGCTTTCCAAAGGGTAAATGGGTTTTATAATAATAATAATACAATATCAACAGCCCAGACGAAACAGCAAGAAAAGTAGATCGAAATACCGATGTTTTTCGGTATATTTATTAGTATATATCATATCATTATTTTGCTTTATTGATTAGGTATACTTTAGGATCTTTCAGATATATTTAATAAAAATTGAAAATCACAGTTTATTCTTATTTATTTATTTTTTTTTTTTTGGTTTTTTGAAGTAGCCTTTTTTTTTTAAAGAAGTTCATTGCATTTAATTTTCCTTTAAAATTCCTGTTTACATTTCTTATTGATATGTTTAACAAAATTTTATAAAAATTGACAGACATTTCTTTAGATCGGTGATGACTATTAAATTTATAGGAATTTGGAAATGAAATAATTACAATTAAAACGCAAGATTTTTTATTAGCAATATTATTAAAAATGAAATTTGTAATATTGAAATTCCTTTGTTTTTGCAAGTTCATGTTCCATTAATATTTGAACATATAATATGAGTTAAGAATTTAATTACTTTTTTGTATTTCTATGTAATTATTCTGTTTATATTTAATAAGCTTTTAATAAGATATCAGATAGATAAATGTCTCTTCTAATGTGTTAGTCAGAGTTTCATACAACAATAAGAAAAGACTTTGATGGCAAATTGCTTGTAAATTTAATAAGTTTTATGTCAATGCAATAATTGTATAGAATATCATTTGATTGAATGATAAAGTGATAAAATGGTTAATTGTAATATTCATGTGCAGAACTAAAATGCTTTTTAGATGATTTGCTGAACTTGAAAAGAGTTTCTTTCGTCAACAAAGATAAACATCGAATACTTTTGTGAGAGCTTCAATCAAGTTGATTTGCACACTCAACGACAATCAATCAAATGAAACAGAGAAAGAATAAGAGAGAGAGAGAGAGAGAGAGAGAATGAGAGAAGGAGAGAGATAAAGAGGGAATGAGAGGAAGATATACTCAATTATTTGAAGCCATCGTCGGAGTTATCAAATCTGAAATTGTGATAAAGCAACTTTCACAATCCTTGCAAAAAAATATACGACACACTTGAGCGAGATGGCAGATGATATCGGTAGCTAATTGTTGTTCATCTTGTTGAACACACAAAGAAAGAAAAAAAAAAACACAATATAAATATGCTATGAAAATAAAATGTTGTCTGATAATTGATTTGCACAATCAAAGCGAAGACAACGAAGTTTTGCTCGCTTCGTAACTGTATTAAATCTAAAAGAGTACGTAGAAAAAGAAAGCCAAAAAAACAACAACAACGAAGAAATAATAATAATAACAATAAAAATAATACACACGAAAAAAACAAAGCCAAAGTCAAGCAAAAATTTTTGGCAAACTTTTGACCTTTTTTGGTTCATTGGACTTGGCAACTTGCGATGTTGTTGTTGTTGATGTTGGTTGTTGGTTGCTGGTTGCTGGTTGCTCTGCTTTACTTTTGTGTGTGGGCCATCCATCTGGAGGAGTATCTCAAAAGTATCTGGAAGTATCTGCGTATCTCTCAATCTGCCACAAAAAAAACACAGAGACATAGACACAGATCTATCTATCATACTTGTTGCTGTTTTATAATTTAACAAGCTTTTGCCTCAGCTACAGTTTCAGCTTCAGCTTTAGACATTTGCATGGAGCAGAGCAAAAATTAATTAAAAATTATCAAAATGATAGAGAAAGCACCGTTAGTCGGCGAGTGAAGAGCAAACTAAACGAACTAGGCTGCCTGCCTGGCCTGACAGGTTCAATGTGTTCTGCGGGATACAAAACGCACTTTGCCCAAAAGTTGAATCAACTTGCTCAAGTTCAATGCCTTCACGCACAATTCTCTCTCTCTCTCTCTCTCTTTCTCTGTCTCTTTCGAGTATCTGATGGATACACAACACAACTGTGTTTAGGCGCTATCTTCTTCTTCTACTTCTGTCGCAGCCTTGACAATGAAATAAAACTCAGCCGACATTGAGTTCGTCCTGAACTGAGACATCGTTTCATCGTTTCGGAGGTTCAATGACGGGTCATTGGCTGCTGGTTCAAAGGAGTTCAAAGCTCTCCCACGATGAAATGAAATACACACAAACACACACAAATAATCAATAAGCTGAACTGGCAACACTTTTGCCATCTAATTACAAATTTAAGACGTTCCTCGCGTATCCTTTAAGCATTGCTCAAAATAATCATTTATCTTGTTAATCGCTGCCATGTCGAGCTGACAAAGGGTGTGTGTGAGAGAGAGAGACAGTGAGTGAGAGAGAGAGAGAGAGGAGGGAACTTTCTGGCAAATGTTTTGTCTTGAGAATCGCAGCCGTTGGCGCATTCTGCCGTTAAATTAGAGCCATATCTCCCTCTCTCTCTCTCTCTTTCCCTCTCTCTCCCTCTGCTCATCTCTCTTCCGCCTTCTTATACAATCCCCGAATACCTTTTGAGCACATTACAACAACCAACACAAAAAAGTTAAGCACTTAGACAGCTTGGCAGCGCTTGTTGCAACTACAATTTGCTTGCCAATTTTTTGGGGCACGGCTTTTAGCTGCATTTGGCTTGCCTCACGTATGTTAAGTATCTCTAATGAAGTTGTAGTGTTTTTATTTTACCCAATTTAATGGTGTAATATTCCACAAGTTGCATACTATTCATGCCTCACTTTGTTTGAAATTTCAAGTAAATATGTTATAAAAAAATTCAAATAATTAGTTGAGAAGCACTTAAAAAATAAATGTGAAAACTACATTCAAGTGTGTTTGACTACGCGATACCCGCTAAACATTGTGAGCAAAACAGTTGAGTTTTAATTTTAGAATATACCAATTAAATACCAAATTAATATACCGAAAACTACTAAAGTATACCGAATAATATAATAAAACATATCAATTGACAATCTAATATACCAAAAATATAAAATATGTACCAAATACTATAACGAGTGCAGTATTTTTTAAATATACCAATTAAATACCAAAAAATACTAAAGTATGCGAAGGATATAATAAAAATTTAAATTACCAAACCAATATATTAAAAATACAAAATATATACCAAATACTATATTGAGTGCAGTATTATTTTAAAAGTATACCGGTTAAATGCTAAATGAATATACCGAAAATATACTAAAATATTCCGAAAGATATAATAAAACATTCAAATTAACTACCAACTTAATATAGCGAAAAATACAAGAAACCAATGACTGTAATGAATGCAGTATTATTTTAAAATTATACCAATTAAATACCAAATTAATATACCGAAAATAGACTAATTTATACCAAAGGCTATATTGAGTTCAACAGTGCAGTATTATTTTTAAAATACGAATTGATTGTCAAATTAATATACTAAAAACATACCAAAATATACCGAAGGCTATTGTGAGTAAAACAGTGCGGTTTTATTCTTCAAATGTACCGATTAAATAACAAATTAATATACCGAAAATACATCAAAATATACCAAATGTTATAATTAAAATTGAAATATACCAATTAATTACCAAATCAATATACCATACATTTCAAAAATATACCGAAGGCTATAATGCAGAATTTGTCAATATTTCAATTATGTTAATTATCAATTTTATGTACCTACATATTCTGAAATATACTTAGATTATATTTGGTACTTTGATATGTATATACTAATAATATTTATAAAACTAATAATAATAATAATTCAAAAGTTTAGTAAGCAACTATTCAAATACAAATAATAATTATTACAAATACTTTTAGAATAATATTGTTATTTCCATGAATTCATTACCCTCATCAGAATGGATTTATTACTTAAAATTCATACTTGACAAAGTTTGTTAGTATTACATTTCAATTTATTTATGTTATAACTCAAAATATGTATATCAAATATTCTATGCTTAAAAAGTTATCAACTACTATTCATTCCCTTTCAACTTATGGCTTAAATTCATCGATGTTTTTATTTACAACTACTTTGAATTCCTTTTCCATCCACGTTTTTATGCAAAGTTGATTATTGCTGATAACTTAAATTTGTCTATGAATTCCTTATTAAATTCACGAGCGTCTTTAATCAGAGTCAGAGCTCAACAACGTCGATATGCAGTTGATTCCCTGTGGTACAATTGTGTTAAATTTCATTATCGCAGCCGAAACACTTGCTGAGTTATGACTGGGGTCATTTGCTGAAATTGATTGGGTTTGGTTTTCTTTTTCGGGGCTAGCAGATTGCAGTTTGGAGTTTGGAGTTTGAGTTTGAGTTCGAGTTTGGAGTTCAGAGTTTGAGGTATTTATGGCTGGCTGTCTAGGCTTTGGCTGCTTGCTCATTTCGAATCGTTTACCCATCCCTGGCAGCGAGAAATTGACGTGACAGGACAACTGACGTCACGTCACGTGACGTTGCGACGCAAAATGTTGGTATCGTAGAGCGAAGAGTGGAGAGCGGAAAGAGGAGTGGAGGAGAGAAGAGGACGCTAGGCGATGTCTCAGTCTCTGTCGCTGTCGACGTCAAGCGTCAAAGACGTCAAAGAAACGCCGCAGACGTCTTTAAAATATTATTAGAGTCATAAATTGTCGCCGTTGTTTGGCGCTTTGTGTGTCTTAGAGTGTGTGTGTGTGTGTGAGCTTTAAGGCAACAACTTTCGCCTTTCGCTGCCTTTCTTTCGACTGCACTCCTTCCTCTCTCTCCTTTCTGCCATTGTATTCTCGTGTTTTCCTATTCGCATTCGTATCTGTGTCTTTATTATTTTTGTTTTCATTTTGTTGTCACCTTTGCTTCGCTGTTTGCTTTTCATTGCCTTTCGCCTCGTTATGTTTCCTTTTGCTACTTTTCTATTTCTTTTTATATTCATTTTGCACGTCCTTTTCTCTTTTTATCACGCTTGTTAATGTCATTCCTAGACGTTGTTGTCGCTATTTCTTCAGCGCTCCTTTAAGTCCCGTCTCCACAACTCCTTCTCTCTGTCTCTCTTATTTTTCCCCTTCTTCTTCTTTACCTCCCTCTCCTTCTCCCTCTCTCTCTATTTCTTCGTTAACAGCCATTGCTGTGGTTCCCATTGCCGCCTTATTAGCCGCCATTAACACTTTTGACTGCACACCTCCATCTACACCTTCATCTTTAGCGCCATCGTCATCGCCATCGTCATCTACAGCGCCATCTACAGCGCCATCTACAGCTCAAGACAAGCCACCCACTAAGCAAATGCTTGCACAGTGGTACATGTCTTATTTTTATAGCGAATTTTCAATTTTGTGTGTTATATTATAAGTGTTATTTTCGAATCAAAAATTATTTTTATAAATATAGTGTAAAGATTTGTCAGTTTAAATATTTTGTGTACTAATAAAGTGTAGAAATTTTTAAAATTTCAATTTGAATTCATGATATATTAACATAAGTTTGTATATTTTCACTGCTTTGCCTTTATGAACTAATTCATATTCGTTTTTAATATTTTTAAAAATATTTTTTAATCTCTACGCTGTATTAAAAAGAAATAAATCATAAAGTAAACGCAGTAAAAATTTACCTAATTAATATATCATGAATTAAAATTGGAATTGTTTATGTAATTGATGTAAACATAACTCTTATTGCACTGCATAGTTTGCCTTCGATTAGTTATTTTTATTAAATAAAATAAAGTACACAATTGTCTTTGTTGTATGCATATATTCTCCATTGTGTCACATATTTGTTGTTTGTTGTCGAATATTTATTTTGATAATTCGATTTTTTATTCTTTATTTATTTACAATCTATCTATGTTATGATGAAGAGAATGACAGAAAATTTGTATGTTTTACATGTAGGAGATATTTACAAGGAAATGTTTACTACCACTCCTTGGGTGACCTATTGATAATTAGATAATTACAATAGATGAAAGTGTTTGACAATTATTTTTATAGTGTAAAAATTTCTAAACAATTTATATAAAAAAAAAATAAAAATATTAATAAAGTAAATGTTTAGTAAAGAAAAACTACTTTGACTTCGATGAAATGTCTTTTCTATTCTTTCGTTCGTTCTTAAAAACTTAAATAGAATACAAGTAACATATATGAATATTTTTAAATATTCCTATATATTTATGTGCATTTCTTTATTTATTTATTTTTTTTTTTAGCTATTAATTAACAAATTTATTAACTTACTTTTATAATTTAATTTCTTATTTATTTATTCTAATTTATTTCAGCATTTATTTATTTATTTGATTAATTATTATATTATTTTTAAATACATTTTAAAGTGATGATTACCTTATGATAATTTCATGGTTTAATTTTGCTAATTGAGTTGTATTTGCAATCCTTTTCAACACAAATGTTCCACTGTGCGGACAATCAGCTAAGCCACGAGTGTCAAAGGAAAACAACAAATGATAATAAAACATTCGGGACTAATCGACCACAAATATGCGCTACAAGAAACACTTTTTGACTTATATATTAGAGCAAATAATAAATTCATTTGAATGTATTAAATGTTAGAATTAGAATTTTCATATTATCCTTGTTTTTATTAAAATTTACGAGTTGATGTTAAATTGTGAATTTGTTGTATTTAAAGAGGGAATAAAGAGCATTTAGTTATCAAGTTGTTAGAAGCAAAGACACAAATGCAAATACACGGAGAGAAAAGCGAAATGAATGGAAATGGAAATGGAAAAGAGTTTGAGTGAGCTGCTTCTTCTTCTTCTTCTTCTTCATCTTCTTCAGCTTGTTGTTGTCGTTATTCGTGTCGCGTCATTTTCCTTGCAGCATTTTGTGCGCCAGAGATCGTCTTAGGTCTGTTAACAAATATGTCAGCTTGTTGCTATTCTTGTTGTTGTTGTTGTCGCTGTCCAGTCGCAGTTAATTTTGTTGTTGCCTCTTGCTGGTATTTTATTTGCCGCATCCTTTGGCGAAAGCATCCTTCGGTCTTCGGTTTGCTTTCTCTTTGTCATCATCGCTTGTTGCTGCTAATTAAAAAGCATCTTCTTCAGCTTTCATTCGGACACGTTCATAGATGAGGATGTCACACCCCTGCCCATCCCCCATCCACCTTCCCTCTTCCCTTCGATCCCTCTAAAAGGATAATGGAATGACAGCAAGCCTCTATCATTAGCTGGCAACAATTCTCTCCACAGTCGCAGTCGCAGTTTTCGATGGCACTGGAATCACTTTGGCATATTAAAGATGAACTTGAATAGTTAGAAAAAATAAACCATATTTGGATTATTGCCAATTAACAAATGACAAAGAATCACAACAAATGAAATATATTATTTGCAGTTTTCCTTTTTATTTCAATGCTTAATATTCTGCTTTGCATATCGGTTTATAATTTAGTGAACTTTAACTTATGATAACAAATTAATTAACTAATAACAGAAAAAAACTAAAATATGAGCAAAAAAAATACAATTTGATAATTGAACTTAATATTTCTATGTAATAATATTTTGTGCGTTTGCAAACTTTCTATCAGAATTCAGTCGCAAGAATAATTCCTATATTTGACATATCGATGCCACTATATTGCAAATATGTGAAAAGAAGTAAGAATGAAGAAATGTAAGCGAAATAAAGATGTAGTAGAAGTAAAGCAATCAAAATATACCAAATTGATATACCGATATAATACTAAAACATACCAAAATTTGTATTTGAGATATGAGAAAAACGTACAAATGCAAACAAAAATAGTAATATAAGCAAAGACATGAAAATATGCCGAATTGAAATACCATAAAGATCTGATATATACTAAAAGCATTATATTTGGCATATAAATATACTATTGTAAAGAAGTACAAATAAAAAAACATTGAAAAATAAAAAAGTTAAGCAAAGCACTCAAAATATACCAAATGAATATACCGATAAAATACTAAATTATACCAAAAGCTATATTTGACATAAATTGGTATAAATAAAAAATGCGTCCAAATTAAAAAAGACTATTCAAGCAAAGCTGTAAAAATATACCAAATTAATATACCAAGAATACATTAAACTTTACAAAATTCTATATTTGTCGTAACTACATGCGGCTACATTAAAAATGTATGAAAGTAAGTAAGTAATTACTATAAGTAAAACAGTCAAAATATACCAAAATTAAATACTAACAAAATACTTAAATATAGTAAAAACATTATTTGTCATATCAATATACTACTATGTTGAAAATCTTTGAAAAGAAGTACAAGAGAAATAAAAATGTAGTATAAGTGAAGCAATGAAAATATACCTACTTAAAAATACTAAAAGCTATATTTGGTATATCGATATGATAGTATGTATGTTTATTAAAAGTGTGTGAAGAAGAAAAAAGACTACAAAATGTTTGAAAAATAAAAATTAATATAAATATAGTATGCGTGAAGCAATAAAATACTGCAATAAACTGACAAGTTCTATGTGGTATATCGATATACTATATCATTACAAATATACCATATTTCTTAAACACCTTATAGCTGTGTTAAAGGTGTTTGCTAAGTTCTTAATATCGATTGACTCGCTGACTGAACTATCATCGATCGATTGATGCAATAATAAGAGAATAATTTGCATGTGAAAAAGTGGCCCAATTACCTTGGGATCAGCTGGGATAACGACAAGCACATTGATGTGGCATTGGCTGTGGCAACAACAAGGATTTGTGGACCACCCGTTGAGTGGGACAACAGCAACAACAGCAACAGGAACTGCGACGGCAGCAACATGAGCTAAGACGAGCTAGAAGTTGGACAAAGAAGAAGTCCGCAGGCAAATAGGAAAAATGCATTTTTATATACATACATTTATTGTATTTCTGTTGATTGTAATCTTTAAACGCTGGCGACGGTTGCAGGTTCTTTTGGGGCTGCCGCCGTCGTTGCACGTTGCACGTTGCAAGTTGCAAGTTTCCAGTCGATCGACGATTGGCGCCAGCAATACACATGCAACATTAAACAGTAGCTGCAACAGCAGCGGCAACAGCTTTGCAACTTTGAGTACAATTAATTGAACACCAACAACAAATTGATTGCGCGAACAACGACAACAACAACAACATGACACATTGTTCACATGCCGCCGACGTCGTCGTCGTTGTTGTTGTTGTAGTTGTTGCTGCCGTCGCCGCCGGCAGATGAAGACGACACAGCCAAATGAAGAATGAGCTTGGCTTGCAACAAGCTGCTGCAACATGTTGCCAAGCGCGGCCTTTGTGCTGTTCACCTCATTGCCGCCCCATTAATAAAAATTGCCAAGTTTGCAGTTGTTGTTGTTGCTGCTGCTGCTGTTGCTAATTAGCGTCAACATTTGCTGCCAGCAACATGTTGCTGACAGATGCATTGACAGCCTGACAGGCGACCAACAACAACAACAACAACAGTTGGCAAGCAAACGCTAGAATAATCAAACAAAAAAGCACAGGCTATAAACGAATCGAAGAAATAACAAAGTTTATTATTATTATTCTTATAATACACACAAACAACAACACATAGAAAACAGGAGTCAACTTTCACTTGACGTTAGGCAAATATTGAGGCTAGGCAACGAGAGCTGTCATGTGTCCTCAAACTGAAATCAATTTGCAAAAAAACAAAAAAAAAAAAAAAAAAAAATGAAACAACGGCGTCGCGACTTCAAAATGATGCAAGCACTCGGTTGATCATAGACGACTTGGGAATGTTCTTTAGCATAATGTTAAATGGATTTCAAATAAATTGTCCATATCCAACAGTATCAAAAATAAAGTAGACTTGATAAGAAGCAAGCGAAGAGTGAATAGAAAAATTCCTTTTTTTTTATACAAATTCGAATAATATATGCTAGACTACTTTACTTACTATATAGTATATATATTACTATGCAATCTTATGCTCTTTAGCATAATGTTTCAAATAAATTGTCCATGTCCAAAAGTATCAAAAAGAAAGAAGAATTTCAGAATCGGAAGCAGGCGAAAAGTGAATAGAGAAATTCCTTTTTTTGTTATACAAATTCGAATAATATTTGCTATACTACGATACTATACTATATAGTATATATATTACTATACAATCTTATATACTACGATACTATAATATATATAGTATATATATACTATACTATCTTATACTATACTCTTCCATACTATTCCACAACAACATCTTTTTTATTTAATATTATAATATGTATATTAATAAAATAATAATGATATATTTGAAATATCAGAGAAATTGTTCTTATAGACCAAGTTTAATAGTAATAGTAATAAGTTAATGTTGCATTGTTGACGTGTTATAAAGTGTTCTTCTTCGGCATTATATACATTTTACTTAATATTAACTTTACTATATAAATATATAAATAATGCTAAAGATTCTTCAACGAACCTTGACTTATTACTGAAAACAAACTTTCTATAATTATTCATTTAAATTTAAAGGAAAACCAAAGCCAATAACAGAGAATTTAAAACATACAATTCTTAAATTTTAGCTATTATCAGATAGACTATTTTCTTATTTTAATTTAACATTTATAAAAATATGTATGGAATATGTTTTACTTAAATAATAAAAACTGAAAAACAAATGTGTTGTAAATTTGTCTTTTTAAATCTATTCCATTAGCTGTTCAATGCATATATACATATTAATATTGAAATACAAAAACAATTTATAATTGTCCTTTTTACATATACAGAATTATTTGAAAATAAAAGTTTAGATACGTAATATACGATTTTTAGATTGTAGATACAAAGTTTTCGCAGTATTCGTAATGTAAATTTAAATACCAAAAAGTTACCTTAACTAATTTCTAGAATATTTATTTATAATTGGCTATATTTCAAATACTTTTATGCTGCAAATGAATCAAATTGAGAAGACTATGCTTAACTTTTCAATCCTGAAAGCACGTTTAACTATAGTTAGTATTTTAATATACTAAAAAAAACTACATGTTATAATAGAACGTTTAACTATAGTTAGTATTTTATTATACTGAAAAAACTTGATATTATAATAGAACGTTTAAGTGTAGTTAGTATATTATTATACTGAAAAAGAAACTTGATGTTAAAGCTTATATTCTTATCTGATTAATTTTTCTAGGTAAATTGGCTATTTCTGAAGACGTTGCAAATAAGTTTTATTTAGAAAACTCTTTCCTATATTTGTTTCTTTAAATTAATCTTATTAAGAAAAATACCAATTTTAATGGTACTATTTGCTTCCAACTTTATATATATAGCATTTTTTATATTATTTTCATTAAACTATTTATTTATGTTTGTTTTATAATTGAGAAACTGATGAATATTTCTTTTGCTATTATTCTAATGTATTAAATTTACGAAATTAGAATCTGCTTGGGAAAATTAAATGTGTATTGTAATTATACCCGCTACCCATAGGGTAGAAGGGTATTATAACTTTGTGCCGGCAGGAAATGTATGTAACAGGTAGAAGGAGGCATCTCCGACCCTATAAAGTATATATATTATTGATCAGCCTCAACAGCTGAGACGATAATAGCCATGTCCGTCTGTCCGTCTGTCCGTATGAACACCTAGATCTCAGAGACTATAAGAGATAGAGCTATAATTTTTTTCGACAGCATTTGTTATGTTTGCACGCAGATCAAGTTTGTTTCAAATTTTTGCCACGCCCACTTCCGCCCCCGCAAATCAAAAAAATCGAATAACAAGCGTAATTTTCAAGCTAGAGTTGCGAATTTTGGTATATACTATAATTACTATAGTAGTTATGATTCCTGAATTTGGTTGCGATCAGATAAAAATTGTGGAAGTTATTAAAGAAATAGTTTTGTAAAGGCAAAAACACCTACTTACTAGGGGTCTTACATACATAGTTGCTTTGACTGACAATCTGGTATATTGAGCCGTCTATGGTATATTTTGAATACGGTACTATATCGATATACTACATATACCATTTGGTATATTTTTAGTATTTTTGAAGTATATTCGGTATATTTTGAAAATAATACCGCAAAATATATTGCTTTTATTCAAAATGGGTAGCGGGTATCTCACAGTCGAGTACACTCGACTGTAGCTTTCTTACTTGTTTTGAAATGGTCCCAAGCAATCGAACGCTCTCTTTTCCGTTTTGCTTCTGACTCCAATTTTACAAACAAATAAATAAATAAATGTTAGTACATTATATGTTATTCGGAATATTTTATCAATAACATAATGAAACAAGGTCTTGGCGCCAATTGGTTGTGACATAACTCACACTAAAAAATAGTTTTCGTTAGCCTCTTATTGCATTTATAAAGTAGCCCGTCTAGAGGAAGTCTTGGGACAATTCGTGAAAAAAAATGTATAAGGTGAGTTTGAAAGGGAAACAACCTATAACATATCTAAGTACAAAAACATATCTAAGTATATAAGCTATCAGCTCTTTCCGACATGGAATATTGAAAAATTATTAAATTCCATTGATTTTGACATTGATACGGATGGAGAAGAAGAATTGGAGGACGATTTGACTAATGATGTGACTCTTCTGGCTTTTGCTATAATTTCGAGATATATTGTGGAGCAGGTGACAACGTTGTTCAAACTGGCTCACCAAATCTTGGTGCGGCAGCAAATGTAGTTGTTCGATTGTCACGCAATGTTCTGGATTTCAAAAATCTGATTATCTACTTTGACAATTATTGTACTTCGTTGCCGCTTCTTGTATATCTCAAGTCCCGGGGAATAATTTCTTTGGGAACTATTCGCTCGAATCGCATTCCAAATTGTAAGCTGCCAACTGACAGCGACCTCAAAAAACAAGTGCGTGGATATTTTACAGAATTTTGTGGATCTGTATCAGGAGTCGAAGTGTCTTTGACGATTTGGAAGGACAATAAGGCAGTACGTCTTGCTTCGACTTACGCGGGCACAAAGCCTTTTCTGAATGAAACGAATCCAAGAAGTCAGGTTTCACGTTTTGTTCGATCCGAAAAAAAGTACGTTGACATAAATTGGCCAAATATTATCCACGAATGCAACAGCCACATGGGCGGTATCGACTTAATGGACGGACTTATAGGTCGATATAAAATTCCCGTAAAGAGCAACAAGTATACAAATCGACTATTTACGCATATGCTTGATTTGGCCATGGTAAACGCTTACATTTTGTACCACCGAATAAACCAGCCCGACGCTAATAACACAAAATACCAAATGCCAAACTTCCGATCAGAGGTCGCATATGTGCTTTGCATGCTACAAAGTTGACGCGACAAGTTGATGGAAAGGAAAATAAATGCACAGGGAGGAAAACTTTCCGACCGATTAATAATGTACGTTACGATACCGTCGATCATTTTCCAAATGTTTTTATCACGCGCTGACAAAAAACTTGTAAGCTTCCTGGTTGTACTTACGAAACTCAAATTGTCTGCCGTAAAGAAGAAAAAAGACTGTTTCTATGATTTTCATCACGAATAAGTAAACGGACTTTTTATACACAAATATTTGAAGCTTTGTGAATTTAAGTAACTTTAGTTTTAATTGTCACTTTGTTCGTAGTTGTCGTGATTCAATAAACTTATTAGCGACAACTTTTCTATTCTCGAAAATAACACAAACGGCGTGCTTTGAATGGTGAGTCTCGAGCTTTGTTTTGCCTAGCATGTCTTCTCAAAGGACTAAAACATTCTAGATCAACTAAAAAGCGTCGAATCGAAGAATTGGCATAATGGAACAAGAGCGCAAAGTAAAGGAGATGCTGGAAGAGCCGGAACTGTCGTTGGACATTTTTTTCGAAGATGAACCGATGGAAATGCGTTTGGACGCCCCGTTTGATGTGCCTTTGGAAGAGTCGATGAAAGAACCGAAAGAAAAGTTGTTGAATGAATCGGATGAGTCGTCAGAAGAGCCAATGGAGGAGCAGTTGGAAATGCTTTTGGAAGTCCCTTTTGAAATGCCTTTGGAAGAGTCGATGGAAGGGTCATCAGACGAGCCAGAGGATGAGCAGTTGGAAATGCTTTTGGAAGTCCCTTTTGAAATGCCTTTGGAAGAGTCGATGGAAGGGTCGTCAGACGAGTCAGAGGATGAGCAGTTGGAAATGCTCTTGGGATTTTACTTACGAGAGGATTTGCAAACGCTGGGGCCCCGGGATGTTGTGAACCTTCCAGCTTCAAACGATAGCGACAGCGATTCCATGAACGAAATCTTTTTGTTAGATGATAATTGGGCAGTCATGTCGCAGAGCGTGCGGCCACGTTACAGCTTTAAGTGCCAGCAATTGATTGAATGCCCGTTCACAAGGCAACCGAAAATCAATATTTTTAATGCCAGGATGCAAGGCCGTCTCCATCTGGTGGCACGTAACTTCAATTTGCTTACGGTTGTCAGCTATCCTCGTTTCGATGTCCATCGGAGATCGCATCATCAGGTTTGGAGCTACACTCCAGCAACAAATCGCTGGAAACTGGATGAGCGTTTCAAGCACAATATGCACGCGCTCCAACACATGAGGATGAAAGCATTTCTGAACACCGACGGAAATGAGCTAGTGATCTACTTTGCCGACGATGAAAATCCAAGGATCGGAAATGGCTTTGTGGTGCACTCTATCGATGGCACAAATGCGATATTCCGGGCCGACGAAGGCGTTCTGCCGAGGGCAGGTTATGGTGCAGCATATGTGTCGCATCAGCATTTTATGTACGTGATTGGTGGCACATTGCACTCAATCCCCGTATGCGACGTGCATCGCTACGATTTCCGCAAGAGGCTGTGGCAGGTGCTCTACAAAAGTGATCTGAACAATCTCTTCTTTCTCGACTTTCCCAAGGGATGCTTTGGCCACCAAGTGATCACCGATGGCAAGTTCATCTATTGTCTAGGCGGCGGCGACATTAATATGCAATTGCACGACTTCAAGCACATTCTCACCTTCAATCTGACCACTCACACTTGGCTTGAGCGTCACACCCATCCCGATGACCGCATGCTAGCGGAGAACGAAGGCTATCCGAGGGCACGTCAGGACTTTGCATGTGTGCAGCGACGTTGCTCCAACGGCGACATTGAAGCCATCATCTGTGGCGGCCAGGAGGCGGAATTCTTTAGCTACCTGTCCGACATATGGATGCTCAATGTGTGCACCATGAAGTGGACGCATCTTCTCACCGCCCGTACACCGTTACCCACATACATCTCACCGGCCGCCCTGATAAGGAACGCTTGCTTGTTCGTCTTCGGTGGGGTTGAGAGTAAGGGTAATTGGGCTCCGAGACCCGGTGTGATGGGACTCTACAAGATGTGGCTGACGGTGCCGAAGCTAAGTGAATTGGCCTGGGAAGCATACAGCTACTATAACGACCTCAAGGGTCGCGATCGCCAAGAGTTGATCACTTTGGGCATTCCATCGCGATTTGTTGAACGCCTGCCTCCTGTCGAACCGAGTCCCTAGGATGTTCTTGCTTTTTAATTCTAAAATTATGTCATTGCAGCGTCCTTGTAGTTAGCTGAAGAATTTAACACTTTTATGTTAATCTATATAACTTGCAATCAAACAGCATTCAATGCTTAAATATATTTGTTGGAACTAACCACAAGCACAGTAGAGATTTCGATATTTTGCTTATTACACCCGCTACCCATAGGGTAGAAGGGTATTATAACTTCCTTCCGACAGGTAGAAGGAGGCATCTCCGACCCTATAAAGTATATATATTCTTGATCAGCATCAATAGCCGAGACTATCTAGCCACGTCCGTGTGTGTGTCTGTCCGTATGAAACACTGGATCTCAGAGACTATAAGAGATAGTTCTATAATATTTTTTCAACAGCATTTGTTATGTTTGCACGCAGATCAAGTTTGTTTCAAATTTTTGCCACGAATTTTGGTATATACAATAATTGCTATAGTAGTTATGATTCCTGAAAATTTGGTTGCGATCAGATAAAAATTGTCGAAGTTAAAGAAATACTTTTCATGGGCAAAAATACCTACTTACTAGGGGTGTTAGTTGCTTTAGCCGACAATCTGGTATATTGTGCCGTCTATGGTATATTTTGAATGTGGTACAATATCGATATACCAAATATACCATTTGGTATATCAAAAATATTGAATTCTTCGTTTGCTATTATCCAAAATTGTTTAATTTTCCAAATTCGTTAATTATTAATAAAGAATATATTTTCGTTAATTTGTGTAGTAATTTTCAATACATTTTCTCGAAATTATTTATTTAAGATTCAAGATAATTATTCTAATGTGTCGAATTTACTAAATCAAAAAATAAAAAAGAATTTGTGGAATTTCAAACAAATTTTTTTAAATTTTCAACTTATTATTTTTCTTTAAATTATTATATGCATTAAAAAAAAGATGTATATTTCTTTTGCTTTACCAAATTTGTTAATTATTTTAGTAAAGAATCTGTTTGGAAAATTTCGATGATTTGTATTGTAATTTTCAATTGATTATTTTCTTGTAATTTTTATTTAGATTTGTTTCATATTTAAAGAAATATTTTATACTGCTTTTGCTATTATCCAAATGTGTTATATTATATTTACAAAATTAGTTAATTATTAGTAATATCGAATTTGCTTGAGAAATTTCGAATAAATTTTTTTTTAATTTTCAATATATACTTTCATAATTTATTGATTCATGTTTGTTTCATAATAAATAACATCTTGTGGTATTCTTTTGTGTTTAATTTACCAAATTAGTTATTAAAATTATGGAATTCCTAAAATGTTTATTGTAGTGAACACAATTTGTCCGTTTAGCTCTTTATGTTGTTAGACTAAGCGCAAGTTGAGCTGCAAATTCTTGGCTCAATTTTCAGTTTAGTTTGCTTGAAAAAACAACAAGAAGAAGACGAAGAAGAAGAAAAGCAACAACAAGAAGAAGAAGAACTGACAACTGACGCTCGAAAGGAGTTGAAGGAGAAAGAAAAAAGTTGTGTGAACTTTTTGACTGTTAGTTAAAGGTTTAGCAAAGTTTGTTGTTGTTGTTGTTGGTGTTGTTGTTGGGTGAACACTTTGACAGTGTGTCTGCGTGGCCCGTTTATTTATTTCGTTGTTGCTGCATGCCACATGCTGCTGCCACACCTGTGGTACGTCTGTGCAATATACATGCCACATTTAGCACATTGTGTTTGCATTGCATTTGATTGACAGTTTTATTATATGAATATATATTGGCAATTGTCTGACTGTCTGTCTGCAGCATGAATGTGGCACACAGTTCGACAGGCATTGCCTCACACACACACACACACACACACACACACACACACACACATGCAAGTATCAAAAAGGAAAGGAAAGGAACAATTTGCAGCCAAAACAAAGTTAATGAACACCCTTGAAAAACTTGGCAAAACGGCGTCAATTAAAACTCATTAAATCAAGTTAAAAACTTTGTGCCACACACAACCAAAACGAGTGAGCGAGACAGCGAGAGTGAAAGAGAGAGATGCATATGCATATGCTTGATATACATTTGTATTAGACTCTCTCTCTGTGTGTGTGTGTGTGTGTGTGTGTGTTTGGGCCCAAAGTTTGTAACCTCGTAATAAAGCCACTTAAGTGGGTCATAATGCGCTGCAGCAACAGCAGTCGGTGGCATGTGGCAAGTGGCAAGTGGCAGGCAGCATATTTATGCTGAAAGTGAAATTGAAAACTTTGCACGATGAATGTGGCATGTGGAACGAGCCACATACAGCTACTTATGACGCTGGCGATAGATGCTGCAACTCCGTCTTCTTCTTCTTCCCCACTACTTTTCTATGTACTTGTATCTCTCCATCTCCATCTGCATCTGCAATTGTATCTGTATCTGTATCTGTAGTTGCCATTGTGTGCGCACTTTCACTGTCAACCAACACTGAAAACTTGCACTGTCTTCTACACACACACACTCGCACACACACACTCGCACACACACACTAACACACACACACTTGCAGCTGGTGCTTCTCGTTTAAATGCATAAAAACAGCATTAAATTGTGCGCAAAATAGCTGCAAATAAAATGCTGCTTCCTGCCACGCAAATGTATGCAACAAATGTATGTCGCACTTTCTTTCCTCTCTCTCTTCCCTCCTCTTTCTCTCTCTTTCTTTTTTGGGAAATGAGCGCCAAACTTTCGCATTACTTGCGAAAGTCGCTTGATTTTCGTTTTCAAAACATCTTGCAACCCTTTGGCAATGCCTTCTTATTTCAATTAATTCCTTGTCTAATGCACTTGTCTATATATAATATTATATATTCTTGATCAGCAATACACGTTTGCCAAGTCTGTTTGTTAGAAGTTATTTGAGAAGCCTTGACTCAAAATTTGGTATATTTTGTATTCTATGGTATATTTTGTATGTAGTAATATACCAAATATAGGGTTTGGTTTTTGTGGTATATTAATTTGGTATATTTTCAGAATATTACCGCTCTATTTTACTTTTTACTTTTATTCGTTATGAGTAACAGGTATTTCATAATCGGGCACACTCTACTGTAGCTTTCTTACTTGTTAGAAAATACTTTAAACAAGAATCGAATGAAATGAAATGAAATGAAATGAAATGAAATGAAATGAAATATGTAGATATAATACTTCATTTGCTTCCAGCTAATTGAGCTTTTCAGCTTAAGTTTAAGCTTCCCAAAAATTTACTCAATTTGAATTCGAAATTTAAGTTTAAATTTAAGCTTTAAAGCTGTTGAAAATAAGAAAAATGGAATATTTATTATTTATTTATTTGGTTCAAACTTGAAATCCATTTTAATTCAAGCTTAAGTTTAAGGTGTATTTATGTTATATACCAAATTTAAGCTGTTTAAAATTGCATTTTATTTTGTTTAGCTCTTGAAATAAATTTAAAATTTATATTTAAATTTAACCTTTATTCATAGCCTGAAATTGAAGCTTCTAAAAAATGAGTAAAACTTAAAAACTTTATATTATTCTTTAGTATAACAAATGCATTTTTAAAAATTAATAAATCCTTATGCTTTTAAGTTGAAGTTGTGAGAAAGATTTATAGCAGAAGTGTAAATTATAACGGATTGTAAACCATATTTATTTAAGCTTAAATAGATTCATTTAATAGGATTATAATTGAATTATAAGAAAGAGAGAGTGATTTTTGTACAAACTATTTATTATATGGTTTCTATGTACATTAATATAATAAAAATAAAATTATTTTTAGCTTGGAAAGTCGTTTTGGTTTTTAATCTTTAAAAGTAATGCAACTGAAACTGACTTAACAAAGTAAAAGTTTTAGGAAACATTTATTTAGTTATCCATTATTGTGTGCTTAAATCATTCTATGACATTAAGCAGCTTAAATATTATGATAACAAATTAAGAAACAATTATGTCTTTAATGATGAAGAATTAAAAAATTAATTATTAAATTAAAAACCGATGCTCTTATGTTAATATTTATATGATTATATTTAACATATAAATATGTAATAAGAATATATTAATTTAAAAACAAGTAAGAAAGCTACAGTCGAGTGTACTCGACTGTGAGATACCCGCTACCCATTTTGAATAAAAGAAATATATTTTGCGGTATTTTCTCAAAATATACCATACTGCAAAAATACTAAAAATATACCAAATGGTATATTTGGTATATCGATATAGTACACCATTCAAAATATACTATAGACGTCACAATGTACCAGATTGTCGGCCAAAGTAACTCAGACCCTAGTAAGTAGGCGCTTTTGCCCATACAAAAGTATTTCATTAATAACTTCGACAATTTTTATCTGATCGCAACCAAACTTTCAGAAGTCATAAATACTATAGTTATTATTGTATATACCAAAATTCGGAACTCTAGCTTTAAAATTACGCTTGTTATTCGATTTTTTTGAGTTGCGGGGGCGGAAGTGGGCGTGGCAAAAATTTGAAACAAACTTGATCTGCGTGCAAACATAACAAATGCTGTCGAAAAAAAATTAAAGTTCTATCTCTTATAGTCTCTGAGATCTAGGTGTTCATACGGACAGACGGACAGACACACAGACGGTCAGACGGACATGGCTATATCGCCTCGGCTGTTGACGCTGATCAAGAATATATATACTTTATATGGTCGGAGATGCCTCCTTCTACCTGTTACATACATTTCCTGCCGGCACAAAGTTATAATACCCTTCTACCCTATGGGTAGCGGGTATAAATAATATTTTCATATTATACTACTAATATTAATAATATTATTAACTCAGTAACTTTGTACTTAATAGTTATATAATATTTGAAGTCCAAAGAATTTATGAATTCTCTTCTTTTCTTTTCTTTTCTTTTCTTTTCTTTTCTTTTCTTTTCAAATTTAATTTTTTCAATTCGTTATATAAATGTTCAAATCGTTGTTATTTAATATATTAGAAAATTATATGTCAACTAGTGCTTAAAAATATTGAATTTCTAGTGTATGAATATAGAAAATAACAATTGAATTTTTTTAATAAGATTTAAACAAAAAAAATAAAATATTTACTGAGCGTAACAATATAAAGTACAAAACAAAGAGATGTATATTAATTAATATACAATACATGAGTAAATAAAGAATGCAATTAAAGTCGTTGGAAAATTAAAAGGTGTAAACAAACATGCTTCAGAGCTAAACATTTGTTTGCGTGACATTCTAACCTCAAAATGGGAGAAAACTTGGAGAATCTGCTGGGCAGCCGTGATTCATTTGCATTTGTCTTCTTCTCGCCTCTCGTCTCGTCTCACCTTGACTTGTCCTCTGTCTCGTCTCGACACTCACACACACACACACGCACACATGTAGTTTAGTGCATCGTCTCGCCACGTCTTCAATCTCAATGCCAATTTGCAAAGTTAAAGTTTAAATGTTTTGCCGCAGACGATTTTGTAGTGTTGGTAAACGCCGTCGTGCTCTTTGTTGTTGTTGTTGCCTCCACTTTTCTTTGACTTTCAGCACACACACACACACACACTGAGAGTGAGCGAGATAGAAAAAGCGAGAGGAAGTGGCGTCAAGTATTTATTGTGCGCTATTATTGTTGTTGTTGTTGTTGCTTCGAAGAAAGTGAAAACTTTGCAGCGACGTCGCGCGAACAAATTTTAACCCAAAAACTTGTGGCAAATAAAACACTTTAAGCAAAAGTTGTGTCAAGTTGAGGTTATATCTGACGGCGTTTTGCTTCTGCTGCTTCTTATTCTTCTCCTGCGCAAGTGCGAAAGAGATGGAACGATTATTCAATAATAATCACAGACGAAATATCTTATAATCACATCCATTCCATAAATATGCAAGATAAACACAACTGGGCACGGAATGCAAGCAAGATGAAGCTGAAGAAAAAGAAATCCAACTCGATGAAGAACAAGAGGAAGAAGAAGACGTAGCAACAATTTGTTTACATTCAAGATCCGCAAAGTGCAAAGTTCCTAATGCACAATAAATAACAATGAAAAAGCCGTACGAACAAGAACGAAAACAACAAATATTTTGCAAACCCAAAAAAAATAAAAGAAAAAACACACACATATAGAGAGTCACACATAAATGAGAGCGAGAGAGAGAAACTATGCACGCATTACGACAAGCGAAAAGAGAAGTGCGGAAAGTGTGACGAAGGGAGCCTGGCATCGATTACGCTTTGACGCCAACAGCGGCGTCGCTGCCGCCGTCGACGTCACGGCTATGCATTGGGCTTAGGGTCAGGCAGCAGGCAGCAACACAGCAAAATTTTTGGACACGCAGCAGCAGCAAAAGCAGCCAAAGCAACAGCAACGGTAGCGACGGCAGCGCAGTCCACCTGCAGCCACAGCTGCATGGATGGTTGGAGACAGGGCGGGGGTTGCATTTTAGGCCACACCCACATGCGACGCTGCACATCGTTGTGATTGGCCCAAACAATTGGCAGTCAGCTGCAAAATACAACAAGACAGCAGCAAAGCAAAAAAACACACACACACACTCGCACACACGCACACAGAGGGAGAGCCACATGCATAGCAAAGTGTAGGAACAAGTGGAGGTAACGGAGGCAAAAATACAAAAAAAAAACAAAAATGCTGAAAACTGAAACGCAGAAAACGAAACAAACAAACGAGCGACGGCGACGCTGCAGCTGGCAGCAGCAAAAATCGCCCCCTTCAAGCAAGCAAACGCAGCAACAAAAACAACAGCAACAACTGCTACAAAAACAACAAGAAGAGCAGCAGGCCATGCAGTCAGTGTGTTTGTTTTTGTTTTTGCTTTTACTGCAACGACTGTGAAACTCGGGCGACGACGAAGGCAAAGGCGACTGCACTGAGGGTGGCCCTGGACAGCGATGCCCCGGCATCGGCTATAGCTATGGCTATAGCTATAGCTACAGCTATACGGGCTATGGCTATGACTATGCGATGTTCTATGGCTACGTCAACGTCGGCGCCGTCGTCGTCGTCGTTGTCGTCGTCTGTTTTCGTTTGCTTTCGTTCGTCGCCTTCATTCAGTTACCGTTTGGTTGTCGCCCTCTTGCTCTGCCATTCCCCCTCCCGTCCCTCACCCCATCAACCCGGTCACGTGGCGTACTCGCATGCATTGGCGCCGATAACTGCCATTTTTCTGCCACTGCTGACGCTGACGTTGACGTCGTTGTCGTTGTCGCTGTCTTTGCAGTTGTTGCTGTAGCTGTGCCCTTAGTTAAACAAAGGGCATAGTTGGGATAGTCATTGAAGTTGTCCAGCACACACACACACACACATGCTTAGAGCTACACCTTTGAATTGGAGTTGTTGTTGCTTTTGTTGTTGTTGTTGGCATGCCATTCTAATCAGAATAAAACGGTAGCAACTTGAATTTATGCCCATTCAATTATGCGAATAAGCAGAAAGACCTTTGAGTTTCAGTTTCAGTTTTTTTTTAGGGTGAACCTCAAATGCATTTCATATCTCTCTCATATTATATTCACTTAATTGGACTAATTCGGTTTTTCTTTACATCATTATTTCCAATTTGCGCACTTCACTTTCATTACATGCATTTAATTCAATTTTCTTTTAATTTAGTTGCATTTCATTGTTGTGAATTTCACTTCACTTCACATATTTGTGCAAAGCTTAAATTTATGTCAGAATCTATGTAGCTCTGACCTTATAAATGACGTATTCTTGATCTGCATATAAACTACACAATATAACTGGATAAAGAATTTTAAGATACATTCATTTAATTTACTTTGGAGTTCTGAATTATTATTTTGTATTATAAAACTCACTGACATTCGTCTTTAAATAGTCAGAATCACTCTCAAGACCTTTCAATAGAAATAAATTCTCTATCTTTAGTCTTACCTTCCAATCTTTGTAAATGCTCATCAAGACAAAACTTTTTTTTTTATATAGTCAAACAGTAGCGTAACTTGTTATAAAAAGATACGAGATCATTTTAGAGTGAATTTGACTGCAAATAACTCTGTAACTTTGCCATTATGTTTAGGAAATGATTTTCTGTTAAGTACAACTTTAGGTTTATTTTAATGTTTAGTTGTTTTTTTTTTTTATTGAGTCAAAAATACCATATATTTTGTACTTTTGAATATTTTTGAAATTTTGAAAAAGTTTTCTAAGAATCTTTGCTTTTAATAATAATATGACTAATTACATTTTTAATTAATTTATATTTAGATTGCAGAGCTAAAGAAGTAGTATCTAGATAGAGGAAATAGTGTAGATGATTTTAAATTATTTGATATTTATTCATTCTCTTTTCGGGGAACTATTCAGAAAGTGTCTACGAGGATTCAGTGTGGAATGCCTGGGAACATTATAATAAGCTTTCAAATGCTTACTATCGATAACAGCAATAATGTGATATAAACTAATTTAATTATTTTTTTATCAAGTGAATTATTTCATATATTCTTCTAAATTGTGATAAACTAATTGATTATATAAAATAACTTCACTTTGTAGAACAAGTTAAACTTCATTGCTATCGACTATCGATAGTTTCTTACCTCGTAACTATCGCAAAAATGTGTAGCAATGCTTGAGAGCATTTTGCTTTTAAAAATAATATTGATAAACTTTCTTTACTCTGCAATTAGTGTATCAGAAGTAATCGATTGCTTACTATCGATAACAGCACTGCTGGGATATAAAACAATTGAATAATATATGTTCAAGTAAGGTATTTAATATATTCTACTAAATTGTGACTATGCCTAACTTATTGATAGTATTAAAAGAGATTGCTCTAAGTTAAAGTTAATTACTATTGACTATCGATAGTTTCTTACCTTGAACCTATCGATAAAGTGTACGTGAGAGTTCGGTGTTTCAAAGCCTAGGAATATCTTCTTTTCGGTTAACAATAATAATAAACTTTATTTACACTATCAGAAATAATCGAATGAATTCTATCGATAGCAGTACTACTAGTATATAAATCAATTTAATTATTTACACCAAAATTATGTAATGTATTCTACTAAATTGAGAATACGCCTAACCAATTGATTGTATAAAAAGACTTACATACTTAAACTTACTTACTTAGTTAAAGCTAATTACTATCGACTATCGATAGCTTAACAGCTGGAAACTTTCGCGAAAAAAGTATGTGAGAATTTCATGTGGCAATGCCTAGGAACATCTTGTTTTCGTTATATAATAATAATATATTTTCTTTATTCTGAAATTAGAGTATCGCAAAAAAACGAAAGCTTACTATCGATAACAGCAATACTGAGATAGAAATGAATTTTATTATTTTCAATTGAATTATTTAAAATATTCTGCTAAATTGTGATTATGCTTATTTAATGGATTATATACAAAGGGCTTACTCTAAGTGAAAGTTAATTACCATCAACTATCGATAGTTTCTCACCTCGAAATTATCGCTGAAGTGTATGTGCGAATTCGGTGTTTCGATGCCTGGAAACATCTTGTTTTTCGGTTATCTCTGGCGTTTGCGTTGCCCGTTTGCTTTTTGCACTCTTTGTTACTTATTTAGTTTTATGTTGGGTTTTCTTTGCTGGCTGCATTTTTTTGTTGTTTCTCGCTTTTCGTTTTTGCCTCACATTTTCTTGTTGTTTTCCTTTTGCTTCTCCCTCCCCCCCATCATTTGTGTAAGTGTGTGTGTTGTTTTTTTCCATTTATTTTGTGTCGCTTTACGGCTGCTCAGTGCAAATATTTTTGTTTGCTTGCCAAAAAATGTTCGTCGATTTTTGTGCGCCGTCGTCGCCATTTGCCATTTGCCTGGGCAAAGTCCTTGCAGCTCCCGATGCGATGTTGGCCCAATCTTCTTCTTCTTCTTCTTCTTTTTCTGCTGCTGCTCTTCGTTCGCGTTCTCGTTGTTGTTGTTGCTAGTTTTTTTTAGTGTTATTGCTGTCGCGTTTTGCGTCCTGCGTCCTGCGACGCGTCTTTTGCCACGTCGACAACATTTGATGTTGTTGCATATAATGAATGCTGGCCGCCCACGTATCTTGCCACCCCTCTTTCCCTCCCCTCCCCTTCCCACCCACCCCTCTCCATCTTACTCTTTCTCTGCCTCTTTCTCTATTGCGTCCACTGCAACAATTTTTTATACTATAGATAGCAGACACACAAAACAAAACAAAAACTAGTCTGAGGGGGCGAGTGCAAAAAATGCATTTGGCGAAGGGGGAGAGAGAGATAAAGTGAGAGAGAGAGAGAGAGAGAGAGAGACAGCGAGAGAAGACAACGTAAACACTTTTGACATTTTATTTTTCACGCCAGCTCGTGGGCGCTTTTCTCTATCTGTGTGTGTGTGTGTGTGAGAGAGTGTGTGAGGGTGTGTGTGTGTTGTGTCCTTTGTTGTCGCTGCTCTTTTAGCTGCCTTGGCTTTTGTTGTTCCGCCCACAAATATCCTCCCCCTCCACATTGCCTATGCCAAACTCTGTTCAGTTCTTTTCTTTTTTTTTTTTTTTTGGGCTTGCTCTCCCTCCCCCACTTGCCACCCCACCACACTCCGCTTGACATGTCCTTCACTTATTATTGGGGAGCTTAAGTGTGTGCGCATAAAATGCAACGAAATTACATATTGCGCATACGACACGTGTGCCCAGCCTTTGGCAAGCCATTTGGCATTGCATACTTGGAGGCACCTACCTAGGCACCATCCATGACACACACACACACACACACACACACACACACACACACACACACACACACACACACACACACACACACACACACACACACACACACACACACACACACACACACACACACACACACACACACACATACACTCTTTCCCGCTCAAATGGGAGAACTGATTAGTTAATAGACTTGACTTGACTTTGACTTAACGTTGATGTGAAAAGCAATGGCTTCAATTTACTTAAATTGACTGAAGATTAGACTTAAGTAAGTCTTTCTTTAAGGGCTCAACTTATTTGCTAATAATAATAATAAAGTAAGTTATCAATTAAACATTGTTTTCAGATATATTTGCTGACTAATCTTGTGTCTTGTTCAAGAGAGAGAATTATTATTCTGAATAAATTGTATTGCAAAGATAAAACATTGCTTTAGAATGTTGCTTTCTTTCTTTGTATTATAATAATTATCAGCACATTGAGTGCATTGATTTTAAATATACTTTGACTACAAATAAGGCAACATTCTCGTGTCAGTAAAAATATCATATATTTTGTAATTATGTTTTTCTTATGTCATGTTTTTATAGTCACGATTTTTGATACTTATTTGTAATAAGAGTATTTTTAATTCCGGAAAATTTGTTAGTAATTGAATAAGAACTGTAAAAGTTATTTAATGCAATTGGGTTTTAATTGATTTGGCTGACAATTTGATATATTTTCACCTTTATGGTATATTTTGAATGTAGTAATGTATCTTTATACCAAATATAGCCTTTTGTATATTTTTAGTATTTTGCGGAATATAATTTTGGTATATTTTAGGAATTTTAAGAATATCTTCATTCAAAATTGGTAGCGAGTATCTCACAGTCGGGTACACTCGACTGTAGCTTTCTTAGCCTTCTTATATAGTATGTAAAAAGTATAATTATCTTATATTGTCCTATGTACTGTATATTATATAATTCATAAAATAGTCATTGACTATAGACAAATCTAATAATATAAATGTGAACAAATACAATTCAATGATTAAAAATAAGTCTTATATACAGTCTAAATCAAATATTTCATAGCCCACTCGAGATGCACAAAATCCCTCTTTGATCTTAACTTAAACTTAACAGTGTGCCCAGCTCTATAGATTCTGATTGAACCTGGTCACTGTGAATCACACGATGTGCACAAGTTTTATCTATGATTTTAACTTCAGTGTGCCCAGATATACGCAATCAGCGCTGTAAATCATAAGCTACTCACAAATTCCCTTTCCGATCTTAACTTCCGTGTGCCCAGCCTTAAATATTCATATATAAAATCTGTATTCTTGTGTAAGACCTGGTCACTATGCATATACACATTCAAGTTTTATCTCTGTTCTTAATTCTCCCTATATTTCTCTACCTCTCTCTCTGATCTTACCTTCAGTGTGCCGGATTTTCCTATTTTTATATTAAATCTGGTCACATTGCTCAGTGAATCATAAGCTACTCAGAAATTCTCTTTCTGATCTTAACTTCAGTGTGCCCAGCTCTATCTAATCTTATATAAAACCTGGACACTGTGCATACGATACGCACAAGTTCTTTCTCTTTCTCTCTCTATCTGATCTTAACTTCAGTGTGCCCAGATTTATCTATTTTCAGAATTATCTGCGCTGTGAATCCAGACTGCGTTTTAGTTATGCAAACTGATTGAATATCAGTCGCGCCATCAGTCAATCAAAACGTCAAGCAAACAGTCACTCAATCAATCGATCAATCAGTCAATCAGTCAATCAATCAATCAATGGTGTACATTGTGGCAGTCAAATAGCCAAATTAGTTGCCGCTGCCATTAAATTTGTTGTTTGTGTGTTGTCATCGACAACATTTTGGCACTCAAAGCACAAAGCTGAAAGCTGAAGGTAGAAAGCAGAAGGCAGAAAAGTCGATTCGCTGGCTTCCTTGGCCGGATGTCGCTGTGCTATCGATGTGCCTGGCATATCATAACATAATGTTACTGACAGTTTCGCACCTGTAAAACATTTCTAACGGCATACGTGTAGAAGCCATTATCCTTCTCCCCGCTCTCCTCACATAAAACGGCCATTAGAAGTGTGCTCTCAAAGCTAAACAAAGTGCTCGGTGGAGTCGTGCAATGCATAAAATAAATATTAAACGGCCTTCCGTTTTGCCTGCTCTCTGTATGTGTGTGTGTGTGTGTATGGGTGTGTATGGGTGTGTGTGTATCCTGTATCCTGTATCCAAATTGAAACCACAACAACAACAAACAAATGCAACTCGAGGAAGACGAGGCATCGCTTTAAAAGTCAAAAGTAAAAACAAGTCAATTTACGTCAAGCACTTTTGCTATAAAGGATATTAGAGCAGAAATACAACAAGGACATGCCAACATTTCCGACATGTAGGCGTCGACTGCCGGCGCCGCAGCTGCTAGATGCCACATGCTAGGGGTGGCTGGGGAGGGTGTAAGGTGGGAAGCTCTTGCAATTCTAGCATTTGCCGGTCGACCATTTTGTGTTTGAGGACGAACTCGCAGGACTCGCAGCACTCGTTGCATGCATGTCATTTGCGCAGTCAGACAATGCAGCAATTGCAGCCAGCGATTGTGCAAGGAAGAAGAGGGGGGTGCACATATCATTTGGGGGTTGTAGGTGCCAGATTGCAAAACAAAATGGCGCCAGCTGCGAGTCCGACACGTCGCCTGCTTTTTTCCCATAGGCGCAGCTCTCTCTCCTCGCTCCTCTTTACTTATTATTATTATTTTATATTTCTTTTTTTTTCGTTGTGCGTCGACCTACCCCAAAAAATATATAAAAAGCGAGGGCATCAATAATACAGCGGGGAAGGGGGTGCGAACAAAATAAACACGTATACGCTTTACGCTTTACGTTTCACGTTCCACGCTTCAAAATGTGCTTTTGCTTTTGTGCTGAGGAATAAACTAACCTACCGCAACGCATGCCACGTTGTCTAAGGGTTGCTGCTGCTTTGTTTTGTTTTGCTGTGCCACCTCTTACTCCCTTCCTCCCCCTCGGTACGCTTCCCTTAAACTTGCTTTGTCCGCGTGTGCCGCAAACAATTTAATACATTACCGTACTGCTGGCATTTCCTTTCCTTTCCTTTCCTTTCCTTTCCTTTCCATTCCTTTTGGGGCTGCCATTTTTCGTGTCCTCCTTAGACAAACACGCAACAACAACGCACTTCCCATGCCCTTTCCCTTCCCCATTACCTTCGCATCCCTTCTCTTACATAAATAATGTCATTCATCCTCGTTTCAGCTACGTTTTTTTTTTCCTCTTCTGCGTTGCGTGTGACGCAAGACGCTGCTGCTGCGGAGGGGGGGAAGGGATGAGGTCATCAGGGAATGTCGTGCTTACACGATTGCTTATATATACATAGCATATATACATATACAGCACAACTGTCCGATGTCCGCTCTGCGGTGTCCGCGTGGCGTATGCGTAATATCTGCATGTGTGTGCGTGTGTGTTTGTGTTTGTTTGTGTTTGTTGAGTAATCCCCACGTGCATCATGGTTGCAAGTAAAAACCCGTATCTACTCTCCTCCAACTTTACTTCTCCTCTCTCTCCCTCCTCCCACCACTCTTTTCGCTGAGTGTGTCGCGGCCAAGGTCAACAGCAAACAGCTGATTAGAAAATTGTCACTCGATTAGACTAGCATTAAAAATTCCAAAGGCAAACACAAAAGTGAGAAAATAAAAATCAATAAAGTCTTCCAACGAATCGCATTTTAATCATTTTTCCAAATTCTATTTGAATTCATATAATTACAAAAAAAAAAAACAAAATTTAATTTATTTGCTTTAATATTAAAATAGGAAATGTCTCCTGCTTATATCAAAAGATATTTTCCGTTTTTTAAATTATCCAAAATGTTTGAATTTTTAAAAATTAAACAATTTAAATAAAATATGGGTTTATTCTGTAATTGGCAAGTAAGAAAACTTACAAGTGAGTTCTACTAACATATAAGACAGCTACTACCAAATTTTAAATTATAGCTTTCGATACATATGCGAGTCGGTAATATTGTTAAAATATACCAATAAATACAAAAATAAAACAAAGGCTGTATTTGGTATTTAAGAAAATATACCAAAATGTTAACCCAAAAAAAAAGCAAGAAATAAATCAAATACAAATCCGCTTCATAATGAATTTTGTGTATTACTTTAATAATATTTAGTGCAAACCCTTGCCAAGTTTGTGATTCTCTATATTAACTTATTTATTTAAGTAAGTAAGTGCATTAACAGATCTGCCAGTTAGTAAGTCAGACAGTTAAGACAGTGAGTTAAAGTGATAAGATAGGTGGATAAATCATTTTGATAGAAAACACAAGTAAGAAAGTTACAGTCGAGTGTACTCGACTATGAGATACCCGCTACATATAGATGGGAATAGAGTTTTGAAAATAAAAACCTCAGCCTTCAAGGTTTTAATATTTAGACTGTGAGTACTTAAAATATTTTATAAAAATGCGAATTACTGATGTTATGTAATTAGAGTAGAAATAGGAAGACCTTCCAGTTCATAACGCTTAGCCTTAGCATTGATAGATCTTTTAGTAAGTGAGTCCGGCAGTCGTTTAATGTGTTTCCTCAAAATAGTACTTAGCAATAGATAGTATAAGAAATTTGGAAGAAAAAACAAATATAAGCCTTCTAGCTCATACCTTTCAGAAGCTGCATTGAGAGATAAAAGAGTGAGCAAGTGATTTAAGGAATTTAGAGAAGTACTTTCAGTCTCCCAGTTTTTTACTGCTTAGGTTGTGCATTGATAAATCTTTTAGAAGAGTCCGAAAGTCGTTTAAAAAGTTTCCTCAAAATGTTAGTTTATAATAGAAAGAATAAGAATTTGGAAAGAAAAAAACGTAAGCCTCCAAGCTCATACCTTTGAGACTGCATGTTGAGTGAGTAAATCAGTTAGTCAAAGAATTTTTTAATAATGTTGTCGACTTAAAGTACTTAGACTTATAATTACAAAACAAAAGTTCAGCCTCCCAGCTCTTACCGCTTAGCTAGTGTTACTTTTAATCTTTAGACTGTGTATGTTTATTGTTCATTGTGCATTGATAGATTTTTTTTAGTAAGTGAGTCCGGCAGTCGTTTAAAGTGTTTCCCCAAAATGTTAAATTGCAACAGATAGAATAAGAGACCTTTGAGCCTCCTAGCTTATATCCTTAAAACCGTTCGTTGAGTGTTGAGTAAGTGATAAAAAAAAATGAAAAATTCTTGATTATCTTGGGAACTCATTTGGCATTTTTCAAATTGACCGAATGCAGTTTAGAATGCACTAACTGTCTGCGGTCTTCGATTGTCTTAGCTGCCAGGGGAAAATAACGGAAAAAAAAGAGAAGTGAAGTGAAGAAAGGGAGGCTGTCAATCAAAAGCTGGCAGGAGAATAAACATGAGGAGCAACATGGCCAACAAAACGAGGGCTGGTGAAAAATATTAATTAATATAAACAAATGCAAAATGATTTAGTGCAGGTAAATTGTTTACACATTTGCACGCAAACTGCAAGGAGGAAGACCAACTGAATGTTGAAGTGGCAAGCAAAGAGTGTAAGAGTGGGAGGAGGAAAGGGAGAGTAGAAGGGGGGGGCAGAAGAGTATTTTCTAGGGTGTAACATTGCCAAAAGCTGGCCGCCAATCAATGGCAAATGCAAATGTCTGTTGGGCGGAGAGGTGAAGGGTTGAGCTCCCCAAGGGAGAAGGGAGGTAGTTAGGGGGTTGGGGGGATGGTAAATCAAGCGCCGACTTTTCAAAATGAATGCCATGTGCAGATGTCCTGCCAATCAATGGATACGCTTCAATAAACACATACATCGAGTCGAGTAGAGTTGAGTCGAGTCGAGTCGAGTTTCAGTTGCAGCCCGTGGGCGCATGTGGCATGAGGCATGAGTTGAATTGTGGCTGCCTGGCTGACTGCACATACGTATGTGTGTGTGTGTGTGTGGCATATATGTAGAGACGTGCATACATATGTATGCAAAAGGATGCCCCCACATGCGGCACGGCGCCCAAATTGCAACACGAAAAGCGAACAAATCGTGAAAATTATTGAAAAAAAAAGAAAAGAGCCGAACGAAAATAGTAGAAGAAGTGAACTAGAGCAAGTGAGACGAGTATGTGTGTGAACAGAAAGAGAGAGAGAGAGAGGGAGAGAAAGAGAGGCAGAGAGGCAGAACGAGCGATAGAAGAGAGCGGCATGTGGCGCAAAGAGAGCAGCAAATTAAAAATGCTATATGAAAAGCGTTGCGTGCGGCAAGAGGAGATGAAGCAGCTGCAATTGCACAAGAGAGAAAGAGAGAGAGAGAGAGAGAGCGAATGAATGAGAGAGTGAGAGGCAGGCAGCATTCGCTTCATTTATTGACGTGTAGTATCCCTATGATTGCCTTTCACAAACTACAACTACACTACAATCCCGCACTCTCTACGGGGGGTTTGGAGGGGGTGCCCTAACCCCCGTAACCCCCCTCACACCTCCGCACCTTCGTTGCGATTCACTGATTGCTTCATTTTTTATACCAAGCCGTTCCATCGATGCTTTTGTTTCGTGTATTTTGCTATTTACAGCAACTCTCGGAAGTTGGCAAAGACTCGGTTTATGTACAAACCGCCTGCAGCCTCCCCCTCCTCTACATTCTCCCCTCCATGCCCCTCTACAGCTGTCGTCCTCCCTACGACTGACGAGGCGAATCTCTGCTGCTGTCCGTTGAGCTTGAAATATTTCAATTTTTAATTGGAAAATGTACACATGAGTTGTTCTTTTAATGAATGCAACGGACATGTTAATATTATCGAAAACGAATTCAGCTGCATCGCCATCATCATCATCATCAGCATCGAATATTACAGCAACTAGAGGCAAACCTTCATCATCGTCATGTGGCATCAACTCTTCTTCTTTCCCTTCTTATTTTTCTTGTTCTTGTTGATTTCTCATTTCTGTATTTCTATGTGCAACGCGTGGACTATCATAACAAATCACAAGCGCAACTCTATCCACACACAAAGGATTACACACACTCTTGCATGAACACACACACACACACACACACACACACACACACACACACTCGCTGCGACTTGCACCGAAAAGTCATTTGAAAGTCGCAACTGAAGAAACTTATTCATTCCAGGCAGCTTAAGTCAACTCAACTCAACGCAACTCGACTCCCACATTCGCCTCCTCTTTCCCTCCCACTTCCTCTCTGCTTCTTTCACTTGAGGGTTGCGGGTACTACTTAGTTAGGGGTTGCTTCCTTGCCACTTGGTTAGCTGGTTAACTGGTTAACTGGTTAGTGGGTGGCCACTGCTTTTGCCTCAATACAATTTAATGTGCAACAACATTAAGAAACTAAACATCTTCTATAAATAAGTGCAAAGATATCTTGTATTGTATTTCAAAATGGAGGGGTAAAATGGTGAAAGTATTTGAGAGTATTTGCTACAATTTATAAAATGATTACTACAATAATTTACAAAAAGTAGGTGACCACACCAAATATAATATATATAATAATAATATATACATATACAATAGTATACATATACATATAATAAATATTTATATATTTAATAATATAGTACTTAAAAGACCGAGAAAATTCTCTAAAATGTAGTTTTCATATTTCTACAAAATATTGTTAGTATTAAATGTTTTAGTATTATTCTATATGAATTGTATGACATAATCAACAATCGTAGCTTTGAAACTAGAATCGTTATTTGTTGCAAATACAATAATAACTACAATATTTGTGATTACTAAATCATTCCTGTTTCGAGATTTTGAAATTGTAGAATTTATTTAAGATCAACTTTTGTATGGCAAAAAACACCTACAAAAGCATTTTTGTTGACAATTTGGTATATTTCGTACGCTATGGTATATTTTCAAAGGTCAATCTGGTATATTTTTTTCAATCTATGCTATATTTTGAATGTAGTACTACATCAATATATCAAACATAGCTTTCGGTATATTTTAGTATTTTTGTGGTATATTAATTTGGTATAATTTTAGAATATAGCTTTATTGAAAATGGGTAGCGGCATCTCAGCTTTCTTAAATGTTTTACTATTATATAAAATTAACTAAAATATAATGCTACCAATAAATATTATAGGTTAATCAAGGCAAAGAGAATAAATAATAAATACATGTTTAACCTATAAATTCAAATAGTTGTAAGGTTAACAGTTTGAGTTTAAATACGAATTCGAGCTTAATAAATGATGCTGTAGAAGAGAAAGAGAGCAAGAATTGAAGCTAGAAAAGCAACAAAGTTGAATTTTGAGTGGAGTCCAAAATAAAAGTTAATTACATTGAACTGGCTGCAATTTGTAGATGATCTTAATTGAAGGCGCGCGTCATCAGTGTTTCGTCTTCGTCTTCGCCTTCGTCTTGATTTTGACTTTATTTTTCGCCACAAACAACGAAAAAACGACGACGATGAGAAAAGCGAATGCGAAAATTTCGACACTTCCCAAGTTTTCAACTGCTGTTGTTGTTGCTGTTGTTGTTGGTTGTGTTGCACACGTTTTAAGGTAACAACTGCTTATCACACAGCACCATCAATTGACCTTTCGCATCGCAGTCGTGTTGCAACAACAGCGAAAAATACAGAGAGAGAGAGAGAGAGAGAGAGAGAGAGGAGTTGGAGTCTTGCTTGGGCTGGCATTTCATCAGCCAACTGCTCCAAATAAAGTACGTAGCTTGGACCTTTGCTGTTGCTGTTGAGACTCTGAGGCTCTGAGCTCAGAGCTCTGAGCTTATCTGCCGACGTGCCGGAAAATGTGCTGGGAAAATGAATCAGGCAAAGAGGAGAAGCAGAAGAAGAAGCTGAAGGAGTAGAACAGCAAACTCAGAGTTGGCTGTTGGTGAACGTACTCGCAAATATGCAATAAAGTGCGCATAAATTTACGCGCGAAATCAATCTGGTAACTTGAAAATTAGCCTGGCTGCCTAGACTAGGCAGACAACGGCCAGAGAACGGCTTTCGGGCTTTGGGCTTTTGGCCAGCAGAATCGCATTTTAATAGCATAGCGAGAAGAACCTTCGCTGTTATTTTTCGCAGTTACCCTTTGCCCTCTTAAGTGTGAAATTTAGCAGACACCAAGAGAAGAAGAAGTCGAAGGAGAAGGAGAAGGAGCTTAGGCCTAGACATTGGCCTGGGCTGTCAATAATTGTTGTTAATAACGCAACGCTTAACTTGACGTTAACTTGGTAACGCTGCCGCACTTTGCAATAACCGAAAAAGCCATCGCTAAGCCAAGGCACCTGGTTGCTGCTGCTGCTGCTGCTGCTGCTTGCCACAACGCGTTGCAAGACAACACTTGGAGTCTTGGCTCGCCGTGTCGAATGCTCTGTGGAGAGTGGAGAGAAGATAGTAGCTGGACAGCTCTTTATGCTTCCAACTTGAACAGATTTAATTAAAGTGATGCAATGATCTTTTTACTACATATTTTGGCTTCCTTTCTTTTTTTCCTCTCTTCTCTTCTCCTATCCTCTCGTTTGTTGCCTGCTCATTGGCTGCTGCAGTTGCATGCAACATCGTAAAGTGAATAAGTGCGTAAAATTTGTTTGAATTGCAAATGCGGTTAAAACTTAACTATAACATGCTTTCGGCTTCTAAAGCCATCGGCACAACAATTACACTCAATTATAATCGAAGTTAAGAAGTAAGAACAAGTAAGAAAACTACAGTTGAGCGTACTTGATTTTGAATAATAGTAAAACAGTGCGGTGTTATTCTGAAAATATACCAAAGTAATATACCACAAATATACTTAAAATATACCACATAATTTATATGGTATATTGATAGAATACTACATTCAAGTAATACCACACAGTACAAAATAAACCAGATTATCAATTTACCAAATATAGCTTTCGGTATTTTTTAGTATTTAGTTTATAGTTATATTGGGTAGCTTCCTTATTTGTTTTTTTGACTAATTTGGATTTTGAAGTTTTTTATTTTGCATTATTTTATTATTCTTCAAAATATGTATATATTCTTTAAACGTTAATCAAACAAGTAAGAAAGCTACAGTCGAGTGTACTCGACTGTGAGATATCCGCTACCCATTTTGAATAAAAGAAATATATTTTGCGGTATTTTCTCAAAATATACCGAATGTACTGCAAAAATACTAAAAATATACTAAATGGTATGTTTTGTATATCGACATAGTACCGTATCCAAAATATACCATAGACGGCACAATATACCAGATTGTCGGCCAAAAGCAACTAAGACCCCCAGTAAGTAGGCGTTTTTGCCCATACAAAAGTATTTCTTTAATAACTTCGACAATTTTTATCTGATCGCAACCAAATTTTCAATCATAACTACTATAGTTTTTATTGTATATACCAAAATTCGTAACTCTAGCTTTAAAATTACGCTTGTTATTCGATTTTTTTGATTTGCGGGGGCGGAAGTGGGCGTGGCAAAAATTTGAAACAAACTTGATCTGCGTACAAACATAACAAATGCTGTCGAAAAAAAAAGCTCTATCTCTTATAGTCTCTGTGAGCTAGGTGTTCATACGGACAGACACACAGACGGACAGACGGGCATGGCTATATCGTCTCGGCTGTTGACGCTGATCAAGAATATATATACTTTATAGGGTCGGAGATGGCTCCTTCTACCTGTTACATACTTGTCCTGCGGGCACAAAGTTATAATACCCTTCTATGTTACCCTATGGGTAGCGGGTATAAAAAGAACAAAGTTGACATTTACAGCATATACTGTATTAACGTATACTATACGTATAAATACTGAATATAACACAGATACATAATATACTGAAAATACCACGTAGAATTGATATACCACGTATACGTCATAGATTAAGTATACGTCCAATACTTTATATAGTTCATTGAATATTTTGTTAATATCTTAATGTGTATACCTAATATACCAAATATACTGTCAATATTTTCAACGTACATATATTAGAAATACTTTATTTACAGCATTCATAAACTGCGTATACTTAACGAGCTACATTTGCTGCGTATACATAATAATTATATGTATGTAATATGCCAATTGTATGTAATATACCAAATATACTGCAAATACTTAATATACTACAAATACAACGTATGCTTAATACAAGTTGTTCGATAAGTTGTGCTGATGTTTAAGTGAAGCGAAATAGTTATCGATAGTTTTGAAGCAGAAAAGTTATCGATAAACATTAAAGTATTTAAATCTCAAGAGCACTAAAATCGCATTATTTAAGCTAATTTAAAAAACTACTAATTTAAAAAACTGTCATAAAACGAAAAGGAATATTTATACCAATTATATAACTCGAGCGAAGAAAAGCGAAATATTTATAGATAATTCGATCAATCGATAAACTTGAAAGCATTAAATACCGAAGGCATTTCAAGAGCGCTGAGATCGCATTAAAATGAACATGAAAAATATTAGAAAATAAATCTTTAAAAACGCAAAAAAGTGAATTGAATTGATTGTCGTTGAGAATACTTATTTGATTTTATTATTTCTCTTTGATTTGCGTTTTGCCTTTGCTCTGGTTAACTACAGCTGATTGCTTGTCATTTCGATAGTTGCAGTCGACATAATGCCTAGCAACAAATCCAAGTCTTTTGTGCAACGTTCAACGTGCAACGTGCAACGTGCGGCATGCAGCATGCGACGCCATTTATTTGCCAGGCAACATAATGAGGCAAGAGTTGTTGCTGAGCCTTTGGCAAATGCAAAAACTAATTTGTATTTATGGCTGGCAAAAAACGCAGCGCCCAGTGTGAGAGTAAGGGAGATGGGGAGAGGGTGAGGGTGAGAGAGAGAGAGAGAGAGAGAGAGAGAGAGAGAGAGAGAGAGAGAGAGAGAGAGAGAGAGAGAGAGAGGGAGAGAGACAAAGCAGGAGTGAGAAGAGCATTGCAATATGCGATTGCATTAGTAAATCCTTGTAATCCGCACATTAGTCTCTCTCTCTCTCTCTCTGTCGTGCCCTCTCTCTTTTTGGTCTTAGCAAATTACCTTCACGGGCCAACACACACACACACACACATGCAATGGAGAGGGGGAGGAAGTCAAAGGGAGGCAAGCGATCTGTTGAACCGTGCTGAGCCATCTGACAAACCACACGCGATTATGCAGAGCTGCTGAGAAGCGCAAAGAGAGGCAGTAAGCGAGGGAAGAAAGAGGCAACAAGGGAAGGGGCAAGGGAGAGGGGGAGACGGGGGGTGGCTAGCTTTTCTTGGCTGCGTTACAAATCGTTGGAAATATGCGACGCGTGTGTGTCGCAACAGAACAGCAACGAGCGTCAAGGTGCAGCAAAACCGACGGCGATATATAGTATAAATATATACCAAAAACATATACATACACACACATATATATGTATGTAGCCATGTGTGTGTGTGGCGTTGGCAAAGGCGCCAAAAAGATGGCGGCAAACAAGTAAAAATCGCATGCAATTTGAAGAAAAATATGCGAAAAGTAAACTTTTGAAACGACGCATTTGTTGTTGTTGTTGTCGCTTTGGGGATTGCTCTAAGAGGGTGTAAGTGTGTATGAGGATGTATGTGTGTGTGTGTGTGTGTGTGTGTGTGTGTGTGTGTGCCCTGCATAGCCATGAAATGTGCAAGTGCGTTAGCCCCAAAACCAATTTTCAGTAATGACTGCATTTTGCCGACAAGCAAGACGAGCACAAGACTGCAGCCAGCAAGGGGAAGATGTGGGAGTGCTAGAAAGAGAGAGAGAGGGAGAGACACAGAGAAAGAGAGAGCGTGTGTGTGTGTGTGTGGGAGCGTTGGTTTAAATGCACAAAGCGCGCAAGCAAAGGACATGCCAAGGACAAACGTTGCTTGAACTGCCAGCAGGATAAGAGAAACTACGAAGAGAGGGTGACACAGAAAAGGAGAGGGAAAGAGGGACTGGAAGAGGCAGGAGAATGGGAGGGAGTTGACAGGCAGCAAGGCAGCAGCCGTTTTCGCCAAAGCCGTCGTCGAAGTCGAAGTCTCTCGCACTCTCGGAGTTTGTGTTTTGCCAGCCAGCAAGCAGAGCGAGAAGCAGCGCTCCCTACCCTACCCTACCCCTCCCCTCTCTCCCCTCTCTCTCTCTCTCTCGCTGCCCTTTCCTCTTCACTCCCCCACTCACAGCTTGCCTTGCGTAATTTGCAGCGGCGATGGCGGCAAAACACATCGCAAAATGGCGACAGCATTTGGCCAAAGACGACAAGTCCCTTCGTCCCCTTCCCCCTCTCTTTCCCTCTCCCCCTTGGTGCAGCCGCAATAGACGCGTTGCGTGGCGTTGCAAGTGCTGCAACTTGCTGCAGCTGCAACTGAAGCTGAGGCAGCGCTGCGGGTTTTACAATTTTAAGATTTATTTACGTGCTTTTGGGACGAGATGCGGCTGGGATAAGCAGCTAGAGCAGGGCCAGCAAAGGGGGCGCCACTTAGAGGGGGGAAGGGATGAAGTGTAGGAGAGGGGAGGAGAGGGGTGGGGTGACAGAGCAGCCGCATGCGTTTGTTGGCTGCGCCAAAAACTTTCGCCAACGCCAGCTGCATACTAATGCAAGCGGGGAAGAGAAGAGACAGCTAAATATGTGTAGGTGTGTGTGCGTCTGTATGTGTATGTGTCAGAGTGTATGTATGTATGTGTGTGTGTGTGGGTGTGCGTGTCGGTATCGGCTACTGCAAAAGTCAGCCTGTGACCTGTGTTCGTCCTCTAAAGTGAAATATATTTTCGCAGGCGAAATGCAATTTCTACGCGTTGTGCCAAACAAAGGAGATTTCTCTTCCTCTCCCTTCTCCTCCCTACCTCCCTCCCCACTCTTGCAACCCCTTTTAACCTCAAGACTCCCCCTTCCCCCCCTTAAGCCATTGGCCATTGCGTAAGATGTCGACAACGTCGCTGGGGCGTCATTTAATGCGCCGCCAGTTGTCTTAGCAGCTCGTCTCTCTTCTCTTCCCTCCTCTCTTCACTCCTCTCCTTCAGCTTTCTCCTCAGCTTCAGCTACCTCCTCTCTGAGGACGACGACGACGACAACACGATGGCGACGTCGTTGGCATATTTCATTTTCCAGCTACTTTTTTGCCGCTTCATTTGACAGCGGGGGAAACTACGAAGGATGAACGCGGGGGGAGAGAGAGAGGGGGGAAAAGTCCGGAACTGTTTGGCTCCATCATCATAATCTTGCCGCTGCCGCTGACTCTCAGTCCAATTTCATGGATGCTGCTTGAAAAACGTTGCATGTATCTGAAATGCTTCAGCATTGATAAATAGTTGTCCTTCGGGGACAGCTCCTCTTCCTCTTCCCTCTCTCTCTCTCTCCCTCTCTCTTTCTGTGTATAACTCCGACTTGGCGAAATTAGGAAAATTAATGTGGGAAAATGCTTTCCCTAAGTGAAGTTTGCAACAGCCAAGCAAACCCAATTCTAAACCAAATTCAGCACAGACACACACACACAGAAATACAATTCATAACATACATTAAGTGAAGGAAAAAGCTGAAAACAAGTTCAGGAATTTTTCCAGTAACTTGAAGGATTTCTTCTTAATTCGATTTATAGTTCAATATGCGTATTGATTTCTCTAATATAAAATAATTAAAACCTAAACCAAATTAAAACCCATTCGTAAACTACCAAATTCTTCAATTCTAATAATATTTTTAATCATTACAATTTCATATTCTTAAGAATAGATTGCTGAAAAGTTTATGTTGTTAACTTTTTACTTTACTAATTATTAATAATAATTTTAATCATTACAATTTAATATTCTTAAGAATAGATTGTTTAAAGGTTTATTGTAATTTGAAATTTCTAAAAGTAATTTTTCCTATGTTGAAACTGATAGTTAACATTTAATAAATAAATACACTTTTCTAACACTGATCAATTCATTGAGAAGTAAGTAAGATTCGAAAAATGAAAATAAAGTTGCTTTTATACCAAATATTTTAGAAACGATCACAAACGACGACAGCCAATGAAATTGATGTGAATTATTTCCCATTTTAAAGGAATATTTACTTAAAAAAATACTTCATTAAGTTTTGAAAAAAGAAATTACAATTCAATTTAAAATAAATCTTCACTTAACTCAAATTAACTAACGGTAACATTTTCTTGAAAGTTTTCTGAGTGAGTATTTATATATTTTTATATTCCCTACCCATATGGTAGAAGGGTATTATGTTTGTCCGTCTGTCTGCCTGTTTTTTCGTCTAAGCACTCAGATGTTAGTCTCTAACAGAGCTAGAGAAAAAAATAGAGGTAGAGATACAGATACAGATAGAGATAGATGTAAAGATAGAAAGAGCTATTAAAATAGAGATAGAGAAAGAAATAGATTAACGATTACTATAAGTTGGGTGTTAATTTGTTTAACTAACATTCTGAAATATATTGTGCTCTATGGCATATTTGAAATGTAATAGTATTTTAATATACTTATGGTTGATTTTGAAAGTAATAGTAATATATGTTATCTATTAATATACCTATTATATTTGGAATGTAATAGTATTTTTGAAAGTAATAGTAATATACCTATATTTGGAATGGTATATTGTAGTATTTGTATATACATATGGTATATTTGAAATGTATATTATTATGGTATATTTTGAAAGTAATAGTAATATACCACCTATTAATATATGTACCTATTATATTATATTTGGAATGTAATAGTATTTTTATATATCCGTGGTATACATATATTGAATTAAATAGTACATTGTTATACCAAATAATGCTTTCGGTAGTTTTTTTTGTATTCTGTTGGCATAATTATTTGGAATGTTATTTTTATATGTAGCTGGTATCTCACAGTCGAGCACACTCAATTTTAGCTTTCTTACTTGTTTTGATAATACAATTCCCTAACTATTGTTCTCCACTACGGAACTTGTTACGTATTCGTATCGTACTTCGAATGCAAGTGTCTATTTCAATAATCAGACTCGAAAGCGCGAAAGCTTAGTGCAGCTTAAGCTTGTAAGCTTCATCGGAAGACTTGAATGCAGCTAGAAATAATTAAGCCCCTAATCGTTGATGGACTAAACACAATTAATCTGACTGTAAGCCGCAAAAGCGAGTCTGCTTAAGAGAATAATGTTTTGAAAGCTGATGATGAGATATGCATAGATAGATTTGCATTCAGCATTCAGCTTTTAAATGCTGTGTTTAAGAGTTAAGTGTGAGCCGCAATCTAATCAGTTTCATAATAGCCTGTTGTCAAGTCAGCTGCTGTTATCAGAACGGGTTTTTGGTTATCAGCTCGATGCTTATGTTGCTGTCCTCTCCAATACTTTGGGACACTCAACACCCAAAAGTGGCAATAAAATATATTGCCAGAGAAGAGAAACACAGAAATTGAGGCCGACTGTTGCTGTTGTCGACTACTGTTACATGAACATGGTGCAAAATTGTAAGCAATTTGCACGCAATGCGATAAAAATCGTCTTAAACGCGCGATTAATGTCAATTTTATCAATAAAATTATAAATAAAGACATGAAAACGAGCCGAGCGACGAGATAAGCGCGAATGAAATGCGAACGCAAGTCACAACAACAGCAACAACGAAAGCAACAACAACAACTGGAACAACGACAACAAGATCAGGACAGGCAAATTATTGAGTGTTGCAGCTCGTGTTGCATGCAAACAGCAAACAGCAAACGGCAAATGGCAAATGGCAAACGCAGCTGCATCTGAGACGGACACTTTCGGCTATCTCCGTCTCCCTCACTTTCCCTGTTTCCCTCTCTCTCTCTCTCTCGTTCTCTCTGTGTGTGTTGATCTGATGCAAATTCGCAGCTGCTGCCACATCCAAATCGAAATCCACATGCGCAGCAGAGTTGAAGCAACAACAACAACGACAACAACAACAGCAACACCAGCAAAGTGGCAATTCGGCTAAAAAATTTATTTCATTTCATTCAACTTACTTAGCACTGTCGCACAGTGGGACAAAACATGACAAACCCATTTAACAAGTAAGCCACAGTTGAGTGTAGTCGACCCAATAAACTGTGCGGCATTGTTCTTAGCACTAAATGAATATACCAAAAAATACTAAAATATACCAAAAGTCATATTTGGTATATAAATATATAATTATAGTACCATATAGATTGTCACATTATTTCTATTTTGAATAATAATATGGTATTATTTTAAAAATCTACCAAAAAATACTGAAAAATTTTTCGAATGATATATTTGGTATATCAATATACTATTACAGTAAAACATAGATTGTCAGATTGCTTCTATTTTGAATAAAAATATGTTTTTTTTTTAAATATGTATGTATATCAAATTAATATACCAAAAAATACTGAAATATTTCGAAAGATATATTTGGCATATCAATATACTACTATTGTGAATAAAAGCAAAGCATCATGGTATCAATGTTAAAATATATAAATCAATATACCGCAAAAATACTAAATATATACTAAAAGCTATATTTGGTATATTGATATAGTATTATAATAGAATGTGGATTGTCAAATTGTTTTCGTTTTGAGTAAAGGCGGTATTAGTTTTAAAATATACCAAATTAATATACCAAAAACAAAAATAATATATTCCAAAAGCTATATTTGATATATCACTGTACTATTATAGTAGAATTTTGCTTCTATTTTGAATAAAAGCGAACTAGTGCGGTATTAATTTGAAAACATACCAAATTAATATACCAAAACACAAAAATATACCAAAAGCTATATATGATATATCACCATATTGGTTCTATTTTGAATAAAAGCAAACTTGTGCAGTATATATTTTAAAACATACCAAATTAATATACCAAAAATAAAAATATACCAAAAGCTATATTTGATATATCACTATACTATTATAGTAGAATATGGAATGCCATATTGCCTATATTAATATTTTGCTTCTATTTTGAATATAAGCAAACTAGTGCGGAATTCATTTTAAAATATACCAAATTAATTTACAAAAATACTGATATTAATTTTAAAATATACCAAATGAATATATTTTCGCCTGGTCTGGCATCACTGTGAGCGAGATCGGGCCGCGTCGCCGTTGGGTTATTCCCACGCCAAAGGCTAAGCAGCGGGTTCAAAACGTTTTGTCCGCTGCAAAAGATTTCAGCTTCCAATTACACAAAAGATTGCTGAGAACAGCCGCCGCCGAACGAAAATGTGCAGCGTTTGAATTTTCACGCGAATTGCCAATGTGACCCCCCGGTCTCCCCTCTTTCCCACTCTATAGCAGCTCTCTAATTCCAGTGGCAGTTGCAGTTGCAGTTGCCGTTGCCGTTGTTGCATGTGCCATGACGTCATACGGTGTCGATGACAAATTGTCATGGCATAGCCAAAGTATGAGTCGGCCCACCAAGTGGGCTCAAAGTCGTCGCCTTAACAACAACCACTTGTTGGCCAAAAAAAGAAAAAGAAAAAAAAGAAAATGAAGACCAGAAGAAAAATGAAAACACAATCAGCAGCTTGCAAAGTTGCATGCCTAAATGCCTTTTCATCCAAGGAACCTTTGCGATTTGCATAAACTGTGCGATTTCGATTTTAATTTATGCCTAGCCAAGGAAAGGTGAAGGGAAGGGGGGAGGGAGTCTTAGCATTGGCCAGGCTAATGGCATTTGCCGCCTTTGTCGGCGAAACTGTTTTCTTTGGCCACAGCAATAACGATAACAATAACAATAACAATAACAACATGAAGCGTCGTCGAAGCGCGCAACATTTTCTTAATGAGCGACAAACAATGAAGCTGTCCGTCTGTCTGTCCGTCCGTCCATCCGTCTGTCTGCCCTTCTACATACATATATAGTACATATGGAGTACAAATTAATCGGTGAAAAGCATGCGATTCTAATTTGTTGCTGTTTAGTGTTACGGTTATTGCTGTTTTTGTTCAATGCTCAAAATGTTGCTGCCCCATAAACAACTGATTCTATATCTGTTCTGTTTTGTTGCCCCAAAGTGGCAAGTGGTCAAATCTATTTGCTCGCAATTGGCAAATTAACAGACACAATACAATTCAAAATCTTTCGTGCCACTTTTTGCCAGTTAATTTAACTCATATGAGCTATCGATAAGAGACTTGAATTTCAATTAATAAAATTTAATGCACTCAAACACTCAAACCTATTTTTCAATTCTTTCCATTTTGATTTAAGCTTTTTGATAAAGCTCTAATAATTCTAATATAAATATAAAGTCTTTACATAAATTCAACTGGTAAAACTTAATTTTTTACTGCACATTCTTTCGATTTTTGTTTTAGTGCTTTTCCAATGTAAATGTAAAGACTTTTTTACTAAATAGCAACGAAAAATGACACTGAAATAAATCGTCAAATAAATACTATTAACCATAATTATTATTAAACGTTCGTTGCTTTAATGAATGTATAATCTCCATAGGTAAAATACATTTTATTACTATATATTAGAATAGCTATAAGTTATCAATCAGATCACAGAAAACAACGCCGGTCGCAGATGTCTGCTCTTATACAATATTTATTCATATCATTGATGCTTTGTTTAGGTTTTAATGAAGAAGTATATACAAAATATGGCTTTTGGTATATTTTAGTATTTTGATTTATAAATTTGGTATCTTCCATAATATTTTTTTGGTATACATTTATTTAGTATCTTATAAAGTTATTAAATGAAATATAGATATTGATATATTTGCGGTATATTCATTTGGTATATTTTAAAGTTAATACATACTGTTTTCGCACTGTTTTGCTTTAATTCAAAATGAGTTCTTACTTGCGGATGCTCTATTTATACTTTTTAGTTTTTCAAAAAGAAATTGATAGAATTTATTAAATTTGAATTAGGTAATGACCAATGGATCGATACACTAACATACTATATATGTAGGATTAAGCTGCTGATAATCATTTGATATTCAATTGTGTGTAAGAATTTTGAAGGGATTAAGCTTCTAATTGATTTGATTGTGGTCTCATAATAATTTAAGGAAATTAAATGATTTTAGGACTTTCTTAATACTTGTTTTTCTTCTACTTTATAGCTAAAAGTTTTGAAATATGATGTGATAATTTCATACAATCTTTTGGCTTTTGAATAATGTGTTGAAATTCAATCGTATTTCAAGTTTTAATTCGAATTTCCTATTGAACAGCAGTTGAAAATGCAATCGAGGATAGAGAGAGAAGCAGTATTCTCAATTGGCATCTGGATTGTAATCAAGCGTTGTTTCTGGATCGTTAGACGTGTAACAGTAGCTGACTGGGGGCTTGGTCACACACAATTCAGCTGTAATTACGGCTTACTAAATCAAAAAGAAATCTATGCAACACTGCGCTCCTCCCTTCGGGGCTGAGTGCGGTTGCCTTTCTCGCCCACGTTGACAACTGGAAATAAAGCAGAGCAAAGCAAAGGCAAAGGCAGAGTCAGAGGCAAAAACAAGAGCCAAAAAGAGCCAAAGATCAATGGCAAAATGCCGACAAAATGGGGCGGCATGCATAGGTGCGACTTGAGCAACAGCAACAACAACAACAACAACAACGTCAACTAGGCTCAAGTGGCAGGCACAAGGAAATTGCAACTGCAACTGCAATTGCAACTGAGTTGCAACTGCAACTGAAAGCGCAGCAGCAAATTAAAAGCCAAGTCAGAGTCTTCAGTTCGAATCGGCATCGAAGTCACTTCTGGCTGGCTGGCATATTGAAATAAGATCAATATCGCTAAGAGCAGCGCGTAGTTGCGTTTATAAATATAACTACGATTGTTCTGGCCACAGCAGCAGCAACAACTGCAACAGCAACATGAGCAACATGAGCAGCAACAACAGCAACAACAACTGTCAAACAAGCAACAAGACATATTACGGGCGCGGGTTTCAGATTCAGCTTCAGTTTCAGCCTCAGTTTCAGATACCCTCGAGACTCATTTACAACTTACCAATGACTGCGTGTGTGTGTGTGTGTGTGAGTGCACAAGTGTTTATGTGTGTGTGTGTGAGCAACACTTTACGCCAAATCGATTGTCCTGCCTTAACAGATGTTGAGCATGGGCTTTTGAAGGTGTTTTTCCACATTGTTGTTGCCGCCGTTGCCCGATTCTCAAACTGAGCTGTTGCTGCTGCTGCTGCTGTTGCTGCTGCAAAGAAGCCAGGCACATACAACTTTAATGCTAAGTATAATACAAAAAAATAATAACATAATACAATACAAAATAAATAATAAAACATATAAACACTAAAATAAATTAATTAAAATACAAAAATCAATTATCAAGAACACAAAAAGAAAATATTTTTTATTTTCAATTAAATTAAATTCTAAATTCTTAGATATGAAAAATTATTAAAATTATAAAATAATAATTATTTTAACCATTCAATTTTTAAATTATATAAATATAATTATATATTACTAAATTTTCATATTCAAGAATTTAAAATTTAATTTAATAAAAAAAATAATTTCTTCTAAATTTATGATAAACACACTTTTTTAACAATTTAGTAATTATTATTTAGAAAAACTTGCTTCAAAACTAAAACCTTTATTTTATTTTTTTAATATAATAATTATAATAATTTTTAGTAGAAATATTTGTAAATATACTGCATTTAAGAAAAATTATTATTTTGTACCATTTCATTTATTTCTTTTTATTAGAGTAAACGGCCTTTGATTTAAAGACTTATAGGCTTATATAATATATATATATGTATATAGATTAATGTACTAATTTAAACGATTTTTTATAATTTTAAGTAATAACATTTTTTAATAAAATTCTTAAAAAAAGAAATTAAAAGAAGTATTATTATTATTAGTATTATTTTTACTTAAATGTTTTAATTTAAAGAGAGAAAATGCATGCACATAGTTTAAAGTTTTTGTAGAATTTAAATTTAAAAACATTTTCAAATCAACTTTTTATGAATGTTTTTGAAACATTTCATTATTAATGAATACAAATTCGTAGGAATAATTGCAACTAAAACTAAAAAAAGAACAAACGAGCAACACAATAAGCTAAAAATGTGTTTGAAGTGTTTTAAAAATATTACACAGAATGTTGATTTATTTTACATTTTATTTTCGTTAATGATTATTTTTATTGTCTTCTTTATGAGCTCGTTTTATAATGTCTCATAAAATGAATGAAATCATCTTAAGTCAATCAATGAGTACTTCTAAAGTAATTTAGTAACGAAATCATATCCACATTTTAGTGATAAATAAGTTAGTTAAGTGGATTTCACTTCAAATTATACTTTTCCAATTGAGTTTTTGTATTTTATACTATTTGAGTTGTCAGTTTAAAATTAAAACATTTTACTTATTTAACAAGAATTGATTAAGAGGTTTTTTGAACATAATTAGGTAATTTTTGATAAGCGTAACCGATTTAAAAAAAAGTCATAATGAATATTTGGCGGTAAAAAGCGCTTAGCATAAATTTCGACGCTAAATTGTTAGCTGTAAAACGGCTAACATGTTGAGATCTGGCACGTGTTGCAGCTTCCACAGTTGCAGTGGCTTCTGTTGATGCCGTTGTTGCTGTTACTGTTGTTGTTGCTGATGTTGTTGTTGTTGCTGTTGTTGCTGCTGCTGTGGTACTTGCTGCGGCTGCTGGTTGTTGATGTCGCTTCAGAGGCACCGCCATCAATGCCGCCAACGCCGTCGAATAAAAACAATTGTTGCACTCTTGTTGCTGTTGTTGTTGTTGTTGTTGCTACTGCTGTGGTTGTTGTTGTTGTTGGTGGTGTTGTTGTACGCAATTTAAATGGAATTTCAGCTACTGGGCTCACATTGATCGCCATAAATAATCGCTACAGCAGCAACAGCATCAATGGTGGCGGCAGCGACAACGACCGGCCACAAGCAACGTGCAACAAGGACAACAGCAGCAACCACAACAACAACAACTAACTACTACGTGCTGCAACGGCGACCGCATCTCAGATGGCGCGATAAGGTAATTGGACTATTATGTCAAAAAGTATTTGGCGTTTAAGAAATATGGCCTGGCATTTGACATTTCGGCAGGCAGCAACAGCAACTGCAACAGCAGCAACAGCAGCAACAGTCGCAGTTGCATTGCTGTTGCTGTTTGCCCCGTTTGCTCCAAAACCCTTTCAAGCAATATCTGCTGCTCTCCCACTCTCACACGCTGCTCAGAGTTGGCTTTTTTATATTGTTGTTGTTGTTGTTGTTGTGGCAACAGTTACATTTGCAATTGCCACAGAACAAAAGGTGCGCATTAAAAGGCTTTTGCTTGATATCGCGATTGCATTGATCAACACACAGACACCGATCGAAAGAGTAAAAGAGAGACCGAGACAGAGATAGAGAGAGAGAGAAGGAAAGAGCGAAACGCATTGTCGCCAAGTTTTGCCAATTGGCAAATGATCAAAGCCACAGAGTGCGTGCCAATATAATTGATTGCCTTTGCTCACCGATTGCTGTTGCCGCCTTTATCGCGATGCAAATTCAAATTCATTTCAGCTACGAATATATAGCAGATATGTAATTCATACTTTCATACATGAATAACTAATAAATATTCTTGAATTATGAAACAATTAAATATTTAAAACAGAAATTATATATCTTAATAAATAAAATATATAAGATAAATATATTTGTTAAAGACATTTATTAAATAAAATATATAAAATAAACATATTTGTGTATGACATGAATAAGACATTTATTAAATTTGAATCCTTTTCAGATAAATCGCCTGTTTGAATTATAAATTAAATAGGAATATTTAATACAGCATATTCTACACTTAGGAAACAATAAAATATGAATTAAAAAAATTATATATTTTTATAATTTTATTCTTAAAATATAACAAATTAATATACCACAAAAATACTGAACTGAATAGTTTACCACATGAAAATACTGAACAAAGACTATATGTTATAAAAGAAAGATATTTCCCTATACTATATGAATTTGACTCTTTCTTTTTCATCTGATTTGCTTGTTTGAATTATAAATTTTACATCAACAATCATTACATATATTCAAGAATCATGAAACAATTAAAAAAAGTGAAGAAATTAATAACTGTGCAACATAATAAAAACAAGAGATAACACCAATAACACCACAGAGTGCGAAATATACCATATACCAGATTGTCAATATACCAAATAAAACGTTTGGTATATTTTAGTATTTTCATGTTTCGAATATACTATATACAAAATTCTACATTATGTATATTGATATATACTATATACCTTCAAAAAATACCATAACATGCAAAATATACCAGATTATCAATATACCAACCAAGGCTTTCAGTATATCGTATTTTGGTGTTTGTGTTTAGTACATATAATAAAGACTATATTTGGTATGTTGAATACAAAATATACGAGGTTGTGAGCTCAAAATATAACATAAAATAATAGTAGCGGGAATAACTAAAATAATATTACTAGTAGGTAAGTGATAAGTAAATCTTATACTTTATTTACTATACTACTCGATTTTTTTTTTTCTTTTAAATGTTGCTCTGCTAAAATCGCCGTGAATATTTCAGAGTACGAAAGCGTTTTGTAATACCCACTCAATGACTCTTCATTAAGTATTTTCATTGGATCTTTTTTTTATTATACATATCAGTGACTACCAAAATGCTCGCTGAAGTGCTGCTGAGATATTCTTATTTCTTATTAATTCCGCATTCTCAACATAATATATATATGTATATACAGTGGGGAGCAAAATTGAGTACATGTTTGCATATTTCACATTTCGGAGCGAATGATAAAGAAAACAGTAAAGCAAATGGAAAAAAAGTTTATTCTCTTTATTCAATATGTAATTGACTATACATTAACGAGAAAAGATCAACGAAGAAGTGCACAAAGAAGAAAAGAAAACTTGAAAACAAAAACAACTCGTATGTACTCATTTATGCACCTTTGACATTTTAAACTTCTTATCTGCAAAAGAATCAAAAATTTACCGTTAATTGTCATCTTATTGCTTTTGCTTTGTTTCTTAGACTTATTGTAATGTGCTTATTATGATTTAAAGTGTCAACGTGGTTACATTGAAAGTGAAGAGCAATTTTTATTATTATTTCAAAATTATGCGTAAATTGAGTCAGGACGTGGAAAATTCGATAATAGGTCTTACCGAGAAAGGATGTTCGTCCTGGATAATATCCAGTAAACTCGGAATAAGTCAGTCGGTGGTCATACGTGTCCAAAAAAGACGCAAAGTTTCGGTTGAATCCCCTCTCAGAGGCCGTCCTCGACTTTTCAACGATGCGGATGCTCGTCATATTATGGCTAATATGAGAAAGGACAAGTTCTTAACACCTAAGGGGGCTTCTTTAGAGATAAATAAAGATGTAAGTCGATGGACAGCTCGAAGAGCACTTCAAAGAATTGGATATGTTGCAGCAGTAAAAAAAAATAAACCTGCGTTGTCGGCCAAAAATGTGAAGGCACGTTTATGTTTTGCCAGACAGCACCGAAATTGGACTATAGATGACTGGAAGCGGGTAATTTGGTCAGATGAAACAAAGTTTAATAGATTCCAATCAGATGGAAAACAATATTGCTGGCGCCGGCCCGGTGAAACAATCCAACGACACCACGTTAAGCAGACTGTAAAGCATGGTGGAGGCAATATAATGGTTTGGAGCTGTTTCAACTGGTGGAACATTGGACCAATGCACAAAATAGAAGGGATTATGAACAAAGAGCAATATCTAAGCATTTTGAGGAACCATCTTCCCGAATTTATTGATCGCAGTGCTTACAACGAAGCTGAAATCGTGTTTCAGCAGGATGGAGACCCGAAGCACACTGCAAAAGTCGTCCAGAAATGGCTAATGGACCAAAATTTTCAGTTGATGCAGTGGCCGGCTCAAAGCCCTGACCTAAACCCAATCGAAAATTTGTAGTCAATAGTCAAAAGACGATTGGGACAATATAATTCAGCTCCATCAAACCTCGCAAATTTATGGGAAAGGGTGCATGAGGAGTGGCGCCGTATACCCAAAGAAATTTTGGAAAACCTTGTGGAGAGTATGCCAGACCGTATTGAAAGCGTCATAAAAAATAAAGGTTTATGGACGAAATATTAATTTTTTACTAAAAATTCCATTTAACGATCTTGTTTGCAGATAAGAAGTTTAAAATGTCAAAGGTGCATAAATGAGTACATACGAGTTGTTTTTGTTTTCAAGTTTTCTTTTCTTCTTTGTGCACCTCTTCGTTGATCTTTTCCCGTTAATGTATAGTCAATTATATATTGAATAAAGAGAATAAACTTTTTTTCCATTTGCTTTACTGTTTTCTTTATCATTCACTCCGAAATGTGAAATATGCAAACATGTACTCAATTTTGCTCCCCACTGTATGTATATGTTACACTATTTACGTTTACTCAGTGTTTTTCAGCTAATTTGACTTTTTTCGATTTGAATATAACTTGATAGCGTAAGCATTTTGCAATGCCCACTTCAGTCAATCAATGACTCTTCAATAATTTGAGTATTTCTCAAGTAATTCATTAGCATGATTTGATTTCATCCAATTCTTATCAAGCGTTATCAGAAAACTCATTCACTGTGCAGCTGAAGTGCTGCAAACAGTGATTTGCCCTAATTGAAGCGAATAAATAAAATAAATTATGCTTAACTCAATATTCGGTTGTCGCTTATAAACGCAACATTGCCGACCATCGTCATCAAGCAGTCGTGGCCGAGCGGTTAAGGCGTCTGACTAGAAATCAGATTCCCTCTGGGAGCGTAGGTTCGAATCCTACCGACTGCGAAAATCTTTGGTTAACTTTTTTTTTAATTTCTATGTTACTAAAAATGTTTTGCATTTTTTAATTTCTATGTTTTATTTGACATTTACTGCAAATACATTTTTTTGGGTCTCCAAACGTCACGTGCTTACAAATTTAGTTAAATTATCATCAGCTTTCATGTTGTACATATATATAAATATATATTTGTAATTATGGACTTACCTTAAGTTATCCACTTTTAGTACTTTACTGAAGATTTAAAAACTAAAAAAAAAAACAAAAAAATATACATGTTCGCACTTCTAGTCACATAAAAAAAAGAAGAAAAAAACACACACACACACACATGAGACTCACTCTCTCTCACTTTTTCACTCACACTTCTATGCAGATGAAAGAAGCAAAGGAATTAGAATGCGCGCCTCACTAACATTAAAACACAATTAGGACACTTGTAACAGCAGCCGAGTGTGAGAGCGAGACAACAAGTGACGCCACCGAACTTTTTGCACTTTCACAGAAAAAAAAAGAACAAAAAAAACATTTCAGCAGTAGCGCACACGTAAGTAAGTAGTAAAAACAAATTTAGAAGTATGTAAAATATACCGAACTCGCAATTTAAACACAATAATAATAATTAATCGCTTTGCAATTTACAATTCGCTTTAATAAACACAAATATAATTTACAACACACAACGAGAGATGATTTCACGGCCACTTTGCATGCAAAACTGAGCCTTGAAAATTGCCCTAATATTGGGGGACATTTGTGTCCAGATTGGCAATTGAAAAGGATATTTGCTCTCCTTTTCGTTGCGATCGAATCAACAGTTTTGTGAGAGCTACTCGCAGCTTTACACACACAAATGTATGTAAAGTGGTGTGCGTGTGAAATAGATTTCATGTAACTCACTAACACTAACACAACAAGGAAAGGTACTTTTCAGGTACATTTTCTTAAATATATTCGTTACTGCTCGGTAAATGAATTTCTGGAGCTGTTAAACATATTTGAATGCAATACAATCTATTTAGTTAATTGAATGTATTAAATAGCAACACAAAACAATTTGAATAAATATTTAGATTAAGCGAAATGCCTGCCAAATGTATCAATTTCTAGACAGCTTACACGAACATGCCACGATTGGGGAATTTAAGGAATTGCCTTTCATCTGTTTAAAATTCCCAAGTTGAGGAGTGAAAAGCAGAAGACGGTGATGAAGAAGAAGAAGAGCTGGCACAAGTGCAGCTGCTGTTAAAAGGTTTTCATTTTGTTTGCTTTTATGTTCTGGGTGTGTTGAGACTTGGCTTGACCAAAAACGATATCATTTTTAATGTATTTATTGCATTATTAAACATATTCAAAAGGCATTAAAATACCACGACTCGCATCTAATTAGTGCGGAGCCAGAGCCAAGCAAAACAAACACTCGAAAGAGTGTGAGAGAAAGACAGAGACAGAGAAAGGGAATTTGCGAGAAAGAGCTGAAAATAAGTAAAAGTATGGAGGGATGTCTACTTAGTCCAATGGAAAATTGGCGTCGCCGTCGTCAGTCAAATAAATAAGCATACAAAATGGGCAGAACACACAAAAAAAAAAAGAAAAGAAAATAAATAAAAGCAGAAAATAACAAGATGAATTACCTTTTGCCACTGCACGTGAAACTGACACGCCAAGCACACACAAAAAATGAAGCAGGTAAAGCGAGAGAGAGAGACAGACTGAGAGAGAGAGAGATAGAGAGAGGTGCTTGCAACTTGCAACATACAGGTGAAGCCGAAACATCTTTAGTTGCCTCAAGTTCTGGCCATGCCACACATGGCTTTCAACACGTTCTGCTTTGGCATATTTGTATTTTTTTTTTTTTTTGCGTTGCCTTTGTTTTTGGACATTTCTCTGCGGCTGACCAAGGGGCAGCTCCCCCCTCTCCACCTCCTCGATGACTGCTGCGTGACGTCGCATCGCGTTGCCTCTTGTTGTTGATGGCTCAATTCATTTGTTGTCTGTAGGTTGTTCGCCTGTTCGCCGAAATGCATTTTTAATTTAATTTTATTTTGAATAATTTTTGCCGTGGTGCGCGCATTAAAAAATGTTTAACATCGTAACAGAATGCCATTAAAAAAAATACTCAGAAAAGCAAAAAAAAAAAAAAAATGGCCAGCTTTCGATTTGGATTATGTTTACCTCTCTCTCTCTCCTTTTTTCTTCTTAATTGCAGCGCCTCAATTATGTAAAAGATACAAAAAGAACAACAAAAAAGGAAAAAAAAAACCGACTCTGGCCTTCTATTAAAACGCGCCTTTGCGTTTTTAGCATAAATTCTGGCCATGGATTATACGCAAATCGCAAGTCGTCGGCTCATTTTCCATTTTCCATTTCCCATTCCCCCCTTCCCCCCTTCTCATTCACCGTTCACCATTTATGTGCTCGCGTTTCGTTTCGTTTCATTTTTCCATGCATTTAATTGGACCTAGTCGACTAGACTTCAACATTCAACTCGCTGCTGGAGGCACTCGGCCGCTCATCAAAGTGACTGCGATTAAATTCTAATTACATAACATTCTTACTAACCAAATGATACGAACTTCTTATTCAAAACTCGGCTCAAAACTTAACGCGACAATGAACTCCAAACACAGAGAGAGAGAGAGAGAGAGAGAGAGAGAGAGAGACAGAGGGAGAGAGAGAGTGAGAGAGAGAGAGAGGGAGACAGAGAGAGAGACAGAGAGAGGGACAGAGAGAGAGAGAGAGAGAGAGATGGAGACAGAGAGGGAGACAGTGAGGGAGAGAGAGAGCGACAGAGAGAGAGAGAGAGAGGGAGACAGAGAGGGAGACAGAGAGGGAGACAGAGAGGGAGACAGAGAGGGAGACAGAGAGAGAGAGAGGGACAGAGAGAGAGAGAGAGAGAGAGAGAGAGAGAGAGAGACAGAGAGAGAGAGAGAGAGAGAGGGGTAGACAGAGAGAGAGAGAGTGGAAACTCGAATGTTCTCTCTTCTTAACTTTGAAATAATTTATTAATTTGTCTATACTCTAAGATTCTCATATTGAAAATATGTTAGTCTCTATAAATTAAATCTGCTCTTTTTGTACGGAAATGCCTTGTTTAAAAAATGAATTTGAAGAATAAATAAATAAGAAATTATATTATTCAGTCATTTTGAGATATTTGTTAAATAGTGAAACCTAATATTCTATACCTAATTTTCTATATTTACAACAATAGCAATGAAATGACAAAAAAAAAAAAAAAAAAAAAAACAATCAAAACCATAGTTTAACAAAATTAATTTTATCAAAGAATTTTAAGATACTAATAGATGCATTATTCTGGCTGATACTTTAAGAAAACATCTTGAGTAATGCACATGCAAAGTTGAGGTGGCGCCATCTAGATGTTGTTGTTTGGAAAAGTGAGTTACAACCAAAGACTAAACAAAGAATACTTTGATTTGTGATAGATAGAATACTAAAGAATATTCATTTCTAAAATGAAAAGTACACAAAAGTGTTCCGATAATAATATTCGAATATTCAATACCCTTTGGCAGTAACAATAAAGACAACATCGATTACTATATACATATGTATATATATAGAATATCCTATAGTATTCACATATTTAATTTGAGTATTTTTTAGTTCAGGATATTTTTTATTCCTCAATATAAACTAACTATAGATAGTACTATGTACTACTTTATAATATTCTAGATTACAGAATAATATAGAATACTATGAATATACAAACATATATTCAGTATTATGGAATACTTTAAAATATTATTTTTTTTATTCTTTATTTACTTACAATATTAGAATATTCTTGACTACAGAATAATATAGAATACTATAAATATATATTCAGTATTATGGAATATTTTAGAATATTCTGGACTGAGACTGGATATTCTGGAATAAAATAGAATATTCTAAAGACTATAGGCTATAAAATACTATAGAATATTAAAGATTACAGACTGTAGAATATGCCATAGTCAAGCACAAGCTGCAGGGTATCTGCAAGTGCATCACATTCACTGTTCTAAGGCAAGATCAAGTTTTACGATGCTTGAGGAATTTTGGCTAATTACGGCTAAACTGTTCGATTGCGCAAGCGCGGCATAAAATAAGCATAAAATCGTTGTGAGTTATGTTATATGGATACAAAACAAAAAAAAAAAAAGAAAAACTGTGCAATTGCGGTGGCAGTTGCTGTTGTTGTTGTTGTTGTTGTTGCTGTTGCTGAAATGCCAAACTGGCACAAAACAATGAATTGTTGTTGTGGCCATTTACGAGTATTCAGGCTTTAACGTGCTTGACTTGACGCTTTTGCCCAAATTCGCATATCAAACATCAAACATCAAACATTCAAAATGCGCAACATTTCAACGTGCTGCGTTCTCTCTCTCCTTCTCTTCCCCTCTCCCCCTCTCTTCCCTCTCATTCTCCTCTCTTGTTGCAACGCGGCGGTCGACGATGTCAGCTGGCAAAATGAGCTGCCAAAGATTTGAATATTGCACATTTGTGTCATAGTCCAGCGCAATGCAACGCAGTGAAATATTTTTCTTTATTTTCGAGCTTGGGGCATGCAACATGTTGTCAGCGAGCTCCTCTCGCCGCTGTCAAATGTGTTTGTGTGCTGGTCACTAAAAAAAATGTAAAATCTACAATTGCGCCACATTCGACAGACGAATAGCGACAACAAAACCTCAAAGATACTCTCTATCTCCCTCTTCCTCTCTCCCTGTCTCTCTCTCTCTCTGTCTCTCTCACACTCTCTATCTCTCTCTCTTTCGTTCTTCCTCGATCTATGGAACGATCTCTTTGGCTTCATCCACAATCTGTGCGTGTCTTTGCCTGAGTCTCAGTCTCAGCTTCAGCTTCAGCTTCAGCTTCAGCTTGAGCCTTTTGCCTGGTCAACTCAACTCAACTCAGCTCAGCTCAGCGCTTGTCGTTTAATTGAAAGATGTCAATTTGCGTTTACGGTGGCAACAACGCACAAAGTGCGTTGCGCAACAATTACAACAGCAGCTTCAACTGCAAAAGTGGAAGTCCTCAGCATACCCTGTATAATGTAATTGCCAGCAATGGAAATGGAAATTGCAAATTACAAACACATATTTCACTCCCTAAATATTTAACTAAAAATAGATAATGAAATTTACAAAAAATGTATATGAAAATAAATATTTTATTCTAAGAATTTCCCAGAAACTTTAACAAATAAAACAAAAATACAAAACGTAAAATTATAGCGATATATAACATAACTAAACACATAAACAACTCATTAAATATTGAGATTAAAACAAAATATTAATAAATAAATACATTAATAAAAAAAAATTAAATAACATATATATTCGAGAATCCCGCAGATCGAATAGCAATAGCTACATTTTTGGTTCATTGAATAATAACAACAGTCTTTATGATTTCTGAAAATTTGATTGCGAATAGATACAAATTGTAATTCATTTAAAGAAATACTTTTCTAAGGGCAAAAACGCCTAATAAACTTGGGATCTTAGTTGCTTTGGCTGATTATCTGGTATATTTTGCACTCTATTTGGAATCTAATAATATATCAATATACTAAATATAACATTTGGTATTTTTATTAGTATTTTGCGGTATATAAATTTGGTATACTTTATGAAGAAAATCTCGCTCTTTTGCTTTTATTTGAAATCGGTAGCGGTTATCTCATAGCTTTCTTACTTGCCTATTAATAATTCAGAACATTTTTTATTTTGCAAACCATTAAAAAAAGCATTGAAGTGCTGAGGATTTAAAATGAAGTGTACAGATAGAGAAAATCTGGACTAAGAAGTAAATGTCGCAATCTTTAACATAACTTTTTTAAAATAAGCATTCCAGATTGAAAAATTTTGAAAGTATTGTAGAATTTTGATCTTAAGTTTGGAACTTACACATGTACATAACATAACATACTCTTACCAATCGCGTTGTAACATGGAATACATGATTGCGAGTAAATATTTGTGTTATTAATACACATGCAGTATTAATATGCATTATTTTGTATCTACTTATTGCTATTGACTTAGAAGTTAATAAACTAGTAACTAAAACAAAATATTGAAAATCCTTTTGATAGCATAACATACCCCTTGTGGCACTTACAGGGTATACAAACAATAACAATAAAAAGAAGAAGAGCAAGGAGAATTGAGTATAAGGGAGAGAGAGAGGGAGAAAGAAAGAGAGAGGGAGCGAGTCTGTTTAAGCCGCGCCAAATAAATTTCAACCAAATTGCCAACGTCAGCGACGCTATCAGCGGTATTTATCAGCTTTGCAAAAGGGGTGCGTATAGAGGGGGGATGAGGGGTATGGAGGGGTATAGTGTGGGGGAGTGAGAGCGGGGGATAAGCACAAGGCAATAACATTGGCCAGTTGCCTGCTTGATGTTGCCTCCGCTTCGGCTGTTGCTGTTGCATGCTGTTATAGGCTGCATGCTTTATCGCAATATTTAATTGGCAAAATATGCGTCTAAACGCACATAAATTGCATTGCTAACGCGTTTGTTGCGTCTCGCAGACCGCACGCCAATTACCCCAACAGCAACTTGCTGCTTGCAACAGCAACGTGCAACAGCAGAAGCAGAAGCAGCAGCAACAGCATCCGCACGCAATGTCAAGGCATTTCACTCAATTGTTGTTGCTCACGGCGGCAATTGCTGTGTGGTTGCTGCTGCTGTTGGTTGCTGTTGTTGGCTGCTGCTGCAACAGTTGCTAACCTGCCGCAAATGTCACAATTGGCGAGTGCAACTCGAAAGCAAGTGGAAGCAACTCAACGACGGTCCGACTGACACTTGACTTCAGACTTGAGACGCGCCTTCGGCTTTAGCTTCAGCTTCAGTTTCGACTTCAGCTTCGACTTCGACTTTGGCTTCGACTTTTGTGGCTGCAACATTTGCGGCTTGTTAAATTGTCGCAAAGTTATGAGCAAAGGATTTGCAACAAGCTGCAACAACTCAAGTGCCAGCTGACGACGACGAGTTAAGCGTTCTCTCTCTCTCTCTCTCTCTGCTCAGCTCCAGCTTCGACTTTGACTTCACTTGGCTTTGGGTCAGTAAAGCGATATGCGAATCATTTCCAGTTCGAAGTTGTCATTGTGTTCCCTCCAGCTTCGGTTTTTGGATGCGATCTTGTCAGCAAATCGTTGGCAAGCCAATTGCCAATGCGATTCTATTCGAAATTCTTGCACAGATATTAGAAAGTTCAACGCACAAGTTCAAATAAATTGTTAGCGAAAATGCTTTTCATTTACGAAATTTATGTTGTTCTTTAAATTAGAATTCATTTAAAGCAAGAAAACTGCAGTCGATTGTGAGATATCAGATGTATAACATTGTAATAGTATAAAATATATTATAAATTAATGGTATATAATATATACCAAATTAATATACTGAAAAAGCACTTCAATATACCGTATATTACAATTAATGTATAACATTGAAAATATACCATCGAGAATATACAAAAGCGATATACTGAATACCATAATTACTACATGAATATACTATTATATTGGAAATATACCATGCAGTATATGATATATACTAAAATAATGTACTGAAAAATGTATTTAAAAATACCTTATGCCATAAATAGTATTATATATAAATATACCATTACATTGAAAATATACCATAGGATATAAAATATATACCAAATTAATATACTGGAAAAGTACTTCAATATACCGTATGTTATAAATAGTGTATGAATATAAAATAACATTGAAAATATACCGTAGAGTATATACTAAAAAAATATTCTGTCAAAATGCTTAAGTATACCGAATAGCATAATTAGTATAGGAATTTACCATTACATTGGATATATACCATGTAGTATATGATATATACTAAAATAATATACTGAATATGTATTTAAATATACCTTATGACATAATTAGTATATAAATATACCATAATATATACCAAATTAATATATCAAAACATACTTAAATATGCGGAATACCATAATTAGTATATGAACATACCATTACACTGAAAATATAGCATGAAGTATACATTAAATACCAAATTAATATACTGAAAAAATAATTAAATATACTGAATTACATATTCGGCATATGGATATACCATTACCTTAAAAAGTGTACCATAGAGTATATACTATACACTTAATTAATGGTATATAATAGATATATATACAAAAAAATAATAAAAAATACTAAAATAAACAGAATTCTACATGTGGTATATGGATATACCATTACATTGAAAAGTATTCCATATAGTATATAATATACAACAAATTACCGTTATATAATATATACCAACTTAATATACTAACACTAATAAAATGTACCGAATGATAAATTACATTCCAAAAATACCATATAGTACAAAATATACCAGATAAGGATATAAAAATATGCTTAAAGCAGCTTGAGCAGTCGTAAAAATGAAACAAATTGAATTTCTGCAGAAGAAAAGTATCTTAAAGCGTCACAACTTAACAAAAATTGTACGAAATTCATTTAATTTATGTTAGCTAATGTTGTTCTAATGCCAATTTTTAAATTTAAATTAATTTCTAAATATGCTTCTATCCTGAAATACTCGTATTAGGAATTTTTATTGCAATCAAGCAACAGAAAAATAGCTTAAAGAAAATATAAATTAGATATAATTAAATTAGTTTAAATACTTTTCTCCTTGGAAACTTATATTGTTATATTAGCACTCTTCCAATTCAGTTCAAATTATGATGAACTTCTACAAAATGAAATAAGTTAAAATACATTTCATGTGCAAGTTTATGTTGATCAATATATAAATTTAATTCGCCGCTTAAATTAAAAAAAAAAATATTAATTAAAATTCAATTGATTAAAATTCTTTTCATTTTGCCAAATTTGTGTTGCTCTAATACAAATCTTTAAATTTCAAATTCAATTCAAAATGCGCTGCTTTACTAATAAATATATTCTAATCCGGCGGCTGCAGAAAAGTATCTTAAAGAATCAGCTGAAAAATGCAAATGCAGTCAAGATACAGCAAAAGAAATGGACGAGCTCATCTTAAAGATACATCTTGAAGCCACAGCAAAGTAGTTTTGTGCAAATGCAATGTACAAAAAGTATCTTTCAAATAAAATGCTATGCTTCAAAGTGAGTTTCAAAAGTGCAAGATACAAAAGTATCTTAAAGGAACAACACACTAATATATTTATGGGAAAATGCTGTGAAATCTTTAAAAAGTATCTTATTTAGTTGCCGCACCGACGGCACAGCACAAAAGTATCTCAAAGTGAGCATCTTTAAAATTGTGTTTTACTTCTTTTCGATTATGCAATCAAAAACTTAAAGTCGCAGACAACCTTGAAATCGACTCTCCACAATGTGTGTGTGCCATGTGTGTGTGTGTGAGTGTGTGTATCTGTGTGTGTGTGTGTGTGTTTTAAGGCATCGCAGTGCAGAGCATAATAATAGAATTTGCTGCAAGTTTGTGCAGAGTGCGACCGCGACCTTCGTTAAAGTTGCGAAACTTTGTCTTAAAGTTCAAACTGGAGCACAACTATTTGCCCCATATACTACATGTGTAGCACACGCCTCCCCGCCCCCTGTCCCCCCTCTGTCTGTGTGTGTGTGCGGTATATATATAGAGTGTATAAAGTATAAAGTATGCACCGAGTGCGCCAACTGAATTTATATAACTCTTTCATTCCTCCACTTTGCTTGCCTTTTTTTTTGTATTATTTTTTTTGCGCTCTCTCTAGATTCACTGGTTTATTTTTTTCTTTTTTGTTATTTTATTTTATTTGAATGCTCTGTTGCAGTTGTTGCAGTTGGTTGGTGTTGCCGTCGCAGCTGTTTTCGCGCTTGCCGCAACTTGAGCAACGTCCTTGGCTGCTGTCCTGCCTCATCCTTGTGCTCCTTTCTCACTTAAGCCTTGCACTCCGTGGCTGTTGTTGTTGTGGCTGCTGCCTGGCTGCTGACTGTCTGCAAAGTTTTCCATATTTTTAGTGCAGCCAAGCACAGGACAAGCAGCCAGCAGCCAGCCAGACGAGCGGACAGACAGACAGACAGACAGACGGACGGACGGACGGACGGACAGACATTTGGAGTTTCCCACTTTGCAATAAGTTTGAAACTTAAATAAGGATAATAAAATGCTTTCGACTGCGCTGCTGCTGCAAGGATGCAAGAACTCACTATGTACCCCATGCCACCCCTCCCCCCCTTCCCCTCTCCTCACCACTCTTGCATCCTTCAGCCAGCGCACTGATTGTGTGACGTCCTTGGCTCTGGCTCTGTGTCTGTGCGCTGTCTGCGCCGGCGAACAGCAACCTTGCCACCTTCATGTGGCACTCCTCCCTCCCCTCTTCGGTGCACCCTGCTCCCTTTGCCTCTTCGAGTAGCAACAACTTCTCGTTCTAGTCCGTGATTCACTCTTGAACAACTTTTTAACATAATGAAATCAAATAAAATGTAGGTAGAAGCTTTATGCAGCGAGCGTCGCTTGTGCCACATAATAACACACACACACACACACATAGATAGATATATAAAATACATGTGTGTGTGTGAGCATAATAAAATATATTTCAGTTGTCTGCGGTTCCTGTTGCTTTCTCTCTCTCTCTCTCTCTATCTCTCTCGCTCTTCCGTCCAACTTTCTCATCTCTCATTCGAGTTTGCTGCTCAGCTTTTGCTTCTTCTTCTTCAATCATTGTTGTTGTTGTTGTTAGCCCAAAACACTTTCGATTTCAACGGCACAAACTGCATACTTTCAATTACCAACAACAACAACTACAACTTATTCCATTCGGTTTTCATTTGCTTTGACTTTTCTTAACACTTCAATTGCTTTTCTTTCGCCGACAAACAAATTGTTAAGAAAAATCTTTAAATTACATTCGGAAAGTACAATATTGTGGTATTATTCTTAAAATATACCAAAATCAAACTATACCAAGAATACTAAAATATACCGAATGTTATATAAAATTAACTGCTACCACAATAAAATATACCACAAATACTAAAATATACCGAATGTTACATATAATTAACCGCTACCACAAAAATATATACCACAAATACTAAAATATACCGAATGTTACATATAATTAACCGCTACCACAATAAAATATACCACAAATACTAAAATATACCGAAGGATATATATAATTAACTGCTACCACAATAAAATATACCACAAATACTAAAATATACCGAAGGATATATATAATTAACTGCTACCACAAAAATATATACCACAAATACTAAAATATACCGAATGATACATATAATTAACCGCTACCACAACAAAATATACCATAAATACTAAAATATACCGAATGTTACATATAATTAACCGCTACCACAATAAAATATACCACAAATACTAAAATATACCGAATGTTACATATAATTAACTGCTACCACAAAAATATATACCACAAATACTAAAATATACCGAATGTTACATATAATTAACCGCTACCACAATAAAATATACCATAAATACTAAAATATACCGAATGTTACATATAATTAACCGCTACCACAATAAAATATACCATAAATACTAAAATATACCGAAGGCTATATAGAATTAGCTGTGATTCAAACATTGCAAGCCATCCATATTAGAATTCATTATCTAAATATCTACAGATTATTATGAATTTGTTTATTTCGAAACATACTCGACTACAATAAAAAGTAATATACTCATTTTTCTTTTGAAATTTAATAAATATTTCAAAAAATAAATAAATATGTATTTATAAAAAAGATTAAAAATAATTATTTTGAACTGCAAAATTAATTCAACTTTTTTTAGTTCATTTATAACTACAAATTTGTAATTTAGTTCTTTTATTATTTTGATTTTTCAATTTCAATTGTTATAAAATATTTTGCACAGCTTGTAATTACTTATTATTTTTGGAATTAGTTTTATATTTGAATATATTTTATAATGCAATTTTGCATATAAAGTACTAAAGTACTAAGAAGTAAAGATTTTAGCTCTATGATTAGAAAGCAATGAAAACAATGTCATATTTATAATATACATATGTTATATAAAAGAAATACACTTGTCTTTATTTTTTTAATTCAGAATTCAACTTTCTAGTTTCTTGTTTTTTAAGATTAAATATTAAATCTTCTCAATTAAACTTTCTATCTATGAACATGTTTTCATCGAATTGACCGGAAGCACAAACTTAAAGATGAATCGAAGGAAATCGATAATGCACAACGAAATGTATTGTGAGTGAGAACAATCAGCAGATACTTCAATGCACAACTGATTAGGCTCCCCCCAATGAGGCAGATTGAATAAGAAAAAGTCCCTGACAGAGAGCTATTAAGTTGCAACAGCTAAAACGAGACGAATCGAGTCGAATCGAGTCGAACATCATTTTCATTTCTCTGGCATCTGAATTCTTTATTCCTGACTCCAATTGAGCGACAGCAAAAAAAGTAGAGAGAAAAGGAAAAAGGTCCTGTGGCTCAATTGTTCTTAGTTTCTGGACAATGTTTTCGGTTCACAATTCACAATTTAACATAAATAGATGTATTCGCATTTGAGGAATTTCTCAACGGGCTGCTCATTTTGCTCTGAACAGCCGCTGGCTAAAATGGAAATGGCAAAGTCAGCTCAGTTTAGTTCTTTTCTGTTCTGTTCTCGATGCGGAATTCAAAGTCCAACTTGGACATGGACTCGTCATCATTTTATGCGACAAAAACGACAATTGCAGTGCAAGCGACATAGCTTTGTTGTCCTGCCTCATGCCTCCTGCCTCGTGCCACCTGCCACCGCTTGGCTTGTTGATTCCCTGCCAAGTTGCTTCGATGCCATTTGTGTCTGTGTGTGTGTGTGTTATTTTGGGTCTGAACATTGCACTTTACGAGCACACAACGCCACATTCTTTACGAGCCTTGTAAAACCAACACACAAAAAATGCTAACAAGAAACTGCAAACAAACTTTGAAATTCCCTCAAAGATTCGGTTAAATCTTCACCTACTTTAAATTCAACTATTAAACAATTGGAGTAGGTTAACATTTTGAATCACAATTAACGACAGCATTAAAGATTATAAACTTCTTTGATGTCAATAAATTTCAATTTATAATTTAGAGAGCAGCTTCGTCTATGAAATCACAATTTAAACAAGTAAAAAGGTAACAGTCGAGTGTGCTCGACTGTGAAATACCCGCTACCCATTTTTAATAAAGGTAAAATATTGCGGTATTATTTTCAAAATATACCGAAAATACTAAAAAAAATATACCAAATGGTATATTTGGTATATCGATATTGTATCACATTCAAAATATACCATAGACGGCACAATATACCAGATTGTCAGAAAAAACAACTAAGACCCCTGGTAAGTGGTAGCTGGTATAGTAAGCAAAATATCAAAATCTCTACTGTGCTTGTGGTTAGTTCCAACAAATATATTTAAGCATTGAATGCTGTTTGATTGCAAGTTATATAGATTAACATAAAAGTGTTAAATTCTTCAGCTAACTACAAGGACGCTGCAATGACATAATTTTAGAATTAAAAAGCAAGAACATCCTAGGGACTCGGTTCGACAGGAGGCAGGCGTTCAACAAATCGCGACCCTTGAGGTCGTTATAGTAGCTGTATGCTTCCCAGGCCAATTCACTTAGCTTCGGCACCGTCAGCCACATCTTGTAGAGTCCCATCACACCGGGTCTCGGAGCCCAATTACCCTTACTCTCAACCCCACCGAAGACGAACAAGCAAGCGTTCCTCATCAGGGCGGCCGGTGAGATGTATGTGGGTAACGGTGTACGGGCGGTGAGAAGATGCGTCCACTTCATGGTGCACACATTGAGCATCCATATGTCGGACAGGTAGCTAAAGAATTCCGCCTCCTGGCCGCCACAGATGATGGCTTCAATGTCGCCGTTGGAGCAACGTCGCTGCACACATGCAAAGTCCTGACGTGCCCTCGGATAGCCTTCGTTCTCCGCTAGCATGCGGTCATCGGGATGGGTGTGACGCTCAAGCCAAGTGTGGGTGGTCAGATTGAAGGTGAGAATGTGCTTGAAGTCGTGCAATTGCATATTAATGTCGCCGCCGCCTAGACAATAGATGAACTTGCCATCGGTGATCACTTGGTGGCCAAAGCATCCCTTGGGAAAGTCGAGAAAGAAGAGATTGTTCAGATCACTTTTGTAGAGCACCTGCCACAGCCTCTTGCGGAAATCGTAGCGATGCACGTCGCATACGGGGATTGAGTTCAATGTGCCACCAATCACGTACATAAAATGCTGATGCGACACATATGCTGCACCATAACCTGCCCTCGGCAGAACGCCTTTGTCGGCCCGGAATATCGCATTTGTGCCATCGATAGAGTGCACCACAAAGCCATTTCCGATCCTTGGATTTTCATCGTCGGCAAAGTAGATCACTAGCTCATTTCCGTCGGTGTTCAGAAATGCTTTCATCCTCATGTGTTGGAGCGCGTGCATATTGTGCTTGAAACGCTCATCCAGTTTCCAGCGATTTGTTGCTGGAGTGTAGCTCCAAACCTGATGATGCGATCTCCGATGGACATCGAAACGAGGATAGCTGACAACCGTAAGCAAATTGAAGTTACGTGCCACCAGATGGAGACGGCCTTGCATCCTGGCATTAAAAATATTGATTTTCGGTTGCCTTGTGAACGGGCATTTGATCAATTGCTGGCACTTAAAGCTGTAACGTGGCCGCACGCTCTGCGACATGACAGCCCAATTATCATCTAACAAAAAGATTTCGTTCATGGAATCGCTGTCGCTATCGTTTGAAGCTGGAAGGTTCACAACATCCCGGGGCCCCAGCGTTTGCAAATCCTCTCGTAAGTAAAATCCCAAGAGCATTTCCAACTGCTCATCCTCTGACTCGTCTGACGACCCTTCCATCGACTCTTCCAAAGGCATTTCAAAAGGGACTTCCAAAAGCATTTCCAACTGCTCATCCTCTGACTCGTCTGACGACCCTTCCATCGACTCTTCCAAAGGCATTTCAAAAGGGACTTCCAAAAGCATTTCCAACTGCTCATCCTCTGGCTCGTCTGACGACCCTTCCATCGACTCTTCCAAAGGCATTTCAAAAGGGACTTCCAAAAGCATTTCCAACTGCTCCTCCATTGGCTCTTCTGACGACTCATCCGATTCATTCAACAACTTTTCTTTCGGTTCTTTCATCGACTCTTCCAAAGGCACATCAAACGGGGCGTCCAAAGACATTTCCATCGGTTCATCTTCGAAAAAAATGTCCAACGACAGTTCCGGCTCTTCCAGCATCTCCTTTACTTTGCGCTCTTGTTCCATTATGCCAATTCTTCGATTCGACGCTTTTTAGTTGATATAGAATGTTTTAGTCCTTTGAGAAGACATGCTAGGCAAAACAAAGCTCGAGACTCACCATTCAAAGCACGCCGTTTGTGTTATTTTCGAGAATAGAAAAGTTGTCGCCAATAAGTTTATTGAATCACGACAACTACGAACAAAGTGACAATTAAAACTAAAGTTACTTAAATTCACAAAGCTTCAAATATTTGTGTATAAAAAGTTCGTTTACTTATTCGTGATGAAAATCATAGAAACAGTCTTTTTTCTTCTTTACGGCAGACAATTTGAGTTTCGTAAGTACAACCAGGAAGCTTACAAGTTTTTTTGTCAGCGCGTGATAAAAACATTTGGAAAATGATCGACGGTATCGTAACGTACATTATTAATCGGTAGGAAAGTTTTCCTCCCTGTGCATTTATTTTCCTTTCCATCAACTTGTCGCGTCAACTTTGTAGCATGCAAAGCACATATGCGACCTCTGATCGGAAGTTTGGCATTTGGTATTTTGCGTTATTAGCGTCGGGCTGGTTTATTCGGTGGTACAAAATGTAAGCGTTTACCATGGCCAAATCAAGCATATGCGTAAATAGTCGATTTGTATACTTGTTGCTCTTTACGGGAATTTTATATCGACCTATAAGTCCGTCCATTAAGTCGATACCGCCCATGTGGCTGTTGCATTCGTGGATAATATTTGGCCAATTTATGTCAACGTACTTTTTTTCGGATCGAACAAAACGTGAAACCTGACTTCTTGGATTCGTTTCATTCAGAAAAGGCTTTGTGCCCGCGTAAGTCGAAGCAAGACGTACTGCCTTATTGTCCTTCCAAATCGTCAAAGACACTTCGACTCCTGATACAGATCCACAAAATTCTGTAAAATATCCACGCACTTGTTTTTTGAGGTCGCTGTCAGTTGGCAGCTTACAATTTGGAATGCGATTCGAGCGAATAGTTCCCAAAGAAATTATTCCCCGGGACTTGAGATATACAAGAAGCGGCAACGAAGTACAATAATTGTCAAAGTAGATAATCAGATTTTTGAAATCCAGAACATTGCGTGACAATCAAACAACTACATTTGCTGCCGCACCAAGATTTGGTGAGCCAGTTTGAACAACGTTGTCACCTGCTCCACAATATATCTCGAAATTATAGCAAAAGCCAGAAGAGTCACATCATTAGTCAAATCGTCCTCCAATTCTTCTTCTCCATCCGTATTAATGTCAAAATCAATGGAATTTAATAATTTTTCAATATTCCATGTCGGAAAGAGCTGATAGCTTATATAGCTAAATTAATACAGCATTGAATTATTATTATTATTATTTTATTGAAATATCGAATTCGAGATAGAGCGACTAAAATAATAAATATCTTCTATTCTTAAATTAAATATTGTTCTTTTATATGATTTACAACAAAACAAAACCGTTATATTAACTCGACAAAGAGTTTTTATTCTTAATATATTATATGATAATGCATTTTCTTTACTTTATTTATTTATATTTAACTTATTCATTTATTTCATTTCATTAATTGTTTTATTTTTGATTTATTTTCATTTTTATTTATAATTCATAACTAAAACTCTCATACTTTTTAAACTTCAGTTCAACAAGTTTTAATCTTAGTTTAGCTAAACGATTTTCTTTAATTTTACACAAACTTTTTTGAGGTAGCTGAAAAATGATCAATTTATATTGCAATTTTATTGTTTGAAAAGTCATCTTCAATTAATTTGAATTTCTTTTTATTATTAGGTTTTGAAAATCTGAAATTTCGTTCGTTGACAATAATTTGAATATGAAAAAGTCTTGTTTTAATATCGGAAAGCTCTCAAATTTAAGAATTTTATTCTTTTCCCTTAAGGATTTTCAATTTTGAAAGTGCGAAAGATGTTTCTCCAATTAGATTCTAATTTCTGCTGTTGTTGCTGTTAGCTCAGTAAGTTGAGATGCCACAAGTCATTTAAGATTTCTTCGATAGTAAAATGAACAATCTTGAAATGAGATTTTTAGATTTTTCCATTCATGAAACAAGATTATAATCTTGAATTTCACAGATTGAGAAATGTCAAGTTTCTGAATAATTTTGATATTTTTATTTAAGAATAAAACTTCTTAGTTCAACTTTGACATCAAATATAATCATTATTCCAAATTTCAGACATGATTTTAGCATGTATTTTTCTATGTACACATATTTATTAAGAAGTCTGATAACAGTTCTTTGCATTCTCTTTTTTTTCTTTTATTTAACTATATGAAATGTGTATTTTCTAATATAAAAACTTGTTATATATAAAATTACTTCTGCTCTACAAAAATATCTTTAAAATATTTGTTTGCAATTTATGTTTCTTATGTGTTGCACTTAATGATTCGTTGCCTTAATTCCTAATTTTGGATTTTGGGTCTGAAGTGAATTAGGTGTTGAGTGAAGTTGAGTTGGGTTGAGTTGTGGCTTGGGTTGTGGGCCTTTTTGACCAATGCTTGCCAACACCTTGGCAAACAGTTAACAGCGCTCTGCTCTCTGCAATTGCTGCGTTTAATGTCAGGGCAAAGAGAGAGGGAGAGAGAGAGAGAGAGTGAGAGGGGGGAAGGGAAGAAGAGGAGGAATAGATGGAGGCTTCATTTCGTGCGCTGTCGTCCATCAGTGAAATAAAAATGTCACTCCCATTGCAATCCATCACGTGACAAATGTGTCTCTCTGTCTCTGTCTGCAATGTGTGTGTGCAAGTGTGTGTGTGTGAGACATGTGTGTGTGTGAGTGTGTGTGTGTTAGTCATGTGTGTGTATGTGTGTTGGGCGTAAATGTGCCGAAAAAAAAGAAGTAGGAAAATTGTAGAGAAAAACACGCTGGCTCGTCCGGCCAGAATTCAGCAGCGAACAGAAGGAGGATGAGAAAGCGGAGGAGAAAGTGGAGGAGGATGTCAGGCAAAAGAGAGAGGAGAGGACTCGCAGTAGCCAGGACTCAGGGCCAGGACTCAGTCAACGACGAATGACGTGACATGGCAAAACTTTTAGTTTGCCTGACAACACGCAGCAAGCGAGGAAGCGAGCGGAGGGAAATGGATTCGAGGCGAAGGCGAAGGCGTCTCTCTTTTGCTGTACAGGGGCGGAGGGGCGTGGCCCTGGCTGCTGCTGCTGCTGCTGATGTCACATACGTTTCGCTCTCTCTGTGTGTGTGTGTGTGTGTGTGTGTGTGTGTGTGTGCAACGTTGCATTGTTTTTTTTTTTGTTTTTTGTATGCTGCTTTTTTTCGGCGCTTCTCTGTTGTTTTTATGTGCCTTAAGACCCCGTCCACAGTTCGTCTTTGTTTTGCCGCTGCTGTGTTTTCTAGATTGCATCCAAAATTTATGTTGTCACTGCCGTTGTTGCTGTTGTTGTCCGCGTTTTCCTCCCAAAATGAAGGCGGCGGACATTCGCGCCCAGCGCTCGAGTCGATTATTTATAAGCAGTGACAGCGTCGCGTCAACTTGATGATAAACTATGTTTGCCACGGCGCCCTAATTGAAAATAATGCAGCGCCCACACAAGTTGACGCCCTCCTGCCTCCGCTTCGCCCCTAAAACATAGGCGCGTCCCACTGGACGTATACGCAATCTAGGCGGCAAGTTGGAGGATGGAGGCAAGAAGCAGAAGCAAGTAGGCGAATTCTGCTCAGTGCTGCGCTGCCATAAAATAAAACAGAGAGAGAGAGGAAGCAAAAATGGCGCAGCCCGAAAAATTGCAATCAAGTGCAAAATTGCCGACGTAAACGACGAAGGCGATGGCGATGGCAAAACTTAAACTCAAACCCAAACCCAAAGCTGAAGCTGAAGCAAGAAGATGAGGCCCAGGACCCCGAAAAAGTGCAGGCTGCATGCTGCATGCTGCAGGCTTCTGGCTGCCAGGACACGTACTTGCAACGTGGACACCAACGTCGTTGCCTTCTCCTTTCTCCATTCTCCATTCTCCTTTCTCCATCGTCAGCATCATCGTCATCACAGGCTGCTTGCTTTGCTCCTTACTTGTTTCTACTCGCAATTTCGACTCCTTCTTCCATGCTGCCTTTTGCTTTTCCTCATCGACGTCGTCGTCGTTGTCGTTGTCGTAAAAACAAACTAAAAGCAGCTTCACTGCTTTGCGCCCACCCAAACACACAAAAAAAAACAGAGTCCAGGCAGTTCAAGGCGTTCCAACAGTTTCAGTTCTCAGCATCGAGCGGAGTTTCCAAATGAAAGACCAGGCTATAAATACCCTAGATTGAGGAACATTGTGGAACTGAAACATTATATTTAATGCAAATTTTGAGAATTTCCTTTTCTTATAGATTGACCTGAGAAAGAATGTGAAAATGAAACATGAAACAATGCAAATTCAAAAAATCTCCTTTTTAAATTGGCCTGAGAAACAATCTGGAAATGAAACATTATATTTAATGCAAATTTAGAAAATTTCCTTTTCTTATAGATTGACCTGAGGAACAATGTGGAAATGAAACAACAAACAATGCAAATTAAAAGAATCTCCTTTTAAAATTGGCCTGAGTAACAATGTGGAAATGAAACATTATATTTAATGCAAATTTAAGATTGACCTGAGAAACAATCTAGAAATGAAACATTATATATAAAACATATTTCAACAATCTCCTTTTCTTTTGGATAAGCCTGAGGAACAATCTGGATATGAAACGTCACACTTAATGCAAATTTAACGAATCTACTTTTTTTTTTTAGAGTTGCCTAAGGAACACTTTGTAAATGAAACATTATATTTAATGCAAATTTTAAGAATCTTCTTCACTTTTAGATTGTCATGAGGAACAGTATGGAACTGAAACAGTCTATTTAATGCAAATTTAGAGAATTTTGTTTGTTAGATTGGCCTGAAGAAATGAAACAGAAATAGTTAATGCAAATTTAAAGAATCTCCTTTTCTTTTTTTTATGATGACTTATTATGCCTTCAACCAATGCAATTTTAGCCAATAAAGTACATGACAATAAAAACAATCCATAAATTTAACATAATATTAAATAGTATAATTACAAAATATTGAATATGCAAGTGAAATATGAGACTGCTATTTAAAAATTGCAGAAAGACGGATCTTTTTATTATTATTGCAATAACAACTCAAAAAAAAGACTCAAAGATAGATCAGTTTCAGCTTCCAAATATAACTATTGCTTAACTGAAGGAACAAAATGGAAATGAAACACAATATTAGAAGAAATTATAATTATATATAATTAATATATAGAAAATATAGACAATGATGTGTTCAACTTCCGTCCAACTATGGAATGATGCATATTAAATGTGAAATATTAAATTTAAGCTTCATTGAAAGCAAAAATGAAAAATAAAAAATGGAAAAGAAACAGTTTAAACGATTTAAAGATGGATGATGATGGAATAAAATATAATAAACTATTTGGAATGAAACATAATATTAAATTCAAATTTCAATAAAATATTAAATGGGTACTCATTATACGATTACAACTATATTTCCTATTAATTAGTGCTCCGGGAAATGATGGAATGAAACATAAAAGTCTATGTCAATTTGTGGTCTGATGTGAGAAATAATCTGGAATTGAAACAGAATAATAAATACAAAATTAATTTCAACAAACTTTAAGATGAAAGCTGACAAAAAGTATTTCAATTCTACGCTGGTACGCTGGAATGAAACAACTAAAATTAGTTAAGATTAAGCATTACAAAATAGATTTATATTTGAATATAAATACAACTTCTTCTACAGAATAAAATATAATAAATTATTAAAATTTCAAGCTTTAAGATGAAATCAGAACTAAAACATACAATTTATGCGTGGTACGCTGGAATGAAACATAATAAATAAATGCAACTAAAATAAGTTAAAACTAAGGATTACAAAATAGTTCTATATATAATATTTGAATATAAATACAACTTGCTCTCTCAGCTTTTTACTTTGCATTTGGTAAGTATTTCTATTTCATGGTAGATTCCGTTTCGTTTCTCAGTGGAACGTCGGAATGAAACAGCAGCGAAATAAAAACAAGTTGGCATGTCAATCATGGCATTTAGAAGCGCATCAATCGCAAAATGTTTTTATTTCATTTGCAGTCGTCGTGTAATTTTCTGCGTTCCAATTTTGAGTTCGCCTCGATTTGCAGTCATATCTGATGCGTTTTGTTGGATCGTTTGGGATTCCAGGCAATCGTTGATCCCTCAGCGAATATGCTTCAACGTTTTTTTTTCTTTTTTTTTTGCTTTCCCCATTCCCCATTGCCCATTTCATGAGAGTGGAACACAAAAAGCAGGCAGAAATTCCATTAATTTTTGTCCTTCTTATCGCTGCGATGCTTTTGCTGTTTTTGCTGTTGCTATTGGGTTTGGGGTTTGGACTTGTGATTGCGATTGGGCGTTGAATTTTAGGGGGGAGGAAAGGGAGCAGCAGCAAAGAGGCAACATCAGTGGCTGCTGCGTGCCACAGTGTGGCAGCTTTGGCTTAGCAGCGTCACGTGCTGGGCGCAAACTTAACGCATTTCCGTCCGTGCAACGTTGGGTGGCGCCACCACCTTCTGCCTCCTGCCTCCTGACTGCTGCCTCCTGGTTGTCCTGGCTGCGTGCACAAGGACCTTATTGATGCAGCGACGACTTTGGCAAGGCTGCAAAATTTATTGAAGCGTTAAGTTGCTGCCTTTGGAGACTTGGCTTAGTTTTTCCTCTTTTCCTCTGCTCTTTCCTTCTGCTCTTTCCCATCGCCTTCTGCCATTTTCCATTCTTATTTTGCCAGCAGCTTTTTATTATAGTTCTTTTTTATTTTCGCCTGGCAAAAGTGGCTCTGCAGGTATGCCAGGCAGGTGACGTAATCTCGAGGATTGCCAGAGACGCAAAGGCACGAAGCACGAAGGACGAAGCACGAAGGATGCTGGATGACAAAGGACAAAGGACAAAGGACAAGGGTCAGCCAGGAGTCGTGCATCTCACTCAAAAGCATTTCACTGTTGCTATTGCTGTTGGTCAAAACACATACACGGAAAGTGCATTACGGCCATGTCCATCTGCTTCTTCTGCTTCTTCTTCTTCTTCATCTGCTTTGGCTTCTGCGTTATTTTTAACGGCCAGGCCATTATTTAATTAGCTGCGTTAACAGCTAAAGCGCTCGGTGCCAATTCTGAGTAAGACAATGTCAAAGGTCAGCGAGATGCACTTCTCTTGCTCTCTCTCTCTCACTCTCTCTCGCTGCTCACTTCACTCTGACCTTCAACTTTCTAGTTTGTCTCACTTGAATCAACATCAAGTTATTTCCCAATAGATCGCTAAATTGCGAACAATTCTATCAACAGAATTCTTTTTACTTAAACATTTTGCTTTTGTTATATTTATTATGAATTTAGATAAATAATTCTGTGAAAAAGTGTGCCCGTATTTTGATCAAAGTTGGTATTTATTAGGTGGTATTATATTAAATTTAATTCTACAGCAACTGAGAATTGATAAAACATAAAAATATCTTATTACTGATCATTCGTTCCTGCAATCATATAATAATAATTGGATAGCTTTTTCATAACAACTCATTGTTTTGTGGGGAAAAGTGTGCCCGTATTTTTATTAAAGTTGGTATATATTAGACGTTTTGGATAAAAGCAAAACAGTGTGGTGTAATTATTAAAATTTACCAAATAATACTGAGGATGGCATTTGGTATATTTATGAAGTTCTACATTATAAAAATGAGGTCAAAATATACCAGATTGTCAACCAAAGCAGCTAAGATCCCATTGCAGTTGAGGTAATTTGTCATACAAAAAGGTTTTTTTTATAACTTCAACAATTTTTATCCGATCAGAACCAAATTCCTAGAAATAGTAAACTCTATAGTTATTATTGTACGTACAAAACTCTAGCTTTAAAATTACGATTGACATTTGATTTATGTCAATTTGCGGGGGCGAAATGGGCGTGGCAAGAATTTAAAACAAACTTGTTCTGCGTGCAGACATTACAAATAATGTCGAAACAAATTATATCACTATCTCTTATAGTCTCTGAGATCTAGGTGTTCATACGAACGGACGGACGGACGGACAGACAGACAGACGGACATGGCTAGATCGTCTCCGCTGTTGACGCTGATCACAAATACATATACATTGTGGTTCTGCTTGTTACATACACTTCCTGCCGGCACAAATTTATAATACTCTCTACCCTATGGGTAGTGGGAAAAAATACTAAAAAAAAATACTGAAGGGTATACTTATTACATATAAGCGATAACAATTTGAATGAAATAAAAGAATACAAAAATATGCCGAAGTTACTTCGATATATAATGCATACATAAATATACATATATGTACATTCTAAATAGAGTATAAAATATGATTGATTATCATAATTCCTTATTATATTCATTATAAGCGAAGAATATTAACAAAAAAAAGTAAAAAATGCATACATAATTTGAAAATGTTTTATATAAATTAGCAAGCAAATCAAAAAAACAAGTAAGAAAGTTACAGTCGAGTGTGCTCGACTGTGAGATACCCGCTACCCATTTTTAATAAGGGCAAAATATTGCGGTATTATTTTCAAAATATACCGAAAATACTTAAAAATACTAAAAAATACTAAAAATATACCAAATGGTATGTTTGGTATATCGATACAGCACACCATTCAAAATATACCATAGACGGCACAATATACCAGATTGTCAGCCAAAGCAACTAAGGTCCCTAGTAAGTAGGCGTTTTTGCCCATACAAAAGTATTTCTTTAATAACTGCCACAATTTTTATCTGATCGCAACCAGGAATCATAACTACTATAGTAATTATTGTATATACCAAAATTCTAGCTTTAAACTCTAGCTTTAAATTTACGCTTCTTATTCGATTTTTTTGATTTTCGGGGGCGGAAGGGGGCGTGGCAAAAATTTGAAACAAACTTGATCTGCGTGCAAACATAACAAATGCTGTCGAAAAAAATTATAGCTCTATCTCTTATAGTCTCTGAGATCCAGTGTTTCATACGGACAGACGGACAGACGGACATGGCTAGATCGTCTCGGCTGTTGACGCTGATCAAGAATATATATACTTTATAGGGTCGGAGATGCCTCCTTCTACCTGTTACATACATTTCCTGCCGGCACAAAGTTATAATACCCTTCTACCCTATGGGTAGCGGGTATAAAAAAGTGAAATCATTTTTCGCAGTCGGTAGGATTCGAACCTACGCTCCCAGAGGGAATCTGATTTCTAGTCAGACGCCTTAACCGCTCGGCCACGACTGCTGAGTTAACGGTATCCGAAAAATAGTTGAGTTATTCGATGAAGAAGAAATGCGTTTGAACAAATTGTTTGGCTTCTGTCTTAGTAGCAATCAGCAATCAGCAATCGGCAGATGATAAAATTATAAATATATTGTTTGGCAAAAAATAAGAATTGAGGAAAAGTTTGTCAGTGTCGCTATAAAGTAAATACCATGAAGTGATAAGGTTTGCGATTTACGGTAATCGACACACAATACATAGATAAAATTTGGAATATATTGTGAAAAGTTCGTTGTTCCCGCTGACTTTATTATGCTAGAACTTTGCCAAGTTGCAAGTTGCTGGTTGCAAGTTGCAACCTCTTCACTTCACTTTACTTCACTTGAGTCGCTGTCAATTTCCACTCGATGCCGTTACACGTCGTGCGTGGTGCAATTTTCAGCAATGACACGCCAATATTTGCAATGTTTTGACGTCCCACATACCCTGTAAACACTCTTCTCAAGTGGGTATATTCATAATCTCAATCACTATTAATCGATGGCCAAAAAAAAAAGTGTTTGCAACTCAAAAACTGTCATCAGAATTATTTCAATCACCAATCATCAGATTTTAACTCTGTTTAATGATATGTTGTTTAAAAAGAAAAACAACATTTTATAGTTCGAAAAATATATAAAAATTGTAATCTGAAACAACTAAACTTAAGTAATTTTGTATTTCCATTTCATTTAGTTTTCACATTTTTATTTTATTTGTATATAGTTAAGTAATAATATAGTTTTGAGAGTACTTATCTTTAAATATGATTAAAGTATTTATTGTATTAAATAATCATCAATAAAATATAAACTCATTTTACTAGTTAACGAGCAATAATTTCGAATATAAAATATTGTCAATCTTCTTATTATCATTTTGATTAGATTTGTTTCTTAATACACATTCATATGCGTTGATTTGGGGTCTGTTTTATTAAATGTTATTAACCAATATTGAATGATTTGAATAAGTTGTTTTATGACCCAACAAATAATATCTATTTATATCTTTACAAAATCAATAAGGCAAAATAAAACTTTGACTTCGATACAAAAAATATTTTACAATTTTCTAATATACTTTAGATGAAATATTAATTATTCCATTATTTATGTTTTAAAATTAAATTTATTTATTCTTCTTCATATTTTTAACAAATAATTACAAAATGTATAATATTTTATGTTATCAAATAGACCTTCATCTTTATTATTTATTTTGTTATTTCTTATTTAAATAATAACTTTACAATATATTATGAAATATAACGAAATAGATCTTCATAATACTAATTTACAAGAATTAATTTTGTCTTTGGAAATTGAAAAATTTAACAATTACAACGATTCAATGAAATATTGTAATCAAAATTATTTTTTATCATTTATTTTAATTATATCAACAATATACGCAAACAATGATTTCGATTTTGTAATATGAAATATAAAATATTGAGAAATCTTATAATATAATCGAGATAAAAATGAAGATTGCAAATCTTAATTTAAGAATTTTTCAGCTTAAAACAAAAAACAGTTTTTTAATAAATTTTTTTTGGTTGAAATCAAGAATTTTATGCCAAATTTGCATTTAAAGATTAAAAGCATATTAGTTTCAGATTTAAATCTTGTTTCAAGAATGATTTTTTATAGATTAAAAATAAAGAATAATCTTGAAAAAAGAAAAAGAAAAAAGTAAGTTCTTGTTTCTTAAAATGTTGGAATTCCCTTCCTTTAAAATTAAAGGAAATGAGAATACTCAAATTTATTTTGTTTATTAATGTTATTATGTTTAATAAACTAAACCATTAAAATATTTATTTAAGAACATATATTTAAATCTTTATACTATAGAAAAAAGTTGCTGGCACAATTTTTGTAATTCTTTAATCATTATTGAATGTGTTTTATGGCAAACACTTTTTACTCAGGGTATTTTTAAGTGCTGTCCTAGAATCAACAATATCTATTTATTTATTGTTCTTTTTTCCTTTTTTTTGGCAATTTTATGGTGATTTCTCTTGGGCTGCTTTTGTTAGTGATTATTGTTTTAGTTGTTGTTATTGTTGTCTGCTCATGTCTATTAAGTCAAATTAATTGTGCATTTATTTGTTTGCCATTTTTGCGAGAAGCAGCCATCAAATATAATTCGACAGGCAACATGAACACGGCGAAACGGTAAAATGGTAAAACAGTTAAACGCTAAAGGCTAAACGGTAAACAATGCCAAGTGGTTGGTGAGGGGGAGGGGGAAGGTGTATTATCGAAAAACAGAGAAACAGGAAAACCACTCGAAAGTAAATACAATTTGTTGGCTCTATTAAAAATGAATTAAGCTCCGTTTAAATGGCAGCCATCTGTTGTTATCGTTGTTGTCGTTGTTGTTGTCGTTGTTGTTGTCGTTTGTTATTGTTATTGTTGTTGTTGTGCTTTTGAGTGATGTGCGCCATTTTGTTTTTGGGGGCTGACGCTAGTTTTGCATTATCGATGAGCAGCGAAATTGATTCCAAGTGCAGTTACGTGCATGCAACCGGCATTTGCAAGAAGAAGAAGAAGAAGAAGATGTGCAATCAACATTATGAATGAGACAAGCAAAGCCTTTTAGTGTGTGTGTGTGCGAATGTGTGTGCGTGTGTGCGAGCTTGGCAACATTTCTCAAAGAGCATCAACACAAAAGAGAGCGCAACACATGCACTTTTCGAGTGCAGCTTAAGAGAGCGTCAGCAAAGAGCGAGCGAACGCGAGAGAGAGTGAGAGAGCAATGCAGGCAAAGTTTCACTCAACCACTGACGCTGGCGTCGCAGTCGCCGTCGCCGTCAACGTCACACTGCACAAGAGAGCGTGCCGTAATAAAGAGAGCTAGAGTCCAAGAGTGTGAGAGCGCAAGTGAGTGAGTGAGTGAGTGCGAGAGCGTGAAGTTGTTGTTGTTGTTACTTACACTCTTTACACTCTAGGCTGCAGTCGGCGTCGCTTTGAGTCAGCTTCGAGTGCAAATTTGTTGGCGTCACACGACGCGTTTGACCAACGCAGCCGGCGTTTGCTGCTGCTATCGTTGTAGTTCGGTTTGTTGGGTGCTAGGAAGAGGGAGGGGAAGAGGGGAGAGGGAGTGGGAGGGGAGGGGAGTTAGCGCACGTGGCGTCGACGCCTTGTAACCCTACGCACCACACACAATCCGCCGCCCTCCCCCTGGCCACGCCTACGCTGCTGCGACACCCACGCAAAAGAGGCGCTAGTTAGGATTGGTTCGCCGCCAACTGGACAGCGACGCCGACGTCGACGACGACGTCGTAGTTTTGCCAACTGCAGCTGACGTCGCTGCCTGCAGTTGACTTCGTTTTTGGGCAGTTTTCGTGTGTGTCCAGCGCGTAAAAAGCCGCTGCCACCGACGACGCCGACGTCGACGTCTTTGTGCAATGATTTTTTTTTGCTTTCTTGCTTGCGTTGTGCTTTAGCATTTTTTGGGGATTATTGATGCTAGGCGTGCGCTAGTGAAGCGGGTGGAGAGAGAGAGAGAGAGAGGAATGGGAAGAGGGAGAGGGAGTAGTTTAGGCAGCTGCAATGTGTGTGTGTGTGTGTGTGTGTTGGGGTTGGCTAACTTTTTGTTTTGCCTAACTGTGCGTGTGTGTGTGTGTGTGTGTGTGTAAGTGAATAGTGGAGTGCAGAGTGTGAGGGAGTGGGGGGAGGGGGAGAGAGAATCGGCAAATGAAAAATAGTAAAGTGCAAGAATATTGATGAAGCACATTCGAGAGCGAGAATGCATGCATGCATGTGTGTGTGTGTTTGTGTGTGTTTGTGTGTGTGTGTGTGTATTAGTGTATGTACGTGTGTAATGCGCCTGCTCGTCAGTTTCAGTAAACACATGACAGCCCCTTGCCCCTCCTCCTCCCTCTCCCCCTCCACTTCTCCATCGCCCTTCCCCATACATAACTACATAAATGAGGCTTTAAACTTGTTAACGCCGCTGCCGGCGTCGCAGTCGACGTCGCAGTCACCACTGTTGGTTGTTAAAAAGTTGGCACAAAAAAACTAATCGCTGCCCTCTGTCTCTGTCTGTGTGTGTGTGTCTGTCACACATCGACAATACTCAACAATTTGTGGAGTTCGCTGCGGCGAACACACGGCGTATGCGTAATGCAAAGTTATGCAACAACAAAAATATGTTTGAACCCTCAGCTCATTTGTTTGCCAAAACTTTTTGGCAATTGTCAGCGATGCAAACTGCACACACACACACATACACACACTATCTTCTTGTTGGTTACTCAGATTAAGCAACTAATCTGCAGACATCAATCAGTCAATCTAGCATCAATCAACAGTCAATAAAAACTATGTAAACATTGATTTCATTTCATTTAATAATTCAAATAAAATAAGCTTAAATGATAAAAATATTCTGTAGGACATTCAAATTAAAAATTCATTTTTTAATTTTTCAATTATTCAATAAAAATTCATTTATCAATCATAAATTTTTAAATTAGGATACTTTTCTTATTAAGAATAATTATACATATAAGTAAGCTTTAATTAAAGCAATAGGTTAGAAAGTGAAAGTGAGTCAGTCAATTGTTCTTCTGCTCTAAGATACTTTCGCATCTGTCAGATACTTTGGACATATTGAGAATAATTTGATATCATAATAATATTATATATTAGTTATTATTTCAAGTTAAGCCAAAAGTTAAAGAATTAGAGTCAGTCTTTACTTCTAATATTCGAAGATACTTTCGCATCTGTCAGATACTTTACTTGCAATCAATAATTATATATCTAAGCACAAATTCAAGCAATGTGTAAAGCAATAGCTGAAAAAAATGAAGTGAGACATTTTTTCGTTTGCTCTAAGATAATTTTGCTTCTGCCAGATACTTTGGATATAATAAGAAAATTGATTAGTTATTGTTATAAGCGAAACAACAGCTAAACAATTAAAGTCAGTCTGCACTTATAATATTCGAAGATACTTTCGCATCTGTCAGATACTTTTGATAGCTAAATGTAATATGTGAAGCGAATAATTCTAAAGAAATAATCTTTTTGCACTTCTAATATTCAAAGATTCCATTGCATCTCTGAGATTCTTCCGTATCTCATAGATTCTTTTGCATTTATCAGATACTTAACGTATCCCCTAAGCAATAGTTAAATCATTTGGTTACAAATTCAAGTAAGTCATTCGTTCTTCTGCCAAAATATATCTTTGCAACTCTCAGATACTTTTCACTGACATATTTACAGGGTATTTGGCAGTCTAACTCAGTTTGAAGGAAAAAGCTATAATTAAAGCAATAAATTAAGAATTGCAAAGAGACGCTTTTTTGCTTTAAGATACTTTTGCATCTCTCAGATACTTTGCAATGTCATATTACAGGGTATTTGGCAGTCTAACTCAGTCTAAAGGAATAGGCTGTAATGAAAGGAATAAGTTCAAAATTGAAGTGAAAAAGATAGTTCTTTTGCTCTAAGATTCTTTTGCATCTCTCAGATACTTTGCACTATCATTTTACAGGGTATTTGGCAGTCTGACTGAGTTTGAAGGAATAAGCTGTAATGAAAGGAATAAGTTCAAAATTGAAGTGAAGAAGAATGCTCTTCTCAACTAAGATACTTTTGCATCTCTCAGATACTTTTCACTGTAATTTTACAGGGTATTTGGCAGTCTACCTCAGTCTAAAGTAATTAGGAATAAGTTAAAAATTGAAGTGAAAAATAATGTTTTTTTTGCTTTAAGATACTTTTGCATCTGACAGATACTTTTCACTGTAATTTTACAGGGTATTTGGCAGTCTAACTCAGTCTAAAGAAATTAGCTGTAATGAAAGGAATAAGTTCAAAATTGATGTGAAAAAGAAAGTTCTTTTGCTCTAAGATACTTTTGCATCTGACAGATACTTTTCACTGTAATTTTACAGGGTATTTGTCAGTCTGACTGAGTTCGCAGGCATTGGCCAAATATTGGTTGCTCTCTGCGTTGGGCAATAACTTCGGTCGTCGGCTAAAGCACTTGGCAAAGGAATTCCTGGCCAGCAATTTATCAGTTCTAGAACATCACTTTCCCCACTCTCCCACTCCCCTCCTCCAGCACAGTTCGATTGCGGCATTTGTTAGGTAGAAAAGGCAAAGGCAAATATCGAATGGAGCACAACTGTACTTTGGCATTTGTGACGCGTCCGGACATCGCAATCGTCTAAATAAACACAAAATGCAATAAATTTAGCCATCGATTATGGGGCTCGAAGAAGCGGGGGAGGGGGCGAGGTAGAGCAGACAAAGTTTGAGGGCGGCAACCAGGAATCAAGGCATTTGCATGCGAGGCAAGGTGAGTATGGGAAGAAGGGGAGGGGAAACACATAACCAATGGATACGCATTGATAGAGCACAGATAACCTGCCGACGACGACGGCGACGACGACAGCAGAGAACTGACCCCTTGGGAGCGATAGAGACGGCAGACAGAGAGAGAGAGAGAGAAAGAGAGAGGAGAAAAGGTAGAGAGGGGTAAAAAAGCACACACGAAAGCAGCAAACTAAAACCGAAACCGAAACTGGCTGCTAACGGCATCGTTGGCAGACTTGCCACTGCCTCTTGCCCCTTGCCGCTTGCCACTTGCCCCGCGCTGTGGCACGTTCCTCTGTATCCCTTTTGTTAATTAAGTTTCGTTTGTTTTGCGAGCGCAGTTCTCTCTCTCTCTTTCTCTCTCTGTGAACTTTGCGCCGGACGTGGCAGGTGGCAAGTGGCAAGTGGACGGTGTGGCAGGTGTGGCACAATATGCGGGTGTCCAGCAGCCAGTCAATAAATATTATATATATCTAGCTGCCCATTCAGATCAGCGCATCTCCTGCGATCTAAGTCACTAGTTTCCACAATATTCCAGCACAAACAGAAGATGTGGCAAGTGGGGCAAGCAAGGGGCGGAGGGGAAGGGGAAGGGGGGTGAATGGACTTGCGCCTGCCTTCGACTTACTGGCAACTTACTTTTAATTAATAACTTGTCAGTGTGCAAATGACATGAGCGAAGCTACCAAGTTAACGCCCCTCGGCTACCAATTTCACGTTGCTCCACAGCTGCCCCCCTTCCCCTTCCCCTTCCCCTTCCCCTTCCCCTTCCCCTCCCTTTCCCTTCCTCTCCCCTTGCCCCACCCTCTTCGGAAGAACAACAACAACAACTTGTTCTCTGCAGTTGCCGCTGCATTCAATCGATTTCACACTGGGAAACTCAACTCAACTCAACTCATCTGAACTGAACTGTGTTCAACAGCTGCTCGAATAACTCTTCAATCTTTGCTCTGATTGATCAATCATAAGCGCACTTTCAAGCTTATCGTAACACAGTGAAACATTTTTAAATTACTTTTGCAGTCTAATCCCTTTCCTTTATTAGCTTTGATATTGTTTGATGTACTTTTGTATGATTGAATTTATTGCTCAATTGATTGACTTCAATCACATGCAAGTAAAAGTTCATTTAATGTTTCATTGATTGACTTCAATCACAATCAAGTAAAAGCTCATTTAATGTTTCATTGATTGACTTCAATCACAATCAAGTAAAAGTTCATCTAATGTTTCATTGATTGACTTCAATCAGAATCAAGCAAAATTTAATTTAATGTTTCATTGATTGACTTCAATCACAATCAAGTAAAAGTTCATTTAATGTTTCATTGATTGACTTCAATCACAATCAAGTAAAAGTTCATTTAATGTTTCATTGATTGACTTCAATCACAATCAAGTAAAAGTTCATCTAATGTTTCATTGATTGACTTCAATCACAATCAAGCAAAAGTTCATTTAATGTTTCATTGATTGACTTCAATCACATGCAAGTAAAAGTTCATTTAATGTTTCATTGATTGACTTCAATCACAATCAAGTAAAAGCTCATTTAATGTTTCATTGATTGACTTCAATCACAATCAAGTAAAAGTTCATTTAATGTTTCATTGATTGACTTCAATCACAATCAAGTAAAAGTTCATCTAATGTTTCATTTATTGACTTCAATCACAATCAAGCAAAAGTTCATTTAATGTTTCATTGATTGACTTCAATCACATGCAAGTAAAAGTTCATTTAATGTTTCATTGATTGACTTCAATCACAATCAAGTAAAAGCTCATTTAATGTTTCATTGATTGACTTCAATCACAATCAAGTAAAAGTTCATTTAATGTTTCATTGATTGACTTCAATCACAATCAAGTAAAAGTTCATTTAATGTTTCATTGATTGACTTCAAAAGCAAAAGTTCACTTAATGTTTCATTGATTGACTTCAATCACATGCAAGTAAAAGTTCATTTAATGTTTCATTGATTGACTTCAATCACAATCAAGTAAAAGTTCATCTAATGTTTCATTTATTGACTTCAATCACAATCAAGCAAAAGTTCATTTAATGTTTCATTGATTGACTTCAATCACATGCAAGTAAAAGTTCATTTAATGTTTCATTGATTGACTTCAATCACAATCAAGTAAAAGCTCATTTAATGTTTCATTGATTGACTTCAATCACAATCAAGTAAAAGTTCATTTAATGTTTCATTGATTGACTTCAATCACAATCAAGTAAAAGTTCATTTAATGTTTCATTGATTGACTTCAAAAGCAAAAGTTCACTTAATGTTTCATTGATTGACTTCAATCACATGCAAGTAAAAGTTCATTTAATGTTTCATTGATTGACTTCAATCACTGGAATTATGAATTATAAAGCAGCTCATAAAAAACTTTAAATATCTGCTGTAGATTCGCAGTATAATCAACATAATTTTCAACATTGAAATTATTTGCTAAAAGTATGACTTAATTATTCTTCAGTTGATTGACTTCAATCACTGGAAATATAAAGTATACGGCAGGTTATCGAAAAATTTTGATTGCAGTTCAGTTTTGTAGTCTAGTTCACTTCATTTTAAGATTTAAAATCATTTGTTGTAAGTTTGATTTCATTTATTGTTTAATTGATTGACTTTAATCACTGGGAATTAGAAGTATAAAGAAGCACAAAATTTGAAGTTTTAGTTTCTACAGAAAATTCCATAAATGTTAATATTTCTTAGTATATTAATTCGGTATATTTATGAAAATACTGTATTGATTTGATTTTTTTGTTTTGTAGCAAGCAGACTTAACAGTATATTTCATGCTTGTTTATTTCTATGATTCTTCTTTCATGCTTATAATTCGATTAAAATACTTAAAGGGTATTTTAGCGTAGTTGCAAAGTTGCAAAAATCACGATTAATTGTTCTTTGGCTTACAATTTTTTTGCGCATTTCAAGTTGTTAATATACCAAATATATCATTCGGTATATTTTAGTTCATTAAATCGGTATATTTTATGACATTATTTTAGTTTTATTGCAAATGGATTTCAAAGGCGTATATATACCAAATAAAGCCTTCGTTATATTTTAGTATTATTTTCAGTATATTCTTTCTTACTTGTAAATACTAAACACATAGTTTTAATTTAAAATTGTTGCATCATAATTTGTTCAATTCACTTCAGTTGTTGTTTTCAAATGCAATCTTTGAACTGTGTCGCAGCTGTGTTGTGAGTGTTGTGGAGTTTGTTGTCATTAGCCTTGGGCTGTGAGAGGTAGGGAGGAAGAGGAAGAGGCGGAGGCGGAGGCGGAGGCAGAGGAGAGGAAGATGGCCAAGTTAAGTTATCCGTTTAACAGTTGACCCAGCCCCCCGAACAACCCACTGAATGGCCGTTTAGTATGTTGTCGGCCCCCGCCAATTAGGCGCCTTGTTGCAACGTGCAACGTGCACCTTGTGACTTGCAACCTGGCGAGGCCTGCAGCTAATTGCCAAAGCAAACAGACTCTATCTCTCCCTCTCTTTCTGCTTTCTGTCTCTGTCATTAAATGTGGCCCCGCTTATGATTGAACAATCAAACACGCCCAGCGACGAGCGAAGAACTAAAAACAGAAAAAAAGCTAAGCAAAATAATACGCCCACGGCCCAAAGGCCTCCGTTAGACGCACTTGGCGTTAATTACAGCTTCAGCCACAGATACAGATACAGATATATTCCCCCACCCCATCCCCACTCCCCGCTCCTCCTCCTCATCACTTATTTGATGCGTCGCAAGTTGTTCGTCTATTCATTAAGTTAATCACAGGTTTGCAGTGCGTCAGATGAAGCTTCCGCCTATTGCAATTCAAATGCAATGCACATGCGCCTGCCACTTGCCACTTGCAGCCGTTTTAATTGCAACAACAGTGTAAAAACAAGTAACAAATACTTAGTCGAGTGTATTCGACTGTGCGATACTTGCTACTCATGTTTAAAGCAAGATATACCATTTTATGTTTTATATGCTATATTAAAATATACCAAATTAGTATACCACAAAATACTAAAATATCAGTAATATTTCGATATACCAATTGTAGGTTTCTATAAGTTCTAGTATTTTTATAGTATATTAATCTGGCACATATCCCAATTTAGTATATACTTAATCAGCAGTATATCAGTATAAGCACGATAGTGAGGTACTATTTCAAATATACCATTTTATGTTTTATATGCTATAGTAAAATATACCAAATAAGTATACCACAAAATACTAAAATATCAGTAGTATATACCAATTGTAGTCTTCTATGTGTTCTAGTATTTTGATAGTATATTAATTTGACATATAACACAATTTAGTATATACTTAATCAGCAGTATATTAATATTGTATTGACTGCTGTATGTCTTAGCATTTTTTTTGGTATATTCATTTGGTATATAACAGTAACTTGACGTATCAGTATGGTGCCGATATGACAATTGTAGACTTTGGTATATTTTAGTATATTTTTGTTTTTGTATATTCAATTGGTATATAACTATAATTTGGAATATCAGTAATATATCAATAGCCAATTGGCCATCTACATATGTAAATATTTAGTATTTTTTTGATATATTAAATTATAAAATCAGTTGTATATCGATATGACAATTGTAGCCTTTGGTGTATTTTAGTATTATACCGTAGAGCTTAAAATATACCAAATTGACAGCCAAAACAGCTACAACTTTATTGTCTTTTGCAAGGAAGTGAACGTGACAAAAATACTAAAATATATACCGCAGGTTACATTTTGTATACAAGTAGTATATCAATATACCAATAGTAGCCTTCTATATATTTTAGTATTTTTGTTGGTATATTGAATCGGTATATATTCAGTAGTATATTGATAAGACAATTGTGGTCTGCTATATGTTTTAGTATATTTTCAACATGTAACTATATTTTGATATATATATATATATATATATGGAAGCAGTAGTATATCAATATAACATTGTCGTCTTTTATATATTTTAGTAGTTTTGGTATACTAATGAGTATATGTATAATATTTATTTGGTATATTTAAAATCAGTTTCGATATACCAATTGTAGCCTTCTATATATTAGTATTTTTGTTTGGTATATTTATTTGGTATATAACAATAATTTGGTATACATACCTTCAGTATATCGATATATGGCTTCGGTATATTTTAGTATTATACCATAGTGATAAAAATATATTAGATTTTCAACAAATGCAACTTAAAGCAGCATGTTTTGCCATATAAAATGATTTCTTGAATAAATTTTACGTTGTTACACAAAGTAATAATACCCTTCCACTCTTCTGGGTAACGGGTATAAGAAAAAAACTCACGCACTTCACAGCGAAGAAGCGAAGAGAACATCAAGTTAATTGTCCGGCTGTCTGAAGATTTCCGCTTGGATTGAGTTATTAATTATGTGTGCGTGCGCCTGAATGTGATAGTGTGTGTGCGAGAGTGTGTGTGTGTGTGTGTGTCCCATTCCTTGCCACCTTGCCACACTGTGAACCGCCCACGCTTCGCTGCCTCTCTTCTTGTAATGTAATAAGCAAAACATTGCGTTAACCAGACTTTAACTCAACTGCTGTTGTTGCTGCTGCTGCTGCAAGTGAGAAGAATTGCAATTTAATTATAATTGTAATCATTATAATCATACGCAATTGCTGCTCTCATTATAATATGTAAAGGCGAATGGAAATTGTTCTATTAAAGCAGCAAGCAATTAATCGCTGGCTCACAATGCGATTAAACCAATGGAGATTAATGCTGCGATCACATGAGATATGCTAAATTTGACTAATACTACGTTTATCTTAATATACAATGAATACTTACTTAAAGTACTTTATCCCAATTTCATCATTAAGTTGGGTCAAGTGATTAATTACAAGACATTAATCAACCGAAATGAATATATAAAAATGCATATTATTATTATTATGGATTGCAGCTGGCGTAAAACAAAATAATGTTGTTATCATTATCATTACTTTTAATTGCAACTCTTTCCAAAGAACAAGCTACATAGAGAGAAAAATTTGGTAGCTACAAAATTGGAATAAAGATGTAAGAAAGAAGGTTCAAAACAATGCGATATTATTCTTCAAATATACTAAAATGAAAAAATATTCTATGGATAGCGGAAATAATAAATTTATTCAAACAAGATATCAAACTAAAAAAATTACTTAAACAAGATTTTATTTAAAAAAGAGTTGAATTGTTTTTTTAATATTATAGTCGAAGATGCAAAACAATAATATTTGAAAAGTATACTAGAATGACTAATATCACATGGGAATCATAAATCACGATATCAACCTAAGGAAATTATTTAAAAAAAAAGATTTTAATTAAAATAAATGATTGACAAAAATTTGTAGTTTAAGAAAACTTAACGATTTTAAAAGAAATCATATTTTGAGACAATGCTTCAATCTAAAATCAGATTTTAGTCTTGTATATTTGATGACCAAATTGTTGTTAATACTCAATATATGTTTTAAAATTAATGTGAACTACATAGTTAGAAGAAGTTTTGATTAAGTTTGACTAATTCTAAAAATCGAATTCAATTTTATAGTTTTCGTTTCTTTAGAGATATAGAAATATGTTGCATTTGAAAACAAGTATGTTTCAATTAATATTTTGTTTAATAATATTTTGTTTTAGAAATATATTTATTGAGTGAAGAAGCTGTACAGAAACAATGAAAAAAAGCGTACTTTAAAAACAAAGATAAAGAAAATTTATTTTTAACCTATCCCTATAAAGGCTCCCTATGAGAAATTAAACCTAGGAGGACAGCTTTATCGGCGTCGTCTTAAGGGTCTAATGGGTATTAAGCCTCTTTCAAGCAAACTGAAGTATCTCACCAATTTTCCTCTAATAGTCTAACGAAAGTTAGTCTCAAAAAATCCCGTTTGCTTTTTCTGCTAGGTCAGTCAGTAGAGATGACATAAAGCATTCGGCATTTGATCAAAAGGTCCTGGGTTCAAACCTCTCTCGATTTGGATGCAATCCATATTAACTTTTGAAATTTAATTAATTTAAGAAATTCAAATTAATATCAATTTTATTTATTAAAACAATAATGTTTCTTAAGAAATACTTTTATATGGCACAACTCGACTACTGAAAAAGCGGCTTAGTTGCTTTGAGTGAAAATCTGATGTGTCTAGAGTGTCTAGAATGTCTTAAATGTAATGTAACCAAATACAGACTTTGGTATATTCATTTGGTATATTATCATAACGAACGGATGTCTCTAGTAGAAACTGTCTACTTGCTTACTTGCTTAAACTATACATATATGATTGTTCTTGACTTGAAATTTTATGTCACGTTTTTGAGATATTGCCATTTCACAATTAAGAATTTATTCTTGAAATGAAATGTACTTAAAACAATCTTATATTCGAAATTTAGCCTTGACTTAATTGTAACATTGTTTTGAGATTTTCTCCTCGATTTGAAAACTCTTTTTTTGCTCTGTGTACGAAACATTTGGAATGCAATCAAGCAGCATAATCATCTAGCTCTGATTCTGCATTCTTATTATCATTATTATCAGCAGCCAAAGGCAATTGAAGTGTTTGCAACACATATTTGCATATATTAAGCAAAGCTAATCGAGATCTTTTTTATTGGGCTTTTCGTGTTCTCATGTCAGCTGCAATTATGCTGAAATTTTAATGATTATTGAGCGAAACTTTAAATAAAATCTGTTTTGATGTTTGAAGGCAGCTGCCGCAGCATTTGCGATGCCATTTCATGGTCAAACACCTGAGAGAGAGAGAAAAATATCCCTTCTTCCCTCCTCCCGCCACGATGATGTTCAGTGCGTCATCTAATTTAACTTTTTCTATTACATTGCTCGTGCATTTGTCATGAAAGAAAAGGGGGACGACGTCCCTCGCATCCTTGAAAGACACTCCACATTTTATTCTTTCCCCCATTTTATTTTTTTTTTTGAGGAGGAGGAAGAAGAGACGCCATTTTAACGCTGCGTCATTGTGCGACATTTGCACGTGGACGCCGCGGGGGGCATGCCACATCGAGGGGCACACGGTTGAAGCGTTTTAAGTTTTAACCCACTGCGAACAGTTTTTCGTTCTTTTCTGTTCTTTTTTTCTTATTTAACCCATTTCAGGCAAATAAGCAAACAAGCAGAGGGAGCGAGATGGAGCATCGCTATCTTAGATATGGAGAGCGAATGTTTTTCAAGCGCGAAGGGTACTCAAAATTGGGTCACAATGCTGGCCATGGGGTCATCCGATTGCTGCAAGCGAAATGAACACACACACACATACAGAAACACACACAAAGCTCCTACTCCATAAGTTCTATTTATTTAGCTTCATTACAGCTTCTGGAGTACTTGACCTTTTGCCATGGCCTCGATTTCAGTTGCACAACAATCGATGGCTGACATTAATTAATGCAATTCAATCAACGGAAAATATAAGAGAAAACATTCCAATTAAATATATTTTGAAATTCAAGTTTTGAATTATATTCGAGGAAATATTATTACTAAATAAAATAATTACATAAAGAATTGTAATGAATTATATTCACGGAAATATTTTTACTAAATAAAAGGTTTGACAAACATAAATTATAAAGACTAATAACTAACTGTAATTATATCTTCAAATTGCAATTTTAAAAATTTAAAATAAAATAATTTAGTAAAATATTTATATTTATTCTCGGACTCAGCTTTGAACCCAGGACCTTTTAATCCAACAACTCACATATTTGCATATTCACTTGGTTTCCTTCAACATTTGAAGCTGTGTTTTAATGTTTTCAATGGTAGCTCAGTAATTAGAGATGACGCTAATTATTATACACAAATATGCGTGGTTGGAAGGTACGAGGTTCAATGCCGAGTCTGTTTCGGATATGAAACTTGAAACTTTTTGTAAACACATATAAAAAATGTTTGAAGCCACATTAAACAAGTAAGAAAGCTACAGTCGAGTGTACTCGACTGTGAGATACCCGCCACCCATCTAGGTGTTCATACGGACAGACGGACATGGCTATATCGTCTCGGCTGTTGACGCTGATCGAGAATATATATACTTTATAGGGTCGGAGATGCCTCCATCTACCTGTTACATACATTTCCTGCCGGCATAAAGTTATAATACCCTTCTACCCAATGGGTAGCGGGTATAAAAATATATTGATTTAAGAATTTTGTATCAACAACTCGGAAGAATAAAAAACTAACTTCTCTTCTTCTATCGTTTTTAAATAATTCTAAAATGTGCTTCATATTATATGAAGGCTTTTTAAGACAAATAAATTTTAAAAACTTTTCATCTATGTAATATAGAATTTCATACTTTAATTGAAGATACAAGTCTTGTGGTTTTAACGACGCAAGTTCTAAATTTAAGAATAAAAGTAATTGCGAGTTTTCTCTGTTCATCATAATTATTATTATAACGAATACAATTCCTTAGTGCAATGAGATGAAGACCTTCAGGCTATATCTATCCAATGTGCAATGAAATGAGCTCTGCTTTATTTGTAATTTATTCATTTTATACATAACACAGCTAGTCGATTTATTTTTAGATTGTTGCAAGTCACTTTTACACCTTTCTTCAGACAAAAGCCGGAACTGAGAACTGAGAACTGAGAACTGTGTAAGAAGTGGCAACAGAAGCAGAAGCAGAGGCAGCTGTCAGCGAATGTGGCAGGAATAAAAGCGAGGCGAGTGAGTGAGTGAGCGAGCTTGTGTGTGGCAATTGATTGAGTTGCCACACAACAACAGCTCAAATGACTTTATGTATATCGGTAAATTTAATGTGAGAGAGTCGCAGATGATCGACAACGGAAGAGAGGAAGAGAGGGGGAGATTGTGGCAGATTGTGGCTGTTCGTTCATTTTAATAACTGCAACGTCAAATTGTTGCAAGATGCCATTTCAATATGTGTACACCCATATGACCATTTAACGTGCCGGTTGCATGTGAAACGATAGCTGCAACCGCGTTGCACCTGCGTGGACAGCGCTGCGATGGAGTTTTGGGATGGTAAGCGAGGGAAATGCACTCGCATTTAATTGCTGTTAGAACTTGGCCACAGCGCAATAACGGGGCCACAGCGAGTTGCAAGTTGCAAGTTGTGTGTGTTGGCAAGTGGCAAGTTGCAGGCCGATCCAGAGGCAGGTCTGTGCGATGATGATGAATTGCTTTTTGCACACTTTAATTGGACGAATGTGTAATTAAGTTGTGGCCATGGAAATAGCACAAAACACAAGACTCAGGATATCACGCAAAAATACAAACCACAAACCAAAAAAAAAAAAAAAATGATAAAAAGAGCGAAAGAGCAAAAGAGCAAAAGAAAAGAAAGAAAGAGAAGAAGTCACACAGCGAGTTGGCAATTTCCCTGAAATCTTCAAATCAAACAAGACGCATGCGTTGCGCATGCGCTTTCAGCATTCAGTCTTCAGTCTTCGGTTGTTGCCACAAACTTGCCACGCAACAGCAGAGTGTGTGTGTGTGTGTGTGTGTGTGTGTGTGTGTGTGTGTGTGTGGAGTGTCCTTTACCTGTGGCTGCCACTTCACGCTGCCTCTCTCTCCTTGGCCTTCTTCATGTCGCTTGTCGCGATTGCAACTCGGATTTGACTGAAACCCAAACCGAAACGCAGACTGAGAGAGTCCAAATCCAAATCCGATGCTTGGTCGTGTTCATTAACGCTTTGCCCATTAAACTTGATGCCCCAACCAACTTGATGGCTCGTCGACTTGCCCCCTTGTGGTTCATCGTCATCGCCAGTCGCCAAGTTGCCAAGTTGCCAAGTCGACAGTCGACAGTCGCTGGGGCCTTTTAGGAAAGCGTTTAATCGCATTTACATAGATTAGGCAGAATTTGTGTGAAATTGAAACTGCAAAAAAGCGTGCAAAGTGCGAAAGATGCCACAAACACACACACACACACAGAGGCTTACTTCTTGCAACTGCAACTGCAACTGCTGAGAGCCGCGGGCTAAATTATGGCCAAGTTGTATGCCAGATTTGTGACTCGGCTTATTGCGATTGAACTGCCACTTCTCCCCTTCTACCTTCTCGCCTCTCCCTTCCCCCTGAGGGGGGCAACCAAACAATTTAAAGCTCTCTCAGCTGTCCAAACACTGCAGCTTAGCCCAAAGAAAACAACGCCATTATCTGCTGGTCTCCTCTTAAGGTTCGGTATTAACTATTATGCTAGGCGTAAAGCATTCGATTACACTCTTCGAAACAATCTTCTGTAAAATGTAAAATAAACATGTAATAGAAATAAACTTTTCTATTCATTCAAAATTAGGAAAAAAAAGTATATACATTTTTGCTGCCTATTTAATGTACTAACAAAGAATACTAAAATATACCGAATGCTTTATTTGGTATAACAAAAAAATTTCTTAATATATTATTAAAATATGCAAAATCACAAAAAATGATCTAATTTTTTTTAACCATAATTTAATATACCAACAAAAATATGAAAATATACAAAATACTATATTCAGTATATCGAATCAAATTTCTTAAAAAATTAATAAAATATGCAAAATCACAAAAAAAAAATTTGTAACTATAATTAAATATACCAACAAAGAATACTAAAATATACCGAATGCTATATTTGGTATATCGAATCAAATTTCTTAAAATATAAATAAAATATGCAAAACACAAAAAATAATTTAATTTTTTTAACCATAATTTAATATACCAACAAAAATATAAAAATATACCAAATACTATATTCAGTATATCGACTCAAATTTTTCAAAATATAAATAAAATAAGCAAAATGTCAAAAAATAATCTAATTTTTATAACCATAATTTAATATAATAACGAAATATACTAAAACATTTCGGGTGCTATATTTGGTATACCGAATCGAATTTCTTAAAATATAAATAAAATATGTAAAATCACAAAAAAATAATCTAATTTTTTTTAACCATAATTTAATATACCAACGAAATATACTAAAACATACCGAATGGTATATCGAATCAAGTTACTTAAAATGCAAATAAAATATGCAAAATCACATAAAATAATCTTATTTTGTTAACTAAAAGTACACAAGCTATCTATTTAATAAACAAAACAAAAAACGTATATACCGAATGCTATATTTGGTATAACAAATAAAAATTCTTAAAAGCTCAAACAAAATGTGGAAAATCGCAAAACCCGATTTAAATTTTTAAAGAATAAGTAAGAAATCTTCCAATTTAATATACCAACAAAAATTAAGAATATACAAAGTCATAAAAAATAATCTAATTTTGCAAACTATAATTTAATATACCAACGAAAAATACTAAAACATACCGAATGGAATATTTGGTATATCGACTCAAATTTCCTAAAAATACTAGTAAAATATGCAAAACACTTAAGAATGCATGTATAACAATTGAAAACATTTTAAAAAATTTATTGTAAACATTAACAATATATTATAGTAAAAGGTTTGACAAAAATACATTCAAGGCGACTTTTAAGACGAATAACGTATGATCACCCGTATATTTACAGATTTCGATTGGTCTATATTCTGTCTCTCTAATAAATATTTTATTGATTGAACAAATTTAACAAATTGTTGAAAAAGCGAAAAAGAAATTACTGAATTGAATTTATGAATTCAAAATACTTAAAAAATTTGAAATCCTGAGAAAAAATTTATAAAATTTAGTTCAAATATATGTTCAAGATAATTTCAATTTTTATTGAATGCAAAAATTTGAAAAATGATTAAAATTATTGAAAGATAAATATAAAAGAATTATTTTTTAAGTTAATTCTATTAAATCTAAACGCTCCGTTATTGAGAGAACAAAACCAGTTTAATCTAACGAAAAAATCAATTTTATCATAAACTAGGCATTTATAACTGACCATTAAATTTATAAAATACCAAAAAAAAACATATATCTTCATTCTCGCAGTCGGTAGGATTCGAACCTACGCTCCCAAAGGGAATCTGATTTCTAGTCAGACGCCTTAACCGCTCGGCCACGACTGCTGAGTTAACGTGGCCGGAATGAATAACTTATTTCAAGGTAATCAAAAATATTCTTTTGGCTAATTATAGTTGAGAAATGCGAATTGAATTGAAATTGTGATTGCTCTGTAGATTAAAATAAGGTAAGCACTTAAAATTTAATTAAAATTGATTAGCGAAATGAATTAAATGTCGATAGCGATATCTATAATTAGTTTCTAGTTTCCCAGGGTATCTCGTAGTTGCGCATAATCAGCTTGTGCTTGTTTTTATATCGCAACCCAAATTCCGTCATCAATTAAGAATATCAACTCGTTGTCGCAGCCGCCAACAAAGAAAAGTGGAAAACTGCTGAAAAACATGAAAACTCGAAGCAGGCGCAAAAATAAAGAAAACTGTTTTCCTGCCCCCCTCTCTCATACACACACACATACACACACACACACACACACACACACCTCTTGCTGTAGTTGTCGTTGCAATGCCTGTCCATACTTGTTATTATCCTTCTTCGAGGACGCTGACACTTTTTCGTCATTACTGCTAAAAGCGTTAAGGAAAAGGCTGATGACGACGTAGATGGAGATGGAGGAGGAGAAGGAGATGAAGAGGGTGGCCAGGAGATGGAGGCAAATGGGGTAAGTGAAAGACGCGCAAGGACGATGCAACAGCACAAGGCAGGAACAAAATGAAAAGAGTTTTATCGGGCCAACAAAAAATACAACAAATTTATAAAAATAATAGCAACAAAATGAAAATGAAAAAAAAAATAGGCACATCTTTTTTATCAGGCCGACGGCTGTATACACTTGCTATGAACTAACGATTCGGAAGACATTTCTTATATCCAAATTTAAAAAAAAAAGAATACAAGTATTAGTTACATCTTCATCGGTCTAAAAACATTGCGGAGGAGTATAGAAGAGGCTATAATGTAAGATTTGTGATCGTGAACTTTCAATATTCCACTATGTCCAGACATTTCTCTTTCATTTATACTCGTATTTGTATTCTAGTCTGGATTTTCTTATCTTCTATTATATTTTGAATGTTATGCAAAAGGTTACTCAATTCATTTAAACTTTAGTAATTTGCTGGGAAAATAATCAAGTGATAGCAATTATCCATGTTCAATAGAAACAACATAGTGCGGTATTATCGTTAAAACATACCAAATTAACATACCAAAATATACTCAAATGTGTATTTGGAATATTGATATAATACTGTATTCAAAATATACCAGCTCAATATATCTAAATATACTCAAATTATATTGATATACTAAAAACACATTTCGGTATATTTTGGTATGTCAATTCGGTTAATTTTGAATGATTTGATATATCGATTTACCATTGCCATCAAAATATACCGAATTACCATACCAAATGTGGAATTTGGTAATTCGATATAATACTAAATTCAAAACATACCGAATTAACATATCCAAGTATATCGAAATGTATAATTTGGTATATTGATATAATACTGCATGCAAAATATACCAAATTGACATACAAGAATATTCCCAAATGTGTATATCGTTATATATAATATCATTCAAAATTAACCGAATTAACATAGCAAAATATACCGAAATGTGTTTTTAGTATATCAATATAATACTGCATTCAAAATAAACCGTATTAAAATACGAAAATATACCGTAAAGTGTATTTGGTATATCGATATACTATTACATTAAAAATATACCATTAAGTGCAAAATATACTAAAGTGTGAAATAACCAGTCACTGCAAAGCTTGAAAAATTTTTAGGTATACTACTCAAATAAGAATTAAATTAAAAACAGAGAGTCTTCTAGAAGAGTAACAGATTAACAGAGTTTCTCGATTCTTTATAGAAAGTTGCAAAGTTGAAACTATTGTAAAAATATCATTCAATAAACAAATAACTGAATATAATATTTGAATTTTAATTTTCTAACATTAAAAGGAGAGATAAAAAAAAAAACAATAAAGTGGTTGAAATATATATAACAAAAAAACTTTAATTGGTGGAAAAATTTATTATATTCTTTATTTATTATATTATTAAAAGTATTGGTATTTTCATTTTAATATTAATATTCTATAGGCTCAAATAGTTGCCAAAATGCGAATACCCGAGGTGAAGACATTTTGGTGCGACATGTAAGAAAATGCAAGACGCTGGCATAAAATCTGTGCAGGACCAAGGCGCCAATGTTAAGGCGTGAATGGGAAGGAGATGGGAAAGGGAAGGGGTTGGGAAAGGGAATGGAATGGGAATGGGATGGGATAGAGAATGGGGAGGAAAGCAATGTTGTTGGCCAGGGTGCCAAAAATTGAGGTTATCGCTAGGACGACGATGGCGCTGGCAAAATAATAAGCAAAAGCAGGACGACATTGTTGTTATGTCCTCCTCCTTCGTCGTTGCTGCTGCTGCGTCCTGCGCGTGGATGTGGGCGACATCGTTGCGTTCTTAGCCAGGCTCATCAGGCAGACAGACGGACGGACAGACAGACGGACAGACAGACGGAGTGACTGACTGACTGCCTCCCTGTTTGGCATTTTCCGTCGTTGTTGTCGTTGTCGTTGTCGCTGCTCCCAAAATGCCAAAATGTGCAGCCGACGTCGCAGTGTCGTTATCCTTCGTCGTCGTCGTTGTGCATTTTCCTATGCGCTTCCTTCCTGCACACACACACACACACACACTCGCACACTCACACGCACAAATACACGCAGTTGCAGGCACTTTGAGTCCCTGCCTCCTTCCGCCTTCATTCTCTTCTTAGCGCTGCCTGCCGAAGTTTTTCACAAGTTTTTGGCAGAGATTGATGAATTTTGATGATGTTTACGCGCTAAAGGAGAATTCGCTTTTTTTCTCCTCTTCTCGTCTTTTTTATTTTTTGCATTTTATTCTCGCAGTTGTTGCTGCTTGGGGAGCTGCTTGGGAAGACAGCGGCATCCTTGAAATAACCTTAATCCCATGCACAAGGGGCCAAAATGAATGATGTTTATAAGACGAGCATCAGCACAAGGACGAACAACAACAACAGCAACAAGAACTTCCTTCGCTGCATTCTTGGGCATTGCACATTTCCACATTTCGCTCAGCCAAACGAAGCAAACGAAAAGCAAGAAAAAAAAGAACCCTAACCGCATTTTATGTTCTATGTTCTACGTTTCAAGGATAACGCATCCTGCTGCTGCGCTTTTCGCGTTCTTCTTCTTCTTCTCTCTCGTTTTGTTTACCCCACTTTTTTTTCGTTTTTCGTTTTCGTTTTTGTGTGTGCGTTAGATTTTCATTTTCACTGCAATTTCATTTGCTTGCCACACGCGACGCAAAGTGGCCATTTCGTCCAGTCCGTGTCCTTAGGGGAGCAAGAGGGGGAGAGAGAGAGAGGGAGAGAGAGAGAGGGGGAGGGAAAAGCTGTGCGTGTGCATTGTAATGCGTCTGTCGGTAGCCTCGGTTGCATCTGCATCTGCAACGCAAGGACGCATATTAATGTCCTTACTTAGCTCGGCACGTTTTTCCTCCTCCTCAAACCCCCCATCTTCTGCTCCTTGAGTCTTGCTTCACTGCTCTAGGAGACATCCTGTCTCAACAGCAACCCAAGACTAAGGCAAACGGCCTTAGCAAGTGATTAGCGAGCCTTCCTCTCTCACTCTCTTCTCTCTCTCTCTTCACTCTCCTCTTCCACTGGGAGATATAACAGGTGAAATGTTTGGAAAACCTAAACACTAACGAGCCATGAGTGAAAGAGAAGGGAGAGAGAGAGGCAGCAGGAAGACAGCAGCTAAGCAGTGACCACAGACCATAATTTCGAGTTCATAAATACGAAATGAAATACAGTCACGACTTAAGCGAGCTTTCAGTTGAATGCTGGATAATGTGCCACACCGGCATTTGAAACTGTTAACGATCCAACATAAGACTTCATTTTCTATGTGTACGAGCTAAATAATACAGAACAACATACATTCAAGTAAATTTGTGCAGCTGATTGACATAGATATAATTGCTTCATGTTGATAATACTTACAACAAAAATTAAACAATTATGAAAGAGGTATTTTCAATGAAAACAAAACATTACTGTATTAAAATATACTAAAAATGCTAAAAAATATACCTAATTCATTTTTGGTATATATTATATACTACAACATTCAAAATATACCATATAGTACACACATTTAAACAATAATTACACAATTAAGAAAGCTACAATCGAGTGGACTCCGATAATATAGATATTTACAATAAGAATAATGCTGTATTAAAATATACCGAAAAAAATACTGAAATATACCAACTTCCTTATTTAATAAAACAATATACTCATTCGTTATCTATTTTCAATAAAATCAAAACATTGCTGTATTCGTATAACGAAAAAAATACTGAGATATACTAAGAGCAATGCAATGCTGAATTAGAATATACTCAAAACGTCTTAAAATATACTGAATTCCTTATTCAGTATAGCTATATACTTATCCGCTAACCATTTTCAATAAAAGCAAAACATTTCTGTATTAAAATTTACTTAAAATACTAAAATATACCAAAACAAAATATTGCATTATTAAATTATACCGATAAAAGAATCAAATATATAAAATTCCTTATATGGTATTTACAATATTATACTACTTTAAAAAAAAATACCATAGACTACAAAATATACCAGTTATCAAATCAAATGAATGTTAACAAATATACATTTCATTTATAGAATTTATTTTTAGATTTATTAATATTGTATGTTCTGCAAAAAAATCTGATAAATAATGATTATTTGCTAAATTTTTAAATAATATGTTTTTAATTTTGGGTGAAAATAACATTTAATTTTATTAAATAATTAAATAACATTTTATATTTATTAATATATGTTATTAATAATTATTTTATAAGTTTTTGATATGTACAAATATATGAATTTGATTAAATATTTGTATTAAGAGATGAGAAAATATTGTATAAAGATTAAATATTTATATATTATTTAACATTAATTAAAATAAATGTTGTACTAATACATCAAGAGTTTTTTTTTTAAGTTATATTATAAGTAACATTGGTGAAATATTCATATTTTGCAGCACTTCTTTTTTGTTTTATGCCACATCATGATAGTTTTATTTATTTTATTTTTGTATCAAATTTTAATATAAATCTAATTTTTAATTTGTTTTATCCTTTCCGTATTTGTACCTCGTCTAATTATTTGTTGATCGTCAATAACATTTATTTTATTTATAAGAAAACCATTTTTATTATTTTGTTTTTATCATATTTTAAAATATATGTTATTCACTTTACCTTTATCGTATTTTTAGAGCTCTGTTAAGTTATTAGCTGATCGCTGCATGATTTACTCGTATTTGATGTATTAAGAACATTTCATCACGAGGAGAGAATGCAATTAGTTTGGCTGTGTATGAATAGCTCAACGTGAGTGCGAGCTTTTAGTTAGTCTAGTCCCTTGCCATCTTAAGCTCTATGTGACTGTCTCTCTCTAACTCGAACTCTAAGTCTAACTCTAACTCTAACTCTAAGTCTAACTCTAATTCCATCTCACACTGTGAATAGCAAGCGATGCTGTAGCTCGCATATTGCTCATACCACATGTGCGCCCAGAGTCGCCAATGGCAATCGACCAACGGCTGCTGTTGCTGTTGAGACTGAGACTGAGACTGAGAGGCATTCAAAGGGACTGCACAAAGTGCACATCGGGGCGGCAAATGAATGCGAAACACACAAACACACACACACGAGCACACTGCAACAACAATGGAAAGACGACGTTTATGCAACAATCATTCGCTGAAAATGGCAGGCCAAAAGACAAGGCAAAAGGAAAATGAAGAGCAGGCATGTGTGTGTGTGTGTGTGTTTGTATGTGTGCTGCACTTTGATGCTCTTATTGCGTTTCATACAGCAGCCAGAATGGCAGCAACAACAAAGCCAAATCAAATGAAATGCCACAGACAACAACAACAACAACAACAACAGCAACAACAGTGGAAAGTGAAAGAAAATGCAAAAAGCAAAAAGCAGCAGCAGCAATGGCAAAAAACAATCTAAAAAATTGCCTTAGAGCCGCCCATGCAATTTGCAGTTATTGCGCACCCAAACACATAACACAACCCCCTCGCTCCTTTCCCTTTTCCTGCCCTCTTTTCAGCACCCACCCATCAGGACGAGGCTTTCATTTCATCAGACGAAATGTGCATTTCTTTTATTTTTTCGTGTTTCGTGCCCTTTTTGCATGCTAACGACGTTTTCTTCTATGGCCAGAATGAATGCCAGGCAAGGAGTGTGTTTTGATACTGCCAAACGTGGGTCAGGCATTGCCAAAAATATAAAAAATACCAAAAACATGAGTCGAGAGTGGAGAGTGAAGAGTGAAGAGTAGAGAGAAGTAGAGAGAAATCCAGCACGGACGCAGTTGGTCAGCTGCCACTCCACTTCAGTCTCAGCCATCCAGTCTCTCCATCCTTCTGTCTAGTCTACTCTATGTGTATGTGTGTGCTGGTGTGTGTTGGTGTGTGTGCGCATCCTGGTGCGCACACAAATATGCAACAAACTACTCTACACAACGTGGCCAAAAGTGCAAAAGAAAATGTAAATGAAAGCAGCAACAGCAGCAACACCAGCAGCAACAAAAACAAGGCGAAAAGAAAAGCAAAGAAAAAACTAATTCGATTAATCATCTGGCAAAGGCTACAGCTACAGCAGAAGCCCTAACTCCAACTCCAACTCCGAGCCAGAGTCCGAGTCCGAGTCCTGTTCCATCTCCATCTCCATCTTCTGCTACGACTTTGGCCTGGCTCTGGGCTCGACTCCAACTCCTGCCGCTGCTCCTGGTTGGTCAAAGGAGTGCCAGCATGTCACGCACACACCCACACACACACACACACCTACACACACACACATACACATCTACACACTCACTCGCACACATATTTTCCTGCATTGGTGCAGTTGTTGGGCTGCCTGCTATTTGATGCCAACTCTTCTTGTTGCTGCTGCTGCTTCTGATGACTGCCGAAAATGTAAAAATACAAAAAAATATAAACCGATTTTAGATTTGTCAAGGCACCGACTCAGCAGATACTCTAGAAATATAGTATAATAAAAATATTAAAGTATTTATTATTGCATTTTCTCATCTTATTTAGAGGTGTTCGCATCTCTGTAATTTTGGTTTACCTTTTTAATCAATTTAAATGTTCTAATAAATTCTATGAATTTAAATATATATAAATTATACAAAACACCGAAATACGGTATATAAAAATACTGAAACATTCATTATAGTAAATAAAAATACTGAAGCATTAATTATAGTATATCAAAATACTAAAACATTTATTATTGCATCTTCTTCGTGAAATATAAATGTTATATATAAAAAATACTGAATATATAGAATACAAAAAATACTAAAATATTTATTATTGCATCTTCTTATCTTATTCTGCTTCGCCTTTTTAATCAATTCAAATGTTAAATAAATTCCCCGAATTGAAACAAAAATACCGTTCACAAGACATACTTAAATGTAATATATAAAATATACTGAAACATTTATTATTACTTATTTTTATCTCAATCTGAGCTGTTTTTATCTTTCGATCTTAATTAACTTAAATGTTTTCTACAAAAATACTGAATTTTAGTATACAAAAATACTAAAATATTTATTATTACATTCTCATTCTGCGTTGTTTTTATCTCTGCAAATACAGCATACGAAACATACTAAAATATGGTAAATAAAAAAAAAAATTAAACAATTATTATTACATATTTTCATCTCACCCTAAGCTGTTCTCATCTCTGCAATTTTGATTTTCCTTTAAAATTAATTTAAATGTTCTAATAAATTCTGTGAATCCAAAATGAAATACAATATACAAAAAATACTGAAATATAGTATATAAAATTAACAAATGTGCTGAAATTTTGTTGATTGGTTTATTTCCTATTTAACTTCCTTGTTCTAATAAGTGCAAGTTGAAGCCAAAGTCAAAGCTACCCAGTGATGAGGCACCTGCTACAGGTTGTCGAATCGACAACGCATGCACCAAGTGGCAAGTAGAGGGGGAAATGCTGACGTTGTTGCTGTTGTTGTTGAGTGACTGAGCAACCAATCTGCAAGCGAAGCCCGCACTGCAATAGGCTCAGTGTGGGCGCACAGTGCGTATGCGCAATGCCTTGAAGGCAGGCCACACACATTGCCAATGAGCAATGGGTGCTGAATAGAAGCGGGGAGGGGAGTGGGGCATGGTCTACGCCTACGCCTACGCCTACGAGAGTGCAACGTGGCAGCTTGCAACTTGCAACGTTGCAACGGCAACTGAGACGGAGCCATGCAATTAGTCTAATTGCTAAGCATGCCGGGGGCCATTTGCATTTGCCAGCGCCGAGCGAGATAGATAGAGTGCCTCACAGAGAGAGAGAAAGAGGGAAGAGTTGAAGAGAGAGAGAGAGGAGGAGGAGGAGCAGTGGGGAACCGGCGTGCTCATGGCGCTAATCGTTCAAACGAAATCAGAAACAATTCATTTGCACAACAAGCGCCCAAGTCGCAGTCGCAATTTTCAAGACCAAACCCGCGAATCGAGTTTGCAGCAGCCACAAAAGAGTCAAGAGTCCAATGTGGCAATGTGGCAGGCAATGTGGCAGTCACAACGTAACGTAACGTTGTCGTCGCGCTGCCCCCAAGATTATCTTAATTCACGTTGTGGGAGACTAATGAGTGCAAAACTTGGCAACGTGCTTCGGCTGCTTCAGCTTCAGCTGCCTGACACAAAAAAAAATGCCAAAAAGCGAGGCTAAGCTAAAGCCTTTCTCTCTGTCCACAAAACAAAAACCGAAAAAAACATGCGTGCGTTGACTTTAATTGAATTAGAGAGTCAAAGTCAAAGTCGAAGTCCGTGTTCGAAGTCAACGCTCATCTTCATCTTCCAGTCAAGAGCAGCACAACTTCTCAGTCGATCTCGCTGTGCGTTTCAAAAGCGCATTAATTGTCAGTCTCCAAAGTGAGGGAATCCTCCTTATCGATGCGTTTGCCTGTGCGTCTTCCCTCCTCTCTCTCTCTACTCCCTCCTCTCTCCTCTTGTTCGCTGTGTTGTGTCGCTTTTAATTAAGCATAAATTTCATCACATAAGATACGAGGCAGCAAAGTGAGGCACGCATGTTCGTCTGTCTGTCTCTTTGCTGCCTCGCTTAGCTTATTGATGTTGCAGCAACATGCACAGAACGTTGCACGCTTCACGTTGCACGTTCCTGTTGCAAGCTGTTGCAGAGACTCAAGACTCGAGACTCTAAGACGCATTATGACAGCTTCTAATTGATTGAGCCATTTCATTTGGTTGGCCACAGCCAAAAACTTTAGCTACTTTCCTTCGACTTACCCCTCGAGTGCTTTTGCTCTTCTCCTTGTCAGCTTTGTCGCCTGTTTGCCAAGCTGCAAATTGATTGTGCAACTTGCGCTTTTCGGCTGCGCCATCTGACGCCGTCTAAGAAAAATGAATGGCCATTAGAAGTGCACTTGAGCCATCTTCCATCCTCCATCCTCTATCCTCAAACTCCATTCCCATTCTCTCAACTCTGCCTTGGACTGTGTGTGTGTGTCTTGTGGCCTGTGTGCGCCACATCTCTGTAGCCACATCTACAACAAGTTTCAGCTTCGACTTCAGCTTCAGCTTCCTCCATCACTCGCTTCTGCGCTTGACGTCTGCGGCTTTCCAAGAAGCGGCTGGCATCAATTTTTGCTGCCACTCATCTGCGTGGTTTGCCACTCAAATCTGGCAGCGCAAGTGGCGCCATCTACTGCAGCGGCCCATTCGATAATTGCCAACTATCGACAGCATAAATCGATTGCCTTATCAGCACTTAATCGAATTCAAATTGCGTGATTCGTAGACGTCTCAAAAGCGATGACGATGATTTTTTCACAACAATCAATTAACTATACTTAAATTGCAAGGGTACTGGATTTATTATCGATTGAAAACTATCGATAATTAATCTCCCATTTGATTATGACGTCGGGGAGTAATTGTGATTGACCTTTGATAGCATTAATCGAAAATTCTTAGATATCAAATGGGTAGCCCGTGACTGCAACATATTAATTTATGATTATTGACATTCGATAACATCAGCCGATTATTTATCGATATCACTAGTGTAGCCTGTGACTGCATGAACGATTGCAACATATTTATTTGTGATAATTGGCTTTCGATAACACCAATCGATTACTTATCGATATCAATAAGTGAAGAACTAGTGACCTTAAAGTAAAAGATTATGTTTGAAGTCACAGTTAACTTTCGATTGCACAACTTTATCGTTTATCGATATCATTAGTAATGTCAGTGACTGACCACACTATATATGAATATGCAAGCTATCAGCGGAAATTGATATTCAACTTTATCAATCGATGAATTATCGATATCGACAGTCAAGCATTTCGATAATTGCCCCTAAGGAATTTTAAGCGAAGTGTCTGCAATATATTAATCTGAATTGAATGCTTGAAAAGCTTTTGAAAACTACAAAAATATTGATATCGATTAATACATTATTCTTACAGCGCCAATCGATAAATTATCGACACCAATGGTGGTGCAAGTCAGGCCAATAAGTGAATAGAATCGATATCGTTATCGAAATTGAAATGAATTAACACGACATTTCATTGCCTAACTTTTATGCACCGCGTTTGTTTTGATAATTACAAAAATCGATAACAATATCGATAATGAAATGAAGCAGTCAACGCCAGTTTATGGCTTTTTAATCGAACATGAAATTAAATTACTTAACTTTCATTCACCGAGTGCCAAATTTTGCGACTGTTTTGAATTTAAATTTTGAATATTGAAATCGATTGATAAACAGACACACATAGAGAGAAACGCTCTGTGGCAACTTCCGCAATTTTGGCCTTAAAAATAATATTGTGTTTTTCTCTCTTTCTCGATATAGAATATTGTGTAGTTGTCGATAAAAAGGATTGCAAAATGGGAAGGCGACTGCTGAAGTCTGCCTTGGCACCTGCCGCAGACGATGGAAGTCGATGGAGACGATGGAGACCACAGTCTCGGTCAATGACATTGTTGTTAGATGGCAACTCTGGCCGCTTCCTGCTGCGCTTTGCTCCCTTGACAGCCTTTGTTGTTATTGCTTTTGTTATTCCACACACACACACACACACACACACACATGTGTGGAGGCCACTTTCGGTGATAAGAGCTGCAGACGACGCGCTGCTCTTCCACGTCCAACAACAATTTGACTGGCTGACAAACACCTGTCTGGCCCTGGCCCTAGCGTTCAGCCGCAGGCTCAGGACGCAGGACTCAGGACACGGGTCCAGGACACACACACACGGCTCAAGCTCGAGTCTCAGCCTCAGCCTTCGTCTCCGTCTCAGTCTCCGTTTTGGTTGCTCTGATTTTTTCTCATCATCGTTTGAAATTGTATCGCATTTTTTTAAAGGATATTGTTTCAAATAATTCAAACTGTAGCCAGGACCACCTGCCACATGCCCCCCTCTCTCCCCCTCTCTCTCTCCGTCGCTGTCTCATGTTTGTGCCAATATTTTGCGGCCAGCTCCAACGATGCTCAGTGTGCTGATGGTCAGCTTGGCAGCGTGGGTGGCGCCTCCATTTGGTCGCCATCATCATCGTCAGTGTGTCCACTGAAGCGTGATGTCGTCTGACATTTACGGATATGCAAAAACAGAGAGAGAGAGACGTGTGAGAGAGAGAGGGAAGGAGTGTGGGTGGCTCACTCGCTCCTCTTTGCTTGTGTGTCTATGGCGCACAACACAAAAAAATATCAGTAAAAAACGCGAATGCGGACGTTTCTGGCATCGGCTTTGGCCACGGCTTTTGGCTACTCCTTCTCTTCAACTCCAACTCTAACTCCTTCTTCTACTTCTTCCTCTCCGACTCCAACTCCGTCTATGTATCTAGCGTATTTGCTTTTACTTTATATGTGCGGCACCTCCCATCGAGTGCTTCCTCTCCTCACAACAGCAAAAAAAAAAGCACACACAAAAATTGGCAAAAATTTGGTTAACGTAAAAAAGTCTCTTTGTTCTGTCGTCTCCATCGATGGCTCCATAAGAATATGCCCACCACATGCTTCTCCAGCTCCAGCTCCAGCTTCAGTCTGGCCAGCTGATACTCTGCTCAACAGATTCCATATTAAATTTCTCACTCGATATGACATTTGTATTTGAACTACTCACATTAATATTATTATCGTTTTATGTTAGAAACTGATATTAAAATATAATTATATTTACACTTATTTTGATTGAAATTTTATTTAAAAACGTATAAAACAATTAAGCATAAAAAATGAATTTATTCTTTTTGTGACTGTCGTGAAAATGTCCATATCAAAATTACATACTTTCAAAATGATATTGCTTTCAATATTTAGATATTTATTTGAGTTTCTCTAAATTAATATACCAAGTTAATATAATGTCAAAATACTAAAATATACATAAAATATACCTATTTGCTATATTGATATGCTATTACATACATTAAAAATATCTTAGGAGTACAAACCATATTCATTTCTTTGGTATCTCAATTCGATATCTGCAATACATAAAGCAAATAATTTTATGCATTTGAATATCAAATTCAATTAGGAATTAAAATTGTGAAAAATTTTAAATTTACATTTATTTCAATCTCAATATTTTCAGATATAATATTTAAGTAAGAACATAAGCATATTATTTTAAATATCATTCCTCATTTCCATGAGTGTGTTCTTTAGAATTTAACATTAAAATTTTTAATGAATTCAGTATGGTAGATAAAATATAATATTATCAAAAAAAAAATATGAAGAATTTTAAAATACTTGGAATTGCTTATTTAAATATTTGAAAGATAAAACTAATTTTGTATTTCTTAACTTGAATTTTAAGTTTCTACTATATTTAAAAAACAAAATTACAATACTACAATAAATGTTAAATAATTTCTTCTCATTATCAAGAGAATCTAATCCAAAAAGCTATCAGAATTGAATATTTTAACAATAACATAAATATTTCACATCAATTGGCATTTCTAAGTAGATCTTGAAACTAATTATTCAAAAGAATTGAATCTATAAAGGTATAAATAATAAAACTGATATAGTATGGCACAAGTAAACTTATATTGCATTTGAAGCAATTCAAATTTACATGAAATAAATAATAAAATATTTCAATAGTACAACGAATATAATAACAATTTTCAACATTATCCAAAGAGCCTATTAGAAACAATAATAAAATAATAAAACACATATTTCAAAGTTACCTTATCTTTACCATACAAATTTACTTATTATCTTTAGATTGTAAATAAATAAAGAATATATAAAAAAAAAAACCCAAAGCAAGTTGCTTTGCAGCACGTTTGAAATTCGGTTTGTAGCTAAAACTTTTAAATTTCTGCTCTTCTTTTTTTTTAGGTAGGTTGTCTGACTGACTTTGTATCGACAATATTTCGTACCTTTATCAAAATTAAATTCCAGCTTCGAACGTGCCTATGTTTTCATAATAATTCCATGCAATTTTTTCATTCGCGATTTTTCTTCTTGTTGAAACTTCTGTTGTTCATTTTTGGTATTTTGTTTTTTTGTGGGTTGTCTGAACCGCTTTGAATGGACTTTAATGCTGAAATCGAATCGCAAAGCAATTGAGAATTAAGTTAAATGAAGATTGTTCAGCATGTGGCATGCGGCATGTGGCATGTGGTGGGTTTGCTTTGGGCTTTGAGCCTATCAGCGTTGAAAACGAGGTGAATGTTGACTGCGTTTTCAATTGGGGTGGCTTTATCCACACAACAACAAAAAAAGTGCAGTGCCAACCCTTGACTTTTCGCTGCAGTTGTTTTTGTTGCTGCTGCTGTTGCTGTTGCTGTTGCTGATGAGGACGCATGGGAACAAAAGCCCATACCCAAGTCGTTGCTTGATGAATGTGCCCCTTGCCAGCAACGCAACGCAGCTTTCGAGTCGCAGTCGCAGTCGCAGTCGCAGTCTCTGCTGCTGCTGTTGCTGCTGCTGCTGTTGGCGGCTCATCGATGGCCAAAGCCGCAACCAATCGCAGGGCGAATGCAGCGTGCAAAAAAACGCAGCAGCCAAAGAAAAAGGACACGGCCAGCGACACGCTGACCATCCACAGCCAAAGAGCCAAAGAGCCAAAGAGCCACAATCGCAATCGCAACGAACTCGATGGCAGGGCTGGAAGGCTTCGCGTTCTCCGATTTGCATGCGTCGCCTTTCGCACACACACACACACACGCTTTTGATGCCACAAATTGCGGCAGGGCGAGTTGAGAGTGCAGAGTGTTGGCTGCGGATGGTGGACGGGGAGGGGGGGAAGGGGGGAGACTGATTGGTGGCTGCCTTTTTGCTTATGTGCCGCGTGCACGTTAATTACTGCAGTATGTGTGAGTGTATGTGTGTGTGAGGTAGTGTGAGTGTGTGTGTCTATGTCTGTGTGTGTGTGTGAGAGTCCGTTGCTGTGTATATATGTGTGTGTGTGTGTTGGAGTGTGTGTTTTATATGTATGTGTGAGTGTGTGTATTGCTGTGTGTGCTTGTATGTGATGATGTATGTGTGTGTGTGCTTGTATGTGTGTGTGTGTGTGTGTGTGTGTGTGTGTGTATATGTATGTGTATGTGTGAGTGTTAGTATGTGTCTATGTGTGTGTGTGTGTGTGTGTGTCCATTTCTCTGTATGTGTATGTGTATGTGTGTGTCTATGTGTGTGTGTGTGCCTATGTGTGTGTCTATGTGTGTGTCTATGTGTGTGTGCTGTTCATCAATTTGCCATAGATTGCATAGAGTGAAGTCTCAATCAGCAGCAGCAGCAGCAACAAACAGCGTGTGCAAGCGAGACAGCAATATCCAATGCATGTATGTGTATGTGTGTGTGTGTGTGTGTGTTCGATTCCCAATATGCCACACATGTGCCAATGTCGCGGCCATTTACTTCCCCTGCATCCTCTTCTTCTCTATATGCTTTCCATTTTTTTATGCAATATTTTTTGTGCTGTTTTTTCAGCAGCGAAACTACACGAAGCGAGAGGCGCCTCCTCCCTCCCTCCGGTGTCCCTCCCGTCCCCCTCCTTTTGCTACCGCTCACTCCAAACCAATCGCAACCTGCTTCATAATAATTGAATTGGAAAAAGCAGAGCAAAGTGTGGAGGAGCAAAGGGGTTCAGCTTGGTTTAACGCTACGCGACCACAGCAAAATTCTAATTAAACAGGATATGGATGCTGCATGTTGCACGCTCTATGCTGTATGTCGAACGCTGGGCAAAAAGGCTTCGTCATCAGGTCCGCTTATGAACAGTTTCGATGTGAGCACACACACACACACAAACACACACATTCACACAGATTGCGGTTGTTAATTGGAGTACATTCATAAGCCATCAACATCATCATCATTGCACTCTCATAATCATACTTCAATTCATCAGCATCAACCAACAACCAACCAAAACTAATATAAAATTCTTACTCAGCTTTGTAAAACGCAAACCGTTAATTGTTCCGTTCAAAAGCCACAGTTATATCTGGCATATGGTACAAGTAAATATATGTATTATATCTTCAACATTGCCACATATTTTCCAGGTTAACAAAATAATATAAAAATGTAGAAAACACTCAATAATGTAGAAAATGAAATGTGAGAGACCCCCTAGTTACTATCTATTGATAAAATATACTATATATCGTTTAAGTATGCCAAAATAATGTACCGAACAATTACTTAAATACTGTTATATTTGCGATATTTACATACCACTCCTACTTACCAGCTATTGTCAGGATATACCAATATACTATACATCGAAAAAATACTGCAATAGCTTTCGGCATAAGCTATATTTCTTATATACTACCACTATTTACTTTCTACCGTTAAAATATACAATAAATAGTTTAAATATACCAAATTAATATACCGAAAAATTACTTAAATATACCGAAAAGTATATTTCTTTTAACGAAATACACCCCCATTCAAAAAATACCATATATGTATATCAAGTATACAAATAAATAAATATAAATTTTGAGCCTACGCAATTAGAACCTGCAGCTCTTTTTGTCATATAAAATAATCTCAGTCAGACGGATAGAACATGTCCCAACGATTTATTTATTGGATTAACAATGTTATAAACAATAAGGACAAATATGAAAAGACGAATAAAATTTGTTTAGATTACCAACTTTATTGCACTATATATCATCGAATCAACCTTAAAGGCAAATCTTCAATCAAGCAAGCTGAATCTATATAATTTTATTTATGAATTTTAATTTTATGATATTGACAAAAGAATTTATTTGATAAACAAAATTTCTTGATAACTTCACACAAGTGAGAAATTAATTTCCTTTGATAATTTACGAGAAGAGTGACCACTCCATCAATGGCACGCCATTTTGAATATTCCCTCATATACATACATACATACATTCATACAGAGATGTCATCCAAGAAAGCTAAGCTAATAGGCAGAACAAAAAAAGCCTTGTTCACATCATTCCCTTTTGAGCCTTTGAGTTGAGCTCAGCAACCAAACTTACATGTGTACCATAAACATATATATTGTACATACATATATTATTACGTACAAACATTCATATATAATATAATTACATACATTCATAGGCTTGCACAGAATGCACAAAATATTAAATTCGAGAAATACATACACACATGCATACGTATGACATGACGTATGACGTATAACATACATATAAGCCTGCGTTTCTGCTAGCAATGCCGATTGCTTTACGTCATTTTGGGATATTTTTGTCAGGATTGTCTTTTGAGCATTTGCACACATTTTCCCAAAATTGTACTCCTGCATATGTACACACAGGCATACTTACATATGTACGTAAAAGTACCTTGTCTTATAGTATTAGTGCTAGTGAGTTGCATCGAATCTATTTCACGGACAATTCAATCCGCGTATTACACGCACATCATTTTACATACATGTATGTATGCGTAAAACTGCGAGTGTCTCTCAAAAAAACTGCCTATTCGATCGCAACGAAACGGAGAGCAAATATCCTTTTCAATTGCCAATCTGGACACAAATGTCCCCCAATATTAGGGCAATTTTCAAGGCTCAGTTTTGCATGCAAAGTGGCCGTGAAATCATCTCTCGTTGTGTGTTGTAAATTATATGTTTGTTTATCAACGCGAATTATAAATTGCAAAGTGATTAATTATTATTATTGTGTTTAAATTGCGAGTTCGGTATATTTTACATACTTATAAATTTGTTTTTAATACTTACTTACGTGTGCGCTACTGCTGAAATGTTTTTTTTGTTCTTTTTTTTCTGTGAAAGTGCAAAAAGTTCGGTGGCGTCACTTGCTGTCCCGCTCTCACACTCGGCTGCTGTTGCAAGTGTCCTAATTGTATTTTGATGTTAGTGAGGCGCGCATTCTAATTCCTTCTTTGTTTTATGCCTTGGCATAGAAGTGTGAGTGAAAAAGTGAGAGAGAGTGAGTCTTATGTGTGTGTGTTTTTTTCTTTTTTTTATGTGACTAGAAGTGTGAACATGTTTATTTATTTTTTTTTTTTAATTTTTAAATCTTCAGTAAAGTACTAAAAGTGGATAACTTAAGGTAAGTCCATAATTACAAATATCTTAATATATTTATATTTATGTACAAAATGAATGATATGCTGCTGACATTTCAATTAATGTTGTCGTACTGCACGTGCAGTAGTATTTGAAAGATAGCTTCTTAAAGCATTCCAAGTAATCATAAAATAAGACAATTTCTAAATAACTTAAAAATGCAAAAAAAAAAAAGTTAGCCAAAGTTTTCGCAGCCGGTAGGACTCGAACCTACGCTCCCAGAGGGAATCTGATTTCGAGTCAGACGCCTTAACCACTCGGCCACGACTGCTGTGATCAACGCCGTTGCCAATTACCCGTTGTGAACTCGCGAGCTCAAGTGGTTGCAAATTGTTCTATTTTTAGACACGAGCGAAAATGAATCAGCAGTAGAACGCTCATAACTACGTCACACAAAAGAGAAAGCAAAAATTTTATGCTTACAAAGCAGAATAGAAAACAAAACATAAGAAATGAGTAAATCGAAGTATTTTACAGCTTGAAAAGTTTACAATAATTCCATTACTAAAAAATGTAATTAATAGAAATAATGAATTTTTGCGTTGCGAATTTTAAAGTGAATATAAGAAAAGAAGACACCATGTCAAATCGAATTCCAGCGCAGTTGACGATAAGAAACTTTCTGTCCGCCGTACGTAACAACAACATTTTGAATGGCACCCACCAAACTGTTCAAAAAGAGTTCACAGGTCACAGTTCTGAGTTGTCTCCGATAGATTCTCAGCTCTCATTTCTCCAGTTGAAGTTCTTCATCGTTGTGTGTTGCAAGCGTAGGTGTGTGTGTGTGTGTGTGAATGTTTGGGTTTGTGTTTGTGTATGTAACTGCGTCCCCTAAGTCGATGAAAAAGTTTCGACAGGTTTCACATTTTAGGCCGCGAACAGTGCAACAAGAACAATAACAACAACGAAAACAAAAAAAAAAACGAAGCGGAATGAAACGAAATGACAGCGAGCAACAACCGAAAAAGAAATGAGAGAAAAACATTTTTTGTCGCCGCTGCAAAAAAGTTTTTTGGCGAGGGGAAACTTCACCTCTTGAAAGCCCTGAATCAAAGTGTTAAACGGTAATGGTAACGGTAACGGGGGCGTTGCACACTGGGGCAAAGTGAAAATGTATCATGTGAAAATAATGCTTTATTATTTAGACTTAAATGATTTAATAATATAAATCATATACATTTAGAGAATTATAAGCAAATTTAAATTATTAATGATATATAGATTTATTTATATTTTAATTTATTGTAATATTTCAATGAATTTGCTTTAATTAAATGTAAATATTAATTTATTCAATATTTTATATTCAGGAAAACCATTTTTAAATATTTCTTTTAAGACATATATTTTGAAAAAAAAAATACAATTTCAATAATTTTTTATTTATTTCAATTGCAAAAATAGAGTTTTTGTCTTAATTACGTACTACTTAAAAATAATTATTCTTATAAAATGAATATTAGACCTCATTTAAAGTCTTTATCTAGAAATGTTTCACCAAAATACTTTAACAAAGACTTATTGAAAGAAACAAATTTCAGCTGACTCATTTGAATTTCTTATGAAAATCATACAGAAATCATTCAAAATCATTCAAATTACAATACTTCATTGTTACCTACAAATATAATGTATATGAATAAAATAAATATGTATTTAAAATCATTTCAAAGCCAATATTAAATAAATACTTAAAAAATATATTTTTTTTTACAATCTGCTATACAAAGTTTTAATAATGCCTACAAATTAACATTAAATATTTGAATGAAAAAATAAACGTAATATTCTCTTAAATAAAGGCTTTCAAGTGAATTTCAGTTACCTACAACTAGAATTAGTAAATTTCGTATATATGTACATACGCATATAATCGCAATTTAAGAAGCTTATGAATGAAGTTTCGTTGTCACCTTTGGGAAAAGATTTGGTTGTGTGCATGTAATACTTGGCACCACTGTGCAGCGACTGTTGTTTGAGACTGTATGTCTCTATGAACTTCTGGTATTTGCGGCCGTGCCATACCGCTTCATACTCTGGGCCAAGTCAAGATGTCGACTTCGACATCTTTGTGGCTCATCCTCCTGGCTTGAAGGCACCTCATCGCACTGCCAGACGCCGTTATGTCTCGCAAAGTTCCAACTGTGGCAACAACAACAACAACAGGAAAGCAACTGAAAACTGGTTCTGCAACATTGTGTGTGTCATATTTTGGTTAGGGCTTTTTTTTTCTGTAGCTGTAGCTGTAGCTGTTCTTCTTCGCAGTCGTGCGCTCTGCAAAAATATTTCATATAATTTATTGTAAAATTATTTCCGTTTCTGTTGGTGCCTGCCTGCCTTTTAGTCTGTCGTCTGACTGACTGCTAACTTGCTGACTTGCTTCGACAGAACCTGTGTGTTCTTCTTTTCTTTTCGGTTATAGTTTGTGGAGTGTTTTTTTTTTGTGTGTTGTGGCTCACTTGACTCCACAAAAAACGAAAAACAAAAACTAAAAAAAAAAAACATGGCCATCAAGCATTTAATTGGCGTCTATTTATGTCCAGATAGCACATCGTATCCCAAGATCGTGAGTCGACTGAGTGACGACAACGCCGCCGTCGCCGTCGCTAAAGCGAAAGCTAAAGCCGGAGACGCAGACGAAAACAATGAAAATTGATATTGAAAAATCTTCTCATTGGGAGGGAAATCTTAAAGGCAACATCAGCGACCATCTTTTGCCACCCGTTTCCCATATTCTAGTGACTCCTTTATCTACCTCTCTCTCTCTCTCTCTCTCTCTCTCTCTCTCTCTCTCTCTCTCTCTGTGTTTCCGTACTCCCCGTTAATCATTCGATTCCATATCCCGTTTTCGATTTCGTTGCACGTACAGCAACGATTCCGATTTCGACTTCATTAAAAGCGAACCCGACCCTCTCATTACGCATATGAAAAGCGCCTGCGATTTGCATGACGATCTCTCCCTTCGAGTTGTTGATCTTGTTGCTGTTGTTGTTGTTGTCTGTTGTGGTATGCCCCTTTGCGATGTGCGGTGCACATCAGAGCCGCGCGTTGCAGCATCACAAACGCATCGCCAGCGGCAATGTTGTCACGCTTTGTTATTGCACGCTGCCAAAGCACGTTGCATGCCGCACACTGTCTGCTGTCTGCTGTCTGCATGCATGCTACATGCTGCATGTGCTGCATGTGGCCGGTGCGCCTGCGCAATCGCCAAGTCCCAAGTCTGTCCATCATTATGTCAACGCGCTGAATGCGCATGTCAATCAAGATGAAGTGCCGCTGATATCTTTCCTTGGCTGCTGCTCAGCTCGATTCTTCATTGCTCCCCTTCTTCCCTCTCGCTCTCTCACTCTCTCATTCTCTACCCTTCTCTGTCCTTGTCTTCTGCATTGCTGTCGCTCGCAGGCGCTTGAGTGCCCCATTGGGACAACATATCAGCAACTGATTATTCTCGTACTCTGGCTTATTTACAATGAAAACATAATTGGCCAATGAGCCGGGCTTGCGACCTCGATCTCAATGCGTAAGCATTATAATGCCTACGATCCAGCTGCTCCTTTACAACAACAAGAGGAAAACACTATAATCTACATAAGTTGAGTATATAGATGAGAACATAATAAACTAGTATTACAATAATACATTTTAAAATCAAATGTTTCGTCGAATACAATCCTACAAATGTAATTTTAACATTTTTTTTTTTTAATCACAGAGATCGTTCCAATTTTAGTATTTGTATGTTCTGCCAAAGCAAGAAAATAAATATAGAAATATAGTGGTGTAATAATAAATATTATATTAATAATAAATATGAATAACCAAAAATTAATTTAAATTGTGTAATAAAAAAATATATGACAAATAATACCAAAATAAATTTCGAATTTCTCATCAATTAAATACGTAAAATTGTAAATAAAATAAAATAAATTATATATATATAGTGACAATTATTTATAAATTCTTTTGTTTATAGCTATTTTATTGGTTTCATCTCATTTTTCTCTTCTTAAAGCCAATTTGTGCTAACTTTTTGTTATATTATGAACACTTTTATTAAAAAAATATACATAATTAGAAAAATGTAATAGAAAATATTTAATTTTTAATGGAATCCACTTGTAATTAATAATATTATATTATAGAATAAAGACTAGTAACTATAACTTTAACTAATTTTAAATACTAAACTCGCTTTACAATATTATTGCTTTCCAGCCAACCAAAATAAAAGAGCTTTAAATTCTAAGCAATAACTTCTTTGCCTAGTTTAAACAGATTCTCTGCGCACTTTTTTTTTACCTATTTTCTTTTTTTTTAATCTCTTTGCAGATCTGACAACTGGGATTCTCTTAAAAAATAATTCGTAAGTCCAAAAAAATATGTTTACTTAATTGAAGCTTTAAAATACGAACTATGTGATGTATTTTTTAATTTGTTCAATATCAAGTTAATCTAGTTTACAATTGAAATATCTTTAAGCTTTGGCATTCATCACAATTCACTTGAAATGAGGCCAACTAACTCAATCAGCTGGAAGCTGAAAGGCAATAGATCTGCCACGTGCCCAGCAAAAACAAAAATCATATCGAATATAACTCAGTATATAAATATGTGCAATATGTTTGTTAAGTTGGTAATCCTCCCACCTCGATCAACTCCATTCAGAGCAATTCGTTTGCTAGTCTGCCATGGTTTATTTTTTTGTTCCTTTTGGTCGAGTATTTTATTTTTGGGCCATAATTTTTTATTGTTCGCTCGCTGCTTGCATCGTGGAGTGTGTGTGTGTGTGTGTGTGCGAGGAGTGCGGGGAGTGTGTGTGCTTTTACGAGTATATATCTTTTGCTGTGTGTTGTGTTCTACTCGTTCTACCTATTATATTTCGATGTTTTTCGCGTCTGTCTCCAGCTATCGTCCTCCTTCTTCTCGCCCTCGTCCTCGCCGCCTCCTTCAGAAGTATTACAACGCGATATTTATTCTTGTGTGTCAGCTATAAAGGTGAAATTTACTGCGGAATGTCATTTAAAGTACAAACATTTTTTCGGCAATGCGAGTATTGCTCGTATTTGTGAGCCACGGTCACAGGACACACAGGACAATGACTGAATTTTGTGATAAACTTAGGAATATCCTGTTTATTATTATTAAAATTATTATAATTATTATATTTATTCTTATAATTCTTATTATTATTATTATTATTATTATTATTATTATTATTATTATTATTATTATTATTATTATTATTATTATTATTATTATTATTATTATTATTATTATTATTATTATTATTATTATTATTATTATTATTATTATTATTATTATTATTATTACAGCCATCGAGCATACCCGCTTGCCTTGATTGCGAGGTATCCCTTAACAAGGCCCGCATCCAAGCGGACCAAACGGTTTCCATGCACGCCAAATGAAGCCGTCGATGCCGCCGTCGGGCACGACACACACACACACATTCACACTCAAACACATGGAGTGAGCGAGAAGGCAGCATAAAGTGCGAGGGAGATGTCAGAGAGAGATAGAGAGAGAGTTCACAGTCGGTGGCAACAGTCACAGTTTTATTTTATAATCCTTTTCCTTTTTGGCCGTGCAAAATAGAATAAGACAAAAAGGCGAGCTGAACACAAAGGAAGCGAGAGCAGCGAGCTGAGCGCGACATTTGTTTGTCTGTCTCGCCTCCATGCCTCCTCTCCCACCACCACCTCCCGCATTCCCCCTCTCTGCTCTCTGCACTCTTCATTCGACGTTTCGGGTTTCGAGTTTCGCCTGTTTGTCATTATGTCCATGCTTCCGGATTATATTTTGGTAGGAATTTTGTTTATTTCCACGTCTTAACAGCTGTCGCCCAATGCAGTTGAACCACTCCGCCCCGTCCCGCCCCCGCCTCTCCCCACTTGACCCTTGCTGAGCGAACCGCAATCCCTTTAATTTCGTCAAGTGGCCTAATACCGTTCCACTAAGTGGGGCTAATCAGCCAGCCACAAGATTCACATCTCAAACGGATGTCGCCGCTTGTGTTTACAACGCGACCCCTTTTCCTGTCCCCCCATCTCTCTCTCTCTCTCTCTCTCTCTCTCTCTCTGCTGTAGAAATTAATTATTAAGGCATTTCAAGGCACTTAATATATTCGCCTTGATATCAAATAAACTATCTATTTCAAGCGACGCTTTTCATCGTTCCTCTTCCTCCTCCTCCTCCTCCTACTGCTTCTTCTCCTTGCTGTTCTGTGCTTGAGCTGTCTGCACCTTGTGGCGTGTGTTGAACACCTTTTAACGTGCCACAAATGGCACCAACTTCTTAGAAAGCCGCTCATTTAAAGCAACTGCTGAACTAGTTTGGATTGAGGCTTTAGCAACGGATTCACTTCAAACTCTGTTTGCTTTTGGTATATTTTGTGTTTTATGGTATATTTTGAACGTAGTAGATCCGTATACAAATTATAAGTAAAATTTTGTATTTTTTGTTATATTCATTTAATTTTCTTTAAGGTGCTAGCAAATCAATATACCAATTAAAGTCTTTGGTATATTTTAGTATTTGTTTGGTACACTAATTTGATTTGAGTTAGGATGCTTTAGTTGAGAATCTGGTATATTTTTTATTTTACGGTATATTTTAAATGTAGTATAGGCTTCGGTATATTTTAGTATTGTTGTATATTCATTTATGTTGTCTTAAAGATGAGTTGCTTGATAATCGGGTATATTTTGTATTTTATAGTATATTTTGAATGTAATAAATTAATATACGAATTATGGGCTTTGGTATATTTTAGTATATTATTTTGATTTGTTTACTTAATAATACTGCAATATTCTGCTATTATTGAAAGCGAGTAGCGACTGTTTAAAAGCTTGCATATTGTGGCTGAAACATTGTTATTAAATTGGCAAATAATACGTTTCAATTCAATCTGTGGCTTTAGAGTTACTAAGCAGAATCTGTAGCAATAAAAAAGAGAGAGTTAATAATTGGTATGCAAGATTTAAGCAGTGTTCATTACGTTTATACACATAGATATTCAAAGGAAGTAGCTTAATAACTCAGTTTTGTGAGTCTTATACATAGAACTAAACCTTTTCAATAAAAGGATAATAATCTTGTAATTTTAAAGGCCAATTTTCTTCTTCTTCTATAATTGAGCATACTTTCAGATGCATATAAGTATCTGTGGCAGTTGCAGCTTTAGTTAGTCACTAGCTGCCCCATTTGTATTTTCATATTTTTGCATTTATGTCAATCATTTCGCTGGTCGCTTTCTTAATTGCGTGCCTTTAATGACAGCGCTCCAATTAAAGCGGCGCCGATTGTCAAAACAGCGGCCAATGAAATGAGATCCCAGTCAGCGTTGCACTAAGAACGACAACAACAACAACAACAACGCACACACAGAGACACAGACACATACTTTAGCACAGTTGAAAGCTTCAATTTACCACCCATTGTGCCTTATGGCAACAGGCAAGAGGCAACAAGCCTCATGCCTCATGCCTCATGCCACATGCAGCTGAAGTCGAGAGTCGACTTTGGAGTCGCATTCAACGTTAAAGAAAGAGCAAACAGAGAGACGGCCAAAACATTTTTAATATGCAAAAGACGCACGCAGCGATCGCGCCACCTGTTGCATGGGGCACAAACGAGGAGCAGGATTAAAAGAGCGGGGCGACTGAAGAGACTCAACTGAGGCACGAAGACAACGACGACGACGAAGACGACGAAGCGTGGGATAAGCAAATTTCTTGATTTACGTTTTGTTGTTGCCAGCTGACAGGAATTGTGAGGAGTGGTGAGAAGTGAGGATAGCAGAGGGGAGTCGGCATACTGACAGCCCAGGAGGGGAAACTGGAAACTTGCTCGCTTTACAGTTTTACAGTTAAGCAAATCGCTTGAATTAATTGCGCGCGTGGCGCTGATAAGCAGCTGCCTGCCCAACTGCAACTTTCAATTAAGTCGTCGCACGTTGCAGGTTCCCTCACTCTCACTCTCTCTCCCTCTCTCTCTCTCTTTCTCTGCATACTTACGTTGCCTGTGGCAAATTGCGGACCCTCAAAACTGGCAAAAGTGGGGATCCTCTGATGTGTGCTCATGTTCCTGCCGCATGCCACATGCCTCATGCCGCATGCGTGCGTGCCACACACAAGGTGCGATATCTTCGACGAACGGCAGCCAAAAATGTGGCAAAAGTGCCAATCAGACGTACGGCAACTTGGCAAACTTCGACTACTGAGGTAGCACTTAAGCGCCCTCTATGGCAGCCGCAAGTGAACTAAAGATTGGCATTCCTTACCCAAGTTGAATATAGATAAAGTATGGATATAGCACATCTCTACTTAAAAAGTGTTGCATTCCGTAATGATTCTTGTTAATCCAGGAAATTAATTATTCAATTTGTTATCCATGAAAAGTAGCTTCATTTTCTTGAAACTTTGAAGCTGTATACTCAATTTATTGCCAGTATTCAAGTCTTAGCAAAAGTATTATTATACTCGTCGACCTCGTTGAAGAGATTGAAGATATCTGGGCCTACAAGAAACGTATGTAACAGGCAAATGAAGACTTCTCCGATCCCATAAAGTCGGATCTTAGTTTTTATGGTTAACAATCTAATATATTTTGTATACTATGGTATACATAATACACCAAAAACTGCGCAAGGCGGTGTTATATTCAAAGTATACTAAATTAATATACCACCAAAATACTAAAAGTCACATATGTGAGGTATTACGGCATACTATTGCATTCAAAACAAGTAAGAAAGCTACAGTCAAGTGTACTCGACTGTGAGATACCCGCTACCCATTTTGAATAAAAGCAATATATTTTAAGGTATTATTCTCAAAATATACCGATTATACTGCAAAAATACTAAAAATATACCAAATAGTATATTTGGTATATTGATATAGTACCGCATTTAAAATATACCATAGACGGCACAATATACCAGATTGTCGGCCAAAGCAACTCACACCCCTAGTAAGTAGGCGTTTTTGCCCATACAAAAGTATTTCTTTAATAACTTCGACAATTTCTATTTGATCGCAACCAAATTTTCAGGAATCATAACAACTATAGTTTTTATTATATATACCAAAATTCTACTCTAGCTTTAAAATTAAGCTTGTTATTCGTTTTTTTTTTTATTTGCGGGGGCGGAAGGGGGCGTGGCAAAAATTTGAAACAAACTTGATCTGCGTGCAAACATAACAAAAGCTGTCGAAAAAAAATTATAGCTCTATCTCTTATAGTTTCTGAGATCCAGTGTTTCATACGGACAGACGGACAGACACACAGACGGACAAACGGACATGGCTATATCGTCTCGGCTGTTCACCCTGATCAAGAATATATATACTTTATTGGGTCGGAGATGCCTCCTTCTACCTGTTACATACATTTCCTGCCGGCACAAAGTTATAATACCCTTCTACCCTATGGGTAGCGGGTATAATAAACATCAGCAATTGCCTTTATGAATTGTAGATTAACTTCCAAGCGAAAGCTATGTGTGATATTACGGCATACTATCGCATTTCCAAAGATACCACACAACAGAAAATATACCAAATTATCAATCGAAATAAAACTCAACATCAGCAGCTGAAGTTTGGCATATAAAATGTATTGTAGATTAACTTCCAAGCAAAAGCTTTGTGTGGTTTTACAGGATACTTTTTTTTATTCTAAAATATACCATACACAACAAAATATACCAAACAGTCAAAGCTAATAAAACCCAGCACAACATTTTATCTAAATTAACTATCAGATAATTTTTGAGAATCATTAGGTAAATGTTTTTAAAATGTAGTAATTTTTGGTATTAAAAAGAACAAATTTATCTATATTTTATGATTGTTTTTTGCTATAAATAGAAGTTTGACTAGGTACATGTAATGTTTGCATGTAACATAGTATGGTGACAGCAGCTCATGTAAAGCATTTGATTTACAAATAGAAAGTACTTCCTCTATAGTTTTTGTTGGCATAAATATATACAATCGATTTCTTCTATTGCGAGTTTGGTTGCCGAAGTGCAGCTAAAAAGCAGCAAACTTAAAGAGTTGTCCTTGAGCCATTCCACTTATCCTTTGACCTACATACGAGAGGAGGAACCGCAAGCCATAAAAGAGAAGAGCACGTTGTTGCCTCCAACAAAAGCTAAAAATACTTGGATGTTGTGGCTGTTGAATGTAAATGAGCTAAATTAACCAACTGACTGACTGACTGAATGGGTAACTGAGTGAATGACTGCCCGCTGGTTTTTTGGCCAGGTCTGAAGCTAATGACAACATAATTACTTTGCAAATCGGTGTATGAAATGCGCGCACCGAGATCGCTTTAATTGCGGCCAAAGTCGGACAGAGTCGAGTTGAAGTTGAAGTCGAGTGTGGAGGACTGGCAATGAATGGAGTTGGCCAACAAGAGTTGAATGTGGCCAACTGTGAATGTTGCCGCCCACGCGTCAAAGCAGCGGCAGCGACAACGTGCGTACTGCTTGCAACTTGCAACCGGCAACTTGCAACTTGCAACCGGCAACTGGCAACAACAACTGAGAGAACGCGGCCCAGTTAGCAGTAATTGCTGGCGCGTCGTGTTTTCGGACCACCAATGGATTGATTAACTACGTGTTCGATATTTCTTGCACCCCCTTCTTGCTCCCTGCTGCTGTGGCATGCAGCAGTCTTCCTCTCTCTCTCTCTCTGGGTGTGTGTCACTTGGTATTGATGATGTGGCTGGGGCAGCTTTTGAGGCTCGCGTCCAAATCAAATTTACTATAATGACCACTCAAATGGACAGCGAAATGGGCCATGCGGCGAGAGAAATAGGAAGTGCAGAGCCGAAGTTTCCCCCTCCCCAAATAGAAAGGCAAACGCAAGGAGCATACAGCATGTAAGCCAGCATCCAGCATCTCTCGAAGACGCCGCCAAGTGGGCGACGCCCAGCAGAGAGACTCAGAGAGAGAGAGAGGGAGAGAGAGAGGTGCAGAGGCAGAGACAGTGGGAGCTAAAACTAATGGTATACCCGACGGCAGTCGCAGTCCTGTTAAGTTCCTGCCACATTGACTGTGGCATGTGAATGAGGCACAAACTGTGGGCAGCCACAACATCTGCTGATGTCGTGGATTGTCATGGCTGCACTCACTTCCAGCGCCAGTCGATGCCTGATAGGGTATCGAATATCGACTATTGGACACGAGGTCAGCCAGCCAGCCTCATTAGAAACTGTCCACAGAAAGAGTGAGAGAGAGAGAGAGAGAGAGCATATGCTCTTTACGTGGACGTAAATCGAGTCTGCCAATCAAGGCAAGAGTCGCAAGCACTTTCAATGCACAGGTGATTGCCATCAATTGTACCTGCTGCGATTTGGCAAAATGCTTTTCATTTGAATAAGGACAAATCCTAGACTGCAAAGCAAATACATGTACATAAATGGATAAGCCATAATTGATGCTGCTGCAAATAAGCTTTGATTATGAGAAATTGAAGAAATTGCAGAAATTAATAACATTTTTCATTCAAGTATTGACAATTCGTTCTAAGCAAATATCTATGTAAAATACTAAGAAAGTTGAGTTTGTAAATAGGTTTTGAATATTAAGAACTATGTTAAGCGAGAAGGAAAGAAACTGCTTAAGAAAATTATGTATAAAGTTAATAAATAAATAATGAGAACAAGTCCCACTGGGTCTTCTTAGCAAATATATGTAAACCAGCCTTGAAATATTCGAGTACAATTATGATTGTGATTAATTTTATAATCGAAACAAAAGAATTATCAACGGCACTCGATTTCCCATAAAAGATAATTAACTGTTTTCCTACTGGGTCTTTTAAGGAAATATCTATGTAAAATACGAGGAAAGTTCAGGTTGCAAATTGGGTTTAATTGTGATTAATTCGATAATCGAGAGAGGAAGGAAAATGACCTTCAATGTTAATAAAACAATTTTAATTTTAGGAAATAAATTATTCTTATGTAAATAATGACAAATCCCACTAAGGAAATAGACGTAATCTAGCCTTTGAAACTTCGATTACAATTTAAATTGTGATTTCTTGATAAAGGAATAAACTGAATTGCTCACAAAAGTCAAGCAAGGCATTTAATTTACTATAAATGATAAATAACTGATTTCCTACTGGGGCTCCTAAGGAAATGTCTATACAAAAGCCATGGAATAGTCCTTGGGTTGTGAATAATTTTATAATCGAAAGATAAAAGGATTAGGTAAGTTGTGTGTACAAGTCAAGCAAAGTCAAATTTATTAACATATAAAAGACAAATGACTATTTTCCTACTGGGTTCCCTAATGAAATTGCTATGTAAAAGTCATGGTAAATTTTAGCACAAGAAAATTAGTTTTGCTTGTTAGATTTCTTTATTGCAATATATTTGCTTTTACAATCTATCAAAGTAAATTGTAGGAGAGGAATATGCTCAATATTGTTTAAACTATGAGAAATATGATAGATTTGATCATAATTCAATCTTAATATAAATATTCACATTCGGTTAACACATTATTTGATATGTCTCATATTAGTTTATTAAAAGTAATATATACAGTTACAAAATTACTAATAGCACCACATTTTGTATAAAATAACCAATTTCTAAGGTGGAAAATGTTTTCAAACTTATTTTGTTTATACTTTAGTTATCCCTTAATTAATTAAAGCTGAAGTTGAAAAATATAATTAGCCGTTTTTTTGTCGATGTTAGATAAACTGATAATTAAAATTAGAATAACATTTTTTCAATCCACGACATGCAATGGAGCAAGTTCTACCTCCAATTGAATTGATTCTCAAGTTAATCATATCAATGTTATTTAGCGACATTGTGTGCTGAATACTGAATAAAGTGTGAGGAGGTAGCATAGGGATGCAGATTTATAGCGATTAGATTAGTTATGCTCACCTAACCAGAAACCAACAACGATGATGACGTCGATGATGACGTTGTCGGTGGCTTGAAAAGGAAAGTGGGCGGCAATGGGAATGGAGAAGAAGCGGGGACTGAAGCGGGGAGTTAATGTGAGGTGCAGTGAGGTCAGGTGCATAATTATGGACAACGCTGCGGACAAGAGGAGGGGGAGGCAAGTGTTTTGCATACGTGGACGAAGTCGATTCAATGTCGGGGGAGAATCGCAACCGGAGTCGGAGTCAGAGTCGGGAGTTGGGAGTTGGGAGTCGGGTCTTTTGAGCGCGTTTCGCATAATTACGCGCAGACTCAATTCTAAGCTTAATTAAGATTATTACAGTAATACCAAGTGCAGGTAGAACCAAGGATGAGCACGAGAGGGGGAGGGCGTAAGGGGGCGGCATGAGTGTGTGGAGACGCGCAAAAATGCGTTCAGGCGGCCGTAACTAATAATCGCGGCCATGCAAAGCAGCTGAAAGAACTGTGGAAGATTGCTGCAGGCACAACGGTTGCCTCAAGCCAAACAGAGAGAGGGATAGTGAGGGAGACGAAGCTAGTCGAGCCTGGGATGAAGTTGAACCTGACAATCAGCACGCAATTGCGAAATGTTTTGCCTAATAGAATTTCTCGTGCGCGTTTCGCATGCAAATTCAATTTGAGAAATTGCTGGTAAATTATTAAAAAACAGAAAAAGAGGAGCGATGAACGATGAACAACATTTCATATTTGTGGAGTAAAAGAGTGTGCAGTCAGGCTGACAGCGACAGCGACAGCAGTTGCAGTTGCACTCTTTAATAGAAATAATTACAGCTGCCATCGGTTGTTGTTGCATGAAATGTTGCACGGCAACATGTTCGCAACATGCTGATTATCACACGCATTTAAATGGGCACCGTCATCGTCATCGTCATCGTCGCTTGCCACTTGCCACTTGCAACATTTACCTTTATGATCGCAACATGTTCGCACATCGTAATTTAGCCGCGGCCCGCTGCAACATGTCTCATAAATTTGATGGCCAATTATCGAAATTGCATTAGATGTGCGTAATTGCAGCAACTGGCCGCAGCAACAACAACAACAGCAACTTGCCACTTGCCACTGCCGCAGCTTAGACTAAGACAGCTATTGACTAGCAACACTGAGCGAAAATTCTGAAAGAGATCTCTATATCGATTTTTAAGATTAAGATTAAAATAAACAAGTTCAATTTTTTTAAATTATTGCTGACACAACACTTTATACTTCAATTTAGCTTAAATACTAAAATAATAAATAAACTATCTAACATTTGAAATACTTGTCTAAAGAAAATAATGCAGGAGAATATCAAAACTACATGTGAAAAAAGAAAAATATTTAGTCTTTTGAATTTATTTATTTCGTCTTCTGTATGTGAATAGTCAACACTAAAGTTAAGGCTTTCATTAGAGTTCAAGAAGAACAACTTTAAATCAATCAAAAATATGTAGTTTAATTTTACTAATTATTGAAATATATCGATTATGAGAAATTCAATCTCTACAAAAGCTAAAATGCGGTGAAACAACATTTTGTTTGACAATCTGGTATATTTAGTAGCTTGTGGTATATATTTTGAATATACTAGTATATCGATATACCAAAAATTAAACAACTACAATCTGGTATATTTTGTAGCTGATGGTATATATTTTAAATATATTAGTATATTGATATACCAAAAATTAAACAACTACAACCTGGTATATTTAGCAGCTTATGGTATATTTTGAATATACTAGTATATCGATATACCAAAAATTAAACAACTACAATCTGGTATATTTTGTAGCTGATGGTATATATTTTAAATATGTTAGTATATCGATATACCAACTATACATTTTGGTATATTTCAGTATATTTTCATAATAATCAGCTAACAGAGCAAAGTGTAGTACTAGTTGTGCTTATTAAATGTGTATATTAAGAGATGACTGACTGGTATTCAATAAATTTTTACATTTTACATTCATGATGCTTAAAATTTCGGAAAGTGTATATAATATTTTGTATATCGATATGCTATTATATTTAAAATATACCATAAGCTTAAAAATATACCAGATTGTCCACCTAAATATAGTTATTTTATTATTATTAACTCAATTACTTAAAGTGTTTGTATGATTATAAATGGATGAGTTTTAGTGAGTCTTTCATTCTATAATTTTCTTTTCCTTTAATACGAAATTCAAAACAATAAATAAATTTCCAAAATCGATCATTTCGCCAAGTGTAATACGCAATCTGTGGCAACAGAGCAACGCAGCGCAGCACATCTGCAACATGTGGCTGCCACACACGTACAGTGTCCATGTTCAATTAACACTTATGTAGGCCTCGAGTACAAAATGTGTGGCATGTTGTTGCGGCCGCAGTGGCAGTTGCAGTTGCAGTTGCAAGGCCAGTTGTTAGCTATTTTTGATTTCAAATTTACAGCCTGCTAATTGTATGCATCTCTTGAGGGGCACAATGAATGAATGGCCTCCTGGTCATGTGGAGGCTTGTGTCCTTAATCACATTCCCCGCTCCCACCTCCCAATCCAACTAAAGATTAGTTGGCAATTGGCCAATGAATCGACTACAGGTTCATCTTGTTTCGGCAGGTGAAAGGAAGCAACTGAATTGTGGAAAGCAACAACGATGTGGCTTAAAATATCATCAATGACTTTTGCTATAATAAATGTTGAATTTAAACATATTTGTAGCCAGAGTTGAAACTAGTTTACAGGGTATACACATAAAGCTTAGTTTTTCACAGGGCATTGGGCCGATCAGACATTTGTTTTGTTTGGATGTCGCTTCGCAATATCGCAGAGAGAATGAAGCGAACATCGTTTCGCTAGTTTATTCATTAGGTTCTGAGGAAAAACGTGTTTAATTTGTGACAAAACGTAACGAAATCTTTGCCAGTTGCCAGTTGCAACTTGCAACTCTTGTTGTCCGTCTCGGTGGCACACACACACACAAGCCTCATATCAGTGGCATCGCGCCAGAGGCATGGCGATGGGGCAATAAAAATTGCCAGCTGGGGGCAACCTTCAGCTCCATTTCTAGATTCAGCTTCAGCTCCTGCTGCTTCGCTCACATGTCAGCCAGGTCTTCTTCTTCTTCTTCTTCTTCAGCTTCAGCTTCTCTTCAACTTCATCTTCGAGTTCAGCATCAACTTCAAATTCAGGTTGGTGCGTAATGTAGCGTTGCACAAATTAAAACAGCAAACGAGCCTCGGATGGCTTGCAAACTTATAGCCCAAAACTGAAACTAAAGTTGAAACTAAAACTAAAGCTTCGACTCTACAAAGCAAAGGGGGCAGGAGAAGGGATTTCGATTGCGACTCCTTGTGGCTGCAACTTCGACCTGTTGCTGATGTCACGACGCGCATTGTCAAACAAGCAGCCAAAGCAAAAGCCAAAGCCAAAAGCAAAGTTGCCAACATTTTTGCCTGGCAGCAGCCAAATTGTAACATAAATAGACTTCAAGTTAGTTAGCCAAAAGGCTCCAAATGCGCATGCGCAGCGCCAACAGCAACAACAACAACATCAGCAACAACAACAGCAACTATGTTGTTACTGCTGCAGTTGTTGCTATTGCTGTTGCAGTTGTCGTCGTCGTCGTCGTCGTCGTCTCGTGGCGACCATGAAAAACGTGACATTTTTATGTTGCAAACTTTAAATCTTTCATATCAGAAAATGAAATGTTGCAATGCAATTGCCTACAACAACAGCGACAACAGCAGCAACAGCGCTGACTTTTTGTTGCGCGTGCGCTGCGCTGCTGTTGTTGACATTTCGCTGCTGTTGCTGCAGCAGCAACAATCCGAAGCACATGTGCGTCCTCTATGGACCAAATATTTCCAATGCAAGTCTATTTCAATAAGTATAGATATAACATAGATATAGATATAGATATAGATATAGATATAGATATAGATATAGATATAGATATAGATATAGATATAGATATAGATATAGATATAGATATAGATATAGATATAGATATAGATATAGATATAGATATAGATATAGATATAGATATAGATATAGATATAGATATAGATATAGATATAGATATAGATATAGATATAGATATAGATATAGATATAGATATAGATATAGATATAGATATAGATATAGATATAGATATAGATATAGATATAGATATAGATATAGATATAGATATAGATATAGATATAGATATAGATATAGATATAGATATAGATATAGATATAGATATAGATATAGATATAGATATAGATATAGATATAGATATAGATACAGATATAGATATAGATATAGATATAGATATAGATATAGATATAGATATAGATATAGATATAGATATAGATATAGATATAGATATAGATATAGATATAGATATAGATATAGATATAGATATAGATATAGATATAGATATAGATATAGATATAGATATAGATATAGATATAGATATAGATATAGATATAGATATAGATATAGATATAGATATAGATATAGATATAGATATAGATATAGATATAGATATAGATATAGATATAGATATAGATATAGATATAGATATAGATATAGATATAGATATAGATATAGATATAGATATAGATATAGATATAGATATAGATATAGATATAGATATAGATATAGATATAGATATAGATATAGATATAGATATAGATATAGATATAGATATAGATATAGATATAGATATAGATATAGATATAGATATAGATATAGATATAGATATAGATATAGATATAGATATAGATATAGATATAGATATAGATTTAGATATAGATATAGATTTAGATATAGATATATGTAGATATATAGATCTGATATATTTCGTAACACATGGTATACAGTATTTTGTATGTACTAGTATATCCATATACCAAATATACATTTTGGTATTTTCCGCATTGTTTTGTATATATACCAAATATATTTGCAATTTCTTGTCTACTTTCTTTGGCTTTGTTGCAGAATATTGTCACTGCTGTGGCTGTTGGCAGTTTTCTTGTTGTTGTTGATGATGTTGTTGTTGTTCTTGTTGTTGCGGGTGTGGCTTCTAATTTATGCGCGCGTTTTTGTTTATTGCGCCCTCAGTGCATGCATCCCCTGCAGCCACACTCTCGCCCTCACTCACTCACTCACTCATTCACCCTCTTCGATTTTGGGGCACATGCCTCCATCTGCTGCTGCTCCTGCCTTCATCAGTGAGTGCCTTGCACCTGCCTCTTGCCTCATGCCTCTTGCCTGTTGCCTCCTTTCCTCCCATTCCTCATTCACCATTACCCATGGCATGCGACAGGCAATCGCGAGCGGTCAGCAAACTGCGATGGCAACGCTGTTCGATTTTGGTTGGTCGATGCAACACAACACACACACACACAGACACCCTAACACACACCAATACACTTGCACACGCATGCAGATGCGCATCGTCGGCTGCCCACATATGTATGCTATACTTTCTTTCGTTTGCTCTCCCTCTCACACACACACACACACACACACACACAAAGCGGCAAAGGGAAATTCTTTTTAATTACACTCGCTTCTTTTACTTCTTGTTTCAGTATTTTTTCGCCCCCCGAATGCTCTGCATTTTTTGTTGTTTGCATTTTCTGCACTCTGTTTTGTTTTTGCCCAAGTCCAGAAAAATTCGATTTTGGTGTAGGCAGCGAAGAACAGCGCTCCAGAGCGCAGGACGAGAACGAGCACCAGAAGCAGAGAAGCGGAGGGGAGCAGCCAGGAGGAGGAAGCTACACTAGTTGTAGCTGCTCCTCTGCAGTGGCAATAATTCGATTAGTGTCCGTGTCTATTTTCAGGCTCGTGAGCGTAGGCGTTCCGCCAAAGCCCCAATCCCCAATCCCCAAACCCCGATCCCCAATCCCCAATGGCAAGCCGCGACCCCTTCTTCTGTTTCTTTCTCACCTCCCCCACACCCCGAAGCATGATGATGCTGTGCACTTTTATGCGGCGCCCAGCGCTTTAGAGTGTTGTGCTCTCTGCTGTTGTTTTTATTTCGTTTTTCGTCCTGCTTTTCTTTTTTTTTGTGTGCTGTCTCGTTGTCCTTGCTGTGTTGCATGCTGCGCTGCGCTGTGTGGCACGAAGCTGAAGCTGTAGTTGGAGCTGGTGCTGGGGGGCAGGACACCAACCGCGCCTGGACATTGGTCATCATTCATCAAAGTGAAATGTTGATTTAGTGCGCTGTGCGGCAGGAGGAGGAGGCAACATTGACCAGCCAGCCAACAGCTTGCCTGTTGCAAGCAGAGTGGGGCAGAGGCAGCTGGCCTGCATTTTGGTGGCTATCCTGGCGCCTGAGCCTCGTGGCGCCATTTTCCAGTGTGCTCCTTATCTGCCTCTTTGCTTTTTCCCTCCCTTCGCACATTTTCCACAGTTTTCCTCTATTTTTTTTGTATTTTTTTTCTGTTGTTGGCTCGTGTGTGATGAATTGATGCTGTTTATTCGACTGCAAACATAACCGGCATGTGCAACACAGCCAGCAACTAGCAACCAGCAGCCAACAGCCAACAGCCAGCAGCAGCCATTGGGATCTGCATCTTTTGATGCTTTGCTTTTCTTTTCTTCATTTCTTTTCCTTTACTTTGCGTTGCTATTCTTCATTTTTGTGTTTTTTTTACTCGATTTTTTTTGACGATGTTTTCTGCAGTTGCTGCTGCTGTTTTTCTTGTTCCTGTTGTGCTTTTTGATTAGCAAAAGGAAGCTACATAAAAAAAATGCAAAAATTAAAAAATATCCATTCAAGTGTGTGCGGGTGTGTGTGTATGTATGTGTGTATGTATGTGTGTGTGTGTGTGTGTGTGTGTAAGCAGGAACATGCAAATTCAAGTACAAAGTAAGTTTGGATAGTGAGTACTAAATACCCTGGAAATGAAAGTAAAGTGCACTGAGAAATTAGTCAATTTATAAAATCAAAGACATTCATCTTAAAAATTGTGTTTTTAAAATAAGAGTATTTACAAAAACAATTTTCAAAACGAAAAACAAAAAATTACTAGAGTTAGGTTTAAATCTTCAGTAATCCATCGAAATTTATATAAAATTGTTAAAAGCTTTCAACCTTTGCTTAAATCATATAGGGAACAAAACAAAAAATATTCAATGTAGAAAAACTTTATGCAGGAGCTTTCATAACTCTTTAGATCAACAGCAAAATAACAAGGAATAAAGTTAAGCATATTTTAAAAAAAATATCAAGTACACACAAAGTGAAAAGCATGCTAAAATCAAGAATAAAATCTTTAATCAAGATAGTATGATGACAAAATTGAACTAAGAAGGTTTATTCTTAAATCAAGATCTAAAGTATACAAAATATCCTTTTTTTATGTACAATAAAAAATCGAAATAATTAAATGCGAAAAATTGTGCTATTTGAAGTGGGTTTTTATTTTTATTATTTATAAATTATTTTCACAATATAAATAAATAGTAATATGCTTAGTTAATAAAAATAATAGATCAATTTAATATAGAAATACGATACTTATAAAATTGTTTAAAATTGTATTACTATCGTTATTAAGTTACCATTAATACCAACAATAGAAATACCAAAAATAGAATGCCAAAATTACAAATACTAAAAATATAATACCAAAAAATAAAAAAAAACAAACAAAATTAAGAATCCCAAAACTACTTTAATAAAACTCCAAACACAAACATATCGAAAATACAAAAAAAAAATACTAAAAATAAAAATACCACAATAATTAAAGTGTACAAGTAACTTCCTGTATTTTGTACCCTTCGAATTGATGGGTATTAAAAATTGCATTTTTTCGCAATGCAAAAAAAATTTCAGTTTGGTGCATGATTTTTTTTTTGCTTCTACTTTTTTGTTGCTTCGTTTTTTTGTGCTCCTCTGTTTCGAGAGTACTACCATATGAGTAGCATACATGTGGATGGCTGTGCTGATGCCGATGACGATGCTGATGCTGATGCTGTTGGCCAATCAAATAGCCGAGGCCCGCACAATCAGAGGGCGTGGCATGGGCGGCAATACGCTCCTAGGTTTAACAGAAACGCATGGCCATTCATATGTATGCCATATACTACTATTCTATATAGTAGTCGAGAATAGGTCGAGTTGGGTTTGGGTTCGCACATAAGACGCATCGTTACCAGGACAGCCTTTGAGAGTTCTCTAATGATTGAATTGCTGCTCCCACATTGATTTTTCTTTTAAGCCCGCTTACACCACTCCCCTCTCCACTCCTGTATCCCTTAGTCAGTCATGAGTTTTCTTTGACAAACGCTGTTCACTTTTTACTGTATTGCAGCATTCTCTCTAATTAACGCTCATGCCACGTTGTCAATGTTATTTGCCGCATTGCGAAGCGCAATTTTTTGCAAATCAATTCCGTTTGAAAACCTTTAGAGCTTAGAAAACATTTTCCTATGCAATCGATGCCTTTCATGCAACATAATTTAATGCAAATAAGGCGAAGAAATACAATATTTAGCTTATTTTTATTGATCTTGTTTTTAACATACAATATTATATTATAGAATATCTTATTTTAAATTCTAAGTTTTATATTTGCTGCCCATAACTATATAAAGTCGTGGTCCTGAAGGTTGTATACGATCACATACAAATTTGACTTTAAAAGATGCCTACTGGAATGAGGCCTGAGTTGATTTGGCTGTCGATTTGATATATTTTGTCCTCTGTGGTATATTTTGAGTTTGGTCATATGTCAATGTAGCAAATATATCCTTTTGGTACATTTTAGTATATTTGTGATATACTATTTTGGTATATTTTGAATACAGTACTACAACAATATACTGATAATACAACCTTTGGTATATTTTAGTATTTTGTAATATATAATTTTAGTATATTTTAATATAATACAATATCAATATACAAAATATAGCATTTGGTATATTTCAGCATTTTGTGGTATATTAATTTGATATATTTAAAATATATACAACAATATACCAATAATACAAAATTTTGTATTTTTTAGTATTATTGTGATATATCATCTTTGTATATTTTAATTTACTGAAATACCAATATACCAAATATATCATTTGGTATATTTCAGTATTTTTGTGGTATGTTAATTTGGTATATTTCGAATGTAATACTACAACAATATATCAATAATACAACCTTTGGTATATTTTAGTATTTTTGCAATGCATAATTTTTTGTAAATTTTAATATATTACAATAACAATATACCAAATATAGCCTTTGGTATATTTCAGTTGTTTTGTGGTATATTAATTTGGTATATTTTAAGAATAGTAAGCCATTGTTTTGTTTTTATTCGAAATGCGTAACGGGTATCTCACAGTCGAGCACACTCCTTTTAAAATTGTATAATATAATATTATATATTATGTTTCTTACATTTTCTTATCTTAATAACTCACGTGTAGTTTTTCAGTTCATATTATTTTACGAAGTAATAAAAATTTATTTTTTTTTTTGTTGTATTTATAAATAATTATTGAATGACTGAAAATACTATATGCAATGGAGAGCCAATAAAACTGGGGTCAACTTAAGGGAAGTCAACTGAAGTGATTACAAAAGTGTTCAAGTGACTGAGTCGATATTAATGAAAATGTTTCTTACATGTTTTTCTCTGTTTTAAACATTCTTACTTATATTTTTATACTATACTACTCATATTACTCTACTAAACAAAATAAATATTAAAATAGAAACAAATATTGATTGACTAATTGAAAATATGCAATGCGCACAGCCAATAAAAAATTGTACTCTAAATGATTATAAAAGTGTTCGATTGACTGAGTCGAGAGATTTGGCCGTTTTAAGTGGTTTATCTTGGTCATTTGGCCGGATCGAGATACTTTATAGATAGGCCACAATTCAATTTCGTTGCGGGCGCCATAAACTTGCAGCTTGCCAGTTGCAAGTTGCCAGTTGTGAGTTGCAAGTTGCAAGTTGAAGCGACGAAGCAAGCAATGCGAATGTCATTCGTTGCACTATTTTCTATCTCGCTTTGCAGCAGTTGCCCAGTGGTTGTTGTTGTTGTCGTCGATGTTGTTGTTGTTGTTGTTGTTATGCATTCCAATGCAATGGCAATGGCAATGGCCAAAACAGATTTTCTGCAGATTCTTTGGCCGAGACAAAAAGCGCAGGCGGGTGGGCGCCGTTGGCCTCAGAACGCGAAGAACGTAAAGCATAATAAAAAGTCGTGCCTTACGTGCAGTTGCTGTCCCCTCCCCCCACCTCCACCTACCGTCTCCTTCAACTTGCCACACTGCCTCACCTGCCCCTCAACTGCTGCTGCTGCTGCTGCTGCTGCTTGCCACCCGTTTAACCTACCCATTCTTAGCCAATCTCTTTGTGGCAACATGCAGCTGTTGTTGTTGTTGTTGTGGTTGCTGTTGCAGCAGCTATTGTTGTTGCTGTTGCTGTTATTTCGGTTACCGATAGACTCGAAGAAAACATTTCTGTTTCTTTTCTCTTTTTTTTTTTTGTTTTGTGGCCATGGCCAGCGCCGTTTGCCTATTTTATGAGCGTCTTAAGGGCACGCACGATTTTTGCGTTGCGCGTTTTAGTTTGCGGCCTGTGCGTTATGTGGCACTGATTACCGTTGCAGTTGTTGTTGTTGCAACCATTGTTGTTGCCTCGACTTCGACTTCGACTTCGACTGACTGACAGAGGTCAACTTAGCTGCAGCTTAGCTATGAACATTTTCGTAGGCGCCCAATGGCTGCGCTTAAAATTGAATTTAATTTATTTAAGCGGCTGCTTCGCTGCTGTGGCATCCACATCATCATCATCATCATCGCCATCATCATCATCGTCATGAAGCAGTTGCATCATCAACATCATCGAGAGTTCGAGCTATAGCTGACTTTAATTAGGTATTTGCCAGTTCTTTTGACAATACCAAAAGCTTGGACTCATCCTCAGCTGGGTCTTCTTCTACTTCTTCTTCTTTTTTTGCCTGCTACTGGCTGTGGCACAAACAGCTCAACAGCTGCCACAGTTGGCACACTCGCAACAACAACGCGTTGTGCTGGCAACAAATCCCAAGCAAATAAAAACGTGTCGCGACTGCAGTGAATCAAACAGCACACAAAATACACTAGACTTCTTTACTATTGAAAGCTTTTAATAAAAATTATTTCAAAATTATAATATCTCATTGAATAACCTATAAAAAGTAACAATTGTGAATAGCATTTGATTGACCTAAAGACTACAAATGAAAACCAATATCACGAATCAATTAAATTTAGTGCAGCTGAGATATATTTTGTGGAAATAATGTAAGTTTGAATATTATCGATCAACATAAAATAATCAACAGTCTTCTGTAAGCACTCTCATGTATGTACAAGTATGTTAAGCTATTATGTTAACATCTTCATTCCTTTTTTGTAATCATGAATATATAATATGTTAGAACAAGATTTATTGATTTTATTTTGAGTTTTAAAGTCTTAAAGGTGCTAGCCACGCGCTACTCTAAATAACCACTTAAAAATAAGTAAGAATTCTGAAGTATTAGGACAAGAAACGTTTTACTTTTAAGAAATTCTTTAAGAATTATAAATTGTTAAACTTATTTGCCCCTTTGTCACAGATATTACTTATTATCTTTAGATAATTAGATTGTAAATAAAATAAAATGAAAAATAAAAACTTATTTGCATTGCTTATATAAATATTTATTAGGATTTTGTTTCGTTTCTTAAGCGAGTAATATTCATGAAATGTTTACATAAGCATGGACAAGAAATAAATAACTCCTTTACTTATTTAAGTTAATATATTATATTTTTCAAGCCTTCTTGTACTCTTTATCTACACAGAAAGAAAAAACGTACTAAAACAAGTAAGAAAGCTACAGTCGAGTGTACTCGACTGTGAGATACCCGCTGCCCATTTTGAATAAAAGAAATATATTTTGCGGTATTTTCTCAAAATATACCAAATATACTGCATAAATACTAAAAATATACCGAATGGTATATTTGGTATATCGACATAGTACCGTATACATAATATACCATAGACGGCACAATATACCAGATTGTCAGCCAAAGCAACTCAGACCCCTAGTAAGTAGGCGTTTTTGCCCATACAAAAGTATTTCTTTAATAACTTCGACAATTTTTATCTGATCGCAACCAAAATCATAAATACTATAGTTATTATTATACCCGCTACCCATAGGGTAGAAGGGTATTATAACTTTGTGCCGGCAGGAAATGTATGTAACAGGTAGAAGGAGGCATCTCAGACCCTATAAAGTATATATATTCTTGATCAGCGTCAACAGCCGAGACGATCTAGCCATGTCCGTCTGTCCATCTGTGTGTCTGTCCGTCTGCCCGTATGAAACACTGGATCTCAGAGACTATAAGAGATAGAGCTATAATTTTTTTTCGACAGCATTTGTTATGTTTGCACGCCGATCAAGTTTGTTTCAAATTTTTGCCACGCCTCCTTCCGCCCCGCAAATCGGAACTCTAGCTTTAAAATTACGCTTGTTATTCGATTTTTGATTTATGATTTGCAGGGACGGAAGTGGGCGTGGCTAAAATTTAAAACAAACTTGATCTGCGTGCAAATATAACAAATGCTGTCAAACAAAATTATAGCTCTATCTCTTATAGTTTCTGAGATCCAGTGTTTCATACGGACAGACGGACAGACACACAGACACACAGACGGACAGACGGACATGGCTATATCGTCTCGGCTGTTGACGCTGATCAAAAATATATATACTTTATAGGGTCTGAGATGCCTCCTTCTACCTGTTACATACATTTCCTGCCGGCACAAAGTTATAATACCCTTCTACCCTATGGGTAGCGGGTATAATGATGAATAATTTATCAAGATGTTTTGTTTTTTGTTTTTATTATTATTATTATTATTATTATTATTATTATTATTATTATTATTATTATTATTATTATTATTATTATTATTATTATTATTATTATTATTATTATTATTATTATTATATTATACTTTTTCCTACATTCCAAATACTCTTCTTCTCGTTTCTCCTTCTCTAATACTCATCTTCTACTTAATAGAAAACCGGTACTCCAAAAGGAGACTGAACAATTTTGCAAGTAATTCAAAAGTGATAAAAATGCAGAAGATGCAAGCAAATGGCTAATATAAAGTGCATGACATATTTGATAGTTGTGGTTCATTGAATCGATTTCAATTGCAAGAGAAACAAGACTATGCGGTACAGTTGCTGCTAAAAGTCATGGACCATAGGGCTAAAGCAGACAAAAGCATCGAGAGTTGAGTTGAGTTGAGTTGAGTTGAGTTGAGGTGCAATGTTGTACGTACAACAAATGTGAATTTAGTTGCCACCAAAAAAAGCACACACACAGAGGGTAATGTCGGGGAGGGGGGACACAGTTGCTGTGATGTTGGCTGTTTGCCTGGCATTGTTGGTCCTTCGAGTATTCTTGTAATCCTGTCAGAGTGTGTACGTAACTTCCTCTCCCTCCCTCTGTCTCTTTATCGCTCTCTGTGTGTGTGTGTGTGTGTGTGTGTGGGAGCGAGAGTCCTTGCATTTTATTTTCGTTTATCATTTATTTACTACTCAATTTTTCTACTACTTTAGTCGCGCGGCTCCCTCGTTGGGGCCAGTTGATTTCGTATGCCAAGTAACGGCAGCTCAGTGCAGTTGCTGCTGCTGTTGCTGCTGTTGTTGCTGCTGTTGCTGTTGCTGCTGCAGCTGGTGCAACAGCAGCAAACAGCAGTAACTGCTGCTGCTTTCTCTCACGCGACTTTATCCTTCAAATGTCCTTGCGTGCGTTACAAAAAGCGCCTCTGCCTCCGCCTCCGCTTCCACACACACTGCCAACTTGCAACTGCCAACTGCCGACGACCATTTTACGTGCCCCGTGCCGTGGCAGCAACAGCAGCAGCAGCAGCAACAACAACAACAACGGCAGCTGTGGATTTTAATGGCTGCAGCGTCGCACGTCGAGAGTCCCAGCAGCCACACACACACACACATTCACAGCCTCCTTCAGACTCCGCCCCCTGCGTTGCCACAGCTTTTTAGCCGCATCCCTTGCAACATGCATTCGTGATGGCATCGGTGCTGTTGCTGTTGTTGCTGTTGCTGCTTCTGCTGTTGCTGCCTGCCTTTCTCGTCGCCATTTTAATTTCGCCTGCTGCACAACGTCGAATTTTCTAATCTTGTGCGGACTACGGCTCCCCAGTTGCCGACTCTCTCTCCCTCTCCCTCTATCTCCCTCTCTCTCTCCCACTCTCTCCCACTCTATCTCTTGTTGCTGGTAGCCGCAGCTTTTCGGCGCCAACAGCCAACAGCGTCCAGAGGTCGTTTAAAGGACTTTTGCCGCAGGCCTCGCTATGCGTTTCGGTCACCAGCAGCTGCAACATTGCCACCCAACGTTCTCCCACTTCCCTCCTCCTCCAGTTTGGCGGTGAGGTGACTGCAACCGCCAAGATGGATGACGTGTCAGCTGCAATTGATGATGCCAAGCAAATGGCGGCTAACAAAATGGCGACTACAACGGCAAACGGCAAACGGAAAACGACGAACGGCGCACACGGCGTATGAGTGACGCAAACGTGTACAATGCGCTGCCTGAACGTGCCACATGCAGCATTCGCATGTCCTTCCTGCTCCCATCTGATGACACACACACACACACACACACACACACACACTCGCACACATTAAGCAGCACATTCACTTCATGTGCATCGAGTTACTTGAATTCATCAGCCAATAAGGCTTAATATTGCTCGAAATTTCATCAAGCTACTTATTTTACAATCAACTATTTCGTTAGATGAAACTATTAAATGAATTTCATTAATTACATAAATATTTCAAGCATTTTATTATGGAAATTTGGCTTTAAGAACTTTTTTTTAAGACTAAAACCAAGTTTACAAAATTTAAGTAGTAATTTAAGTTTAGTATCAATTCAAAAGTTTTTAACGATCTTCATTTGTAGTCAATTCTTGTTGTTTCTTAAAACTTTAAACTCGAATTTTTAGTATAAAATACAGAGAATTCTAGTTTTGGGTTCAAACTCCATTCGCATCACATAAAATTTTTAGAAATTTTAATTGACATTTATTTAAATATTAACATAACTAAAAATATTATATATATACAAAAAGAGCAAACTAATGTTTAAGTTTAAATGAACAAATATTTCAATATTAATTGTTTACATTATTGCTTTCTTCTTACATTAAGAATACATAACATATATTCTTAAAATCAGAATTTGACCCTAAACACAATCGCATTTCAAGATAAGGTATTCTAAATTTACTAATAGAACTATGATCAAGATTGCAAGATTGTAATGCCCAAAATGTATTAAAATATGTAACCCTATAATATTATTTCTTTAATTTACTCAAGCATAGTATAGATAACAATAAAATCAAGAGTCTTTATGATTTCTGAATTTTATAAATGAGCTTGAAATAATACAATATGTGAAAAAACAGCTGCTACTATCGTTTCATAATTGCTTTCGTTTGCAATCTGGTATATTTTGAGCTCTACAGTATGTTTTTAATGTGGTAGTGTATATACCATATATATGTAGTTTGGTATATGGACAAATCCCACGTGTCGCACGCTACATTCGCACGATTTTAGCTAATGAAAATCAATTTTTTGGGTTTTTTTTTAAGATTTACCGTAAACTTTTGTTATGTGTTTAGAGAGAATTGAGAGTACTTTCGGAGGGTATAAGATTCAATTTCACTGGAGTCACTGTTTTGAAAATAAATAATAAAATTGTGACGTGTCGCACGCTACACCTAGTGGAAGTTAGTTTCAAAATTTTCATTTCAAACGCAATTTTTATCGAATTCTGCAAAATAAACCCTATGAAAGTTAATATCCTAAAGAAAGTTAAGAATATTAGAAGACAAAAACCGATCGTTTGGTCTTAATAATGTTTATAGATTTTTAGCAAAGCCGTAAACCCATTGTGTCGCACGCTACGTGTCGCACGCTACACTTTTTCCGCTGACATTAACATAAGACAAAAATCTTTTAATTTGAACTAAATATTATTTATTATATTCAGAAATGTGCTTCATAATTATTTCAACGTGATTTACTTTAGATTTGTATGTGAGCCCAAGCAGAGGCAAAAAATTATGAAGAATACAATAGGGATTTGAAGGTGTGCGCAGAGCACGAATTTAAGTAAAATTATGAAAATTATAAATAAAATTGGGTTTGATTCAAATTTGTGCATTTATAATGATCGAAATTTCTTTTTTGCTTTAAATTCTTAAAATGCCATATCTACTTTAATGTTCCATATAAAGAAAAATTACAAAATGTGAAATTTAAAAATTGGTCGCTGGTGGACTGTTTCTGGGATTTGCCCATATTTCAGAGTTTTATATTGTATTGAATTGGTATATTTTAGAATAACTATGGCTGTTGTAGTATATCAATATACCATTTACGGATTTTGGTATATTATAGCTGTTCATATCGGTATATTTCAGAATTACTTAGATTGACAATTTCGTGTATTTTCAATGTGGTAGTATACCAATATACCAAGTATGACTTTTTGTATATTTTAGCATTTTATAATATATTAAATTAATATATTTGACAATTACTTAGGTTGACAATTTCGTATATTACTAATATACCATAATTATAGCTTTTATATATATTTTTTATAGTTTAAAGTTTCCTTTTAAATTGGTATAGTTTAACAATAATACCGCACTTGGTTGCTTTTATTGAACATGGTATTTCACAGTCGAGTGCACTCGATTGAAATTTTCTTACTTGTTCATATTTAACGCGAAACTGCGGGCCAAACCGACTATAAATAGTATTTATTTGATATTTATATAAGTAAAACCGTCAGAATCCAATCACAAATTGCCAGCGTCGTTCAAAGTTGTTGTTGTTGTAGTTGTTGTGGTTGCTGTTGTTGTTGTTGCTGTTGTCGGAGTCTTGGCTGCGATAACATGCGGAAAGATTTGTTGTGCTTTGACCAACGTCTTGGACTTGAGCTGGACCTCAAACTAGACTTGCTCTCCATGTTGTTGCTGTTGTTGTAGTTGTTATTGTTGTCGTCGTTCCCGTTGTTGGCTGTACACTCAACATGGTGCCTTTTTTTGTGCTCGAGGCTCGAAGCCTGTGCCTTGCTCCGCTCCAGACTTCAACTGCGACTCCGACACCAACTCCAACTCCAACTCCAACTTCAACATCGACTCCAACTCCGTCTCCGTTTTCGTCTCGAAGTGCAACTTCAACGGCAAGTCGCAGCTCATGTTGTGCGCGCGTTTCACTCAGCTGGTGAGATTTGTGCCAACAGACAAGTGCGACATGATGTTATGTGTCAACAGCTTAATTCGCAGCGCGAGTCGCAAGTCGCAAGTTGCAAGTTGCGATTGCACCGCTTTACCTCGCTCTCGCTTGTGGCAACTTTTTGGACAGAGGGCAACCAAGCTGGATGAGCTCTGCTCGTCGTTGCATGTGCACCATGGTCATGTGGCATGTTGCCGTTGCCGTTGTCATTGCCGTTGCCAACGCTGTTGTCCGATTCCAATCTGAGGCAACCCAAATCCAACAGCAAACTAGACAAACGCACTCTCTGGTCATTCAATTATTTATTATTTTGACTATGCCAAGCCAATTGTTTCCCTCCTTCCCCTCCTCCTTCTCCTCCTCTTCATCCTCTCCAATCTGATGGAATCAGCTGCCAGCCAAAACAGGCCGATGAACAAAAAGTTAATTGCCTCAAATTCAAATAACTAAATCGCAAATACAAAAATGTGCTTGTGGAGTTCAATTAAACTCTTCTTGAACTAAAACTGAAAATAGTTTACTGCGCAAATAAAAGTATACATTTATGAATTTTAGTTGGATTTGAATCGATTTTTAAGCATTCACTAAGCCAGTTCTCATTATATTATTGAGAAAATATTTCAAATCATGTACGAAACATGAATTTTATTGACAAATATTAAACAAATTACTATTTATAATAATTTTTGATATCGATTCTTAAGTTGTTACTAAAGAAGTTATCATTAAGTCTTGTGTTAAACATTAATGATAATAACAATAATAAAATATCTTACTTTTTGAAAGAATAAGCCATCAATTAATGTTATTAATATTGATACAATCGCGGTAATATTATTAAGAGAAAGCAAATTAACTTTTAACAATCTTACAAATTTCATCGAAATGAAAATCAAATACTTAGTGTCTATATCTTTACTATTTCCTTTTAAACATATAGAGCTGAATGCGTTAATTAAATAATAAATAATATATGATAAATATTATAAGATTTTTGGTCTTAAAACTTTCAGATTTTCTACTTATATTAACAAGAATTTGGGTCTTTTATAAAATGTTCCTGAAATCAAGATATGTTTTCAAACATTAAGAATTTCATGTTCTTGACACACTTTTTAGACTAATATTCGTAGTACTATTAAAATATTTAATAAATAAATAAAAATAAACCTTATATTGGTACCTCAATAGATGTAACTTTTATAAACATAAACCTATAAAAATTTGGTAGAATTTGTATGGTAGAATATTGATGATTTATCATTAATTTATCAGTAGAATGTACTCGTATCATAGTAATATGGTTTATAAGCAATCGTAATCATACCCAACGAAAATACCCAACTAATCCTAATTCAGGACTTACGCGCAGTCCCCGTTATTGTAATTTCCCTTGTCACTTCGTTCTCGCTTGCGTCTATAAATAGAACAACGTTGAACTGCTGCGACTTCAGTTCATTACACACAATTGGCAACATTAAAGATCACAGCAGTCGTGGCCGAGTGGTTAAGGCGTCTGACTCGAAATCAGATTCCCTCTGGGAGCGTAGGTTCGAATCCTACCGGCTGCGAAAAATTATTTCACTTTTTTTAATTTCCATTTTTATCTAAATATATTGGAAAAACTGTTGAATATTATTTAAATTTTAGCATTAAGTATGTGTTTTTTTATTGGCATTACAAGTTAACTTATTTGAAATATAAATTTTATAGTAAATATTGTGTGATTCTTCTATTTGAACAATTTTTTTGAGTAAATATTTTATAGATTTTTAATCACATATTTAAAATTTAGTTCTATTTGTTGTAAATATTTGAGTAAATAATGCGATATAATGCTAGTTTTAGATAACTATTTGAAATTTATTCTTAATTTTTTGTAAATATTTAATATTGTTCATTCATATCGTATGAGACTAACTTAAATAACAATAGATGTACGAAAAAATTTTGTAATGAAGTGAAATTACCATAAAGCGTTCGATTATGACATTTTTAATTTGTTGAAGATTTTTTTTTTTTTAGCTTATTAGTAAAAGTGTAAGATTATTTTCTATTTTAATTTAATATTTATATTACGTACAATATTTTGATATTATTAGTATATACCAATTAAAGTATTCTTCATATTATATCTTCAATTTAAGGCATCGAATAAAAATGTAGTATTTAATTGAGATTTACATTCGATCACTGTGTTCGTTATTTTAATAAATTAAGTAATAAAATTACAACATTTTCACTTCCCCAATTAAAAATTCTTCTTTTATTAAACAAGAAATAAATTCATGATTTTTCAATCTCGTTTATTTGTTTGCTCAACAAATGGAAACTAATTCGTGTGCGCAACTGAATGTTTCCATCAATGAGATGAGCATTTAGGCTAATTAGTTGATCGTCTTTTTCCCACGCCCACGCAACGTGCAGATCGACTCAGAGTTGAAGTCGAAAGACAAGCGACAAGAGGCAAAGAGACAAAAGCGAACAAAAAACGAAGTCACACTTGTCTGACTCAGTGCTCAGCAGTGTTCAGTGTTCAGCTCTCTCGGGGAGCATGGGACGTCTGATCGAAATGATCTATGGACCGAGGCGCAGAGCGTCATGCTGTGGTGCAGTGCGGTGTGGTGCGGTGTGGTGTGGCTTGGGTCCACCAAATTTGGCAGTGCCAAAGCCACAAGGGGAGCAGAAATCAATGCACGCTACTTGCGCCCAAAAGGTATTGAAAGCCCCATAACGAAAAGCACTCACTGCAGCTCAGGAGACACACAGAGACTGCGACTGAGACTGAGACTGAGAAAATGAGAGCCACAATAAAACTCATAAATCAAATAAGACAAAAGACTCGAGGCGAACGCAGGGCTCTGGCTCTGTCTTCGTCTTCGTCCCAAGCACAGGACCAGGACATGTCTGTTCGACCACGAAAACGAAAGCTACACTCGTTGCCATGGCGTGCGTTCAAGCGAGAGGAGGCGGAGGAGGAGGCATGAGGTTGGGCCAGACGGACGGACAATCGCACTGGCAACGCAATATTGAGCACGACTGCGAACAATGGGAGCAAATAACTGGCAGGCATTCGACATAAGCCGAAGATGGAGATGAAAACTGCGGCTGCTGCAACTGCAACTGAGGCAGAGACTGAAACCGAAACTGCGACTGCAACAGCGAGTGCGAATGCGAATGCGACTCAAGGCACTGAGAGATGCCAGTCGAAGCTGAAGCTGAAGCTGAAGTAGAAGTAGAAGGAAAACCCAGAGACCGAAGACTGAAGACTTACAGCTTTAGACCGACCTCCGACCACCGAAGCAGCCGCAGGAATAGTCTGTGATTTTCAAGGTAAGACAAACTCAACAGCAACAGCAACAGTAACAGAAACAGATACAACAATAACTGCAACGTCTAGTAAATGTGTCGAATGGATGACATAACGCACTTTTAATACGCTTCAAATCTAAACAAATTAAATAAGAAAAATAATTTATTTAAATATGAAAAGTATGAAATATCAACATTATTATTAAATACAATAAAAACAGCGAGTGCTATCTTTTTTATACCTGCTATAAATTAAGAAAAGATTTAAATTCTTTGCCTAACACTCTGGTATATTTTGTATGGTATATGGTATATTTTCAATATAGTACTACATCAAAATACCAAATATAGTCTGTGGTATTTTAATTTGGTGTATTTTTAGAATATGGTTTCATTGAAAACTTTATTAATATACCAAATATAGCCTTTGGTATATTAATTTGATATATTTTCAATAAGGTTATATAAAATTATAACGATATACCAAATATGACCTTCGGTGTATTCATTTGGTATATTTAAAAATAAGGTTTCGGTAGAAAAATATACCGTTTTACCAAATGGAATCTTAAATATACCGAATATGGTATATTTTATATGAAATTTATACCGATATACTGAATTAAGTTTTTAATATATACAATTGGTATATTTCTGAAAACTATACCGATATAATAGTGATGTATATTAATTTGGTATATTTTCAGAAAATTATACCGATATACCAAATATACTAATGTATATACCATATATAGCCTTCGGTAATTAAATGAAAACTAAAAATCTCATTTTATACTTTATTTCAAACATTGTAAATTTCATAATTCATTTAAGTAAATAAATTCTTGTTAATAACAATGCATTTTTATTGAATATCGGACAAGCGCATTGAAAATTTCGAGTTGCTCGAAATTGAAGTGCAGCGAGTGGAGATTGAAAAGCCGCAGCAGTCACCAAAATGATGCACAAGTGTCGCCAGTTGCACACAGCTGAGGCAATGGTGCAACTGGAGCGCAGCAGCAGAGAGAGAGAGAGAGGCAGAGCAAGAGAGAGAGGGAGACACAAGATGAATTTCCAGCGTATTGCGTTGTTATTTTGGTCATGAGATCGTCCTCATAGTCAGCATTGCTGTTGCAGATGTTGTTGTTGTTGTTGTTGTTGTCGTCATCAGCGTCAGGCGGAGAGTCGCGCAAATATCTTAAAGCAGAACCTATCCAACTAGATATTTTTTGGGCGCTTCGTTACACAAAATCACGAAGCGAATCGTGCACGACTATTTTGCGTGAGTTGAGCGCATGATCAGCTGCAGCTCCAACTGCAGCAGCAGCAGCAGCATCAACCAGCAACCAGCAACATCAACAGCAGCGATGCGCCTTGGGCTGATGTTGCAGCTGCTAAGGTTCAAGTCGATCGCATTTTTATTAGCCCAAAACTGAAGCTGAATAAAAGAAACAAGAAATACACAAAAAAAACTCTCTTTAGTCGTCAATATCAATTTCAATTTCAGTCGCTGACCAATGCGGTGATTGGCACACGTCAACAACCAGCAGCAAGTGCAACAGCAACACCAACACCAACAGCAGCAACAGCAACAACTCTTCAAAGAGTCGAAAGTCACACGCTCTGACAAATTCCATTGCTGATCAGTCAAGTTGTTGCTGCTGCTGCTGTTGCAGCCAGAAGGTGGCAACTGTTTGCAAGTTTAACATAGCACGAAAAACTAATTTAAATTTAAATGTTAAATTCACGTAGCAAAATGCGAATTCACAGACTCGACTCGACTCAAGTCGAGTCAACTTGAGTTGAGTCGAGACATGTGTGAGACTTGTTTGTTGTTGTTGTTGTTTTTGTTGTTGTTGTGTCTGCGCTGTTGTGTGTGCTGTGTGTGTGTTATTGCTGACACTTGAACGCTTCAAAGGTTATCGCTGGCAATTAGCATGCCAACAGCAACAGCAACAGCATCAACTGCAACAGCAACAGCAGCAACGACAGCGACAGCGACAACAAACGAATTGACCCCAAACAACTTGTGTGCTCACGCCAACAACAATTGTTGTGCCACACGCCCCCACACACACACACACACACACACACACACACACACACACACACACACTCACACACACTCACACACATAAACTCTCTTACACACTATCATACCCACTAATAAAATACAACCATGTTTAGTATATAAATATATATATTATATAAGTAAAGCAACTTCTTGCTCATTAATTTTACAACAACAAAAATCTGCTAAAATCAAGAGAAAAGCTTAAATCAATAATATTTTATATCAAAATTGAACCAATATTAAATCAAGATCAAAATTCTACAAAAACGTTTAATTTTGCTAACAGCAAAAATACCAGAATCAAGAAAGCTACAGTGGAGAGTGCTCGAATTTGAAATACCCGTTGTTACCCGTTATTCTTTAAATATACCAAATTAATATGTTGCAAAAATACTAAAAAATACCGTAGAAAATTTGCACTTCCAATATTTCAAATTCTTGTTTTAAGAAACAGGAACAAAATTCTTAAATTTGAGAGATTTTAGATTAAAAAAAAGGTAGTTTTAATCTTAAAACAATAATTAGAGCATAAAATCTGAAATCATACAAAATTCTTATTTCAAGATTTCTTTGAACTCAAAATTTGCAATCTACTTTTCAATCTAGATTTGTTAATTATATTATATTTATAACTCTAGTAGAAATAGACCAAAATCATATAAATCTGTTTCCTTATTTTTGGTAGAAGTATTATTATTTCCTTCAATTATATTTTTTATTTGTTGACTTCAATTAAAGAATGGAGTTGAATTTTTAATACCTCTATACTTCTTTTTCTTTCCTTCTGCCTCTTTCCCTCCCTCTGATCCTTCTTCTGATCCCTTCTCTACTCCCCCATGTGCTCCTCCCAGTGTTCCTGTTTCTTCATCTGTCTGTGTTCCTCTTTCGACTCCCTTCCTCTGCCCCTCCTTCTATGCCTTCCTTTGCTTTAATCTCTGCCTTTTCCTTCCTCCCATCTGGCTGGACATTTATATCCTTTGACTGCAAATTGGCGACTCCTTCCTTCGGCATCTTGAGTCTCTTGGCATAGTAGCGACACAATTCGACGGTCAGGAAGCACTTTGTGCAGAATTTGTCCCTTCGAGTGATCGATGCCAATGTGGAGACGTCTTCAGGACTGTCTGAGGCATGCGCCTTCTTGTAGGCTACGAGAAATCTGACATCGTTGAAGTGTGGGTTCAAATACTATAAAGAATGCGTTGATGCAGAATTGTTCTTTGAATTCTATTCGAGGACAATGTGTTCACATTGATTATAATTAAAGTTAGGAAACTTACGGTAGAAGAACGCTTTGACATTGTAAAAATCTAAATTAAAAAGACAACAACTCTTATCAACTTATTTAATAATTGACAAGTGAAGCAAGGATAAAGAGATGTCAACAGATGTTTAGCATACTCGACAGAAACTATCGCTCTTGACACAACATTTATGTAATTCTTCAGAAAATAATTAAAGAAAATCTGGTAATCTGAAACAAATTTGTATGTATTGTTTTTCTGTTGAGAAGATCTATGGGATGATTCAATTCTTACGATTCATCAGTAATCAGTTGCTTCTCATTCAATTTAATGTAAAAATAGCTAATAAATACCAACGTTTTATGCAAATGTGGTCACACTTTTCAATAGAAACCTTGACTGCTGAATATGCCCATGCCTATTTGCTTTTTCAGTACTTATTCCATAAACGAGAAGTCATAAAACATTTTTAAACCTTTTGTATTTTGTCGGTATTAAAATTACCCTAAATTTGTCTAATTTTAAATATTATTGTTTTGTAAAACTAACTCTTAAGTACTTCTTAACTACCCATTTTCAAAAAAAAAGCGTATTAAAAAAAACTAAATGAATATACCAAAAAATACTAAATATTTATTTAGTATATCGATATAGTACTGAATTCAAAAATACTATGTTCAAAATTAGTACGATATACCAAATATATTCTTCGGTATATTGAATACCATAGAGTACAAAATATACCAAAATGACAATTTAGCACCGACACAAACAACCGTTCTTTTTTTCCTTATTTCACTATATGACATAAAATGCAGTTGATTTTATTGCAAATAAACCTACAATGTGGCGATATATTATTAATTTTTTACTATATTTTTCCAAAGATTACTTTAACTAAGAAACAATAAATACAAAAGTGCTGCAATTAGAAAACTAGTAACTTTGGAATTACTTTTTATACCCGCTATCCATTGGGTAGAAGGGTATTATAACTTTGTGCCGGCAGGAAATGTATGTAACAGGTAGAAGGAGGCATCTCCGACCCTATAAAGTATATATTCTTGATCAGCGTCAACAGCCGAGACGATATAGCCATGTCCGTCTGTCCGTCTGTGTGTCTGTCCGTCCGTCCGTATGAACACCTAGATCTCAGAGACTCTAAGAGATAGAACTATAATTTTTTTTTCGACAACATTTGTTATGTTTGCACGCAGATCAAGTTTGTTTCAAATTGTTGCCACGCCCCCTTCCGCCCCCGCAAATCAAAAAAATCGAATAACAAGCGTAATTTTAAAGCTAGGGTTACGGTATATAAAATAATTACTATAGTAGTTATGATTGCTGAAAATTTGGTTGCGATCAGATAAAAATTGTCGAAGTTATTAAAGAAATACTTTTGTATGGGCAAAAACGCCGACCTATGTTACTAGGGGTCTTAGTGTTTTTTTCTGACAATCTGATATATTGTGCCGTCTATGGTATATTTTGAATGCGGTACTATATCGATATACCAAATATACCATTTTGTATATTTTTTTAGTATTTTTGTAGTATATTTGATATATATTGAGAAATATACCGCAAAATACAATGCTTTTATTCAAAATGGGTAGCGGGTATCTCACAGTCGAGTACACTCGACTGTAGCTTTCTTACTTGTTAATTTTGTTGTTATCTGTCGCATATCTAAGTTCTTAGCTGTGTATATTATTATTGTATTTACTTAAAAGTTTTATTTCCTAACTGCAAAATGGAAATGTGGATGGATTTCGAGGGTTAGTTTGTGCTGTCAGAAAGGAAACACAAGTGATGTACAGTGTGGGGCTAATAAAAATAGTATCATGTTGCATGCAACAAGCAGTCAAAGAATGCCTGCAACAAGCACACAAAGACAAGTGCAGGCTGCCACAGCAACAACAACAACAACAACAACAAGGACAACATTGGTTAATGAACATAGGAAATTCGTTTACATTTGCCATTTGTGCGAATTAGACAAGGTTCTTTGTATCAGACCAACATGTTGTTGCTGTTGTTGTTCTTCTTGTTTTTGTTGTTGTTACTGTTTTATTACTGAAACTAACAACAACAAATGCAGCATCAACAGCGACAACGAAGACGACGACGACGACACATTGAAAAATTCGCTTGTCGACACAAATGAAATTTTCTACTACATTTCAACGGCTTTTTGTTGCATCATAGTGTTTTGTTTTTGTTTTTGGTTTCCTTTTTCGTTCCACCAGTTTTCTTTTTATAGTTTCTTATTATTATTTTAGTCAGACTTGTGCACTTCGGTAAGCTTAGCTACGATCTAGAGTTTGTCGGAATATTAAAATGAGATATAAAATATATTTTCTTTTTATCTTTCTCTATAAAGTGAGTTATAAAAATTTAATAAATTGTTAAAGTTCAAATAATAACTTAAGCAAGCATATTCATTTATAATTAAAAAGCGATAGTTGAAATTAAATAAGTTTATTTAAGAAGCAAATATTATGCAATTCATAAAAATTGACAGTGCAAAGAAATTTTGCTTGTTGTTTAAAACTCACATATTTTAAATTTGATTTATCTACTGAAATGTAAATCTACTTAATAAAATATATACTTTATTATAAATATACTAAACAAATTATATACTGTCGTGTGGATATATACTGTAACATAAAAATACCAAATAAAATATATACTGTTGTACATCACGATATATACTTTAGAATAAATATACTAAATAAATGTATGTACTATATAGATATATACTAAATAAAATATATACTGCTCTAAATAATACATACTGTAATATAAATATACTAAATGGAAAAACGATTTTTCATAACGTCATCAATACACAAATATGATTTTATCACATTAAAATTGCATCATTATTTATTTAGAATTACTTCCATGTGACACATCAAAATATACTATATCGATTTGTAGTATATTTTATTACTATATTATTGAATACTCCATATGAAATATATAAATATTGCTTACAGTATTTAAGGTTTAAGGCGAGTTGAAGCTTTAATTCACCAGAAAATCGATTCATCGATGCAATGCAAAGTTTCTTTTTGTTTTTATTTATTATTTATGTATTTTCTTTTTGTTTCTTTTTTTGGCAAGTGCATTCACGCTTCGGTGTGGCACAAAACACAAAAAAAAAAGACGTGTGGAAAAAGAAAGAGTTTTGCGCCTGCTTGCAAACTGCTGACTGAGCAGAAGAACAAAGCGAATTGCCAGCATGCAACAGCAGAAGCTGAAGCAGAAGCAGCAGCAGAAGCTTGGGTGCAGTATGGCCAGAGGTGCGGGTTGAGTTAGCTATGTGGGTAGTATGTGTATGTGAACATGGATGCTTCTATGCCTCCATGGCAGTGTCCACTGCAGTCAGTCTCTCTCTCTCTCTCTCACTCTCTGTCTCTCTCTTGCTCTGTCGTTTCTTTGTGTGTGCAAGTGCTTTCCACTTGATGTAACATTACTTTGAAATCTCTTTGCCTCACAGTAGCAGCATCCAAATGAAAAGCAAAGAGAAGATGTTCGCCTGAAAGAAGACGGCGCTCTGCGGAGGATGAAGATGAGGTTGAGGTACAAAAAAAAAGACGGAGGAGGAAATAATAGGTAAGGTGAGGAGGTCTTTTGGTCTAGAGCTACTCGGCTTAATTTTCGAGCCGACTCGCATCAATAGATTGTTGACCAAAAGCGCAGTGTGAGAAGTGTGGCAAGCAGTGGCAAGAAGAAGCTGCGGGACTGTCGAAGGGGGGGAAGGAGGGTCGCGGTCAACTGACCAAATGCCTTGTGCGGGGAGGGGAGGGAAGGGGAAGGCAAACGCTTCGCTGGACAATGAACAAGCGAAATTAGAGAATGTAAACAGCGCATTTTATCCTGCTCGTTGGCCCTGCAACAACACAAGCAACAACAACAACAACAACAACAACAGCAACAACTTTAGCTCTGACAGTGGCAAGTACAACAACAGTTTACATGCAGCGGAAACGTGCACCATTTTTCTTTTGGGTGGCAACCAAAGACGGCGCCAATTTTCAGCAGCTCAGTTGCAAGTTGCAACAGGCAGTTGACACGCCTATTTGCTTTGACAAACATTTAAGCAGGCGCTGAACAACAATTACAAGGCAATTGCCGACAGTCGACTGTTGCAAGTTGCAAGTTGCAACCTTTTGACACGATCCATTCATTGTCTCTTCTTCTTCTGCTGCTGCCACATAACATAGGTGTTTTCGGTGTTTTGTTCTCTGGCATTTTACTGACGTCATAACAGTAAATTAACACCGACTTGGCCACAACTAAATTGCGAACACAACCAACGCCAACAGCCAGCCAAAAGGCAACAACAACAACAACAGCAACAGCAACAACAACAACAGCAGCCAAGACCAGACAAGTAAATTGAATTTTTAAATGGAACTACTTCCCCAACTACCTACTTCTGTACTCCCTTCCTACCTACTTCTCGCTGCCGCCACCTGGCGAGCCGAACCCGAAATTACAAAATCCTTTTTCAGATTCCGAATGCGAATCGCATTGAAATCTGAATTGAGAAATGAGAAATGAGATGTGCTTGTCTCTCTTCACAAATGTGAGTGTGTGAGTGTGTGTGTGTGTTAAATGAGTGTATTCAAATTGCGAGAGTAGCTCAATCAACGCTTTAAAACAATTTACAACTCAAATGTTCAAGCTTTATTTCTTTACAAAATCGTATTTCTGTTTTCAATGGAATAAACGTTTAAATTGGTTAATCATTCTTTACTTTAAATTATATAAAACTTTATACACTGATCTCTGTTTTTAAATGAATTTACGTCTTTTACATTATATACATTTCATTCTAAAAAGAAATTAATCTATATGAAGCGTGGAATTTACAAGCGATTTTTATTTGGAATAAAACATAAAATATTATATAAGAGTTATTTAAACTACATAATTAGAATTTTTCTTATATGAATGAAAATAATCAATATTTATGTTGACAATCATAAATAAAACTATTTTTTAACATATGCCATTTTTTTTAAATTTAATTAAAAATAATAAATATTTATGTTGACAATCATAAAAATCAATAAATATAATCCTTATTACTAAAATCTTAAAATAAAACTTGTAATATCTATAATTAAAACAGCTTTTCCATTAAGGTAATTTCAAAAATGAAGTGAAGAACTATTAGTTTACTTAATTTCGCTTACTAATTTATCTTTAATAAAAAATTGTAAGAACGAAAAATCAATATTATTACATTTAGATGCCATATCGAATTTAGAAAATTAAATAAATTTAGAATTAAAAAAAAATTTTATTCAATTTCTTAAATCGATATGACATCTTGTTCTTATTAAAGAAAATTTAGTAAGCGAAACAAAGTTATCTAGTGCAATATTAAATTTATTTCTATGTGAAACAACATTTAAAACTTCACTTCAACAGTTAAATTTTATTGTCTGAATATTCTTAATTTCAGCGAGAATATTAAAGTTTCACTTATTTTGACTTTCACTTACTATTTAAATTTGTAAACATTAAAGCCTAAAAACTTCAAATGCCAGTGAATTAAAGTTCTTCGTAAAAAGCTTAATCAACATTCAAGCAAAAGATGTTATAAGTAGTTAAATTCAAGTGAAAAAAAAATCAATAAAGAAATGTTGTGCAAGTTATTCAATTCAAACTAGCTAAAAGCATGAATCAATAATTTACAAAAATGAAAATTTGAAAGTTTCTTAAAGCAAAAGAAATTAGTTAAAATGTGTGCTGCAAATCAAAAATTTACAAAAATGAAAGTTTCTTAAAGGAAGAGCAATTGCTAAATATAAATGTTATAAATCTTTAGTTTTCAATACCATTCAATTTTGCAACTTTTAAAGCTGTCTTCTGTCGATTAGCCTTCGATGTTGACCCAACTACTTATTGAGCCTGCCTCGCTCTTTCAAGTTCTCACATCTCACTTTTGTTATTTGTTGCTCCATCACAGTCGCAGTCCATCGTGCTGCTGTCTAGCTCGAGTTCGAGCTGTCTGCATACATATTTATATAAAGCGTTTTGCTAGACATAAATCCAACAAAACATTATATACAAACAAAGCACACATACACACAGAAAGGGAGAGAGAGAGAGTATGGCCAAAAACCCATTTGACTAGGCTGGCCAAGGACCATTGTTGAGCCTCCTCTCATGTGGAGCATTCCTGCTCCATTTCCTGCCACAATCTCACAACCCAACATTAAGTGTGCAAGTGTAGGTAATATGTCTAACGGTTTGTCGGTCCGCTGCCGCTTCATCAATTCAGCCAAAGCCATGTCCACATTTTGGTCCCAAAAACAAAGCAACAACAACTTGGAGATGGAGAAGTAACTGGATATGTGGAGATGGCAGCGACGGCGACGTTTTACATTTCCATTTGAATAATTTTGACATTTTCGTTGATGAATAACCGAAAACACATTGATAGATATATACGCTCAGCTGCCAATGCGTCGTATACGCAATATCTCAACCATAGAAAATTCATCTGCATTTTATAACATATTTATATCGAAAATGAATTATTTCATTTGTAGCTAACAGATTGTGTGTTTAGTTTGTGTGTCTTTTTTTAAGGACAATCTTTATGCAAGGTGTGGCTATACAAATGACAGGCACTGTGCGTTCACTCACTGTTTGCAGTCAAGTGTGTCAGCCTTTGACTGCTCGTGCAGTAGCATTCACAGATATGTTATGTAACTAAACTACTACGGCAATATATGTATATAGCATTTCATATGCTAGTTTGAGATACGTTCAGCTGCAGCTGCTGCAAAGGGGATATTTTATAGCCTAAGCCATCGTCACTTGAGCTACAAAGTCGCAACGTGGCAACGCAGTTCAATCGATTGTCTGAAGTGCTAAAAGGATATATTGCCAATGGCAACTCTTTAAAGTCAAAGACCATTTTTATTTTGCTCACATTTCAAGCGCTTCAATTAAATGAAAGTCCCAAGGAAATCTAAATAACATAATAGTTGCGGCTGTTGAAACAAATTTGAAGTCTACAAATGTAAAACACAAAATATTATATTGTATTCGAATTTATGAAGTTATTGCAGTATATTTTGTACTATTATTTTCTGTTGATTTAGTTTTGTTTTAATTGTAATTGCCTCCACAAATCGAACGAAATCAATTGATAATAATAATAATTTTAATGTAATAGTATATTGATATACCAAATATAGACGTTGGTCTATTATAGAATTTGTAGTATGCAAATTTGGTATATTTTAAAATTGATATATTAATTTAATTTGTCATAATAATCGCTCTTCGTCTAATTCGGTATATTTTAAGCGTTTTATTTTTCTATCTTGCCTTTTTTATTTTTGTTTAATTTTTTTTATAATAATCGTCCTTCATTAAATTTCGTATATTTTAGTTTATAAATTTGGTATATTTAAAGAATACTACCGCACTATTTTATTTTTATTTCTTACCTTTTTTGTCATTTCTTAATTAAATTTTTCTAATTCGGTACATTTTAGTATTTTTAGTATATACATTTGGTATATTTGAAGAATAATGCCGCATTGTTTTATATTTTACCTTTTGTATTATTTTTTAAATGGATTCGCTCTTCCTCTAATTCCGTATATTTTAGTATTTTTAGTATACAAATTCGGTATATTTTAAGAATTGTACTGTTTATTTTTATTTCTTACTTTTTTTTATTTATTTTTTTAATTTTCTTTAAATTAATCGTCCTTTGTTAAATTTCGTATATTTTAGTATTTTTAGTATATACATTTGGTATTTTTTAAGAATAATGCCGTATTATTTTATTATTATCTTTTTGTATTATTTTTTAAATTATTTCGCTCTTCCTCTAATTTGGTATATTTTAGTATTTTTAGTATACAAATTCGGTATATTTTACAAATAATACCATACTGTTTTCTTTTCATTTGTGATTTTTTTTGTTATATTATTTAGTTGAATTGTATTTCATTACATTTTTATATTTCATTTTATTATAACCGCTCTTCTAATCCAACTCCGCCACTCGTAATCGTTAGATTGGCTGCCAAATTGATGAATAGTTTAACAACAAGGTTAGGGGCACGGTAGCTAATCATTTTAGAGGCAGGTTAAATGTTGGCCAGCCTACTATCTGCGCCTATCGCTGTGTTGTGTCTTAAACGCAACGAGTCGGTCACAGTCTGTCTCATTAGTTAAGAGCGACACGCAGAGGGAAGTGACTGAAGGAGGAGAATCAGACTGGAACTGTGCCCTCTAGGCTACAGTCTGGGGCAACGGCTGCGTTTCCGTCGAACGTCGAACGCACTTTTAGCTCTCAGTTTGAGTTTGAGTTCGAGTTCGAGTCTGAGTCTGAGTCTGTGGCAATAACTTGAAGCACGCCAAAGTCATATTAATTTTAATGATATAATATGAAGAGACACGCTAAATTGTTTACAAGCCACGGGCTGGCCTCGCCAACCTGCGTTTGCAGCTCTGCCAACTTGCTGCTGGACTTCTCATTACCATTTTTAATTTTATTTTATTTAATTATACAGATGTTTATAGCTTCCGCCGATGCGTTGCATCTTCCAGAGCGCTAAACTGCGAACTAACACACACACACACTTGCACTTACACACTCACACACACCTATACTGGTAGAGGTAGGCCGTTTTCTAAATTATAAGTTAAGAGCTGATTACACGCACTATAAACGCTTTTTTTCGCGCCACAACCGCGCTTTCCTCTTTCCTCTTCCTCACCCTCTCTTTCACTCCTGTGGAGCCTCGGGGGCCGTTTAATTGATTGGCCGCTAGGTGGCTCGCCTGTGCTCAGTCTCTGTCTTCGTTTCCCTCTCTCTCTCTCTCTCTCTCTCTCTCTCTTGCATGCCTGGTTGGCATTATTTACTACCTCATTGTATGTTTACTGCTACTTATCAGCCCCGCTCTCTCTCTCTCTCTCTCTCTCTCTCCCTCTCTCCTCTTCTTGCCACATGTTGTTGCAGCGTCAACAGCACATTATACAAATTAATTATCGCTGCTTACTGCGCCTAAAACTCCGACTCTGACTCCGACTCCGACTCAACGAGGCCGCTTCGACTATATTTTACAATTACGTTCGTTGCAATTTGCTGTATGCCATTGTTGCAACTATATAATGGCCCCTCAATTTCATCATCTTGGCACTTCTGTGTGAAATTTATGACCTCTCCTCTGCCCCCCTGTTCCCTGTTCTTACTGTTCTCCTCGCTCCACGCCACTGCGTTGCAAAGTCATTTTCATTCATTTATACGCACACTTGACACTGCCATCGTAAATTAGTTAAAAACCAAGTATTACGATTGTGTTATCAGCCTCGACAAATTGCAACTCACATACTCCAACTTCTGTTTGCAACGAGCCACAAACAACATCAATGCATTTTTTACAGAGAGAAAAAACAAAGTACGAATCTTAAAATACGATTTTTGAAATCTTAAAATGCAAATTAAGCATACAAGTATTAAGATTTTCTCAACTTAATACACTGACATCAATATTTTAATTTTTACGATCGAATCGAGATTTACATTCTATTTTTTCTTTTTGTCTAGAATTAGACGAATGCTAAATTTTCTATATTTATTTCTGTTATTTCAAAAAATCGAATTTTTGGAGTGTAACATATAATCTTGATTTCCGAAATATGTTGCTTATTCTTAAGTATAAAATAGTCTTTATCTGCAAAGAGATAATTTAAAAATTCCATAAAAAAAACTTTATATTACCAAAAGTGCCCTCTTCTGTTAGGTTTTTATTGCTTTGCCAATCTGGTATATTTCGAATGTGGTCGGTATACTAAATATACACTTTGGTATATATTTAGTGTGATCGGTATACTAAATATATCTTTTGGTATATATTCAATGTGGTTAGTATACTAGATTTACATTTCGGTATATTTTTAATGTGTTCGGTATATTAAATATACATTTTGCTATGTTTTAAATGCGGTTGGTATACTAAATTTACATTTTGGTATATATTCAATGTAGTTAGTATACTAAATTAACACTTTGGTATATTTTCAATGTGGTCTGTATACTAAATTTACAATTTGGCATATTTTCAATGTGTTCGATATACTAAATATACATTTTTCTATATTTTCAATGTGGTCGGTATATTAAATATACTAAATGTATATTTTGGTATATATTCTTTCTTTCTATTTTGTTTCTCTTGACTAAACAATTTTGAGTGATGCGTTCACTTGGTTTAGGCTTTATTCAAAACAGAACTAACTCATCATAATTATTCGCATAAATTTTTCACACGAAGCAATCACCAAATAATTACTTTCAACTTATTGAGTTCTTTGTTGGCAGACTGCTGCATAATATACTTATATTTATAATTTTTACCACTTTGAATAAGAAATTTCATCTTAATAGCGAGACGATTAACAGCTAAATAGTTGAGTATCAAAGTATTGGTAGACTTGGTAGACTTCTTGAGCTAGAGGTAATCGAGTAAATGGTCATTTAATTGAAGTCAACAAGTTTGTGGACTTGTATATATGTTGCTGAATTATGTGGCAGCTATTTGTTGAGAGGAATGAACATTAATAACACGAGAGTAGAACTTAATTTGTGCATGGAATTGAGTTACTATGATAATGATCGTGTTTACATATGATCCCCCCCAAGCGAATGCAAGATGGTCGAAAGCCAAAGCAATCCATATAGACCATAGAGAAGCAGTAGCAACAGCCACAGCAACAGCATGCAAATAAGGCTGTAACTGAGACTCAGACTCAGACTGAGACTGAGACTGAGACTGAGACTGAGTTTGTGAGTTAGCTGGGGGGCATTGTTGCAGCCTAACACGACACAGACAAATGTTAATCCATTAAGGCGCTGTCAATGGCCAAATACGTCAACTCGAGTCGAGTCTCAGACTGTAGCTACTGTTTTTGGGCTAGAGTATTCTTTAGTTTATTTTTATATTTTGGTTTTTTTAGGTTTGCGTATTAAGCGCGAGCTGTAACTTAATTGGCCAACGGCTCAGCCAGCGGGCAGCTGGTCAAGTGCATTGACTTTGGCTGCGGATTTGAGACAAATGGAGAGCTGCAACAGCAACCGGAGAAGGAACAGCAAATTGGCAATCAGCTGCGTGCGGCGAAGGCAGGTGTTGGCCAACTCTCATCTTCTTGGCCAAGCCAAGGCAACAACTTAATAATGGCAATGAGAAAATGCTTTGCTGTTGCGTTTAGCGCGTGCCATGAGCATTTTTAAGTGCCTGCTCATTAATCGTAATCGGCAGGCAGCTACTACGACTACGACTACGATTACGTTAGCTCTGGCTGAGCCCTGAGGCAGCGAGGGGCGAGTTGACAAAAAGCCAAGAGATCAGCGAGTTGAGTGGAGTTGAGCTGAGCTGAAGAAGCGAGAGCAAAGCGAACAAAGTTGGCCTGCAGCCACGTTTGTCTAATTGGGAACTGGAAAAGTGGAAAACTGGCGCAGCGCAGTGGTTACGCCTCTTTGTCATTTGTCAGCGTTCGTTTTTAGGTGTAAATATGTTAATGAGTGTGAATAATTTCCAAGAATTTCCTGTGCGAGTCCAAGTGCGAGTCGAACTTAATTGCAATTGCCATGTGTGCTCTGCTTTGCGTTCTGCTCTACTCTCTGGCACACATGGCGTATGACGTATGCCAACGATTAATTTCGCCGCTATGCGTAATCAAGTCGAAAATTTATTGAAGTTGCAATAATTGCGCCATGCGCCATCATCACTCTTCTAAGTCCTTAGACATCCCCATCCTCATCGTGTTCATCGCATTGCGTTGCTCTGCCAGCCAGCCAAATGCCTAAACGTGCTCATTAGAAAGCCTTTCGCCTGCGTGCCTCTGATTTCAGGCCACAAACGCAACGCAGCATGCCAATGCATTGGCAAAGGCGCAACACACACACACACACACACACACACAGATGCTCAAGACATCGACAGCGCGGTAATGGAGACCAAAGAAGATGCCAACGACGCGGAACAAGGATAAAGCATCAAAGTCAGTCAGTTACCCACAGAATGCACTGACAGAAATCAAAGCAAATCGGAGACAGCTATTTTATATTTGATTTTCATTATCCGTTTCCACATAAATTGCACAGAATCGATTTTAAGGTATATATTCTAAATAAATATATTTTAATATATACAATGAACTTACATTTTAACTACATTTTAGCATTTAGCATTTAAGAGACAGAGAGAGTTAAGATCAAGTGTGACCATACAACAATGTAAAGGATATTTTAAACTTTACTATACTATAAAATATGGCCACACTTACAGTTGTGAACTTTAAAATAGCAGTGCTAGCGACCTTTGCGTTTAAATCTGAAAAATACTATTATAAACACAATTTCTATTTTTGAAATTTGTCTAATTCAATATTTTACACCACTTCAAAATATATGAAATAAAATATAATACTAATGCTATGCGAAACTTTAACAAGACTAAAATGCAGAAAATTATTGGAAAAAACGAAAGTCTCTAAAGATATCCAACTTTTTTGAGTTCAACTTTGTCAAATAGATGAAGTTAAGAGATTCAAAAATTGTAAAATTTTCGGACTAAAGTTGTTAATTGAATGTCTTGTTGCAGGCCGACGGACGGAAGGCAGGATGAAAAACTCAAATTAATAGAGAAATTTAGCTTGTAAATATGCTTTAATTTCAGAATAGATTATAAAAGATATGGAAACAAATTTCTTCTAATTCTAATTCAAAGGAATCTAACAAAAGGTAACTACTGAATAAGTTTATTGGAAAAACTTATAAAAGTCGCAATAAGTCGCCTTAATGATCGATGGAAGTGTAGAAGAACCTTTAGTTGGTATTGCGGTGGAAGGTTGGATATCAGGGAAAACAATAAGGCAAATAAGTAGAAAAATTCAACAGAGAGACCGATTTTAATTAGTATGTAAGCTATAAAAGTAATGCCACTAAATTTCTATAGTTCTAAATCAATTATCGATTGCTCAACAAAGCAACCTTTAGCTAGTATTACAGTCTCTCTATACTATGACAAATTAGTAAATTCAACGGAGAGATAAATATTAATTTGTTATAAAAAGTAATGCCTCAAAATTTCGATGAAGTAACCTTCAGCTGGTAATACACGCTTCCGGCAGGAAGTTGGATATCTTAATAAAGAGACAAATTTGTAATTGTGTCTAGGCTATAATAGAAATTGAACATAATTTCGATAGTTCTAATCAACCCCTGATTTGGCTATAGAGCAACCTTTAGGAGAAGGTCGGATAAAATGCAAATTAATAAAGAAAGGCAATATTGAAAAGAGTGTCTACGCTATAAAAGTAATGCTACTAAATTATTGTATTATGCTATACCGGTGAAAGGTCGGAGTTGAAAGCAGACTGAAGCACGGAAATAAAAATGCAAATTAATAGAGAAAGTTAATAAAGAGACAAATTTGTATTTGTATTATTTCAAATGCTAGCAAATTCATTATTATAAATTTATATTTTAAACGACGGACAGACGAAAGACGGAGTTTAAGAAATGGCAGCTTATTTTATTAGGGAACACTTGAGAAGTTGGAATTGATGTCAATAATTGCCGATGTAATTTGCAGTGCATCGACGGGGCTGTCGCTCAACCTTCAGCTGATATTGCGCCCCTTTTTCGCAGCCCATTTGGTTTTTGCGGCCTAACGGTGGGAGGTCGAAGGACGAAAGACGAAGGAGGAAGTCGGAGTCAGAGTCGGAGGACAGAGTCAGAGTCGGATATGAGGAACACACTCGTAAGTCGCGCACGTCATGTTTCATGCATGAATTGTAGCATAACTTTTGTTGTTCTTGTGCAATCGAGTCAAGTGGCGCACAGCCGCGTTAAAATATGCCGCGATTTGTGTTAAGGGCTGTCAATCAAGCCAAGACTTCGAAAGCCAGTCAGCCAGCCAGCCAACGACAGCAATAGGAAGCAAAACCAAAATTAGAATCAACACCAGCAGCAATACAAATCTGCAGCAGACAGAAAGAGATAGAGAGACTAAGCAAGAGAGAGAGAAAGAGAGAGATGACAGTTTGGGAGGGAATTGCGTGTGGTTGCCTTTGACACAGCTTTTTGAGCCACGGCTTTAAACCCGCTGCATTGACTTTAAAATTACTTAAAACCAAATGCTCAACTTTACAAATCTTGAGTTTGAGAACTTTTCAATCTGAAAAGAAGTGTTCAAAACAAGATTTCCATCTTCAATTGAAATAGCCAAATCTTTTTACAAGAACGAGTCAAACTCAAACTATATTTGAGAGTTGTTCATAATATTGAAAAGAAGTAAGAAAGCTACAGTCGAGAGTGCTCGAATAAAAGCAAAATATTGCGGTATTATTCTCAAAATATGTCCAGAAAATATACCACAAAAATACAGAAAATATACTAAATGGTATACTTTTTATATTGATATGGTACTACATGCAAGAATAAAAGCAAAATATTGCGGTATTATTCTCAAAATATACCAAGATAATACAACAAATAATACAACAAAAATACTGAAAATATACTAAATGGTATACTGTGTATATTAATATGGTACTACATGCAAGAATAAAAGCATAATATTGCGGTATTAATCTCAAAATATTCCAAAATAATATACAACAAAAATACTGAAAATATACTAAATGGTATACTGTGTATATTAATATGGTACTACACGCAAGATTAAAAGCATAATATTGCGGTATTAATCTCAAAATATTCCAAAATGATATACCAACGAAATACTAAGAATGTACCAAATTGTATATTTGGTATATTGATATGGTACTACAATCAAGATATACTACATAGAGTTCCAGCCAAGGCAACTAAGATCCATGGTAAATTAGCGTTTATACCCATGCAAACGTATTTCTTTAATTTATTTATTTATTTTCATGTTAATTATTATACCAAATGATATAATATAATAACTAAAAGAAGGGAGTGCTAGCTACTAAGGCCATCGACTCTATTTCTTTAATAACTTCGACTATTTTTAACTGATTACCAACCTAATTTTCAGGAATCACAACTACTATTGATATTATTGTATATACCAAAATTCCGTCTGTCTGTCTGTCTGTCCGTCCGTCCGTATGAACAGCTATATCTCAGAGATGATAAGAGATAGAAATCTCATTTTTTGTCCACAGCATTTGTTATTTATATTATTTCATTCTTTAGTTGAGTCAACTGTTGTATTATCGTATAACGATATTTAATTCCGATTATTAGTATTCTTAGATTATGAATTATTGTAGAATTCGAATCGATTTTCAAGAAAGTATCTGCTGGATTCAATTTTGACATAATTTGAGCGCAAATTTAAATTGTTCTAGCACAATGTTTGCGGTGCAGAATTTCAGCACGAAATGTGTAAACAAAAGGCGAAATTTCTTGAAGATATTCCCGGAATAAGCGCTGTTAATTACACTTATTTATGGCTGCTAATCATAAGATAAATATATTTTGGGCATTTCTTTCGGGGGATGCAATTTGTATTTGGTAGCGATAAAAATTTAACGGTTGTTTGAGCAAAAACGCTTCGAATAAGTTTCACACAAACAAGGCGGCGACTCGTTTCCCCTCTCAACTCAGTCACCGAGTCAGTCAGTCAGTCAGCTAGTCAGTGAGGCAGCATGCAACATGGCCTCGAGGCAGTTTGTGTGGAGTGTCTGGAGTGCGCAACCTGGCGTTTAATTTATTGCAACAAAGTGGTCAAAAGAGTGAGAGAGAGTGAAATTAAAACAATTGCATAGTTTGCATAATTTTTGTAAACAAAGTGGTGGCAAAGACGTCGCCATGCCACACCATGTGGCAGCAAACAGAGGCACTTGCAATTGTTGAAGCTGCCAAGAAACGCGCCAAAGTGCGGATTAAGCGTTGAACCCTTTATGGGGCTTAAGCTGACTTTAAGCTTCGCTGATTTGAGTAGTGAGCAAAGGGATAGAGAGGGGTGGGGGAAGAGGGGGAGGGGGTGACACACACCTTTGCCCAGCAGCGCGCTGTTTAGGCGGAAGTGCAACAGCAGCAACAACAACCGCAACGAAGTCAACATCTCTCAAATGCAAAGGCAATCGATTGCCAAATTGCCTTCATTTCTTTCTGTGTATTTGTATGTGTGTGTGTTGGTGTGTGTGTGTGTGTGTAGTGTAGTGTTGCAGTTATTCAATTTTAGCCATTTTATCGCTGCGACACGGAAAACCTTTTAAACAACACAACAAACCCAACACACACTGAACAGTGGGTGGCTGCTGGGCAAAGCCCTCAAAGTTATCAGCTGTTATCGATAGGCGAGCAAGCGAGACGACGCCACAAAGCAAGAGAAAGAGAGAGGTAGAGAGCGAGTGTAAGAGTAAGCAGTTGAGTCAGCAGGCTGAGAGTTAGACAGTTAGTCAGGCATGCATGCATACATAATTGCCAACCAACAACCAGCAACCAGCGACAGTTCAATTTCAACGGAGACAACAAAATCTGTGAATCAAAACTGCAAGTCGAACTCGAAATACTCTACTCAACAGAAGCTGCAGCTGCTCTTCAGGAGAAAGTTCTAATGCCAAGCTCAAATTCTGGCTAAGGTTAATCTATTTATTTATTAAAAAGGTATTATAAAGTTGTGCCTATTGGAAATTTATGTAACAGACAGGAAGAGTCATCTCCGACCCCATTTAGTATATATATTCTTGATCAGCGTCAACAGTTGAGATGATATAGCCATGTCCGTCTGTCTGTCCGTCCTTCCATTTGAACATCTTTATCCAGAGACTATAAAAGATAGAGATAAATCAAGTTTGTTTTATAGTTTTGCCACGCCCACTTCAGCCCCCGCAAACGGCATAGCAAGAGCCATACATGCATATAATAACAGTACTACAGTATTTATGATACCTGAAAATTTGGTTGCAATTAGACAAAAGTTATTTAAGATATTCTTTTGTATGGGAATAAAACAACTATTTACTGCGGGGCTTTGGCTGACAATCTGGTATATTTCTCACTGTATGATATATTTTTAATGAAGTAACATCAATATAATCAATATATTTTATAGTATTTTTATACCATTTTTGTGGTATATTAATTTAGTATATTTTAAATTTAATACCACACTGTTTTGCTATATTCATTGAGTGTAGCCTTCTGTAGCTGTAATATTTATTATTATCCATGTCCGTCTGCCTGTCCGTCCGTTTGAACATCTTCATCCAGAGACTATAAAATATAGAGATAATCCAAGTTTTTTTTTATAGTTTTGCCGACTTCAGCCTCCGCAAATCGCATAGCAAGAGCCGATTTTGTGTACATATAATAACAGTACTACAGGATTTATGATTCTTGAAAACAATCTTGATATTGAATTAGTTATTCCACTACACAAAATAAATTAGTGTTGCATCATTCATGAAGAAATTCCTTCTTCTATAAAGTGAGCAAACTAAATAAGTTCATCGTCATCGATTTCGTAGAAATATACAAATTAATATATTCGTAAGGGTATCTGCCAGGAACGAACGAAACAAACTGCTCTGCTGTCAATCATTTGATATAGTTAGTTTTAGGCTTGAAGTAGAAAACTGTGTTGAATTTCTTAATTATGCCAAAAGTACAGATCAATGTAATAACGAATCGGAGGTTTGTAAAGGCAATACTTTATACCTACAAAGAGAGAACAAAATTTAAATTGAAAATTCTTAATTTAATTTGATTAAAAAAGAAAACAATCTTGAAATAGGATTTATAAATGGCAAAAATCTTAAATCACGATAAGATTATACAAAGATTTGATGATTTTGCATTTCAAGATAAAAAACATCTTATTTTAAGATTAAAATATATATTGAATATATTTTATATTAGATTGAAAATAAGATTGCGAATCTTCATTTAAGAACTTGAGTGAAATTCTAATTTCTCTGCTTTCTTAACTAAATGTTTGATGTTGAACTTGTTTATTTCGCTTTATTATACCCGCTACCCATAGGGTAGAAGGGTATTATAACTTTGTGCCGGCAGGAAATGTATGTAACAGGTAGAAGGAGGCATCGCCGACCCTATAAAGTATATATATTCTTGATCAGCGTCAACAGCCGAGACGATATAGCCATGTCCGTCTGTCCGTCTGTCCGTATGAAACACTGGATCTCAGAGACTATAAGAGATAGAGCTATAATTTTTTTTCGACAGCATTTGTTATGTTTGCACGCAGATCAAGTTTGTTTCAAATTTTTGCCACGCCCACTTCCGCCCCCGCAAATCAAAAAAATCGAATAACAAGCGTAATTTTAAAGCTATATATACAATAATAATTATAGTATTTATGACTTCTGAAAGTTTGGTTGCGATCAGAAAAAAATTATCGAAGTTATTAAAGAAATACTTTTGTATGGGCAAAAACGCCTACTTACTAGGGGTCTCAGTTGCTTTGGCTGACAATCTGGTATATTGTGCCGTCTATGGTATATTTTGGATACGGTACTATGTCGATATACCAAATATACCATTCGGTATATTTTTAGTATTTTTGCTGTGTATTTGGTATATTTTGAGAAAATACCGCAAAATATATTTCTTTTATTCAAAATGGGTAGCGGGTATCTCACAGTCGAGTACACTCGACTGTAGCTTTCTTACTTGTTTTTTTTTGAAATAGTGCTGTTTAATTATTTTTTGGTATCTTGAATACTTATATGATATAAAAAAATTTTGATAAAATTTTTTGGGAATACCCCTAATTTTTTGCGCGCTTTTAAAATCAGCTGTTCAGTGTCGTTTTGTTTTAGACAAAAAACCCGCGAAAATTTTGACGACTTGCAGCTCGTAAATCAATTGAACCAAACATTAAAAGTTAAAAGTGTGTAAATGGAAAATAAAGGTCAAGGTATGTAAATTAATAGTTACTAAAAGTTTTTCTATATTTCTAAATGTTTGTGTTGTTTTGACAAATGTGTTGCAAATGTGTTGTTCTAGCTTGTTCTAACAAAAGTACATGTGTTCTGTGAAGCTTTTCTTTTAAGTGCCTCAAAGTGTCTACTTTGCCGACGATGAAAATCCAAGGATCGGAAATGGCTTTGTGGTGCACTCTATCGATGGCACAAATGCGATATTCCGGGCCGACGAAGGCGTTCTGCCGAGGGCAGGTTATGGTGCAGCATATGTGTCGCATCAGCATTTTATGTACGTGATTGGTGGCACATTGAACTCAATCCCCGTATGCGACGTGCATCGCTACGATTTCCGCAAGAGGCTGTGGCAGGTGCTCTACAAAAGTGATCTGAACAATCTCTTCTTTCTCGACTTTCCCAAGGGATGCTTTGGCCACCAAGTGATCACCGATGGCAAGTTCATCTATTGTCTAGGCGGCGGCGACATTAATATGCAATTGCACGACTTCAAGCACATTCTCACCTTCAATCTGACCACCCACACTTGGCTTGAGCGTCACACCCATCCCGATGACCGCATGCTAGCGGAGAACGAAGGCTATCCGAGGGCACGTCAGCTGTTTGCATGTGTGCAGCGACGTTGCTCCAACGGCGACATTGAAGCCATCATCTGTGGCGGCCAGGAGGCGGAATTCTTTAGCTACCTGTCCGACATATGGAAGCTCAATCTGTGCACCATGAAGTGGACGCATCTTCTCACCGCCCGTACACCGTTACCCACATACATCTCACCGGCCTCCCTGATGAGCCACGCTTGCTTGTTCGTCTTCGGTGGGGTTGAGAGTAAGGGTAATTGGGCTCCGAGACCCGGTGTGATGGGACTCTACAAGATGTGGCTGACGGTGCCGAAGCTAAGTGAATTGGCCTGGGAAGCATACAGCTACTATAACGACCTCAAGGGTCGCGATTTGTTGAACGCCTGCCTCCTGTCGAACCGAGTCCCTAGGATGTTCTTGCTTTTTAATTCTAAAATTATGTCATTGCAGCGTCCTTGTAGTTAGCTGAAGAATTTAACACTTTTATGTTAATCTATATAACTTGCAATCAAACAGCATTCAATGCTTAAATATATTTGTTGGAACTAACCACAAGCACAGTAGAGATTTCGATATTTTGCATACTATACCAGCTACCACTTACCAGGGGTCTTAGTTGTTTTTTCTGACAATCTGGTATATTGTGCCGTCTATGGTATATTTTGAATGTGATACAATATCGATATACCAAATATACCATTTGGTATATTTTTTTTAGTATTTTCGGTATATTTTGAAAATAATACCGCAATATTTTACCTTTATTAAAAATGGGTAGCGGGTATTTCACAGTCGAGCACACTCGACTGTTACCTTTTTACTTGTTTTTTTATATAGCTACCCTTCAACTCTTCCTTCCTTTCTTTCTCTGTCTTTCTTTCTCTCACTTTCTTTCTCTCTCTCTCTAGGCCTCACTTTATTTAGTGACTTCCCATCTGTCATATGTTAGCACTCTATACGCTCATCGTCTGCGCCCTTACAATAGTTTTATAATTGCCGCCAACCCATTTTGCCTGCCACTTGCCCCAAAATGATGTTGTATGCAACTTTGTTGTTGTCCTCCGCTCTCCGCTCAACGCTCTGAAGTCAGCGAAGCGCAGCAGCAGCCGCAACCAAAGTGTTGGCCTCCACATCGTCATCGTCATCGTCATCATCATCCGCTTCATCATCGTCATCATCATCATCTTCTTTGGCTGACACGCGGTCGCTGTTGATGGTCAAAACCGAATGTAGCCCAGCGTCCAGTGGCCAGGCAATTAAAATTTTGCGCCGTCTAAAGGCAGTCGCTGCTTAACAGAGGGCCGACAGCTCCCTCCCCCTCCTCACCCTTCTCTTTCACCCCTCTCTACTTTTTTTTACCCTTTCTTTAGTCTTCTTTTTTTTTGCCTAAATAAGTCAAGTGTTACGACGGCGTTGCGGCCAAATGGGCGTATGAAATGCAATTAAATTAAATTTGCAGTTGCAAGTGTTCGTGGAGCAGGCAACAGAGGATGAACAGAGTGAGACAGACAGTGTGAGAGCGAGAGAGAGCGAGCTAGGGAAACCACAAGCAACTTGTCATAATGGCCAGTGTCAATTTTGCATAATTAACATTTAATTGAAATGGTTATCTGCAGCAGCAGCAAATGAGAGGGCTTCTAGGAGACTGCTCTTCTTCTTCTCATGGTCTGGGGGCGTGGTCTCGATCGACGACGGGGGGGCAAGGACAAGGCGTCAGTGCGTGACATAGAGAAGCAAAAACACAATGGACTCGGCAAATTGCATATTTGGCAAGTTAAATGATTATTTATTCAAATCTGAGCACAGCGAATGATTTGCAAAAGATTCGCATAATAATGCAACTTATTTTAATTCAATTATACCATCGCAATCTGCATAATTTCAACAACAAATTAATGTCTGGTCACACCAAAAACAAAACGATTAATTACCATCAAGGGCAGAGTCTTTGTTTTTTTCTTGATGAACACTCTAATTGAAATATATTTTAATCTAAAAATAAAACAAGTAAGAAAGCTGAAGTCGAGTGTGCGCGACTTTGAGATACCATGTTCTTCAAATATACAAAGAATATACAGCAAAAATACTTACATCTACTGAATGTTATAATTGGTATATTAATATTGTACTACGTTCAAAATATTCCATACCAGACCGTAAAAGCAAAGAAACTTACAGAAGACATACAAAAGTATTTTATTTCAACAAATTAACAATGGAACCAAAGAATACATTAAAACAATAGATCTTTCTGGGAAAGCATATTTAAGGACTTAACACATCAATTAGTATTGTAAATACAACTCCTGATTTAATTAACAAAACAGTTAAAGTTTAGCCAGAAAAACTTTGTAGATGGGTGTTATCGTGATTTATTTACCTTATTTCTTATATTCACGTTTTATAAATCGTTTGCTCCATTTGTTGTTCTTTTACACTTACATGTGTAACGCTTTATTACCGATTCTCTAATTTCTTCCTTTTCTTAGTGAACCTTCCTTGTAGAAGTTGTTTGACAAATAATAGTTTATTTCAATCCACAGCTGATGCAACTTTGTCTTAGCTGCTTTGGTTAACAATCTGGCATATGTACATGTATGGTGTATACTGTATCGATATACCGAATATACATACATATATACCAAATATATATACCATAAAAATACTAAAATATACCATATATATACCAAATGTGTACCATAAAAATACTAAAAATATACCGAAAATAGAATATGGTGTTTCCTAGAATTTGTACAATAAATTTTATATTTGGTATATTCCGATATTTTTCAGTATATTCTTTTGGTATATTTTTATTGAAAAGTGGTAGCGGGTATATAACATCCGAGCACACTCGACTGAGCTTACATACTTTTAAAAAAAAAAAAAAAAGCTTCTAAAAATTCCACAACAAGAAAATTATAGCTAATACTTAAAATCTTAGAGAATTCAATTTCACATTTCAATTGTCAACAATAAAGAAGTTACTTTAAAAAAAGTTTAAAGAAGATAATTAATCAAGTTGATCTTTTAATAACTGAACCAATGACACAAAGACCAACTTTAAATGAATTGAATCTTCACACCTAATTTAATCATTTAAGTATATTCAAATTAGATAATAAAACTGATGTATCAATGAACTTATATCGAAAACTAAGAAAAAGTCAAAAGTCAGAGAGTTATAAACAATAATTTAAAACTGAATTGTTGAGTTTTGTTTAGCTAAGAAAAAAACTTGTATTAAAAACAAGTAAGAAAGTTACAGTCAGAGATTACGAAGACTATAGTAATTATTGTATATACCGAAATTAGCAACACTAGCTTAAAAATTGGGCTTGTTATTTGATTTTTTTGACTTGCAGGGGCGGAAGTGGGCGTGGCTAAAATTTGAAACAAACATGATCTGCGTGCAAACATAACAAATAATGTCGAAAGATATTATAGCTCTATCTCTCATAGTCTCTGAGATCTAGGTGTTCATACGGACAGATGGACAGATGGACAGACGGACATGGCTAGATCGTCTCGGCTGTTGACGCTGATCAAGAATATATATACCTTATAGGGTCGGAGATGGATCCTTCTACCTGTTACATACATTTCCTGCCGGCACAAAATAAAAATATCTAAAAAAAAATAAAAAAAGAAAAGAAAAGTTCAGATTGTAATATAAATTCGCGTCCACAAAAATTCTTTATTCTGAGGTCAGCTGAGCGTTTTAAACGACACGCAATCAAATGATTTTAATAACTAACCTATGGCAAAAATAATATCCCAGCAGGTCAGCAATTGCTTTAATCCGTAATTGAGAGGCGACAACTGTGATCGGATTCAATGCGATGCCAGTTATCTTGGGAGCTGAGTTGGGAGCGGTTCAAACTCTTTGGTGTCTTCGGTGTTCGGTGTTTGGTAGCATTGGGATTGTCACCTCTCTGGTCAGATAACATGATGACCAGTAGCAGACGCATTGTGGACCTTGAAGTAGGTGCGGCATTGGATGTTGCACCTTCTACTTTTGCTGCTGTTTGTTGTTAGACTTGCGGTTGCATCGAATGGAGCAACCCAGCTATAAAAGGTGCGACAATTTAGACGTCGTCGCTGTCGTGGTTGCGCCTTGTCGACGTCACTCCAGTTGCAAGTGGCAAGAGGCAAGTGGCTTAGCTGGAGAAGGAAGGAAGAAGGAAGCAGCAAGAAACAGGCGGCAGGCAGAGAGTCAACGCAACCAATTAAAGAGTCGATCGAAGCCGACACTCGAGAGGTAATAATGGGCAATGGGGCAACTCGCAACTTGCAACTCGCAACTTGCAACTAAGCCTGGCCCAATTTGGGGACGACGACGACAGCGATCCCATGCGATGCCCATTCACAATCACAATCACATTCAACCGTTTGTTGCAAGTTCTGTCCATTGTCACTTGTTGCAATAAATTGAAATTGACCAAAGAGCGTGCAGAGTGCACAAGTTTCCTCTCCTTTCCACTTCCACTTCCACTCCACTCGCATCACTCATTGCTGCATGCGGCATGCGGCATGCGGCGAGCATCTTGTTGCAAGTGTTTTGGGGCACCGTCTCGCGATTGCCTTGACAATAAATGTCAACACTTTGCGTCCGCTAATTTATTTGCGCGCTTGATGCGTGCCCCATCGCTGGCGGCCAGCATTTCTCCATCTCCATCTCTGTCGCTGTAGCTGTCTCCATCTCTCTTCCTCTCTCTCTCTCGCTGTCTCCATTTCAATCTTATTGCTGCGATATTTCTTCGAGCCTATGGAAGTGAATGTAACACTAAGCTTAGATTACTTTTTTTAATTGATACATTTCGTTAAATATTTATACAAATCCAACAACAAATATATTTTCTTTATATTTTTATCATTTTAATTTAAAGTTAAGAATATATTTTCTTTATTGAAACTTTTCGGTTTAGTTAGAGATTTACATAAATTATGATGGGGGAATTTTGCTGAAGTGAAACAGCTCATAACAATATAAACCCAAATGAGAAAATTAGCTTAAAATACTACGAAAATAAAAATGAAATAACAAAAAAATATTATTCCCCGAAATGAACTAAAATTCAATTATTTTGTAAGCTAATATTGTTATTATTATAAGAAATAATAATATGCATCTCAGATAAACAGAAATTACAAAAAAAAAGGAAGAAAAGTCAAAGTTCAATGAAGTTATTTAACAATAATAGCAATATTACACAAATTAAATCGATAAGTACCTGACAGCATTAACTGAAGGTGATCACTTTTTACAAATTATGATTTATGTCTACTATATTTATTTATTTATTTCAAATGGGCGTCGCTTCTAGACATTTAAATGAAAAAAGAAATTGTCTAAAATCCATAAGATTTATCTTAAAAATTGTGTTCTTAAGATATGAACACTTTATAAAAAATTCTTAATACTAAGAATATTAATCATATATAATTTCAAAATTCCAAACATTTCCAAAACGAAATCGCAAAATAGAATGAAAAATACTAGATTTGGATTATGAAATTCTCAGACTCATGATATTGATTTTAGAACTTTTTTCGGTGTAGATTTAAAAAAAACTGAATTTAAATAAATTGGAGTAAGCGGAATATAAACTTAACAAATAATTATTATTATGGCAATAAATTTGCAGAATTACAAAATTGCAAGTTTCAAATTCGGAGGTTCCAAAATATAAAATGTTATGTTTTAGTTATTTGTTTTCTAGTTCTTGTAAAAAGATAGATAAGAAGTTTTGTTCATTTCCAAGGAGTTTTATTATTAATTAATAAAATTACATTAACATTATTTGTTTATTGTTATAACGAATACAATTTCTTAATTCTTCTGAATCTTCAATGAACTAAGGTTTTTAGGCTACTTTATAATTAATCTACTTTAGTGTAAGCAATTTTTGCTTTTAATAATAGATTTCAATAAATTAATTTTAAGACTATATTTATATTGCGAGAAATGAAAAAATAATATGATCTACCAAGATTAACGAAGATATATTATTTATGTTAGTTAAGAGAAAAAGCAAAAGAACTTAAAGGTAAAGTTTTGCAGAAACAAAAAACCTTGGCTTGACACTTGCAATTGCTTAAGCTTTCAAAATATCATCAATTCGTTTGCACCAATAATAAAGTGCTTAGAAAAGCAGCACTGTATTATTTACCATATTTACACATGTCGAAGCAATTAAATCGTAAAGGAAAACTGTTAACGTTTAGCTTGTTAAATATTTGATTTATTTCTCGTTTCAGGGGCAACAACTAACATTTCAGCTCGGGGCTTATTAGGCGCATTCAAATCAAGAAAGAAAACGAATGAGAGAGATGAAATAGAGAGGAGCAGAGGAAGTGCATAAGAGTGAGAGAAGGAGATGGAGAGCAAGACGGAAAGGAAGAGGGAGAGGGAGACCAACCCAGGTTGCTGAACAACGACGACGACACACATGAGGAGGGCCAGTTAAATGACGGCACACATTAAACCGAACTGAACTGAACCCAAGTTGGCCCTGTGGTCGTTGGTCGTTGGTTGTACTTTGAGCTTGGGCACCAACAAGTTGAGGTAGGTTAATTTTATTGGCCAAATAAGTGGGTATCAAATTTAATGGCCAGCACACACTACAACAACAGCTACAGCAACAACAACAACAGCAACAAACAGTCTCAAGTGGAAGTGGAGAAAGAAACCCAAAAACAACAGACGAGAATGAAGACGAAGAAGACGAAGGCGAAGACAACGACAAGAGACAAGCAACAGATAAAAAGGGTGGTTGTTTTGTTGCTTGGCAGAGTGCGAGTGTGACGAGGATGGAGCGTGGGAAGGGATGGAGGGGGCAGGGGGAAGCCAAAGTCGGCAAATTGCGGCACAGTGCGCAGTGCATAAAGCGTAAAAATGAGCCAAAATAAATAAAAGCCGCAGCAACAACGACCGCAACGAAAACGCCGACGTCGACGTCCGTTTGATTGATTGGCGACAGCGGCGGAAGCAGCAGCAGCAGCGACCGCAACACCAAAGCCAAAAAACAACAACAGCAAAAGCCGCGGCGCCGTGACGTCACAAAATGGCTTTTGCGTAAGGTCAGGCATTTTACTGTCCAACTGCTGAACTGCTGCTCAACACTGCTCAGTTGAGCAAAACCAATCCCAACAGCAATCGTTATCGAACCGAACACTCGACACCCTCTTGTCTCTTGCTCGCTCGCTCGCTCGCACTTGTTGTTTGGCATGCCAATTAAAAGCAGTGATGTAAAGTGCAGCCAATTTCAGTAATCCAGTTTTGTATCGAGCAATGATAACTTCTTTGAGTTTCTTTTTTGAATTTTGCGAATTCAAATTAACTTTGACCTAGAAATAAACTTTGGACAAACATTCAAATTATAAGGGGCCAAATTAGTCAAAATTTTATATACATTCAGATTCTATATTTTAGTAAAACAGTTACTATGTATATACATATAAGTAAATGCTTACTTCAATCGCTAAGGTGACTAACATAATAGTTTATATAGGTTTGCAATTAATTAGAAATTATAATATTAAAAGAATTAAATCAGTGATTGTATGGAATTTACTTCAAATTGTTGTAATGAGATTAACTTTTAATTATTATTATTAGCTATTAGTCATTAAATAACATCTTTATAAGTTTCACTCTATAACTAGTCCAATCTTTAGAATACACAAATGAATATACATTAAGAAATAGCAACTGTGGCAGAATTATAGTTTTATGAATTTTATTTATTTCGAACTCAAAATGTAATCTTGCTTCTTTATTATTTTTCTCACTACTAATTGTGTACATACTAATTTTCAGTGTCTACATATGTAAATACTTTAAGTGTGTACATATAAATTTTAAGTGTGTACATATTTTAAAATGATAATCAAATCAAAATAAAGTTTTGCGACAGCAACTTTTAGTAGAGTCACATCTACAAATATTTTAAGAATAGTATTTTTAATTCTTGAATATCATTTATGTTTATTTTTAATACAAAAGTATTAAAAGTATTGTTATGTATTAATTTGAATTTAATTTGTATTTATAAATGTAATAAAGTATTTTATTTAGTATTTATAATTTTACTTACTACTTACATTTTAAAGAAATTGTTATTGGAGTATGTAGAAATAAAAAATATACATATAAGCAGTTTAATAATATTGTTCTATTTTTTCTTGAGTTGTCGTTTTAGTTGTTCTCTTGACATTTGGCTTACGTAATCGTGAATTCTACAGCAGTTATTATATGGCATTCGACACCCAAATGTCTGTCATTCGCTTGGAGTTTATGCGTTTTATCCTCTTAACCGTTTAAACAGAGCTTAAGCTGTCTAATTCTATTGGATGTTGCTAACAAGCCGCCGCACGAAATGCAACCACAATTTCTTCAACTCTTTTCTCTTGCACATAATTCAGCTGCGTACGTAGTTTTTTGCTTTTTTTTTTTTTTTTTTTGCGAGTTGAACTTGGGTAATTTTCACGATCCCTTTCTAAGATCTTTAGCTTGAGCTTCAGCTTCAGCTCCAGCTACAGTTTTAGCTTTGTTGTTGCGGCTTGCTGCTGCGTATCAAGATCGTGTGATCTGTGATCGTTCCCCTCGCTGGTCTAGCGAACGCATGATCACGTTTAAGCTTACGCATCATTTAATGGGTTCGTGAAACCATCTCGGGGAAACTCAGCTGTTGATGAAAAATGCAGGCCGCTTCCTGCTTGCACCCACCAATGTTCTCTCTCTCTCTCTCTTTCTCTCTGGGTAGCTGGCTAGCTGGGCATACAACTTTATCACTTGCCCACAAAATATCTTCAATTGGTTCCATTAAACTTAAGCTTAAGACCGTGCACGTTGGACATGACCAGGCCAAGGCTCAGACTCAGACTCAGACTCAAACTCAAACTCAGAACCAAACCCAAATCCAAAAGTTTGCAGCAGTCGCTTCGTGCGTTGCCATCATCAGCGTCATCATCATCGTTGGGCTGCGCGTCGTGCCCAAAATTAACCTGCTCCCTCTCTCTCTCTCTCGCTCCCTCTCTCTCGTTCACTCTGCTGGGTGCGGGAGTCTGCGCGATGCTCGAGATGGTGCTGCATGATCATGACGACGCGACGCAGGCTACGCGCAGCCGCTATAAATTCTATTGGCGTATCTATCTACACTATTTCTAATTTAGCCCCAACTCAGTCTGCACTTGGACTCGCTGCATCTCTGTTCTCTCTTGTTGTGGCTCAGTTTACTATGTTACCTAAGTCGCCGTCGCCGTCGTCGTCGTCGTCGGCGTCGCTGGCCAATTTAAGTTTAAGTGCTTTGGTAACAGTTTCGCGCTTTCGAAACTTGAGTCGTGATTTATTTTTATACCCGTTACCCTTAGCATGCAAGGGTATATAAGCACTTTACATAAGCAGTGACTAAATAATATTCTCCGTAAATATACTAACATCTCGGAGACTAAAAGCTCTAGAGCTAACAAATTTATAAGTAGTAATTATACAACCAACATTTAGTAATTTATTTTAAGTTAATCACATTATATCGAATTTCATAATATAGAGTTTCGACTTCAATTTTGATTTATCGATTATTACTATCGATTGCTTAAGCTTGTTCACTCTCTTACTTTCATTTTAAGTGTTGTGTAATGATACCATATTTTTTAACTGTTTAATAGTGGGCAACAATAACTTATTTCAAGTGTTGTATGTATATAAAAAAAAATGTATTTGAAGTGAATTCAATTTGTATTCATTGCTTCCACATACAATTACCGGGTATATTCAAGTCATCCATCGCTATGTGGCGCTTCCATGGCTTGTTTGCCTCTTCGCTTTGCGTCTGCGTTTGCCGCTTCTTCTAGCTCCGAGTTCATCTTCCCCCCGCTGGCTGGCGCGATCACATTGAGTGTGATTCCTTCGGAGAGCGCTGTAGGAATTTTCAAGTGCCGTTTTTCACGCCACGACACGCAATCGCTGTGCTCAAGTAAATTAGGAAAATTGATCTAAATTTTCTTGGGAACCTTTCCATTTTTTTTTCTGTTCTTTTTTTGTGGTTGGTTGGTTGGTTGTATTTTTCTTCTTGTATTTTGTTTGTCAAGATCGTTTGCAGTTTGGCGCGCAAAGCAAGCAGACCATCAAAATCAAACACATGTTGTACAACTGCTCCGAGTAACTGGAGATCTCTCTGCAGCACTTAAAAAGCACAAAATATGCGCAATTGATTGTCAAGCGCACGTAAATTGAGAAAGTCAGTGAGGGAAAAGCAATAAAGAAAACTAATAAGAAAACTTAGCTGCAAATCCCAATCGATCCGACATTGCGCAACAATCTCTGCTTTAATCTGCTATGGAGTAACTTTTTGTTATCTTTTCAGATCAGAGATCTCTCATCACATTATTATCCAGCAGTCTTTTAGTTAAGCTTTGAACTAAATTACTTAAATATGTGAGTTTCGTTTTGCTCTATCAATAAATCTAGTAATCAGAGGAGGGTCTTTGGCAGTAGATTAGACTAATTGATTAATTAATCTACGACATTTCATTTTAGTACAGAGTCTCTAACAGTCGAGTAGACTTGCAATATTGAACTCTGCAAATATTCATAATGTATTAAGCTCTCTTGCAGTAAAATATTAAATTTAATACTAAATTAACTGTTTGCTCTCTTTCAACAACAAATTAGTACAGGGTCTCTGACAGTCGAGTAGACTCACCATATTAAACTCTCCTTCAGTAATACTGATGTAGCATAATTTAATTTGAGAATTGATTATTTAATCAATTGTCTATTTGCTTCTCCTTCAACGACAAATCAGTACAGGGTCTCTAACTGTAGAGTAAACTCGCAATATTAAACTCTAAAGCTGAAGTAGCTTAATATAAATTACTAATATTACATATCCTGTTTGCTTCTCTTTCAGCAACAAATCAAATCAAGAAAGGGTCTCTAGCAGTCGAATAGACTCGATACATTGAACTGTCTTTTAGTAGCTTAATTTAATTTCAGAATTGAATAATACATTTTCTGTTTGCTAAGCTTTTAACAACAAATCAAAACAGCACAGGGTCTTTCACAGTCGAGTAGACTTGCAATACTTAAAGCTGCGAATTATATAAATATAATTGGTAGTTTACATATTTGATAGACACGCTGTATATTAACTTCACCAAATTTTACATTAAGAGATTTCATTTCATATCTAATCTTTCTCAAATAGTGACTAATCCAGTTGAAATTATCAGTAAAGGGTCTTCTCAGTCGAGTGGACTGCAACACTGAATTACTACTTAAATGTATAGTGGCAATTACGGCAATAACACAAAGCATAAACTTAATATTCACAATAAGAAAAAAATGGCCAACAATCGGCAAAATCAGCTTTCGAGGATCCGCTGTAGATCGTGGCGATATTGGCCAGAACTAATCTATAGAACAAGGCAAGAGAGCAAGGAGAAAACCTGGTCAATCGCATTAATTTCCGATGCACACATCGACGTGGTGCTAATGCGACAAGTTCAGTTTGCAGTTTTCCAGGCGGCTTCCTGGAAAGTGGCCATCATCATATCAAGCAAGCCAAAAACAAAAACGAAGGCGAGGCGATGCAATGTTGGTGATGCCCAGTTGGTGATAGGCAAAAGAGGCAGCGCGTCGAATGTCGATGCCATGACAATCTCAACTGTCCATCGATGGATGGATGGATGGACTGACTGAGTTGGTCAGAGATTGAGCCGAAAGCTATGGCCGGCAATTATAATATATGTATACAAAATGCAATCGGGTTCAGAGGGCAAGCGTAGAGCTGGCGAGTGAGAGAGAGACAGCAGCACAACCAGAGGCTAGTCTTGGTTCATTGGCAGCTTTGCACGTCGTCGTCGTCGTCGTCGTAGTCGTAGTCGTCGATCAATGTGCAGCCTGTAGCGCCGCTTCGCATCGCCATATCAAGATGTTTGGCTTATTGAGGACCCCTTCGAACCTTGGCAATCGTGATCACAACACAACTGTGCAACAGAATTCGGCAGCAGCAGCAACTACGTACGGCAACACAACAGCAACTGCGACAGATTCGTTTTGGATGCTACGCAGTCCAGGCCATGTCCATGTCCATGTCGATGTCGATGTCCATGCCTCAGCCTCGGCCTCAAGCAGCGGCAGGGCGCCCAGCAGCTTCACTTGCAACTCGCAACTTGCAACTTGCTGCTTGCAGATCCACGAGCTCCACGTTTAATAAGCAATTTTGATTTGGAGCAGATTATGTGACGGGCAAACGAGGCAGGCAGCGGCGACCAGGTTGCATGCAACATGAGTTTCGGCTACTGCTGCGCTCCCAACGAAACGTGAGTCCCGCCACAGACGTTGCAAGGCTTCACTGTTGCTGCCGTTGCACTTGACTTTGCTGCTGACCCGGCTAACGAAAAACAAAAACAAAAAAACGAAAAAGATTTTTAACTTGCCTCTCTCTCTCTCTCTTTCCCGCTCTCTTTGTGGATCTGAGTGAGATACTGTTTTACATGGAACTCGTACTGATTGCTTCTAGTCATGCCCCGCGATTTGAAGATTTCCCATTTTGTGATAAGCGCGTAGTGCATCATTTTCATTGGAATTGCATGTATTTTTATTGAATTTTAATTGGCAGTCGCCAACAACAAGCAGCGAACAACATTAAAAATACCTCGTCGAAATCAAAGAGAGAGTGAGTGAGTAAGGAGACACATTCGCCTAATCATTTAATACCAAATTATTAAGCTTCGGCTTTGCTCGGGCGACTTCGGCTTCAGTTTAAACATCTGTATGTCAGCTTGTGAATGTGTGTGTGTGTGTGTGTGTGTGTGTGCGTTCACTTCTATCGTCTATCACCATTGTTGTGTTGTTGTTTTCTTCTTCTGTTTTGCCTTCTACTTGAATGTCTCCAGATCCTTCTCGCATGTCTTGTAGGCAACGCCAATGCCAAAACCAGTGCCCAGCAATATTGGCCACATGCGTCGGCGTAGAAACAACAATGAAATGACAGCTCCAACGACAAAGCCACCGCCGCCCTTAACAATCCCATTGGCCAAGCAGCGATCAAACTTTTTGCCCGGCTGGTCCTCGAAATATGCTTTCTCATCCACTGGCATTTTGATTGTGTCTTTTTCTTTGGTTCGTTCTATATTAATTCACGTCCAGATTAATTATCTCTGTTTTTTTGGTTTACACACACAGCCTTGACATAAAAACGAAAATTTTTGTTTATCACACTTTGTATGAGAGCAGAAAAATGTTGACTTCCAACAAAACATTTGTGCCCGTTGAAATAAATTGAAAAGGCAACGCCATCTTTAATTTGTTTTCGTTCTCTTTGTATTTGTTCTTTATATCGATACTTTCGTTTGCTTGGTTTTGCAAACGATATTGATTGATTTTGAATTTTATGCGATAATGTCCTTGTCTGTCGCTATCGATAGATTTTGAGTGGAGGAGTGGCTTGATCAAATGTTGAAAACGTAATATGTGAAAAGAATTTGTACTAAAAAAAATCATAAATATATACATTAAATTAATATTAAATATTAGTAAGCCTTACGCCTACAATGAGTAAATCGATAAATTAGTACATAACATGTCAATATCGATATAATCTGCTAAGATATCGCTGTAACTGCTTATATGAAGTGACGCGACTGAAAAGCTAAGAAAAAACTAATTGTGCTCAAAGTGTAGTGAAATAATTGTGAATTTTTAAACGAAATCTATGAGATTATTATGAAAGTGCAACAAACGGTGCGATTCGCCATGGAAATAAAGCGGAACCAAGCGGAAAGTGCTAACAGACTTTGGTTGATTTCGGATCTTTATGCAAGTAAGAATTTGTGTGTGTGTGTGTGTGTGTGTGTGTGTGTGTGTGTGAATCTGCTTAAATCTTTTCATTCGACTTTTGCCACTTGCCGCGCCCAAAAATACGAAAAAAAGAAAGGCAAGAAAATAGTTGTGGCGAATTCGTGTGCAAGTTGTGGCCTGCCCCCAAGGCGGGAGTTGTTGATGCCACATTAACAACTTTGCGGATGTGAATGAATGTGGAATATTGTACAGTTGGAGCGAGGAAGACGGCAAATGGGGGAAATGGGAAATTGGGCAATGGGCGGTCTGTTGGTCTTGTTCACAGCACGCATGCTGGCGGCGCAACAGCAACGGCGACGGCGACTGGACAAGATTTTCGTTACTTTTTTTTTTTTTTTTTTTTGAGGCATTTTGCCACTTAACCTTTGTAGCAACAGCGTGGAGCGTGCGTTGTTGTGGCAGCAGCAGCCCTAAATCGATCACGATCGATTTCTGCCAAAATAGATAATAATCAATCGATCGATAGATGCTGCATGCAGCACAACAAGCTTGGAACGCCAAGCAAGTGCTTGTCTGCTTGCCTGTTGCAAGTTGCAATGCGGGGCACAATCATGTGCAATCTTATCTAACCATCCATCTATGATATCCACATCATCGACACACACACACACACACACACACACACATGTGTATTCGCATTGATCGATCCAGCGGCGAGTCGGATAATCATGTCAGTAAAAGGAAAACACCGCAGCATTCTTTTTGTTTTTGTATTTTCATTTCGAATCACAATTCTCGTTTTGGCTCGATGGGAAACTCAAGTCAATGAGCCGTGACGAGCCGTGTGTTGACGTGTTAAGTGTTAAAGAGATTCTGTTGCCCCAAAAACACAATGCTGTGGTCTTAAACATGCACTGCTAGAAAAAATCTACTCCATTCTTTTAAAATTTGTGGGGAAAGATCTGAGAATGTCGCAATAATTAGTTTTTAACACAGATCCCCTTATTATAACTTGTTATGTAACAAGCAGAAGGCTTCTTCTTTTTCAATAATATAATACGAAGATCGATTCAAAGATTTCATTTGTTTAAACTACTGATTATAGCCAGTCTCTGTAGGGTAGAAAGGTTTTTTAACGTCTTCTTACTACGGATCTTATTAGCTTTGGCTAAGAATCTGGTATATTTTGAATGTAGTTATAACATATATGTACTACCATATTGCGGTATAATAATTTGGTATATTTTGTTTGTTTTGTTTTTATTTGATATCTCACTTTCTTACTTGTTTTCTATTCACTTTTTCTCCAAGTGTATTTTATTGCTGTTGCAGCAAGGCTGTAATTTGTTCGCCCACCATTTGTGGGCCTGGCCAAAACGAAGCCTAACTCGAAAATTGCAAATTCGGGTGTTCAATAGACGAGTTTTGGACGGATCCTTTTCTATTACTGCTGCTGCCAGTTGGCAGTTGCCACTTTGCCAGTTGCGATGACCGCGCTCTGTGTTTAATGAAATTGTTGCCTGCATTTGCGGCATCAGCAATTTAATGCCCAGCATTGAGTTGTGTGCAGTTGTGTTGCAGTTGAAGTTGCCGTTTGTTGTAGGTGTTGCATGATTGGGTGTTTTGTGGGTGTTGCGCGTTTTGCACTTTGGCACAGTTATTGGAGCTTGCCTGGTAATGCTGTCAATTAAATGCTATGCCTTCCCTCTAAAAGAAATGAGGTCAATTTTGCTAATAATCAGCTTCGGAATTCATATACATAGATAATGTAAGTACAGTTGACATATCAAAATAAACTTTAATACTAAAGCTCTCTTATTGTATCAGCTGAAAATTGAGATCTATGCTGACAGTTTGGAATCAACAGCAAATTGGCTGAGGCACTTGGCTCATAATAAAGACATTTATGGTCCTGGGCGATTCAATTGTGCGGCATTCAACAATTTTCCAATCTAAAGGAGGAGTACGGAGAGCAGCAAAAAAATGCGACTTGTACCAGGGGTTGGAGTTGGAGTTGAAGTTGGACACAGATTCCCTTGCGGCAACGCACAACGTTGCGTGTGAGTGTGTGTGTGTGTTGGGTGGGTGTCCCTAGTCAGACATCGTGCAACAACAACTCAATGAGCGCGCATGCAAGTCAAAAATGAAAACAACAGGCCCGAAAGCCATATGGCCAACGTTTTAGATTCAAACTGCTGGGGACTGATGTCAGGCTTTTGGCCAAACTACGCTTGCTCTATTCTGCTCTGCTCTGCCCCGGTCTGGTCTGGTCTGGCTAGGCCTGGCCTGGCCTGGCTCATTATAGATGCAGCGCCGATTTGTTTTGTTGTCCCCCCATTTGACTTTGAATTGATAGCATCAGGCTGAAGCAGCAGCCGGCAAAACTTCGACTTCGACTCTCCGAGTCGCAACAACTTCAAGTTCAGCTGCAAAAACAACTGCAACAACACAAATGCGACTGCAGCCAGCGGGTGCAGCATGCCACATGCCGCATGCAGCAGCAGCGGCATCAGCAGCGCCCAGTTTTACCTGCATTTAAGATATAAATGTATCTGAACAATTGAGTCTTGAGTTCATGCGCATGTGCAGCACAAATATTTTAGATTCGCATAAACTTTGCATAGTTTTAGATTCCCCGGCACATTGGTCTCGAATCATTCAAGCAATTCAGCAGTTGTTTTGTTTTGAAAACTACAATATTATAGTTAGAATACACAGTCAGCTGTTTAATTTTTGATTAAACTAAATTTAACATAAAATAAATATGTTATAAAAAACTCGGGCTTCATTTAAAAGTTATATTTATGAAATTTCATTAAATTAAATGATAATACTCACACATTTTAATATCAATGACATCAGCTAAGTAGTTTCCATAAAAACATTGAAAGAAGTGCTTTATTTTATTGGGGAAATTCTTTAAAAGTTTGGGCCTAACTAAATTAAAGTTAAAGCTATATATTTCGAATACATAAGACAACAAACTGAACTCTACCTTATTTAAAAGTTAGTATTTGCAGCATTCTAAATATCAGCTCTGAAAAATTAAACTTATTGAAGCTGACAGTCTAAATTGTTGCGTTGGTTTTAAGAGCTAGCTTTTGCCTAAAAGAGATAAAATGTTTAATTTTAAAGATAATTTATATAATTTCTATCTTAAAGTTACTAACAATGTCTTACTTTCCGCAGTTTGACCCACTGTTGACTGTGTCTTGTCTCTCGCCTGCGCTGGCGCTTTCTCAACTCCCCGACTTCTTCATGTTCATCTTCGTCCTCGACCGCAACCCACAAGCGTCCGTCGATCCGTTTTGGCCGTTCGCTGCGTGTTGTCCACGCATTCGTCGTCGTCGTCATCGTTGGGCCCGTCGGCTGTTTAGCTGCGCATTTTATTTAACATATCATTTAAAATTCATGTAAAACACATGTAGCTGTAGAGAGCGGGCCGCCCTGCTTTGCATACCGTGGGCATAAAGTACATGGGGCATGAGCCACAGTCAGACTCTGACTTCGACTTCGAGTCGAAGAAACAACAGCAACAACAACAAGAACACAGACATCACACCCAAGCGCCAGGAGCGCACCTAGGTCCGGGTGCAATGCATATCCAGGCCTCTGTCGTCCATCTGAGCAGCTTCGCGCATTCATAAGCAGCCCGGGATCTCCTCTCGCCTGGTCTCTGCGGTGTATCTGTGTGTGCATATCTCTTTGCTTGGAGCTTTTCGTTTCGGGGGCTTTGGTCGGTCTCCATTGGATGAAGATGTCGATGTCGCTGTCGCTGTCGCTTGTTGCATGTTGCATTTAATTTGTAAACAAAGTCTTTAGTTTATGACTGCCGCGTTATTTTAGCATATCCACATCTAGGCCTCGGCTCGGGCTCTATCTCCTCCCCCCTTTCTCACTCTCTGTGTCTCCCTTTGAGCATTTTGTATGAAATTTGTAAACAATTCCCGGGCTCGGGCTCTGTTGCCCAGTTGGCACTCGAAACGCATTCACCCCCAATTTACATATGCGCAAGGAAACTTGTGCTCTTGCCACTGGCATTTCATCAATGTGTGCATTTCGGTCTTGCGGCGGAGTTTCGGTTTTGGGCTAGGCCTGACCTTTTGCCTCTTCACTCTCTTCATGGCTGGCAGCCATAACAAATCACCAATGACTTGGCCCGACACTAAATGCAATTTATAACACTTCTTTCCTTCTTGTTTTTGTTGCAGTTGACGTTGTCGTTGCCGTTGCCGTTGCCGTTGCCGTTGCCGTTGCTGGGCAGATTGTCAAACAACTTGACTTAAAGGCAAGTTAACGAGCGATGTTGCCTGCTCGCCTCATCATCATCATCATCGTGGTGATTATCATCAACAGCGTACTCATTGCTATGAACGACAACTTCATCATGGTAGCCGCGCTGTCATCAGCATCAGCATCAACACACGACGCCTCGAAAAAGCCATCAAAAGCGTTGGAGGAACGTAAAATGCAACAAGAAATGGAGAAATGCAGTAACTTCAACACTCAACACTCTAGGAACAACGAAACGCCAATGCGCTCTGTGCATCAGGTGAGCTGAAAAGATGTCGATCAATGCGAATCAATTATGTATATTCCTTGGGCTTCGCTTAGTTCAGTATTATCTTTAAATTGTCTAGAGTTTAGCCATATTTTTCTTTACTATGAGAGGACTACTTCTCTCTATAGGGTATGTCTTAGTTGCGCTCACCCATCGACCTGGCAATGCACTTGTCAGTTAGGTTTTTATGAACGCTTGGGCTTTAAAATAAAACTACAGCGTCACAGAGAGAGAGAGAGAGAGGCAGAGAGCACATGAATAATGCAAATGCCAAGTAAAAGATGGTACCAAAACCTTTCCCTCCGTCCCTCAAGCTCAACCCTAGGCCAAGTCTCTCCATAAAACAACAAAAATGCTGCCTCTTCTCTCCTCATCCCTTTGGCTGCAACTCAGCTTAATGCGCCATAACTCACACAGAAGCAGCAGCAGCTAGAAAATGTCATGCATCGGATCTAATATGACCAGACGTCACTCATTAAGCCGCCTTGTCAGCCAGCTAGCTTGTCCGTCCGCCTCCGCCTGTGCTTGCATTGTTCTAAACATACACAAAATATATCTAGATATCTAGATGTATATATATTATATGCACACAATATATAGCCAGCGGTTATCGGAGCGCCGGAAATTGCGATTGCGATTTTTCATTTCAGTTTTCGGGGGCGCGCACATCAAATTTTGTCAAATTTGGCTGTCGTTGTCGTCGACGTCGACGTCGACGTTGTTGTCGTTGATATTTTAGCAAAATAATTAACACGAGACCGAAAACCAAGCCAGACATTTTTCAACCATCTCCATCCAATCCATCCATCCTTCCACTGCCTGCCTTGAGGGAGTCGTCGCCGCATTATATGCAACATTTTGTCGCCTTCTGATTATTTTTGGGCATTATTTTATTCTGCCCCGCCTCGAAAAATGCACCTCATTTTGCTTGATTGCTCCGCTCAGCTCTTATGGCTTCGGGGCGATGTCGTCTGCTGCTGCTGCTTGCTGCCCATCATCATCTTTGGTTGTCGCATCATCGAGGTCTTGGCATGTGTGTGCACGTAATATTTTAGTGTCTCTTTTACTTAAGCCTTGTGCTTGCTGTCGTCTTCTGCACTTTCCTCACCCTCACTCCGCTCTCTGCCCGCTGGCGGCAGTTGTTTCTTTGATATGCATTTAATTTTTAATGGTCGCCTGAAAGTAGGCAACGTTTTTCGCCTTTACGACTGCCTGCCACTTGTGCTAATTAAAGTGGGCAAAAGACGGCGCAAAACTAAGAGTAACAGCGACACAGCAATCATCACAATACCTTCAACAGTCATCTGAGCAGATCATGACTAGCAGCTTATTAGCCTAATTATTTAGACAGAGCAAATAGAAAAGCCATCCTAACCATTCATCCATTCGACGAGCTGTAGGCTATGGAAAATACTATTGCATACTTTTGGGTGTTTGCGAATGAGTCACTTAAGAAAAAGAGCAAATCGATTGTCGATGTATTTATCGATAATTAACAGTGTATATTTAAATGTAGTAACTAACTGTGAATCTCTAATCACTTGATTTCTCCCTTCTGGATTTACCCATATTCGCATTTATTGTTTAATTGCGATTGCGGGAATGCCGGCAAAACATGTATCCGCTTTAATTAAAAATTACCGCACAAATTTGTGCAGCTAAGCAGCTTTTCGATTACGCAATCGAGCTCGAAAAATATTAAATAAATAAATAATAAAATTATGTTCTTGAAATATTCGATCGTCAGTATACAAAAATTCATATTTGCATATGAAGTCGCAAATTTGAATAGCTTATTCATGGGAATCCCTCGCCGGAGAATTAAAATATAAATGAATATCTAATAAGATTATTAATGTGAATATAATTGGATAAATCACAAAGATAGTTAGCAGATGTGAAGATAAATTGTGTCCAATAAAGTGCAACCAAATGCAATCAATATTGCTCATCAATAATAGATTGATTGAAAACGAATTAACGATTCGATCAATCGAGTGCAATTGTTGCTGCTCTCGCTGATGATGATGATCGTGAAATCATTTGACAAATTGATGGCATGCCGCTGGCGCAGATCTCAAAACGCTCGCTAATTATGCCAATCGCAGTTTGTCAATTAATTTATCTGAATGCCACCGCGGAAAACAAGTGTTATTTACACGCGGACAGCGGGACAAACATACGTACAGACGGACGGACAGACGGTGGACAACACCTGAGTAATCGAAACTATCTGAAACCTGAAATGGAACTTGATTCTGTAATTGCTAGCAAATTACGCGTTCAACAGTCGAGGCAAAAATGAGAAGAAAAAAATGTTGCCTGGCTAGGCTGAAGCTGAAGCTAAAGTTGGATCTCATTCATTGACATCGAAACTGGTTTACCGGCAGATTCGCAGGGGAGCGGTCAGCTCCACTAGCCAGCCGGCTCTTAATTTATTGAAGATGTCAGCGAAATTGAAACCAACTGTATATATAGTCAATGGCATTATTATGCAAATGGCCATCGCATTAGACTAGTGTTGCAAGTGTTTAGAACTAAATCTTCGAATTGCCTGCAATCAGCCTTGGAAGAAGCTCCACGGGAATGTGTTCCAAAAGTAGTTGAATTTGTTTTCTTATTTATTAAGTGAATCATCCGAACAAACAAAATAGTATTATAACATCACAGATGCAAAATAGACATTATAATTCTTACTATAGGGTATTTATATAATAATATAACATATAATGCGAGACAGCAGCTACCCATTTTGAATCAGAGCAGAACAGTGTCGTATTACACTTAAAATATACCAAAAAAATATACTAAAAATATAGAATGCTATATTTGATATATCGATATTGCGGTATTCTTAAAATATACCAAATTTATTTACCAACAAACTACTGAGGGTTATGTTTGGTATATAGATATAGTATTACATTCAAAATATACCGCAAAATACTTAAAATATAAAACAGATTGTATTTGGTATATAGTTATTGTGGTATTTTTCTTAAAATATACCGGAATTATATACCACAAAAATACCTAATGATATATTTGGTATATTAATATAGTATTACATGAAAATATACCACAGAGTATGAAATATATTAGATTGTCAGTCATAAGCGTTAAGCGTTTTTTGCCATACAAATTTATTTCCTAAATTACTTCCAAAACTTTTATCTGATCGCAACCAAATTTTCAGGAAACAAGCTATCACAAAGTTATAATACCTTCTTACTCTATGGGTAGCGGGTATAAAAAAAGTAGTTGAATAGTTTCCCTTCGCATATTTTGAATTTATAATTGAACTGTAATCGAAAAACGTTTTATTTTCCACTGTAAAATCTTTATGCACTACAAATTATGAAAACATATTTTGCATCTTTGTTTTTAATTTATTCATAAATTCTTCATTTTAATCTTCATTAAAATTGATGGTAAATTTAACAATCGCTTTGCAGCGAGAAATCTATCAATATTTTGTTGTTTTGCCTATTGCGTTTGCCCTTCACATTTTGGAAGCTGCAACGAATTTCAACAAATTGAAATTGAATGTAATTTCTCTTTATTTGAATTTGTAGTTCAATCCTTTGACTAATGTCAGCCGTGACCCGGCAAAAAATAGAAAAATAGAGTAGAGTAATGTATAAAAATGTGTGTAGATAGATTTGAGCAAGGTCGCCGCTTCCATTAGCAAAACACACGAAACTCTTTTTACAATGACGCTTGAAAACCGCAGCTAAAAGAAACGTAGTTCAGTTTCAGGTTGATTTTGTATTCCAGTTTGCTATTAAACTCAAAATGATGCAGCGTTATTTAGGAGGCTAAAAAATAAACAAAAAAGAGAAAAAACAAACAAACTTCATTAAAAATCCCCCTTGCAAAGGTTTTCCTGTTAACTACAAAATGTTAAATGCGATCATGTATATTTAATAACTTTATTCTTCGGCCACACGATACCATTGTTAAGGTTGCCTAAGAGTCTCTTTAATTATATCAAATTAATTACCCAAACATCTACATGACAACTTCTGTCTATGTAGATTGGAACCTTGGGGTGTAAAGCGTTTGTTTTGTGGCGTTTTTAACGCATTAGCAGTGATAGAAATATGGATACTAGATTCGAATCGCTTGATTCTGTAGCTGCTGCGTTTTGGGCGTTAATTAAGTAAATGAAAATTGTCTGGTGACGGCCAACGTTCAATTTCAATGTTTATCCATTGAATTAAGCGATGAAGACCAGGCCAACTAACTAACTGGACCGTAAACTTGCGGCTAGTTGTGGCTGTTGGTTGTCGGTTGTTGGCTTTAGCCTCGTCAATTTTCAAGCTACGCGTTTGCATTCCACTCGCGAACAAGGCAGAGCACAGTTAGTAGAGAGAGGGCGAGGGAGATAGTGAGCGGCTTATGCGAATGTTTGTTTGCTTTTGTCACTCATCTAACGCCTCTCTCCGCGATTCTCATGTCGTTCAGTGCAGCAGCAGAAGATCGAATTGGTTTCAATGACGTTTACATATACGCATAGATTAAAACAAGTAAGAAAGCTACAGTCTTTTGGACTGTAATAGACCCTTCACTTTGAAGCCTTTTTATTGTTTACTAAAACGTTAAACAAAATTGTAAGTTGCACCCAAATAAAGTGATGAGTCAACGAATATATTGTTAGGATCACTAAAAATCAACTCTAAATTAACTTAAACTAAAAACAACAATAAACTTTGAAGTTTGCTTGAAGCAAAGCGCACTGCAACCAAAAGCTTGTTTATGGAAAGACAAAAATCCATATCAAATACTATACCAAAAAAAAAAATACATCATTGTGAGGAACCCAATAAAAGAAATTCGTGTGGAATAAATAGCATAGGCAAAACAATTTCGATTTTGGTTTCATAGTAGTTCTATTGCGGAATTTGGCGAACAGTATCTAAAATAAACTTGTGAAGTATGATGTTTAACTAAGCATGTGTATTAAGTTTGGTGTCTGGCTGCTACGGAAATTTCAACTCTCGACAAACTTAATAAACCCATATTTACTTTTTTTTTAAGAAAAGGGTCTAAAAAGACATTAGTAGCTTAATCTTCATTTAGTAAATGAAAATAGTTTTGTTTTACTAAATAAATGTTTTTTTTTTTGCTGTGAGTATAAAAAAAATGTAAAATAAAAATACTAGCAGATTTGGGATTGGAAATCGAAGATGATTGAAAGTGATTTAAGCTGTGCTCTTTAGTCTAATAAACCCATTTTTACTTTTTTTTTTAAAGGAAAAGGGTCTACAAAAACTGCTTTATCTTTATTTAGTAAATGATAATAGTTCATGCACTTTTGTTTTACAAACTAAATGTGTTTCTTTTACATAAAAAATACTGTACATAGTAAACAAAAAATACTGTAAAATAAAAATACTACATTATGCTGCATATTTGCGTGTAATATTTGTTTTGTTCAGGTTGATATGTTGTAAAAAAGCAAAACTACAACAAAATCTAAAGCGATTTAAAGCATTTTAAGCTGAACTTATTTATTCAGCTCAATTTGTTGGATATTTCTGATTTAGCGAGATTAGAAAAAACAGATAATCTTATGTACTAGATAGCGTATGGCCAAAAAGAGAGGAGTGAAGAAGGTGGCGCAATTTCGAAAAGACGAAAAAAGATGGAAAAAAGTATGTACTGGAGATGCTCGTAATATGCACACACTGAGTGACATGTGGAAATAGCCGTAAAGTGTGTGCGAAACGCGTATGCGAAGTTTGCAAATTCGCCGCATGTTATTTGGATTGTTGTCGACGACGCTTCAGCTGGTTGCTGCTGCAGTTGCTGGTTGTTGGTTGCTGCGTTGCTGTTGCCAACGTCAGTTGCCAGAGACAACAATGACAATGCGACACGCATTGGCCTAAACAACATTTCAGTGTATGTGTATGTGTGTGTGTGTGTTCCCGGTTCGCTAGAGTGCGACAAATCGCAGCAAAAGTGCGAGTGACACATTCGACTTTGTCCTCGTCATTCGCTGTCGATCGCATTATGGGACACTATTGAATGGGAGGAAGGGAGGAGAAGCTGCTGGGAAGTACCGTACATTAGTTCATATGTAATAAGTTGACAGCCTCTAAAAACAATTTTGCACATTCGCAAATATCGCGAATAATGTGAGGCTGTTCCGCAATTGTTTTTTTTTTATGTGTGGTTGTGCTAAACACCGCATTGCTTTTGCTTTTGCTTTGACCTCAGCTTGTTTTTGGCAGCGTTTGTCAAACACAAACACAACAGCGAACAGCCAACGAACGCAGCTCAATGGACAAACTAGACAACCGGACAGTTAGTAAATTTAGCCAACAGACACACAAACCGCATTCAAATGCCGGCTACCAGTTGGCAGTTTGTCAGTTGTCAGTTGCCAGTTTGTCTGTTGTCCGTTGTCTACTATTGCAAACTGACACTAATCAATGCAAACACATTGTGACGTCGTTTTATGCCCCGCATAACGATTATTAGATACCCTAAAAGCGCCGCTTTAACTGTAACTGTTTGTGGGCCACACTTTAGAGGTCAGTGGGGAACAGTTTAGCAATGGTTTAACATTGTTCTCGTGACCTTAAATGCACTGCTCTAGCTGCAAGTGTTTGTAGAGAACTCTTAGAGGTCAGTGGGAACAGTCTCGCATGGTTTAAGACTGCTCCTGTTGAAGATCGGAACTGTTCTCAAGTACTGCTCTAGGTGCAACGACTAAAGCTCCAAAATTGTTCTCATGCTCTAGCTGCCACTATTTTGTAGGCCACTCTAACGAGGTTAGTGTGAACAGTTTACTATGGCTTTAAACTACTTCGTCAAACTATGAAAACTGTTCTCAGCTGCAACTAATTAGTAGGTCGTTCGTAAAGAGGTCAGTGGGAACAGTTTAGCATGGGCTCAGACTGTTTCGACCATAGGTGAGACTTAAGACTCTCAGTTAGAGTATCACAACAGCTGTTAAAATTGTTTCGATGTTTGATATATATCTGCGGCAGTTTTAATCTATTAGCCGCCACCATATCTCACTCCCATCGCATCGTGTTTTGTTTTGTTTTGTCTTGTGTGAGACTTTGCAACGGGTTTTGTGTGTGTTTTTATTGAAAACCAAATACTGATTTCTTTTGTTTCAATTCATTATGCATATGGAAAGACAAAAAAATTGAAATGAAAAAGCGCTGCTACTTTATTTTTGCTATCTATGTAAATACAATAAATATATTACGCTTGCAAATATGTCTGTGTTTTGTCGTTTTATACTTACAATCAATATTGCTAGAGCTTGTCCCAAAAAAACGTCTTTAAAAGCTGACCGATTGACTGATCGACTAACTGACTGACTCACAACGCCAACGATTACCAATCAACGCATAACAAATAACGTTAAGTACTCAAACGAGGCATGACATAAGCTAAGCTCTCTGATGGCATATTGGAAAAATAGGGGAAATGTGTGGGACTGAGCTTCATTCAATTCCATTGCTTGAGAGTCCGCCGCACTTACGACACATCCGACGAGATGTTAAGTCTTAGCCCAAAGCTTTAATATTGCCTGAAGGGGTGTGGTTTTTTTAAAGATGCAAAATAATCTTGAACTGCGTGTGGCAAACAACAGCTCTAAAGCTGCTGTAGTCTTTAGTATTAAGATTTTTATACCCACTACAGAAAATATTTATAACAGGCACAGAGGGAAGCATCTCCGACCCCAAACAGTATATTAAATATTCTCAGCATCAACAGCCGAGAATGGAGCCTTCTTAAAGCTAGTACATAATAATAATAAATGCAGTGTTTATGATTTCTGAAAATTTGGTTGTGATCAGATAAAAATTTCAATAATTTCCAATGGCAAACAGTTCTTAGTTGTTTTAGTTGACAGTCTGATATGTTTTGAACTTTATGGTATATTTTTAATGGGGTACTATATCAATATACCAAATATAGCATTCGGTAGTATTTTTCCTCTATATTAATATGATATTTTTCGCAATAAGTCTTGTCTTGGTCTTTAGTTGCTTTAGCTGACAATGTAGTATATTTTGTATTTTATGGTATATTTTTAATGTAGTACTATATCGATATACCAAATAGAGCCTTTAACATATTTTAGTATTTCCCAGTATATTAATTCGGAATATTTTTTTAATTTATAGAAAATAATCCTGCAGTGGAACGCACTCGAATTAGCTTTCTTACTTGTAGATGGATAGATGGATGGCATTATAAGGGAGAACTTTACTTCCAAAAAAACAAAAAACATTTCAATATTCTTAAAATATACCAAATTAGTACACAAAATATACCAACATTTACCGAAAGCTATATTAGGTATATATGTTTTTGGTTTTACCTACCAAATTCGACACCTTCAAGGGCTCACTTAAGTGTTTGGTTCATAAAAAACCAGATCAATATCGGGTTACTGTTTTATTATGCTTTATGCTCAAACTGGACATTATTACGGAACTGAATTGCGAGCACATGTCGATAAATCTTTCAAACAACTTGAATCACGTTTCATCTTCTTTTATAACTTGGCTTGATTTGAATAGTAGATTTATTAGAACCAGTCGATTTCTTGGGCGCTGCAACTAGATAATTCGATTTGGTTGTTTTCAAAAACACACAAAACAAAACTGGTCTTTCTATCTCTGAAATGAAAAACACGCCTAGAAAAACATCTGTGGCAAATAAATAAATAACTAAACTGCATAATTTATGCAAATCATAGCAAAATAATAAAAATCACTAGAACATTTTTGCATTTTTTTTATTTGGGAATTCTTACATTCTCATTAACATACAAAAGTTATATTTACAAAAGCTTAAAGAAAAGCGAAAACAACATAATAATTTAATAACCGGTTAAGGCGTCTGGGATGCTACATTGAACTCGGATTTCATAATTAGCTTAAACTATAAAGAAATAACTTTCTTTTGATTGCAAATGCGATGCGTGAATACTCTTCTTGAATAGGTTAACTCTTTAATCTATTTAATAATATTTACTATTAATTTCATTTAATGGCATTATTTCATTCTTAAATCGGTAGCTGATAAAGGAATTTTTATTTTGTTTCAAGGGAGGGAAAAAAATATTAAGATAGATAATAATATCAATTTCAATTCACAATTGCTCAACTTCTTATTTTGCTGGGGAAAATAAACCAATTATTCGGCTACTTAATATAATATATAATTTTAATTACCATTTTTTGAACTTTTTATTTTGAATCAACCAATCGCAAATAAAAAAATTATTCCGATGGACTTTAATAAATATTAAACTTACAAAAAAATGCATATTTTTATATGTCTGGAATAAAAAAATCAAATTAAAAAAAAAAAATTGTTTTTTTGTGGAAAAATCCCCGTTTTGTTATCCAGCATATCACATATTAATTTCAACAGAATTCTTACAGCCATCCGATCAAATCTCAGACTTTTTGATGAGTCAGTCAATCACATAACTAGTCGAGTTCTAGCCGAAGAGGTCGCCAGTTTAGGCTAATTGAATGAAACTCTTTGTTAATGTTGGGTCTAGCATCTATAAATATAACGTGTATATAAAATGAAGCGCATAAATTAACATATTTATGTAACACTTATTGGGCCAAAAACCAGTTAAGGGGCAACTAAAATCAAAAGTAAAGAAAAAAACAAACGCTAATTAATATTCATGGACTAAAACAACTTACGTTTGATATAAACGAATTATTATAGGTTTTCCATATGAAAGAAATTAATGACAACCATATAATCATATGATAATCAACATTATCGATTGGCTCTTTGCAAAATTAAATCTTTGACCATAGCTAATAATCTAGTAAAGCCATAAAAGAAAGACAGAATATTAATAAAAATCATATAACTACAATCAAAATTTTTTGTTGATTAGCCAAAAAAAAAAAAAACTAATCCGATTTCACAAAGAGAAGTTTCTTGTGAAGATTAAAGATTTCTTTTTGTATTTCATTTAGTTTAACTGCCATAATGTTCCTATTCCGTAATTATCTGATATGAACAGGTGAACAAGATTTATTTTCCTTAAATGATCTATTGTCATCCGTAATAATGTTTTTGATGATAGTTGTCACTCGAAACTCGTTCATGTTTTGCTCACATAATATCATATTTCAGATGTATAGAAAACATAAAACGATATTTTAATGATGCATCTCCACATAACGTGGTTATAATGTGTGAAACTAGTTTCAAGTCTTCAAAAAGTGGTCGCTATAGAGATACCCTGTAAAAGCTAACAACAAAAGAGTTGTATTCGAGATTATTTTGAAGTAATCGGAATAGATTGTAGAGAATAGATAAATAAATTCGTAAATTTTGTACAGACAATTCAGAATTGGATTCAAAGTTGGACCAACTTCGAAATGAACTTTTTTTTTGTATTCGAGGGTACAACAAGCTAAACAAGTTAATTTCAAAATATAAATTTGTGATTGAATATCACTTAATAAGCCATAATAATGTCTTTTTGAAGACGATTATTGCTTTTTGAGACGACAGATTTAGATTCCGATAGCGATTTCGATTCCGATTCAGGCTACTACTCAACTACTCGAAACTGGTTTGGGGCAAGCCGATTATGACACTACACAAACTATGTGAATGTTCAAGAAATATGAACAGAAATAATAATAATAAAAATATATATGTGAAGAGACTAACAAATAAAGTTAGTGTGCGCTAATTTGTGTTGTTTAGCGACTTATTATAAATAAATGAAGTCTTGAGACCGATAGAGAGTGAGAGAGAGAGCGCGAGAGCTAAAGATCATAATTAATGGAGGCCGTTCAGTCCAGAGAAGTTCTAATCAAAGATTTGCTGGACAGATTGGCGAGTCTCTTGATTGTATATTTGCTGTTGATGAGACAATCCATGAAGGGATTTGTTATTGCTTTTGGATTTGGATGTCGATGTGACGTTAGATGTGATGTTCATTAAAACAAAAGATACGAAAATCAAAATAAACCTCCAATTAGCATAGACAGTCGCAAGTGGAACCCGATGTATCTATAATTTCGTATAAAAACTAGATACTTTTGTGCCACCAACAACAGATCAACCGCAAGTCCAAAGCCCAAAACATGGTAAGTTCTACGTTTATCCCAACTTTAATCCGTCCGATTTAAAACTTAATCTTCTCTTCTATCAACAGCAATTCTTTGTGATCGCATTGGCCCTCGTTGGCTTCGTGGCTGCCGATGTCACTCATCTGCTGCTTGATCAAAATGCTGGCTACAGCTACAGCGCCTCATCTTCCTCCTCCTCGGCTTTACCTGGCGGAGATTCTAGCAGCTATCAGCCTGCTCATCTGATTCCCCAGCAGTCGGAAGTTGCTTCAGCTGAAGTTATTCCCGGTGGAGATTCTAGCAGTTATCAACCTGCTCACCTGATTCCTCAACAACTTCGGACTGAAGCTGAGGTTTTTCCCGGTGGAGATTCCAGCAGCTATCAGCCAGCTCATTTGATTCCCCAGCAACTTCAGACTGAAACTGAGGTCATTCCTGGCGGAGATTCCAGCAGCTATCAGCCTGCTCACCTGATTCCTCAACAACTTCAGACTGAAACTGAGGTCATTCCTGGCGGAGATTCCAGCAGCTATCAACCTGCTCAGGTGATCGAACAGCAGTCATTTAATCTGGGCGCTGATACCCAGACTCCCGAGCAGTTCATTCCCGAGGCTGATCGCATTGCACATGCTCAGTATGTGCAGGAACAGGAGCAGCAGCAACAAGCACAGATTGTTGTGCCTGGTGGCGATTCCAGCAGCTATCAACCTGCTCATCTGATTCCTCAGGAACTGCAGACAGAAACTGAGGTCATTCCTGGTGGAGATTCTAGCAGCTATCAGCCCGCTGATCTGATTCCCCAGCACTTGAAGGCTTCCCATGGCTCCTACAACCTTGGAGCTGACACCCAAACTCCCGAGAAGTTCATTCCTGAAGCGGATCGCGTTGCTCACTACGCCTACACGCAATCGCAGACGCTGACACAATCGCAGCCGGCTGTGCCATCGCAGGAACTTCAGGCAGCTCAGGTGGAGACGGCTTCGTATAATCTGGGCGCTGATACCCAAACTCCCGAGCAATTCATTCCCGAAGCCGATCGCATTGCGCACGCCAACTATGTGGAGCAGGAGCAGTCTCAGTCTCCGGTTGTCTACCAGGAACCCGTGTCCAATGGCATCGAGGAGTTCAATTCCGAGACGCATGTGCCCGTTGTCATTGGTGCCGACACAATTACACCCGCCCACCTGCTGCCCAAGTACTCAGCTGGCGCCGATTCCTTCTCCTCCTCCTCTTCGAGTGCATCATCTGCTGATACGCAGTACGGATCGAATGGCGGCTATATTTATTAATTCAATTGCATTTGCATTAAGCTTAATTAAAATATATGTTCAATCACCTTTTAGATTCAAGCTTTTCGCTTCGCGTCTGTAATTTACAGGGTATTAAAAACTTATGAGTGTCGCATTAGTGTTCTCAGCGTGTCATCAGAACTCAAAATATTGCTCACACTAGAATCCACTCAATCCAGTGAATAATTAGCTTCCAGTCTTGACGCTTAACAGCGGAAGCTTTAGACGAAGACTAACTACTCTATTTGTTGTAAGATCGAACAATGTTTGTGCAGATTATTGAGTGAAAATAATTATGTGTGTATATTTTGGGTCGACAATAGAGTCCGAAAGCATAACTCAGACATTTCAAAACTTCACCTAATACCTAATTCCAAATAAAAACAAAAAACCATAAATTTAATTTATCATAATTCATATGAGTCTAGACTAGTTTTGGTCTAGTCTAGTTTTGCACAAAAAAAAGTATACAACAAAAGCCAAAAAATGTGCTTGTTTTGTTTTGAACGAAATATGCCGAATGTGACAACGCTGTTAAGTCTATGTTAAGAGTTGATGTTAACTGTTAACATTAGCAGACACAGAATATTCATTTACATACATATTTTATTTGTAAACACTGTGAAAAGCGTCTGTAAACTGTTTTATGCGATTTATTTGTAAGCACTTAAAAGTAGGTGTTATGTTAACAGCTGCATATGTTAACTGCTAACATATGTAATAGCAGAACAAAGATTTACATATTTTAATGGTAAACACTGTTAAAAATTTCTTATTATATATAGATTATATTGTAAGCACTGTTAACAGTAGCTATTAACTGCTGAGAAAAAAAAAAAAAAATTACAAATTTGCTTTGCTATATACTTCTAAATAAGATTACAGACCAATTTTACAGCTACTCTACTTAAAGAAATTAACAATTTGAAGTATATATGGAAAGCCGCATAAAAGCCCAACATAAAGGTGCCATTAATTGAGCATGTAAATAGCGAAACATTAAATAAATGTGCAATTAGTTAAATGAAATAAGTGTGACAATTAGTGCTTGCATTTAATTTCCGTAAACTTTTGCATGGATTAGCATAAATTTCAAATCAAATGCACGTGTCATTAATCAGCTATTCGACGGCGGAATCCCTTAATGAACTTGTCAGCCATTTGATATACCCCTCAAAAAGAAAAATGAAAAGCAAAATATCAACATAACAGGAATTTAATCGCCTTGTGTTGCGTTGCGTTGCTATGCGTTCGGTTGATGCGTTTTCGAGTTTTCAAGTTCATGAACATTTTTTGTCCAAAGTAAAAGTTGATCTGTAACTCCCGCACTGCATAAATTCCGGTCAGATTGTCAGTCAGAGTCAAGAGTTTATTATGTAAAGCTGTACGTAGCGATCGTAAAACCTACGGGGTTCTCAAGGCCGATTGTCTTCTTTGCATTGCTTTAGTTATTATTTTAGAAAGTGATTCGCAACCTGTGAATCACTTTTTGCATTCTTGACAGCATCGAATTCGAAGTCGAAGTCTCGAAGTCTTGTGGCAACAGTTGTACATACATAACTTATGTCTTCATTTTCGTTGACCCCTTTTCTTGAAGACTACACTTAATTGGTTAAATCAAAACTAATCGAAAAGCCCCCATCTAAAAGGCCAATAATCAAATCAAAGATCCATCCATGACCTTCAACGCCAAATTGCGGCGGGTGTGCCTGCCCCCTTTTTAGTCCGAAAAGAAGACACAAGGCAGGTCACAGACGTTATATGTTAGACGTTGTGTTAATGAGCTTTATGAAAATTAGCCGAAAGTCTCGCATTATAATATCTATTAGTCGATTCGGATTTTGGGATACCCGATGTCCGATGCTCAATGCTTGAATGCTCGATGCTCGATGCTCTGCCCACAAAATGTTGTCCACGAATGTTGCGGAAAAATTTGTAAATTTTGAGTAAAACTTGTTTAAGAGCGTGTGCGTGTATTTTATCTTCTTTTCTGACGGCTTTTTTTATTTATTTCTTTTTTTTCGTTTTCTTGTATTTTATTCGCATGTAGTTTGTTTTTGTTATTGTTTGTTCGTTTGTTGCTCGCTGATGTATTTTAAGTGGAAGCTGCAGACGCGCCGCGCTGCCTCGAGCAGCGAACTGCGCTGCCGCTGCTGCTGCTGCTGCTGCTTCTTCTCGAAAATGTGCTGCAAGTTGAGTGATTTTTTTCCGCTATAAATTGCCGGCTTGCTTTAGGGATCAGCATCAGTTTCAGCGTCTAGCTCGTCCAGCACAGTCGTAGTTGTAGCTATCAATTTCAAAATGGTTAGTACTACAACAATCAACGGGTTGTAACAATATTTCTTCACTTTTTTTGTACATTTCATAAACAAACCAAAAAAAAAAAACCCATTTACCTATTTTTTTTTGTTGTGTGTGTGCAAGCAAGTGTTGTGCGTTTTTAGTGCCGTGTCTAATCCCCCACTTATATCGTGTTCATTTGCAGAAATTCCTCATTGTGTTCGCTCTGTTCGCCTTCGCGGCCGCCGATGTCAGCCACCTGAGCAAGTACCTGCCCCCAGCCCAGAGCTACAGGCAGCCAAGCAACGAGTATCTGCCCCCCGTGCAGCAGTCGTACTCGGCTCCATCGGTCAGCTACTCTGCCCCGGCTGTCCAGCAGACCTACTCCGCTCCTGCTGTCCAGACCAGCTACGCTGCTCCCGCTGTCCAGACTAGCTACTCCGCTCCTGCCGTCCAGACTAGCTACTCTGCCCCAGCTGTCCAGTCTTACTCTGCTCCAGCTGTCCAGTCTTACTCTGCCCCAGCTGTCCAGTCTTACTCTGCCCCAGCTGTCCAGTCTTACTCTGCTCCTGCCGTCCAGAGCTACTCTGCTCCTGCCGTCCAGTCTTACTCTGCTCCCTCGGTGAGCTACAGCGCACCCAGCAACGAGTATCTGCCTCCTGTTCAGCAGTCGTACTCTGCCCCAGCTGTCCAGCAGACTTACTCCGCACCAGCTGTCCAGCAGACTTACTCCGCACCAGCTGCCACCTACTCGGCTCCATCGGTCAGCTACTCCGCTCCCGCTGTCCAGCAGACCTACTCTGCCCCAGCTGCCACCTACTCCGCCCCAGCTGTCCAGCAGTCGTACTCGGCTCCATCGGTCAGCTACTCGGCCCCAGCTGTCCAGCAGAGCTACTCCACAGCGTCGTCGTCATCGGGCAGCTACTCGTCCGGTGCTGATGTCGGCACTCAGTATGCCTCCAACGGTGGCTATGTCTACAGGAAGAAGTAAGAGCTAGAGCGTGCTGCAAACTGTTCACACAACTCTAATCTAATCTAATCAAAAATACAAAATGCAATGAGCATTTTACATTGATCATTTGCATCACATATTCTATTCATTTAATACCTTTTTTTTTTTGTTTTTGTGTACCCGATAATTAAACATAAAATGCAACAAATTCAAAATGACTTTTATTACACTCTACTGTAAATTCAATTTTGCAATTTTACAATTGATGTATTTGTGACCGTTACAAAACACAGTTTGAAATTTAAACTTTGACTTAAGCTGCGAAATCTTTAACCAAATCATTTTGGATAAAGCTTTCGCAGAGCTTTTCGCATGCTGTCACAGGTGCCACTCTTCGCTGAGCTGCCGTTCGAGCTTTGCAAGCCAGCATTAGCTTTTATGCGTAGCTTCGCTAAAATAGCTTTTCAGCATTGGCTATGCTACACATCAACAGCTTTTGCAAATAGACCTATTTACGTATGTCTGTATAATTATTAGGTTGTCAAATTCGATTTTGAAATAAGAATCAAATGAAAAATTATCGAAATTGCCAGGGATATTAGAAAAACTGTAAATACATACATATTATAACATTGTGCCGGCAGGAAATGTATGTAACAAGCAGAAGGAGGCATTTCCAACCCCATAAAGTACATATATTCTTGATCAGCTGAGACGATATAGCAATGTCTGTCTGCCTGTCTGTCCGCATGTATAAACACCTTGATTTCAGTGACTATAAGAGGTAGATATATATTTTTTTGTTTCAAATTTTTGCCACACCCACCTTCCACTATCATTAGGTATATTTTTAGTATTTAAAAATATAAAATGAATACCCCAATATCATGCTTTTCTTAAAAATGGGAGGCGGGTATTTCATAGTCGGGCACACTCTACTGTAGTTTTTTTGTTTTTCTTTTAATTTTATATTTTTAAATTTTATTTGCGGTAATCTAAATGTATAATCAATTAATTCCACACAAAATAAGTGATTTAATATAATATGAGATTCCTTGCTGAATTAAATAATTACCAATACTATATTAAAAATGTTACATTCAGTAGAAACAAAATTACAAGCTGAGTGAATTGTCTAGTTCGACTATCGATGAAGTTATAAATGAAATATAATGTTTAAAAAATGTTAAAATGTTCCTCTAATCAAACAACAAAACGATGTCTTCTTTCTGTTTTAATGCCTATTTTCTTAATCGAAACGAAAAACAAAACCAAATCATATAAAAAGATGCAAATTTCAGAACCATAACTGATAATATTCCCTGATCGATTTGAAATGAACAGACGATAGAAAGCAATCCGACGAAAGGTTAATTTTGCCCAATCTGTTGTCTGCATTGTTGCATTGTCATCGAAGTAGCAAACCAGTTGATGAGCGCAGAGAATGCGGCGGAAAGAAATGATTGTGAATAGTTTTTGTATGCAAAATCGATGTGACGCTTTAAATAAATTTGCCTGCCTAATTAGTTTTTGTAGTTCAGTCAGTGTTGGGAACACTTTCAATCGGAACGGAACTCCAGAAATCGCTCTGCATTATGATGCAAAGTGATCGAAAGTGAAATGCCGAATTTACAGTGGACAGTGTGCGGTATCATTTACGTAAGATTCGCCACAGATCACAATGATCACAATGTGTGGTGTTTGCCTCTTATAAGTGGCCACTTCCAACGCCAACGCCGCACAGTCCACAGTCGAGGTTGAAGCGCCACGCAAATCGAATCGAAACGAATCGGAAAACCAACGTCAACCACATCCACAAAAGATGCTAGCCAAGCCAAAGGCCACCTCGTGGCCACTGATATTGCAGCTGCTGCTCCTATCGCAAGTCATCGCTGATGTAAGCCATCTAGCCAAGGAATACTTACCGCCAGATGTGGAGCAACCCGCCGTAAAGCAGCCGCTAGCCGACGAACCCGCTCCGGTGGAGCAAGCCATGCAAGCCAACGATGGTGCCTACTTCCCCACAGCGGGTCTAATGCTGCCCCTCGGCTATGCGATACCAACAGGTGGCAATGTGGCAACCCCGCCCATGTCACCACCTAATTTTCCGTTACCCATCTACCCACCATTCTTTGGATTCGGCGTCGCACCTGACGGTTTAGCTGGCGCCCAAGTTCCGCCCGGCTTTGCCAATCCAGCACAATTTGCAGGTGGCGCTTTCCCTATTGCGGCACAGGGCGGACAGTTCCCAACTGGGCCACAGGGTGGCCCATTCGCGGCTGGACCACAAGCTGGACAGTTTTCGGCTGCGTTGCAAAATGGCAATTTCGCTGGCGGAGCACAAGGCGGTGCATTTCCTGTTGCACCTCAGGGCGGTGCCTTCCCCGTTGGACCTGAGGGAGGTACTTTCCCCGTTGCTCCTCAGGGTGGTGCTTTCCCTTTGCTCCTCAGGGTGGTGCTTTCCCCGTAGCGCCTCAGGGCGGCGCTTTTCCCGTTGCTTCTCAGGGTGGTGCTTTCCCAACTGGACCTCAAACCGGTCCGTTCCCCGTCGGACCTCAGGGTGGTCCCTTCCCCGTCGGACCTCAAAGCGGTCCCTTCCCCGTCGGACCTCAGAGCGGTCCTTTCCCCGCTGGACCCGAAGGCGGACCTTTTCCCGTTGGACCACAAATTAGTGCGTTCCCAGCGGTACCTCAGACAGGGCCACAGGGCGTTGGACCATTCCCAGTGGGACCCACGCCACAGAACCCCTTTGCACCCGACTACCTAACCACACAGGGATTACCCGCGGCGGGCATGCAACTGCCCTTCGGTATGCCACCCGGCTTTGCTGGTCCCGGTCCCACATATCCCTATCAGCCTTTCTCGCCCAGCTTTGGTGTACCAGGGCAGTATTATCAGCCGCAGCAGCAGCCACAACCGTTCGCTGATGAGCCCGAACCAGAGGCGAATGGCAAACCAAAGAGCAGCAGCAGCAGCTCGGCGGTAACAAGCACAACGGTTGCGCCCAAGAGCCGCAACAGGGACACGGTTTATGCGCCCAACGGTGGCTACATCTATCAGCGTGCCAAATGAGTTACAAGCGATTTTATAGCCCAGTAACGAGCTCACGACGCTCGAACGTCTAATAAATTATTAAACAATCTTTTTTTTTTTTCAAATAGTATGTATGTATATTCATCGCCCATCACCTTGTGTTTATTTCTTCTTTTTTTTTCCCCTCACTCGTGTTGGCTTTTATGAATGTGTGACCATAAACGATGAGCACACACACGAATTGTTTGTTTGTTTCTATGCAAATCGCTTGGCGGATTTTAAATGAGTGAAACAAGTCGCAATGGGAAGAGCTTCGCCGCATGAGTTATGAGATCAAGAAACGCTTTTCGAGTGCCAGCTTACATTTTGAGTTAATTTAGATACTCGATAGGCAATTTTAGCTGAGCACGGCGATAAGAAAAAGAGTGTTGGGAAAAGACCCAGCTTACAGGGATATTTCTCACTACATCCCTTATATACAAACGCATATCGGAAAATATGAGATAACTCTCAATGATCTTTGGAACTAATTATAAGTGATGAAGACATAAAAGTTGAGCACAATATAATCCCAGGTACTTCATATCGTAGAGTCCCCTTTAAATTTAAATATTTCCAGTAACAGACGCATATTAGAAAAAAAAAGAAATAATCCTCTTTGATCTCAGGAACTAGATATAAGAGATGAAGACATAAAATGTGAAGACAAAGTGATATATAAGACCCCTTCAAATTAAAATATTAAAGCGTTAAACATTGTGAACAAACATTGATTTCATTACTATCGTAAAACACTCTCGAAACCTATTCAATAAAAAATTGTATAATGTTAGATAAAGCTGGAATCGAACTGATGATGGGAAAATTGCAACCAAGAAACCAATATATGGACAGTTAGAAGAATTTCAAACTTAAACGCCATGTGATATAGCCAATTAAATGAAACTTTACAGCTAAAAGTTAGCAATGTTTAAGTGTTCAGGTAGTCAAGAGCATATTTAGCATGAAAATCTTATTTGGCAAAACTACTCGTATAACTAAACATTTTTATGATTTTTGCCATGCATTTTCACAATAGGTTTTTATACTAATTTCGACATTCGCAATCACTTAAACTAGGAATATATTATACTATGGAAATTCGAATTTGTCTGAGTTGTGAAAAAAAACTTAAATTAGTTCAAATTATTCCGCTTTTGTTGTGTTGAGGAAACTCTCCACCGTAAATTAGTTGGTGAAAACCAGTTTATTCATCTTTTTTTAATGTGTCTACGTCCGACAGATTTAAAGAAAGAAGGAAAGGCATATTTTGGGAATAATTTAAAAATGATTTTGTTTAATATGTAAAGCAATAAAGATAAAGAATATGTATAATCGCTTCGATAATCAAATCTATTGTAATTGTGTAATATTTGATGACGTCAATAGTATTATGTCTGAGCACCCTCGCAAGGGCGTCATCCAATTTGATATGCTTATGGAAGGATTAAGAAACTTGCTCCCAATTTCGCAAAAATTGCAAACACACCCATTGAGTCGCCCACATGGGATTATATTTCCACCAGTTTTCAACTGGTTTCTTCTGTGTCTATGCAAATTTTGAATTGTATTTAACAAAAAGATTTTGTGGTTTTTTGTTTTATTTGTGATTGCATTGTTATTAATTTCTATTTTTATACACTACCAGACAATATTATTATTTCAATCGGCATCGATATTCAATTTGCTTGACTAAATTCGGTTTATATATTATATATGTTACTATGTCATAGTATGATCACAAGAAAGTAAAAAAGAAATTACTTGGTATTGTTAAAGATATTGTAGATATGTTTGAAAACTTTACAAGCTCATTATTAAAGTTGCCTTTTGCAACAGTATTTAAAATTCGGCGTATCGCAAACCGCAAACATTTCTTTCACGTTTTGTTTCTTGTCGACCCTATTGTCAATCGACATTCAATTCGTGACTTTTATTTGGGTTTTTTGAGGTTTAGTTTTCAAACGTTTTATATCTTTAAATGTGAATGAACGAAAGAGGAGTATTCCTGATAAGCGGAAATCGAAAATACTATAATTAAAAGAATATACTATATTGTATGTATGCTGAAGGACCTAGTATATGAAAATTATATATGTATTAATATTCTGTGCCTTAAAAATATATATCAAATAACATCCATGATGGATTTCAAAGATACTTTGAAAACAGAAAATAAACTTCAAAGTAATTTCGCAAATACGTTAAAAAGTCATAGCACTTTGTCTGCTCTGGTCACACTAAATATTTGAATATTGTAAAAATATAAAATAAAATATTTCACGCTACGGGTATTTCAAAGTCGGACTCCAGCTGTCTTGCTTGTGCTGATTTTTCATTCGCTTGTCGATGATTAATTTTAATCGCTTTGTAAAACAAGTTAATTCAACTTTGTCAACAGATATCTCTGCATTATTATGATGTACATTTGTAATCGCATTGTACATCCACATCCACCTGTTGATCCAATGCTGAGGCCCTCTTAAGGTTGTTTGATCCGGCTATTAGTCATAATTAAGGCAACTGTGCCTCGGGCCACCAGAGGCCCTCAACTTGATTTTGATTTAACATTTTTCTCTTGATTTTTACTGCATTTCATTGATTTGGTTTCGTTTTGTATCGTGCTGTTTCATTTTGTTTGGCGCGTGCAAAGCCCCGGGTGCGAACATTTTTTTTGTCATTTATTTTTTTTGCCTTTTGTCACTATGCGTTTTTGGATACACGCTTGTTTATGGATAAGGCATTATCTATCAAGATCTGGTGGACGGGCCTTCATTTTCATAATAATAATAAGCATAATTTTCTAAACAAACGCACCCACCAAACGTGTGCATATCAAATTTAACCTTATCAAACAACAAGTTATGACCAATTGTACCAATTTGAAGGCTATGTACTACGTACCGAATAATTAATAATTAATCTTTTCAATAGTTTGAAGGGTGAGAAGAATAAATGCTAATAAATACAAGTAAAAAATGAGAATGGTATTAAAGTTCAAAACTGAAATACGTAGCTATATATGTACGTACTAAATTAATAATTGTTTCGCTTTAAAAATCTCAAAATTTTATGAACAGAATACGCATACGCAGCGTTGTTCTTGATTGCGCTGGTGACATCATTAATTGATAAAGCTAGACTACACAATGCTAGGCTTTTGTTTGTTATTGACATGGCTGACAATATGAGAACACCTCCCAGCAAGAATAAATGGCAATAAATTATAATCAAATAAAACGAATAATTTAAATGTGAGTAGAACTAGAAACCTTCAGGTGCAGGTTGAGCGCATGCGTAACTGCTGCCAGCGTTGCCACCTAGTCGCATAACTTGCAGTCTGCCCACATGTGTGACGTCACTAATTCAGCTAAACAATGCTAGGCCTTGTTTGTTATCGACATGTGTAATCGCCGATAACTATCAATGTCAGATCTCGGGCATGGGCATGGCTAATGTGTACATACATACATACATATGCATTGGCATGTGTGTATTTGTGCTTGCATAATCTCGCCGCAGGGTGTCAACGGACTTTAGCCATATGTATGCGGCAAGGTAAGGCAAGGTAGGGCAATGCAAGGCGTCAATTGATGGTGCGGCTTGGATAAACACAAGTGCCGGAGTTGTGCATGCAAAACGGCAAATAATTGTACACAAGCACTCACACATATCGACACAACGACACATTTTCGCTAGCCACTGTGGGGCAAGTTAAATCGAACTGCGGTCACACTGCCAAAAATTTGCATATAAAAAAAAGAAATTTCTCAAAAGTGTTTCTTATGCACATACATATGTATGTGTAGCGACGCCCCCGATTCAAATCCAGATGCTTATCAACAGATGGTGGCAGTGGCAGTCGACAGCAAACGGCAGTTATTATCACATTTATCTGGGCAACTGGGCAACAGTTTATGTTCACACAGCTTGTGGGCATTGTTTCATTTCTTTCTTTAGTTGGTTAGTGTTTGTGTGTTGTGTTTGTGTTTTGTTTTGTTTTGCCTTGTTGTGTGTTTTGGACATTTATTAATCAGCACCAAGTTATAGCCATGTTGCACGCTTTTGTTGTTAGCATTTTGCATTAACATATTCACGTATTCCATAGATGCGATGCTGAGATGAGAGACTGAAACTGAAACTGAACCAATTATGGAATCGCAAAGCCCAAGCCAAAGACCCGCCACCAACTGCCACAATGACTGAGGTTGATACTGAAACTGAGAGATCGAGATCAAGACGCACAGATGTAGATGGCGCTTGCGATTTGGACAATGTCCAAAAGCTGGTGGCGTTTCAACTATAAATGCGCGACGCATCTCTTGGACAGTTATCAGTTTTACGGTTTCGTTCGTTTGGTTTACCACGCGCATCTGTAACTCCACTCAAGATGGTAAGCAAGCGAGGCGCCCCCTCTTGACTTGTTGTTACTTGTTACAACATGTCTCATCATGTTTCTTCTGTTTTTTTTTCCTTTTTTTTATATGTGCTTGCCATGTGTGCTTTACTGTGTTGACTGTACCAGAAATCCATTGTTTGTGCCGTCGTTGTCGCCGTTGCCCTTGTGGGATTGGCTCAAGCTCGTCCGCAGGCGTCCGGCAATCGCTACTTGCCACCTCTGCCCATCAAGGATGTGACCACCCACAATATTCAGCAGATCTTCCAGCAGCCCCAGCAGCAGCCAATTGCTCAGGTTGAATCGATCCGTCCATCGATCTCGTTGGGCAGCTTCTCGATTCAATCGGGTGGCCAGACAACCACAACCATTCAGCAATCGCCTGCTCCAGTTTCGGTTTCTGCTCCTGCTCCTGCTCCCATCACCTATGAGGCACCCACTCCCATTGTGGCCGTCCAGACGCCTGTCAAGAACACCTACTTGCCACCCGTGTCCGCTCCAGCTCCTGCTCCCGTTGTGACTGTGCAGGAAACCGCACCAGTTGTTGTTGAGCAAACCTACACTGCACCAGCTCCAGTGGTTCAGCAGCAGACTTACTCTGCACCTGCTCCAGTTCCAGTTGCTGCTCCCGCTCCAGTTGTCCAGGAGAGCTATGTTGCGCCCGCTCCAGTGGTTCAGCAGCAGACATACTCTGTTCCAGCTCCCGCTCCAGTGGTTCAGCAGCAGATTTACTCCACCCCAGTGGTTCAGACCACCACCCAGGTTGTCCAGGAGAGCTACTCTGCTCCAGCTCCCGCTCCAGTGGTTCAACAGACCTACTCTGCTCCCGCTCCTGTGGTTCAAGAGACTTACACTGTGAATGCTCCTGCTCCAGTTGTTCAGCAAACCTACTCCGCTCCTGCTCCAGTGGTTCAACAGACATACTCGGCTCCAGCTCCTGTTCCTGCTCCCGCTTCTGTGGTTCAAGAGACCTACACTGTGAACGCTCCTGCTCCAGTGGTTCAGCAAACCTATTCCGCTCCAGCTCCCGCTCCTGTGGTGCAGGAGAGCTACTCTTACCCTGCACCCGCCCAGGTGGTTCAGGAACAAATCACCGTCCAGGCACCCGCTCCAGCTCCAGTTGTGCAGCAAACCTACACCGCTCCAGCCCCCGTTGTTCAGGAGATCCAATCTGTTCAAGCTCCCGCTCCTGTGGCTCAGCAGACCTACACAGCTCCCGCTCCAGTGGTTCAGGAAACTCAAGTGATTTCAGCTCCAGCTCCAGTTGTCCAGGAAACCTACTCTGCTCCAGTTCCCGCTCCCGCTCCTGTGGCTCAGCAGACCTACACAGCTCCCGCTCCAGTGGTTCAGGAAACTCAAGTGATTTCAGCTCCAGCTCCAGTTGTCCAGGAAACCTACTCTGCTCCAGTTCCCGCTCCCGCTCCAGTGGTGCAACAGACCTACACTGCTCCCGTGATCCAGGAGAGCTACTCTGCTCCAGCTCCTGCTCCAGTGGTACAACAGACGACCTACACAGCTCCTGCTCCAGTTGTTCAACAGACGACCTACACAGCTCCTGCTCCAGTGGTACAACAGACGACCTACACAGCTCCTGCTCCAGTTGTTCAACAGACGACGACCTACTCAGCTCCCGCTCCAGTGGTTCAACAGACTTACACAGCGCCCGCTCCCATCGTCCAGGAGACCATTCAACAGGCTGCTCCAGTTGCCCAATACAGCGGCTACAACTACCAAGCACCCGCTCCAATTGTGCAGCAAACTACCACTACCTATAGCGCCCCCGAAATAGTGTCTGTTCCCGCTCCAGGTCCCGCACCTGTTGCCGCTCCCGTTGAGATCCAGACACAACAGCAGGTCATCACCACCACAACACAAGCTCAGGCTCAGACTCAGGTTCAAGCCGCTCCAGCTCCAGTGCCAGTTCCCGCACCAGCTCCGGTTCCAGTGTTGCAGCAATCCTTTGTGCCTGCTCCTCCAGCTCAACCCATTGTGCAGCAGTACAACAGCCCGGCTCCAGCACCCATTGCTCCCCAGCAGATCTTCCAGCAGTTCACCCCTACTTATAGCTACACCCAACCCGCTGTTCAGCAGCAACAGCAGCAGATCACCTACACTCAGTCCGCTCCTGCTCCCGCCCCCGTCTCGATTCCCGCTCCTGTTGTGCAGAAAACCGAGATCATTCAGCAGGCCGCTCCAGCACCAGCTGCACTTCCCATTGCGGTTTCGGCACCAGCCACCACCTCAGTGATCAGCAGCACGGCCACAGCCACGTCCAGCGGCAGCCAGATTGGCACCAACTACGGCTCCAACGGCGGCTACGTCTACTAAGCATGCGAGATGCGTTTGAACGGGTTGCCCTCCCCTCAAGAGAGGCCCGAACTCGCGTCCAGCTTGACGTTCGTTATCGTTAATTGTTTCATTTAATTAGCCAAATTGTAGCCCTAGTCTTGTTATATACAGTGTTTTTTTTTTATACAGCCTAAACAAATTTTTTACAATAAATTTTACAAAAAAACCAATTTGTCGTATGTTTATTAAAGATGACTTTAAAAGAGCTCTAATAAATGCTCAGTTAGAGCACTTTAGCAGCCACACTGTGTCGTGATTACACCTTAAGTTTAATATGTTATTGAAAGGTCTAGTTAATTATTTTCAGTTAATAGGAAAATAGCTGGAACAATACATTAAAAAAAAACATATAACATTTGGACAATCAGAATAACATATAGAAATTTAATTCGAGATTAAGATTTCATTATTCCAATGAAGTCTAATATCAATAGATAGAGTAATTCTTAACTTTTTCATATCTCTCAGTTTTTTGAGCAATTTATATGTTATATGCAATTTTTTAATTCAACGCTATAAGTCACCAAGCAGATTCAAAAATGCTTTAGGTTTACGTTCTCAATTAAGAGTTAAAAATTAAATTGCTAACAAACATCCAGACATGAAGAAGTTGTAGATATTATTCAATAGCTACCTGCGGTTGATTAATTGTACTGCGAGTGTCTCGGATGGTGTCTGAAAAATCCCGAAATGATTTGCAATATTCCCTGCGGGGCAAAACTCGATGCTTTCGTTTTGATGGATTGATTGCTCCGCCTTGACTGATTGCAGGGCATAGAACTCTCTGGCTGTTGGATAGTAGCGAGTACCAAGTGTCGAGAATCGGGTGTCGAGTGTCGATTACCGGAACCAAGACACCTCGTATCTCGCCTTATGAATGGAGTTTCCAATCATAACAATGCCATTTAAATGGACGTTGCTATACGCCGAAATCAAAATTAAAAATTATGTATGTACCAACAGCAAAAAGAAACATGTCTTAAATAAAATTCGCACACGGAGTTGGGCTAATGAATGGCCAGTCATCAAAGGCATGAACGTCATCGATATCTCAGAACACACAGGCCAAAAAAGCTTGTTCTGTGTTCTCTCATGTTGTTGTGAACTCTGATTTTATTAGTTATTGTATTGAGTTTAGTTTCGTTTCTTTTTCACTGTTGATTTGATTTTATTTCATTTGTTTGTCTCTGTGTTTTTTGCTATTCATGCATAGAAAGCTTATAATGAGCGATATTTTATGATGATTGTTAAAACAGATTCAAGTTCTCACTTTCTTGTTCTTCTCGTTGTCTCCTTTTGACATTTGTATCCGATCCGTTCTGATGTTTGGGCTATAAATATGTTGGGATGCTCGGGTATCAAATTAGTTCTATAGTCAGCTTTGTCAGCAGAACAACAATCTTATCATGGTTAGTAGTACTTCAAATTGGAAATCATTCGATTTGATTTGTATCAATTCCCTCGGCTAACATCATTTGAATTCCAGAAATTCTTCGCCATCGTTTCGTTCGCCCTCGTGGCTCTGGTTGCCGGTGATGTCGCCCACCTGAGCAAGACTTATCTGCCTCCTCGTCAGGTTGCTGCTGCCACCTACACCGCACCTGTGGTCAGTGCCGCTCCCGCTCCCTCTTTCGTCGCCAGCCAGCAATATGTTGCTCCAGCTGCCAGCTACCAGAGCGCATCTTTTGCCGCTCCAGCTCCTGCTGTTGAGAGCTTCGCCAGCGAGTCGTCCTATGTGGCTCCAGCTGCCACCCAGACTGTCTCCTACACCGCTCCAGCTGCCAAGACCTATGCTGCTTCTCCCGCTGCTAGCTTCGAGTCCTCGTATGTTGCCCCAGCTGCCACACAGACCGTGTCCTACACTGCTCCAGTTGCCAAGACCTATGCCGCCGCTCCTGCTGCTAGCTTCGAGTCCTCGTATGTTGCCCCAGCTGCCTCCCAGACTGTTGCCTACACCGCTCCAGTTGCCACCATCGCCGCCAAGTCTTATGCTGCTCCTGCTGCCAACTTCGCTAGCGAATCCTCATACGTTGCCTCTGCTGCCACCCAGACCGTCTCATACACAGCACCCGCTGCCAAGACCTATGCCGCACCTGCTGCCAGCTTCGAGCCCTCATATGTTGCCCCAGCTGCCACCCAGACTGTGTCATACACTGCCCCAGCCGCAGCCACCTTCAAGGCTACCACTTATGAGGCTCCTGCTGCTGCCACCTTCACCAGCGAGTCCTATGCCGCTCCAGCTCCAGTTGCCGCTGCCTCCTACACAGCTCCTTCATACTCCAGCTCTGGCATCGACACCGTTTACGGTTCCAACGGTGGCTACGTCTATGCCAGACGTCGTTAAGTTATCAGCAACGCGATAGAAACACATTTTTAATTGCTAACGAATAAAAACCCAATTGTTGTTTAAACAAAATTAACCAAGTTTTCAATTCGATTTCAAAGATTATGTCGTTATAGTTGCACAGCGTTGCCATATCGATTATTTTAGGCTTGTGCTGTGCTTTTTGTGTGTTTATCTGGCAACAACGCCAACGTTGGCAATTGCCAAATTGCAAATATCATTGAAAAAATACCAGCTCTGCTTTATAATTGTGTAAACATCGGTTAAACTCACGCAATTCTTGCGTTTTATGTCAAAAGCAATTATTATTCTAGACCACATGCAAATTTTTAAAAATATTTCACTTTACTTTTATTGTTATTTAAAAAATAGTAATATACTTTTTGAAGTTCAACCAAATGGTAAAAATGAAAAATGCAACTACGGTCACTCTAAACGGCAGCCATATTGATCCTGAAAATTAATTAAAGCTTTTGTTTTGTTTTATTGTGATATCAAACTATGCGTTGACAATAACATTACAGTGAGAATATGTAACAAACAAACAACTCAATTAATTACCGGAAATTGATTTAAATATCGTCATACGTAACGTTAAAAAAAAGTGCTTTTCATAAATAATGAGTTTTAGCTCTGCGTTGCTTCTTCTTCCTTGGGACTGGCCACGAAGAGAATGTTTAACTTGTTACTAATGTTGCGCTTGCTGCCCTCGTGCTGCACCTGCAACGCTTTCGAATCCAGACTGAACGAGCCCACAACTTGACCGGGCTTGATGTAATAATTCTGCCCCAACGTGCTGGGACGATGATCCACAATGAAGTGATATGTCATGGGCCGCGGCGCCTCCTCCTCACTGCCGACAACCAGCTTTGGTTTTAATGTTGTCATTGAAGCGGTGGTTGTGGGCATTGCTACAACGTGCCGCAACAGCGCCAACGAACAGGCGACCAACAATGTGGAACTGCAACACAAATGCATGACTTATGCGAATGACAACAGCACGACGAGATTACGGCAACGACGATCCGTTGCGAATGCTGGCTGGGATCAACTTGGACAGTTCTGAGTGACAGCATCATTCTTTTATACAAATGCAAGCTCCTTGAATCCAGAGGGCAACGCGCTTGCTGAGTACCGTTCTCGTGGTACGGCCCTTCTATGCGATTCTCAACAACTCTCTCAATTGCTCGCCAACTTGCTGCGGAAATAACAAGTTTCTGGAAGGCTCATTAACATTAACCCGATTTCAATGCAACGCAAATACTCGTAAAATGCATGTGTGTGCCATGTATGCATGTGAGTACATAAGTTTGTGATCCAATTTACATATCGAGGCGGCAGAAATGCTGACAATTAATTATAAATGCACACAGCTCTCGAAGGAAGCAAGATAAAGTCAGGTACAGGCAACAGCATTAAGCAATATGCTCAACTTTAGGATACTACATAAGCATGTCGGTCATTTTAATTTGATTAGAGCTTAGCTAAGAGTCGTTTTTATATATCTACTAGATAAGTTCACTTACTAAAATAGTATAGAAAGTTCAAAGTACCTTCACTTAACACCTCTCTTAGCTGAGAAGCATACCCTATTAATGAAGCACAGTCCAGGGTATTCACAAATGTAAAAGCAAACTCACGCAACAACAACAATGATAAATAAATAATGTTTGCAAATTTCGTTTGTGTCGCGATTTCGCGATTTATAAATAAATGTCTGCCAACAAGTTGGCTTGTAGGATTGTTGGTGGCTTAGTGGCCTCCGATGACAGTGTAGAAATGAAATGAGAAGTGAGTAGCGAAAAAAATAGTCGAATAAATAAATAATAATTGAATATACATATTTATATTCGAATATGGATGACATTATTTTACCATTCACATACATAATCGGATTTCGACGTGCGTGCGTTAGTTGCATCAATTAATTAATTTATCAAATATTTCGCAGCAATTAATGTGGCCATTAAGGCAGCAAATTGACTGCAAATCTTTCAAATATAATTTATGAACACATCGCAAAAATCGCTAATTAATTTCTATCATCTTATGAAGGCGGACTTAATTCGATTTCATTTGAAAACCCAAACAGCGAATGTTAGCTTGAAATAAATAATTATCGACAAAGAATACAGCAAAGAAGTAATTTGAACATCTTCGTGTTGATAAATTACGCAATTTTTGATAGATTCATTTAATCATTAGCTCATCGAATGCTGTTAATTTAATTGGCTCTTAAGTAACCGTTATTTATTAATTGAATTAAGCACCGATTCGATGGTTCTAATTTTTTAAAAATTATCAATCACATCTCCGCAGCTCTCAACAGCAAAGTTGTTATTTTATTTTCGGGCATATGAATTTGAATAACGCATAAATCAAGCTCTTTAACAAGCTACGAGATTGTCTCGTTAGATGCTAAAAATGTTAAAAGTTATTAAACTGGGAATATCTAACCTGACAAATCTTTAAAAAGAGAACACACTTTCAGGATATAACTTTGAAGTAGATGTGATAATCATCTGAAGTTTTAATAGCTGCGTTTCAGTGCTTTCCGTTCAAAATGCAAAGAGGAACTGTCGTTCGTTAAGCGGAGATCTGAGATGGGTGCTAAAACAGATGAAACAATAAACAGATCGGAGATGTTGATGAGATAACGATCTGCAAATGTTGAGCGCATAATTCAAGTACACGCACCCATAAACAAATTATCCACTTTGTTTTCATTTGATTTTCTGCTTTTTTTGTCGTTCTAATAGTATGTTCATTCTGTTTTTTTTTTTTTTTGTTCTTTTCTTTTTCTTCGGTGCTTTGCTAATTTGCTTCTTTGCGTGCAAAGAAATAAACACTGCCAGACGACCATTAGGTACATAAGTATACGTATTATAATTAATGTCCGTTTGTGAGTAATCGTCGCTTTTAGCCAGCGACGGCGACGCGGGCCCCAAAAATAACCCAAAAAACCAAAAAAATTAAAAATCTGGCATTAAAACTAAAACCAAAACCAAAACATTGGCCCAAGATGAAGTGGCGCGATCCAAGTTCCACGTTCCAAGTGCACGGCCCGCAGCTATTGCTACTCGTCGGATTCTAATTTTCAAGCCGATCCCATCCACAATCCAATATTGGATTACTTATCTCACGTTCATTTCGCGTCGCTGTCATTTCGAACTTCTCTGGACTGGTTAAGCCCCAAACGCGGGTCACAAACACAAACAAAAAACAAAACCAGCACCCCAAAAAAAATTAAATTAAATAAACTAAAAAAAAAACGCATCATTAATTAAACTTTCGAGGTATTTTGCGTTTGCGCGTTTGTGTTTGTCTCGGTGACTTCCGAAATGGACATGGCTAAAAATAAACGATCAAATAAATAGATTCCACGGCATCCTCCAATCGCGCACAATTCGGCGCCAACACTGTGCTACAAAGCTGAGTGTACAGATTGAAATTAAACTAAAATATTGTTAACTTAGAAACTCGATATAAAAACAAATCATATTCAAAGCGAGGCTTAAAGATCTTAATTTAAATGAAATATTTGTAACTTGGAAAACTGTTTATAAAAACAAATCGAATTCAGTCTTTATAACTATATATGTATATTTTTAAAATTTAAATAAGCTTTAGCAAATACTATTCTTATATCATCTTTAGGATACTTTTCAATTTCGAAATTTAATATTAAGTTATTATTATCTTATTTAGCAAATAAGTATAAGATATCATATTATGCAATTAGTAAACTAAATGCAAGTCTAAATACCCAAAGTACAAAATAATTCGCTAATAAGAAATGTATTTAATATAACTCAAAGGTAACTTAAGTTCACCTCCAGTTATTCTTTAATACCTTTCTTAGTAGGGAGTTATTTAGTGTTTTGGTATTTTAAACATGCTCTTAATTTAGTAATTCTATAATATGGTATTTTAAACCTAATTATGTATTCTTATATATTTACGATTGATTCTTGTTATAAGAATCTAATGATATTCTAAAATTCTTGTTATAGAAATGTAATGATATTCTAAATATTGATTCAATCCACAATTCTTTAATACTGTAAATACTAATTAGTTATTATTATAGTTAATTTAATAATATTTTTCTCTTTCAACTGTTTCTCTGATTGAATTCCAGCTCGCTTTGGTCCCAATATCATGTTGGATAGCTTAGTTGAAACCAGAATGACGGAGCAGAGGCAGAGGCAAAGTTAAAGGTAAACTTGGGTTCCGTTTTGTTCTTCAACAACTTGTACTCGCACTACGAGCTGAGCATCATACTACTACCATTTTTTGGCTATGCGGCCAAAGAATTTGTACTCGCAATTCTTTTGTGTGTGGCTGCTATAAAAGTGTTGCCTCACGGCTCCAGTGGCATCAGTAATCGCTCGGTCAGCACCCAAGCACAACTCGGAATTCGACATGGTAAGTGATGTGCTACACACAGCAAAACGGCAACTATTTAATACACACTCTAATTCTAATTCATCCTTAACGTTGCAGCGTCCCTTCACCATTTGCACTGCATTGCTCGCACTTGCCGCCCTGGGCGTGGCCAGTCCTTTGGGCAGCACCTACCTGCCACCTCAGGCCAATGCGTACAGCAGCTACAACACGGCTGCCTCGAGCAGCGCCAGCTCGTATGCTGCTCCACCAGCGACAACTGGTGGTCACTATGCTGCTAGCCGTTCTCATGGATATGCTCCGTCGGCAGCTGCGCCATCTCGTCAGTATCTGGCACCTGCTGCCCATTCCCAACAGAGCTACTCTGCTGGCAGCGGCAGCAGCGCGGGATACAACTCGGGTTATGCCTCGACGCCAGCCGCCTCGCGCAGCAGCTACAGCGTCGCCCCAGTGGCAGCTCCATCTCGCCAATATCTGGCGCCAGCGACATCATTGAGCAGCTACTCCGCCTCGGGTGCCACGAGCTACTCGGCTCCAAGGACCTCGTACAGCAGCCACTCGTCATCTGCAGCTGCAGCTCCTTCGCGCCAGTATCTCGCACCTGCTGCTCACAGCAGCTACTCCGCTCCAGCTGCATCGCACAGCAGTTACTCAGCACCCTCACACAGCAGCTACTCTGCTCCCGCTCGCAGCAGTTACTCCGCTCCAGCTGTTTCCCACTCCAGCTACTCCGCATCGGCTTCATCATATGCCCCCGTCGCAGCTCCATCGCGTCAGTATCTGGCTCCTGCAGCTTCGCATACGAGCAGCTACTCCGCTCCAGCCGTCACCCGCAGCAGCAGCTACTCCGCTCCAGCTGTTTCCCACTCCAGCTACTCCGCTCCAGCCGTCTCCCGCAGCAACAGCTACTCCGCTCCAGCTCGCTATGCAGTGTCGTCTCATGGCCAGGGTTATGGCAGCCTTTCGGCGGCTTCTTCTGGCTCAGCGCGTAGCCAGGGTCAGGGCTATGGATATTCGGCACCTGCTTCCTTCGGAGGTGGCTATGCTCAGGGTTCAGCTGGCACTCGCTATGCAGCTAATGGAGGTTATCAATATCGTTACAAGCATTAATCTGATCCCTGATCTCTGAAGGCAAAACAACTCGAATTCAATCAATACTTTTTTTTTTGTTTTTTTAATAATTTAAATAATCGAAAGCAATGTGTGCAATAAATGCGAAATACTCCGAAACATTATTCTTAAATCAATTTTAAGCAAAATCCAATAGAATTAATCACGAACTTTGGAACTTTGACTTTTTAAGTGGTTTATTGTGTCATGATTGCGACAAACTTGTTTCGCCTTAAAGTTCAAATTACTAATCACCTACAACTGAATTGGAAAGCAACGTTTGTAACATAAGTGTACAATTTGAAAGATTCCCAAATGTTCAATCATATTATATCTATTGACAGAGAATTGTTTAAGCTTAATGATTGCCAACAAGCTACCGAATTTCGGAATGAATATGTTTGCAGTTTAGCATTTAAGTGTTCTGGGAACTCATCTAACTGAAACTGGAAATATTTATTTATGTTAAATTTATAGTAATTAATACTTTACGGGCGGGTTTCTCATGCTCAAGCTGTTAGTTAGCTGTCGCTCGCTTTAATTTATTGTCCACATAAAAACAATGTCAATGCATCTGTTGTTTACGATTGGTTTGCAAATGTCATAAAATATAATAACTTTTTAATTAGCTGATATCTGTTTAATAGTTGAGGCGAATTTTATAAATATATGATAAGATGCAAAATAAACACCCGAAAATCTTTTCCGTATGCTTAACCTTATTGATCAGATGACTGACTGAATGTTAAAAAGTTAACTTACAGATAAGATCAAGCGCTTTATCTTTATCTGAATACTTTACTCTAGAGCTCTATAAATACATTTCTTTAATCCGCTTGATAGTTGAATGAATGATAATATACTCGTAGATGCAAAATACCCACTAGAAATTCTCCTCTTTATCTTTATCAGATCACATGACTGACTGAAAGTTAAAGAATAAATTTCATCAATATGCAACGAAGTTTGCCAATGCTCAGACATTGAGATACATAAAATACCCCTGAATTGTTTTGTTATTGAATTTGTCGAATATATTTGTTAATAATATTGGCAATTAGGCGTTAATATAAAAAGTTAAATGTTCATATCTACAGTTATACAAAAAAAAAAATATTAAAATACATGCGAACTTATTTTTTTGTGGCACTTCTTGTAGGTTAAGGATTTCATCGACAGTGCTGATCCAATGTTTTCGAACAGTGCCTAATAGATATAGCCACCATTGGCAGCGTATTTGGTGTCCAGGCCATTGTAGCCATAGTTTGTGGCAACTGGCAGATAGGCGCGAGAGGGCGTGGCATAGTTGTTATACCCATTGTTATAAGCATAGCTGTTGTATCCGGACGTGGCTAGTGGAGCACCATAACCAGAGCCGACACCTCCAGATCCGGAGTAGTAGTTACTACCGGAATATGCGCTACCCGAATACGAGGGATACGATGAGTAGGCATAGCCGCTGGCACCGCTCAGGGGTGGCAAATAACCGCGGGATAACGACAAATGGGAAACATCTGCGGAGCACGCGGCCAGGGATGCGATGAAAACTATAACGGCAACGCAGTTCTGCACATGAAATACAAGGATCATCAAATTATTGTCAAAATCAAAATATTGCACAAATAATATTCACTCAAAAAAAATATATTTAACATTTATTTAGACACACGTCTTATAAAGGTTAAGACAAACTAGAAATCATCAGGATTTGAGTCTAAGAGCGCCATCTGTGTGTCAGATAGAAAACTTTTCAATTGGCCTCTTTCTATGGACCAACATAAAGTGTCACATAACTACATACATATGTTTAAAAAAAATTAATGTTTAAAAGTGTCTTATATGCAATTTAATTTTTTTCAACCGTCAAATAAGTTTCTGCATCGCTTCGAATTAGAAGCTCACTGATAGTAACGTAAAACTAATTATTTTAAATTAATTTCCATTGTATAAATCTCTGGAAATTCACTTTTTCACATTCTTAAGTACTTTTGTTTTCGATTAGAAGTTTTTTTTAAATTTAACACTTAAAGCAGCGTTTAATTCTTAATATTCTTGAAAAAAAAAAACGATATTGTCCGAAAGTTTATGTAAATTAAACATTTATTGAGGCACAACAAATTGAACTTTTAGTTTTAATCACTTTTCAGTTATATGCGCCAACACTTTATTTGCTCACTGCACAGTTCATAGCTGATTATACTTACCATATTTTTGTATTCAAATTTTTTGTTAGTCCTGAGAATGGAATTGGGTGCAGTGAAGTTAAACACTGGAACAACGCTGTGTGATGACTGTTGCTCGTTACGGATTTAACGCGACATTTTATACTCTTCTTAAGAAACTTCGAAACTTTGTTGTTAAATTAAATATATTGTGCACAGCAAATTTTACAACAAATTTGAAACGCCTTTACTCCCCACGAACGGTGACAGACAATGCTCATTACTCACACCGGCACAACAACAACAACAATACCAACAACAAACAACTGAACTGAACTCAAATCGCTTAGAAATACATACTATGCATGTACATAGTTGTTGTTATTGTTGCTTAACGGATCCCACGATCCCACGACTCATCAGTCGCTTTAAACTCAAAAACTTGGAAAACCTAAACACATGCATTTTGGTAGTTTTGCTTGTGGCTTATTTTATTTTATTTCATTTTTATGATCTCACCACGCCCTGAACCAACCTCCCCTCTTCTATACATAGGCACTTACTCTGCTCTTTGTCATGTTTTTTTTAGGGTAAACATCGTCGCGCGCTCTTTCTTTAATTATACCATTTATATACACATATGTATGTATGTACATATATGTTTTTAAATCTAACTCTGCTGTTGGTTTTTTATGACATTTTGCGGTTGTCGGTTTAGCGAATGAATCGCTGCTCATAAATCTGCCCGTTATTAATTGTTGCTTAAACAAAGTGCAGTTGGTGTTTGTTTCCTCTACCTTGACTTAGCTGCTCTCTTTTTGACCCCCACCATGGCTTATTAATTGATATCAAATAGCTAAAATGTACGATCATTTGTTAATTGATGATGAGTCAGTTAAGTTTCATTCAAATTTTCATATAATATCGAACATGGTATCGATTACCCTGAAAGTAAACAAATATATTAATCAATAATATCAGCTAATTATTTGCACTCATGTGGTGTGGACACATTGATCATTCTAAATGCACTTGTGCGATGTTGGCAAAAATCGATGTATCGATTTATTTCAGAAACGTAGATAATATTGTTAAAGACGCCGGTGGTTTTCAAGCTCTAGCTAAAGCAAAATGTCGGACAACGATATGTCGAATCTGGAATCAATTTGGATATCCAATTCACGCAGCTTTTTCAAGAACGTGATCGATGATACAATTGCGCAACAGTGTGGTGGCAGTCAAGCAAAAAGTGCAGCAGAAGAATTGGCACTGTCCAAATTGAAGAAGTTATGGGTGGCCAAGTATAAACCCAAGGATCGTGAGCCACTTTCAAACCCCGTACCACTACCGCCAAAACCCAAGCGAAAGCCACGACCCAGAAAACGAGCAACAGCAGTCCGCAAACGAGTACTTAAGGAGGATGAGTACTTGGATGCTACCACTTTGAAGGACAATTGTGACGTAATTTATCGGATTAATATTCCTCCTCTACGTCCCAATTGGCAATGTCGAAGCTTCGAGCTGAAAGTGAAAGCGCATCTATGCAAAAACAATTTAGTAGAATCGCTCATCAATTGGCAACTGCTAGATACCATTATGGAGATGCCGCTGGATGAAAGCACTTCAATATTGCAGAAACATGTTGAGATGCTCGAAAAGGATTTGCACTAAAATCCCATTAGATGCCAATTAAATTAAGTAATTTAATTTCATAAGTGACTGGTCACATTCGATATAACGGCATTTACTCGAATTTTATATAAATGTACATACATATGTGTGTGTATTTTCGGCAAGCAGAAGAAAACTGCAGTAAAGCGCAATTGGACATCGTTCAGTTTGCTTTTTGCAATTCAACATTGGAGTTGAGTTTGCTACAGATCTTTGTATTTGTATTTTTTCTTGTTAACCGTAATAAACTTTTGCTTTATGTTTAATGTGTGTTAATTTATGAAACAAAACAAGGCGATTGAAACCACAAACGCCTGGTCTCCAATTTATAATCAAATGTGAGTAACAATTTAGCAAAAAAGAATGTGCGTGTGTGTAACATAACCTCAAATATACGCACGTGGATCAATTTTTCTTTTTTATGTGTAGGGCCGCAAAACTGCGGACAAATCATGTGCGAACACAGTGGAGCTGCTGGTGGTCTCTCTGCCTGTACCTGTGCCAGTGTGCTGCAGTGTTGCTGCTCATTTGCGGTGCGTCTGCTGCCCCCTCGCCGGGATCAGCGCACATGCGGTGCAATGCTGACCAATTCCAGTGCAGAAACGGAGGCTGCATCTTACAGGCGAAGATGTGCGACGGACGTAGCGACTGCACAGACAACTCGGATGAATTGGAATGCGGCAAGTTTTTATCTAATGAGAATGTATTCTAATATGCGAATGCAAATACCAATTGGCTTGTAATTCAAGTGCAACGCGTAGATCTGATTCCAATCGCAATTGCGTAATGGTTGTCTAATTTGACAAGTATTAAAATTAAAATACTAACTTAAATTTGAGATAAACTTTTAACTGCACATACTGCTGTATATATTTTAATTTTATATAATCGATTGGAATCATATGTGTGTTCAACGCATCGAAATATCTAATTGGAATGTCAACATACATTTTCTCATTAGACTACAAGCTGTGCCGGGAGCCGCATTGGTTCCCGTGTGCTCAGCCACACGGTGCCTGCCTGGCCAAGGAACTAAAATGCAATGGCATCGAAAATTGTCCCGGCGGCGAGGATGAACGCCACTGTAACACTGGCGATCGCATATTTATCGACTATGCTCCCCGCAATTGCAGCCAATACGAATATATGTGCCAGGATCACAGCTGCATACCGCTTGACTTTATGTGTGACGGCAAAGCGGACTGTGAAGATAACTCAGATGAAAATGCCGGTTGCAAGCAATCGGCTGCCAGCTGCTCCACTGGCCATCTATGCAACAATGGACGCTGTCTACAGCGCAAGCAATGGCAATGCGATGGCATCGATGACTGCGGCGACGGCAGCGATGAACGTGATTGTCGTAAGTCACTCACTATTCGTATCTTGTTGATCATCACTCTTAACCAATTTCCCTCGCTCATAGCGAATCTCTGCAAGCCAACGCTAGGTAAATTCTTATGCCGCAATCGTGAACTCTGCTTAAATTTGTCCCAGGTGTGCGACGGCCGAGCAGATTGCTCGGATGGCAGCGATGAGAGCGAGAGCTGCCACGTGAAACCCGACTGCAACATTACGAAATGTGCGCCAGGTGCCAGCTGCCAAATGATGCCTACAACTGGACCCGAATGCTATTGTCCCGCTGGTTTTCGCATGATGACGTTGCAGCAGAAGTGCGAGGACATCAATGAGTGTGATGAACACGATGACTTGTGCAGCCAGCGTTGTGAGAATCAGTCGGGTGGCTTTAGCTGTGCCTGCGACGATGGCTATCAACTCGACCCCAGCAATAACCGCACTTGTTATGCCGTCGACAAGGACAATCGTGAGCCACTGCTGCTCTACACCACCCAAGTGTCGGTGGTGGGAATGCGATTGCATCAGCAGCAATCGAAGCTGCGTAATCATGTCTTCACCGTGGCCAGCAATTTGAGTAAAGTAATTGGCGTGGCCTACGATGGCGAGCACGTGTATTGGACAAACATTCAGCACGAGGTGGAGAGCATTGTGCGAGCTAGTGCCGATGGTTCCAATGCCGAAATACTGCTCACGTCTGGCCTCGATGCTCCCGAGGATCTGGCCGTCGATTGGCTGACGGACAACATTTACATCTCGGACAATGTGATGCGACACATTGCCGTCTGTTCGCCGGATGCTGTCACCTGTGTCGTACTCGTCACCCAGGATGTGCATCAGCCGCGTGGTCTGGCCCTCTGGCCACAGCGTGGCCAAATGTTCTGGACCGATTGGGGCAGCAAGCCAATGATAGCGCGAGCCTCAATGGATGGCACTCGGTCGCGACCCATTGTCAGCGACAACATCCATTGGCCCAACGGCATTGCCCTGGACATGCATCAGGAACGCGTCTATTGGGTGGACGCAAAGCTGGGCACCATTGAGACGGCTCGAACCGATGGCACAGCGCGTCGCATTGTGCTCGATGGCATGCTGAAGCATCCGTATGGCATGGCCGTGTTCGAGGATCAGTTGTACTGGTCGGATTGGGGCACCAAGAGCGTGCATGCGTGCCACAAGTTCACCGGCAAAGGACATCGCATATTGGCCCGAGATCGCAATATTTATGCCGTCCACGTCTACCATCCATCGAAGCAGCCGCAGCTGCCGCATGCCTGCGAAACGGCCCGTTGTTCGCATCTCTGTCTGCTCGCCGAGAAGGATGCCGGCGGCTACAGTTGCGCCTGTCCCGAGGGCATGCAGTTATCGCCCATCGATCAGCGAAGTTGTAGACAGGTGCAGAAGAAGCAACTTCTGTACATTGGACTGCGTTCGGTGCTGCTGGAGATTGAGCACACCTCTTTTGGGCGGCATGTGGTCAGTGCATCGCATGTGCTGCCCTGCTACATCAGTGAATTGGTCTACAATCCCATCAACGGCACCATCTTCATTGCGGACAATGTGCAGCGTGCCCTGCTGCTCTACGATCCCCATGAGTCGGGTCAGCGATTGGTCACGCTCATCTACAGCAATCTGGGCAACGTCAGTTCGCTGGCCTTTGATCATTTAGCCCACAATCTGTACTGGACGGACACCGAAAGGCATGTGATTGAGCTGCTCTCGCTGCAGACAGGACAACGGGCGCTGGTGCGTTTCTTTGCCGGCGAGGAGATGCCCATTGGGATCAGCGTGATGCCCGCCGAGGGTTACATGTTTGTGGCGCTGAAGGCGCGTCGTCATACCCACATCGATCACTTGGCATTGAGTGGACTGGGCAGCCAGACGCATGTCTTCGAGGATGATCTGGGCGATGATGACATCAAGTTTGCCGTCGACTATGATTCCCACACTATGTACTGGGCGGATAGCGATGTGAATCGCATCAGTTTCACCAACTACCGCCAGGCGCATCAGCAGACCTTCAGTGGCCGCTTTCGGCGACCTTATTCGCTCGCCCTGGTTGGTCAGGATCTGTTCTGGACCGAGCTGGGCACTCCGGCCGTAATGTGGACGCACAAGAGCAACATGGGCACACACAAACGTTTCGAGTTCGACACAGGCAATCAGAGGATTGCCTCTATTCCTCCGCCACCTCGTCACATTCCATTGACAGCCAGTGTTCGCGTCCCTCTCGAGGCCAGATCGCATCCCTGCCAGCAGGCGAATGGCGGCTGCTCGCATGTGTGCGTCAGTGCTGGACAATTTGGCAGTGCCTGCTTATGCCCCGCTGGATTCGTGTATCGCGATGTCCAAAACCGCACCTGCATCGAGGCTTTGGACTGCGAGTTCCGATGTCGCACCTCTGGCGAATGCCTGACGATGGCGCATCGCTGCAATGGCCGCAAGGATTGTGCCGACGCCTCGGACGAAGCCAACTGTGAGCTGGTCAATGGTGGTGCCACCAAGACGCGCATCAACATCAAGTGTGCCATCGATGAGTTCACGTGCCACAATGGCGAACAGTGCCTGGAGAAGAGCAAGCGTTGCAACGGTCAAAAGGAATGCAGCGATGGCTCAGACGAGGATCACTGCGCTCAGTTCGGTATGTACTTGAAATGCTTAATCTTGAGAATGTTTTGTATACTTGAAAGATGAAGAAATTTCAACGGTTTTCTCATCTTTCAACTATATTTCCAAAATTCCTCAAGAAAGTTCTCCAAATACTTGAAAAAAAAAACGTTGAAATTTCTTCATTTTTTAAGTATATAAAACTTTTACAAGAATAATATTGCAAATAAATTTAATGTATTAACTTGAAAGTTGAAGAAATTTCGACGTTTTCCTCATCGCTCAAGCATATACAAATTCCTTAAGATTAAATTTGTTTTCAATATATTTTAATGTTAGTGCATCATTTCTAACAACAATATTGATTGTAAAATAGTTTGGGAAATTTGTTTTGTAATTCTTTAAGGGTTTATGTAAGTTTAAACCTTTCTTAAGGAATCACAAAACAAATTTCCAAACCTGTTCTTTAGTTTTTTTTTTTTTTTTAACTTGAGTTTTACTTAGATGAAAAATTCAAATCATAATCATTATTTGTGAAATAACTTTTCTTTTTGTTTAAACTCTCATTTGTAAAGTTACTTCAAATTATTCATAGTTAGCTAATTTTCAAGTGCATCACAGACAAAAATAATATAATTTATACTAATAACTAAAGTATGTATGTTAATTTATGTAAACTATGAAGAAACTCCCTGTAGAATTTAGTTTCTTGGGGAATGTTGTTCGACATAGTCATAGTCAAAGGATTAGTCACAACATAATTTGCATTACGTTACATTAAATTCTCTTCGAAAAGATCACTTAATAATCGAACCGTTGTTGCTCTTGCAGATCGAACGAAGCTCTGTCATGACCATCAGCATGCGTGCGACAACGGGAAATGCGTGGACTACAGCCTGATGTGCGATGGCACCGACGACTGCGGCGACAACTCCGATGAGCTGGCAGCGAGCTGTGCCCGACCCGCCAAGTGCGGTGCGCGCATGTTCCAGTGCAGCAGCGGGTCGTGCATTGCCAGTGGCTGGGAGTGCGATGGCAAGATCGACTGCAGCGATGGTTCCGACGAGCATGAGAAGTGCGGCAAGCGTCAGTGTCCGGAGAACATGCATCGCTGTCTTCTGGGACAGTGTATCGATCGTCAGTTGGTCTGCGATGGTCACAACGATTGCGGCGATCGCAGCGACGAGCTCAACTGCGGCCCCAATGCGGGCGCGGGGGCAGCTGGGATTAACATCAGCTGTGGCAGTTTTGAGCAACCGATGTATCAGTGTGCCAGCAATCTGCAGCTCTGTTTGCCAACTGCGGTGCGTTGCAATGGCACCGCCGAGTGTCCGCGGGGCGAGGATGAAGCCGATTGCGGTGACATGTGTGGCATCACAGAGTTCCAGTGTCGTGAGAGCAAGGAGTGCATTCGCCTCGAGTTTCGCTGCGACAAGGAACGCGATTGTCGCGACGGCAGCGACGAAGCGCAATGCGATGCATCATCCACAGCAAATGGCAATGGAACGACGGCGATGACAAGTGGACGACGTGCGTGTAAACCGCATTTGTTTGACTGCCACGATGGCGAGTGTGTGGACATGTCGCGGGTGTGCGACAGCTTTGAGGACTGCGCCAATGGCAGCGACGAGGGACCGAAGTGCAGCAGCGCCTGCAGCAAACACATTTGCCAGCACATGTGTCGCGCCACGCCAGCGGGCGCCGTTTGCACCTGCCGCGATGGCTATCGCTTAGGCATCGATCAGCGCAGTTGCCTCGACATTGATGAGTGTGCTCCGCCAACCAACGGCAACGAACAGTCGCCGTGTGCCCAGATTTGCGAGAATACGCCGGGCAGCTATCAGTGCCAGTGCTATCCGGACTTTATGCTCCGTCAGGATCGCAGCAGTTGCAAGAGCATCGACACACAGGACGGCGGACCCAGCTTCCTCTTCAGCAGCTACGACGAGGTGCGCAATCTGAGCGAACGTCACGCCATGCTCTCGGTGGCGTGGTCAGCAAACGACACACGCATCAGCGGTATCGATGTGGATATGCGACGGCAGCTGGGCTACTTTAGCAGCGATGAGCAGCACGTTGTCTATCAGCTGGATATGCGCGATCGTCGACCACTCGCTGCGCTCTCGCTTAATGCGCCCACCAAACTGGCAGTGGAGTGGACAACGGGCAATGTGTATGTGATCAGTGGCAATGCTGCGCAGCAGATCAGCGTCTGCAGCTTTGCGGCAAAGATGTGCGGACGTGTGCTGCAGCTGCCACATGGACGCGGACACGCGACACTCAAGTCACTCGCCGTGGATGGGCATCATGCCCGGCTCTTCTATGCTGTGATGCGGCAAGAGAGCTTTGGCCAGCCGGAGACGGAGCTGTATGTGGCCCGACTCGATGGCAGTCGAAGCGAGTTGCTGCTGCGCAAGGAGCGCAGCTATGTGACCTCCATTGCCATTGATCCGCACCAGCAACTGCTCTACTTTGTCGATCTGCACACGCGTACGCTGGAGGTGATCAGTTATAAGGCGCGCGGTAATCGACAGTCACGCATTCTGCTGCAGAAGAGCAATGCGTTGAGGCGACCAACTGGACTGAGCATCTACGAGAATCATGCATACATTGTCAACATGGGCGCCAACGAGCTGGTGCGCTGTCGTCTCTATGGCCAGCTCACCGCCACTGCGATTTCGTTGAGCGTAACGAATGCCCAGGATATTGTTGTCGCTGGACAATCGCGGCAGCCGGCAGCCCCATCGAATCCCTGCGAGCATGCGCACTGCTCCGGCATGTGTGTGCTCGCCGACTATGGCTATGAATGCATGTGCGGTAGTGAGATTGTGTCCGAGTCGCATCCATGTCCACATGGCACCACCAATGAGCTGGACATCGATGCCCTGATCTCTGGAGATCAAAGCGAGCAAAGCAACAGCAGCAGCAGTGGAATCATCTTTGCATTTCTCTGCATAATAATCCTAGGCATACTCATCGTATTGGGCATCGGGTACTATCGGTATCGGGCACGCGGCCATCGTGATCTCAACATTACACTGCATTTCCAGAATCCTCTGGCAACACACGGCGGCAAATCGATCACGGAATCCGACGGTCCCAACGAATTGGATGGCGGCAACAACAGTCGACCACAAGCCGCAGATGCCACATTCTCGACCAAGCGGAAAACCATACAATTTGATGTCCTACAGAAATTTATGCGCCACAAAAACTCGCAAAACGTCGAACTGGCTACGGAAATGTCGCTCGAAAACGCAAGAGTAAGTATTGTATAGTATAGTTAATCCATTTATATATATATATATATATATATGTATATATCGTTTTGCTTTGCAGGCGAGCGAACTACAATCGCTGGTCAACGAACGGCGGGACACGAGAATCCCAAATATCGTGGTGGCAGGCGCTGGCGATGATGCCGCCACGCCCGGATTCTACGGCGGAGATTTCGGAAGCGATGATGTGCATGCACGACTTGTCCCATAGATAGATGCTATAGCATCTCATTGATTATTATGTACACATTTATTGCTATTATCTATGTCTATACTACTTATTTATTTATATGTCAACGAGAAAGTGTCGTGTTGAGGCAATTGCTGTTATACAATATGTAGCATACTTTTAGAGATGCGCCGAAATATTTATACAATCATATGTAATTAAAATCGTAATAATTTAAGAGCAAAACTTGTATTGTCGTTTGCGCATCTCTAAAGTTATAGCAAATGATTCACAAACGAGTCTTTTGCAAGCTGCTACCACTTAAAACTAACAAAACACAATTTGTACAATTTAGAATTTTGTCTCACACCCAAATGGTTTTTCCAAGTCCCCCCCATAAACTTGGGTGTCGAGCACACTGATTGGGATCGTGGAATCCGCTAAGTGACAACAGCAGTAAACAGTAAAATCTTCAAGAGCAACAACAACCACAGAATTCTAAGCGGTTTCAGGTGTTGTCGGTTTGAATAATGTAAGCGAATTTAAACGCAAGTAAGCAAATTAAATTAAATTATATTACGTGATGATGATTCCGAAAAGATAATTTAAGTGGTAAGATAAATCAACTATTATTCAGATTTGAACAAAAAAAAAAAACCAAAGTATGCAGGTCATTGTCATGATTGTGATTCCATCGCCATCGGTGCCTGCTAGTTCAGGGACTGATTATTGCACGGATTGTGTTTAATTATTATTAAGATAAGCAGTATTAAAATTTTCTGTTTTGTTGTTAAATTCGCTATGCAAGCAGTGCACTGCTTACAAAAATTGGTAAAAACTTAATTTTGGGAATGTACATTACTGTACTCAAGCCCAAGAAATTATTGACAAATATAAAAATATTTGGCCATCTGCAAGTAAGTATTAAAAAGGATTATGAAAATCCTTGCAAAGGTAAGTATATTTTTTTTGTCGAAAAAGAACACATCTTGGCCCAATCTCTTTTAATGATGCAATTTTCTACAAATAATTTTTTATCACATACTTTGAGGGGCACCAATTCAGATCATCATTTCGACAATCTCCCACAGATTGCGCTACTAATTGTACACTGCTTGCTGCTGATTATGTTCGCCTGGTATTTCATTTGCTGATATGGCACTTTTGAGTCGTTCGTGAGCACATCAAGCGGCCGACAACAACGATTTAAGAAATCTACACCAAATCACTGTGAAATTGGCTTGCTGAGCAGTTGAAATACCAGGCGAACATAATAAAGTAGCAAGCAGATAAATTACCAATACAATTAGTAGCGCCATCTATGGGATTCACACCAAATTCAGTCAAAAGCGAGACCCAGCATTTTTTGTGGCATACTTTAGGGGTGCGTAAGTTTAGATAGACGTCAACTTGCTGCTCACTTATGTTCGCCTGGTATTTCACTTGTTCCCAGTGGCAGTTTTCAGAGAATTTCTCGATACCCAAATTTAGTTATTGCTTTTGATGTTGGCATTTGTTCAGCATTCATTGGGATTACAAACAATTTGAATTTAAACAAATGTTAATTTTATTCTGCATAAAACACAACTTGAAAAATGTTATCAGTAGCACTAAGAGCTAAGAATTTCATAATATATAGCCATACTGCTGCTGTTTCGTCTGCTTGTGTATTGTGTTGTGTGTGTGTGTGTGTGCATGTATGTGTGTGTGTGTGTGTGTGCATGTATGTGTGTGTGTGTGTGTGTGCATGTATGTGTGTGTAGTTATAACCTGAGTAGGCGCCCAATCCAGGCGGATTGAACTCTGTAGTTGCTTGTGAAAGTGATCAACAATGGAGTACGTTAAGTGGGAGACAAAAAAATGTAAGTTTGAGGGTTGGGGAGTGGGGGGAAAGGTGGATAAGAATATTAAGAATACGTTCAATGGAAACAATGCTGAACAAACAATTGCGGCCCACTTCATCGTGTTCATCGATAGCGTCGCTCTCTCTCCCTCTCTCTTTCTCTGTCACGATCACGATCACGATCACGGTCTCGCTCCCGTTCCCGCTCGTCGTAGTGATCGTTGTGCCGATGTCTGCTGCTCCGTTCGTCTCGCTTTCGATCGTGCCGATGGCGACCACGACTATCGCTGCGACTACTACGACTTTTGCTGGGACTGCGACTACGGCTGCGCGAGTATTGCCTGTGCTTATGTTTCTTCTTGTGCTTACTGCTGCGACGTCGCTCGCTGCGTTCACCGCCGCGCTCTCCACGCTCGGCCCGCTCCGTGCCACGCTCGCCGCCATAATCTTTGTCGCGATCTGAACTGCCGTATGGCAGCATCGATGACATGGGCGGTGGCGGTGGATAATCGTCATAGCCACGACTGCGTCCATAGGACGAACCCGAAGCCTGCGCTGCATAGTAGTCGCGATCATCATGATCGTTGCGATAGTTTGCCGGCGGATAACCACCGCTACCTCCTCCCCCTCCTTGGCGGGAGTTGGCATGCGCCGGGCCACCGCCACGTCCACCGTCGTAGTCATCACAGCTAGTGCCCACAGAGGCTGTCATTGTGTTGGGCGTCGCCGTTGTGGCCGCAGCTGCTGCGCCTCGTCCAGTGCTCAGCTGATTGACCGTGATGCCCTGCTCGCGGCAATATTGTTCAATCTTCTTCTCGATCTGCTTCTGAATGGGCACCGGTATCCGTGGGAACAGTGTAGAAAACCAATCCAGCTTCGTCATGAACTGATACACCATTTGGCCAATGGTTTGCACCTGCACAGAAACAATAAAGAGGGGAGGAGTTAGTGCATCATTTGCTGCTGTTTGACTGGCATGCTATATTATTATGATTATTATGGTATTTGATAGATTGGTGGCTCATACAGTTGACTCACCTGGCCGCCGCCCGCCTTCACATCAATCTCCTCCTCGTCCTGCAGATAATCCTCATACCAGTCATATAAATCGCCCGGCGGCTGTGTGTAACGTAAGTACATAAATCCTGTGAGATGTCAATTGGGTGATGTGTCGACGACAATGAAAGGAAAACAATAACTAATTAGCAATTTGGCAATTTACAAACAAACAATCAAGGCAAGCAGGCAGCAACACAACGAGATTAACTGCGATTATTTCAATCATAAAGTGAGCAAAACTGATTAAGGTTCAAAGCGAGGGCAACTACTATCTATATATCATATATCACTGATTTCGATTATACGACATTTCAATATTATACATTTGCGTTAACTTAATTTTGTATCATAATAAATAGCTACCACTGTAATATCGATAATTGCAAATCTTTCATTTTTTATGATCGTACTGTACTAACTTATTATGATTGCGTCGGCACATTTTTTTAAAATAATTTAGCGATATTTTTATACATATTAAACTGGTTTAGAATGGATTCAAAAATGCTAACGCGTTTGCTATAAAACAAATATAACTAATTGAGATCATCTCTTGGATCTTAAAACGTTTTGAATGTAAATTACAATTGAGAGTTGCAATCCATATTAAAATAGTTTTTAGAACATTACATTGAAATTAAGTTAATTGGAACTGTTCACAAAATTGAATTGAAATTAATTTAAATGCAATTTGCTCTACTTTATCGCGGTTGCCATTATAATGATATAACACTGCATTCATTTAAGGATGCTTTTCAAGACACCCCCTTTTGCATCGTTCCTTGCCGCCATTTTGCAATCGACAATAAGGATGCAAATGTTGATGCCAAGCAATCGTGATTATGGTATCTTGCTGCATGCTTGCCTTGGAGACAGATGTAGACGCGGAGACGCGGCGGATTCGCGGGAGGAGCAGGAGCAGGAGCAAGCAACGGTACTGAGACGGCTCATGAACTCATGCGACTTACCAACACCTACCTAGTGCCCGTATGTAGGCCGAGTCTGTGTGGTTGAGCAGTCCATTCACTTGCTTTCTCGTCAGCCGCAGCGTATACAGCTTGTAGAGCAAACAGTAGGCGGTGGACACGATGCCGCCGGCGCCAACGCCACGCACCTGCAAATAAGATACGTACATTTAGTATACGAGCCATTATATATACCAAGTGTGGGATGATCGCCAACGATAAGCGCTACATTTCATAAACTCACACCGCCGCACATTCCTGTTTGGCCGGATGTTTTGCGTGACCCCCGCTCCCATGGCTCCATATGCTTCACCTGGTAGTAGATCTCGTCGACCACTTCATGATACGTTTTCAGCTTGAAAAGATGCACTGCACAAGGGAGGCAGAGAGGGAGATGCGATTTTAGCGTCTTTTTTTGGCGGGACTTTTTCGTGATTCGTTTACCTTTGAAGTAGCTGGAACTCTGTATGTTAGCGAGAATGAGGGGATTCAGGTTCATGGACGTCTCATTGCCCCAGAATGGCAGTGTATTGTGCTGTTTGCCCCCCACGCCAGCTTTTTTTCCGCCGCCACCGACCGAAGACGCTGCCGAATATTCTGTATCAAAAAAAAATGCCGCGCGATAAATAAAAAGCACAATGAACACACACACACACACATTAATGCAGCAGGCAGCATCAATCACACACACACACGCAGCGGTATTAGTTTTTAATACACATATTTATTGGAATTTGGATTGCCCGCGGTGGGGCGCACACTACCTTACCTTCGTCCATGACTCCGCTTCTCAATTGCCGGTATTTGCGTTGTGCATTCAACTATACTTTCCAGTTACTTTTGTGCACCGCAAACACAATTTGCAAACGTTTAACGTGCGCTGCAGCGAAAATGCCAATGTGTAGTTGTGACGTTTCGTTCAGAACAAGCTCAATTTTTCTGAACTTGTTCACGATAGCCAATAGGAACGAAGGTGTTCTGTATTTTGCGAAATCTTGAATGAATTCGTTGATATTGCTTATCTACGCTGTTGTCATGCAACCATGTTATCATATGCATTCAATTATCGCGATTACTAATTATCGAGTTAGCAAAATAAAACTTAACGAATGAATTTTTGAGCAGGCAAAAATTTTTTGGCTTTTAATAAAATACGAGTGCTTTTTGTATTGTATTTGTATTCATCGTTTAATTAAACCAATACTATTTAGTAATACCACATAAAATTGTATGATAAAGAAGTTGTCGATATCGGGCTACTTTATCGATAAGGCAAAAATGTGTTGTGCAGAGCGAATATATTTTTAACTTCTTTCTGATTCAATTTACTGTACAGCTAAAATAAAAAAATATTAAAGACCTTTAAATAAATAGCCATAAAAATTACAAAAAACCGTTATGTATAAAATGATGCTCTGTTTCGGAATCAGTCACTAGCTCCGTTGAGTAAATTGACAACTTTTTCATTGAGTAACTGGTATATTTTGTATATGTATTTGAAATTCAGATGCAGCTAATTTGTCAAAAAATACTAAAAAGTACATAGAATGTTATTTCGATAGTTTTTAAGTTTCAAGCTGATATTGCCGCTGCTCATACAATGAAAAATGGCGATATTCATGTAAACATTTTATATTTTAAAAGCATTTTGATAAGGACATTCGAATGTTGAGAATTAATTAAAAAAAACACCTGTATGATCTCATTTAAAGTTTTTATTTAAAATTAAATGAGTTTTTTATTTTTGGTGAAACATTGATATTGCAAACATCGATAGCTGTAAAACATCGACACATCGATAGTGCTATCGATGTTTCTCCACCTCTATGCAGAAGCAGGAGCAGCAGCAGCAGCGCAGGCAGGCAGCAGTAGCAGTAATTTGGAAATAGAAATACAGTGTCCGCAGGCTGCGTTTTTAATCAATTAAAAATCGGGCGAGTTGAAAAAATGCAGCCTCTGGCTGCTAGCAGCAGCTGTCGCTTCACTGCTGTTGTTACTGGATGTGGTTGTGTTATTACTAAAGCAGTGGATATGGACGTGGGTGGTATCCAGTGTCAAGCAAGCAAATTTTAAACGCAAGCGCAAACAAGCATAAACGAAGTGGCAAAAATAGCAGCAATCGCAACACGGCAAGCAGCGAGCAGCAAAAAGGAAACCCACTAGCAAAGCGAGCACAAGCAACAAACAACAAAACAGCAAAACCAGTGCATCAAGCGCAAGCAAAGCAAAAGGCAGCAAAAACAAAGTTCAGGGTCATGGTCGGGCAGCTTTCGAGTGGCAGTGTTTAATCGAGTTGAAGCCAAACAGAAGCTGCCTGCTACACAAACCAAGCAAGCAATCAAACAAACACGAACGACAAACATGTCGAGCGAATCGTCAACAGAGAGCGACAGCGAACTCTACGATCCGCTCGCGGATGAGCTGCACAATGTGCAGCTGGTGAAGCATGTGACGCGCGAGAACATCGATGCGCTCAATGCCAAGTTTGCCAACCTGCAGGAGCCGCCAGCCATGTACTTAACAGGTGGGCAACAAGAGGACAACAGGAAGCACACACACACACACACACATATATTGATAATCATTATCTTATCTTCCTATAGAATACCAAGAGCTGACCTCTAAGCTGCATGTGCTGGAGGCCAAGGAGCATGAGCTAATGGATCAATTGAATGCCCTGCAGCAGGACGATGAGAGTCAGAGCGATGTCCAGCATCTAAATCAAATGGCTGCCGTGATGGATCATGTGGATCATCAGCCGCATTATCAGAATCAAACGCAAATCTATCAGGAGCAGCTGATCAACAACTCCAACTACATGTCATTTGTGCCCAATTCGGGGTCAGGAAGCGGCTCTGGGACCGCCAGTCAATGCGGCACATTGACGCGACAACCGAAGGTGCTGTTGCGCGCCCATTTGCCCAATCAACAGCGCACATCCGTTGAGGTGGTGGCCGGCACACGTCTCTGCGATGCGCTGCAGAAGGCTCTCAAGCTGCGACAGCTGGAGCCATCGATGTGCGAGGTGAGCACAACGCCGCATAGCGGACGACAGCATATCATACCGTGGAACACGGACATTGGCACACTGCACGTGGAGGAGATCTATGTGCGGCTGCTCGACAAGTTCCCATTGGGGCCACACATCAAGCATCAGTTCATACGCAAAACCTTCTTCTCGCTCGTCTTCTGCGAGGGCTGCCGTCGCCTGCTCTTCACCGGCTTCTATTGCAGCCAGTGCAACTTTCGCTTCCATCAGCGCTGCGTTGGCTGGGTGCCTCTCCTCTGCCAGCCCTTCTCCGTTGACAGCTACTACGAGCGACTCTTGTCCGCCTGCCCGGACAATGCTCTCGGCATGCCAGTAGCTGGGCGTGGCAATGCGGTGCGCTTCAATGTGGGCGGCAGTCGAAGATGCAGCAGCAGCGGCAGCAGCAGCATCACAACCACAAACACGGCCTCAAACATTAACAGCAGCAGCAGTGCAAAGGCATCGGCCAACCGACAAGGACGACCGCCGCGCATTAGCCAGGATGATCGATCCAATTCGGCGCCCAATGTCTGCATCAATAGCATACGGCCGATCACCACAGAGTCGCAGCGCAGTCTCATGCAGGCGAGGCCCCCATTGCCAGTAAGTGGAAGGCACCATTTAGTATATTTATATACCATTTATCAGAAATTGAGAGAGTTAGTAAAACCTTTAAGGCTAGAATTTTAAATAACGTTTTCTCTACGATCGGGGATAACCAACTTGTTGAATTGCAATAGCGAGATTATGAAAGTTTGATAAAATAAATACCTCAACTTTAAAGCTAGAATAGAAAATTACGGCAAAACGATAACAGAAATGATTGCTGATAATAATTACGATCCGTAACTTGATAAAGTAGTTGAATTGTTAAATTTAACAGCGCTATTGCTGTTAACTTCATGTTAATGTTAACAGTTCTGTTAATGAGAGTTTTAAGCTGTTTTGAAGTAGTTAACACCAGAATATCGTTAAATTTAAACAGGTTTAATCACTTCTTTCACTTTATCCGACTTCGAATTCACTCTATCTTTCATTCTCTCTCTCAATCTGTCCAGCATCCCTGCACTGATCACTCCAATTCGACGCAATCCTCGCCAACTAGCACCATGAAGCACAATCGGCCTCGCGCTCGCTCAGCGGACGAAAGCAACAAAAATCTGTTGTCGCGCGATGCCAAAAACTCCGAGGAGAATTGGGTAAGTACTTTAGTTCTATTCACTTCCACACAACTTGAAGTTTAATGTTCCTCCTTTCTGTAGAATATTCAAGCTGAGGAGATTTTGATTGGGCCACTGATTGGATCCGGTTCCTTTGGCACCGTTTATCGCGCCCATTGGCACGGCTCGGTGGCAGTGAAGACGCTCAAGGTGAAGACACCGAGTCCGGCACAGCTGCAGGCGTTCAAGAACGAAGTGGCCATGCTGAAGAAGACGCGCCACTGCAACATTCTGCTCTTTATGGGGTGCGTGTCGAAGCCATCGCTGGCCATTGTGACGCAATGGTGCGAGGGCAGCAGCCTCTATAAGCATGTCCATGTCAGCGAGACAAAGTTCTCGCTCAACACACTCATCGATATTGGACGGCAGGTGGCCCAAGGCATGGATTATCTGCATGCCAAGAATATAATCCACAGGTGAGGATCGCAAATCCAAATGATAAAGTGAGTTTTATTGATTGCTTCCTTCTTGCTCTCTCCCCTTTAGGGATCTCAAGACAAACAACATTTTTCTGCACGAGGATCTGTCGGTGAAGATCGGTGACTTCGGTTTGGCCACAGCCAAGACGCGCTGGTCGGGTGAGAAGCAGGCGAATCAGCCAACTGGCAGCATTCTGTGGATGGCACCGGAGGTGATACGCATGCAGGAGCTTAATCCCTACTCGTTCCAATCGGATGTCTATGCGTTCGGCATTGTGATGTACGAACTGTTGGCCGAGTGTTTGCCATATCGTAACATTAGCAACAAGGATCAAATACTGTTTATGGTCGGACGCGGATTGTTGCGCCCGGACATGAGCCAGGTGCGCTCGGATGCGCCACAGGCGCTCAAACGTCTCGCCGAGGATTGCATCAAATACAATCCCAAGGAGCGTCCCCTGTTCCGGCCGCTGTTGAACATGCTGGAGAATATGCTGCGCACGCTGCCCAAGATTCATCGTAGCGCCAGCGAGCCAAACTTAACCCAATCGCAGCTGCAAAACGACGACTTCCTTTACATGTGCCCCAGTCCCAAGACGCCGGTTAACTACAACAACTTTCAATTCTACAACAGTGCCGGCAATATCTAAAAGATGCCTGGATCAACCTGGATAAGTAGAGAAGTGAGAACTAAGAGGATGTGGTGAAGGTGAAGGTGAAGTTGAAGGAGAAGAAGGAGGAGGCTGTACCTGTACTTACTACCCCATTGGATAGAGGGAGAAGCGTCTTTGGCTTCTCCAACTTGTTGTTTTTATTTTATTTGATTTTTTTTATGTAAACAAGTTGAAGCGAGAGCGCGCGATGAGCAGCGGCGAATCAGAGCGAGATGCTTACATAAAGCATGTGCATAGAAAGCTGTCTCTTTCTTACGTTCGCTCTCTGCTCCTTGACTGTTGCCTGCATTGTGACCTCAGCCTGGAGAAACTTCAGTGTGCATTTCTGTTATCATCGTCATCATCGACTACCAACTACAAACAATTGCAACAACTATTACTGTAAACTACATAAATACTAATTACAAAAATAACGCGCATATGTACAAACATTTAAATATATACACACATACACAGACACACACACACTTACACGCATACACATACGTTAGGCATCTACTAAACTAGCTGATCGAGAAATTACATTATAAAACAAAACAAAAATATACTACTTTATTACTATAACAATGAATAGGTGTTCTCTTTATTTATCTTTACCGGCTTTCACCACAACAGCAAACTAAACATAACGACTGGCAATAGCCAGCACCTTGGTGTAGTCGGCACCCTTCGATAACGTTTTCTCCTTGAGTATCGTGCGCAGAACGGTTGGTATCGGAACGTGGATGCGTGTGCCCAGCGGACTGCCATTGTCATCGATGAGCACCAGGTTGTTGCTATCAAATTGTGGCTGCTTCAGTCGCTGCTTCTGCTTCAGGCCCACCAAGATGCCCTTCTTCATTTGGCCTTTGATGGCCACCAGCACTTTGTCACCAATCAGACCGACTCCACGTTTATTGTACACATGTATGCAGCGGGGTGGCCGGCCTTCAGCCATTGCCCGTTTGCCCAGATCGCTGTTATCCACGACGCGCAGTCGAGCAAGTTTCCGTATCTCGCAGCACGGCGACGTTGTGTGTAGTTGTTGACTTAAAGAGTTAGCGGCGGCGACGGCGGGGATTGTCAATGGACTTGGGCCAATCCTACTCGTAGTCAGCAGGGTAGAATTGCTGGCCCTCGTGATGTTTCTCAGCAGGATTTGTGCCATTTGGTCCAAGGCTCGTTGCTCGTTTTCTAGCGGCTGATTTTAACACAACAAATGTAATTATACAATGTCTATCGATACATCGAGAGCATGCCTTTATCAAGTGCGCTGATATCGATAGCTTAAACTCTCATGCGATGGCTCATCCGTGACGTTACAATTGACATTTTCATGTATATTTTCGCGACAATTATGAATTAAAGTGCACACTTTAACGTGTCAAACAATTACTTTTATTTAATACACAAATGCACAGTACAATATTATTATAATTGCTGATAAATAAATACCAATGAGTCGATAAACGAAATGGGTATTGCGTAATTTGAAAGTATCGATATTTGCTTATCATTTGTGAACAGTGATGCCCCATCATAAAAAAATTTGAAGTCATAGCACTTGGGCGCCAAACCGAATTTTTAAATATTAAACGCTCGTCGAGTAATTTTTTTTTGTCAGTTTTTGGATTTTATTTATCAAGGTATCATCAATACAATATGCAACTAGTTGCAGCACACAATTTACATACTCGCTTGTGTGTGCGTGTGTATGGGTGTGTGTGTAATTATTTATAATAATTTATTAGCGCTCAATGTAACGCTTCTATTCGTTCGCTAATCGCTTGCTTTGCTTTTTTGTTGTTTTTTGTTTGTTTGTGCTATTAGTTAATTAGATGTTTTGTTTTTGTTTAACATAGAATTAGTTTTTTGCTTGGTTTATGTTTTTTGTTTTGACACGACTAAGTAGACCAGTCCCATTGGTTAGAAAATTGGTTACTATAATTCACTATAACATACAGAATATATGATGTAAGCATATGACGTTGTATATAGAAATTAATTTTTTTTTTTTACCTTTTTGTTTTGCTTTGTTTTTTAGTTTTATATGTATATATATTGATTTTTTGTTTTGTTTTTTTTTTTTTGGGTTCTTGTGACCTTACGACTAAAACAACGTTTCTTTTCTTCATTCGCATAAAAAAAACATGGTTCATAACAAAAAAAAATTAATAATAGTTAAAAAAAATGTATGTATATATATTCATATATGTTTATGTTTAGATTTAAAATGTTTAAGCACACGCTTAACAGCAAATTGTTACTAATATTTCATTTACAACACTTGTTAATTATTTACAAAATAAAAAAAATGAAAATTAAATAAAAGCAAAGCAAAATGGGAGACAAAAATAATCAAACTTAAAATTTGCGCAATAGCTTTGTGCATTTCGTTTCCACTTCCGCTTCCGCTTCGGCTTCTTCTTCTCTACTTCAGGCTCTATTGAGCTCCTCCCGCTTAAAGTTGCGTATCGCCTCGAGCAGTTGATCCCTCGGATCGGCAGCTGTGGGTGTCACATTTCGCATGGGCTTCGCCTTGGCCAAGGCTGGAGGCGCCGGCGGTGGTGGCGGCGATGGGGACGCTGCTGCAGCTGGAGCTGGCTTCACTTGACTGACGGGACGCAGTTTGACCTGCAGCACAATTGGCTCCTGCGCTGGCTCCGGATCCTGCTGCAGCTTCAACTCCAGCTTGCTGCTGCGAATGATTGTCTTTGCGGCTGGCGTTGGTTTCACAGGCGGCGGAGGCGGCGTCTGTGGCAACTGCTGCGATGTGGCTATGACTGTCACTGTGGATGTGGGCGTGGCTGTCACTGTGGGTATGGGTGTCGGTGTGGGCGTGGCTGTGACTGCAGCTGCGACTGAGGCAGCGGATGTTGTGGCCACTGGGCCACCATTGACGGAGACTCGCACGCGCAGTGCCTGCTCCTTCTCCTCCTGCTCCTTGGCCAGCATGCGCTCCTTGAAGCCGGTGCGACGCAAAGTGTTTTGGCCAAATGGCGCCGCCACTGGCTCCGCTGCGACACTAGCTGCTGGCAGCGTCTTGCGCTTCTCCAGCGTTGACACGGGACGCGGCAATGAATTGGTTGATGATGCACCACTTCCACTGCCGCTGCCGCTCATCAGCAGCGTTGTCGTCGTCGTCGACGTCGACGATGTCGTTATCGTTGAGGATGATGTCGAAGATGTCGAGAATGTTGTCAGCGTGCTGTGCGCTTGGGCGGGCAGCGTAAAGCGATTACTCTTTGCCGGACGCGGCAGCGTCGAGGGTTTCACCAGCTCACGCTGTGGCTCCCTAAGTGGCTCCCTCAGCGATTCCCGCTTCGTTTCGCGGGACAACTCCGTCTGCTGCTGCTGCTGCTCGCGCTCTTGGCTGGCATCACGCAGTGGCTTGACTGTGATGGGCACATGGTACTCCTTGCGTGGTATTCCCATGCGCAGTATGGGCGAGGCCACCTCGATGCTCAGCTTGACCGGAGCTGCTGGCTTCGCAGCTGTTGGCGGTGGCGGCGAGGTGGCGGACGCATTCGCCGCTGTAGCTGTGGCACCGCCGAATATGTAATCGCCTTCATTCTTGATCGCCACCTGCGACTTGGGACGCTCGCTCCATGTGGCAAAGTTGATGCTGGGTGGTCCAGAGTAGCGATAGGTTGGTGGCAGCGGCTTGACTATGGGAATGGGAGCGGCAGCGGGAGCCGGAGCCGGAGCTGCTTTCGCTGCTGGCTTCGGGGATGTAGCGGGACTGGCGGGGATGGGGCTTGATGGTGTCAGCTGTTCCTCCACGGCGTGGGAGTCCGAGCAGCTGCTGGTGTGGCCGGTGGAGAAGCCGCCTTAACTGCTGGACTGGACTGGACTGGGGATGGGGTTGGGATTGGTTTTGGTGTTGGGAGTGGAGCGGGGGTGACTGTGGCTGGCAACGGACTGCTGCTCTTTGGTTTCACAAGCGTCGTCGTCGTCGTCTCCAGCGGTGGCGCATCCGGACTGTCCGGACTGGCGAGGCTGTTCTTGCGCGAGTTGCTCAGTATGGTCTTGATCAGCTCGAGACTCTGCAGCGACGGTGATTCGGCAATGCTCAGTTCGCTCGAGGAGCGTCGCTGTTGCTGCTGCAGTCCGTTCTGCTCGAGCTTGTTCAGCGACAGCTGCGATGAGCTGCGCAGCCGCAGTCCCAATCCCAGGCTGCTGCTTCGTGGCGACTGATGAAACGAATCGGCGCGTGTGATTGTTGTGGGTGTTGTGGCTGGACTGGAGCTAGAGCTCGAGCTGGAGCTGTTCGATTTGGTTGCTGTGCCATTGGCAACATTTCCGATGGCCGCAATGCTAAAGTTGGCCAGACGATTCGGCTTGGCGGCCTCGATCTGCGGCTGCTCCGGCGCCTGTTTGATCAACGTGTCCAGACGCTGTTGTTGTATGATCGTCGACAGCTCATCGACAATCTCGTTCAGCGGCGAGCCGCTGTTGCGCGGTCGCGTATCGGAGAAATCTGGTGGCGGCGATATGGGCACCGCATAATTCCACGACGACAGCGATGTCAGCTCGCTGGCGCTGCTGGGCGTCGTCAGAGCTCCATTCACCGGCGAGGGTTGCTCATCGGATGCGGGGTCCTCCTCCGGCTGCGCTGCTGTCAAGACTGTCAGTTCCGCCAGCGTTGTCGGCGGCATAGGCAACTCCTTTTTCAATTCGGTTTCCGTCTCGGTTGTCTTCACGGATGTCTGGCATGAGGAGGTCTTAAAATTGTACACCTTGATGGCCTCCTCATCCTCCGAGCTCGACTCAATTGCCGACTTCCCGCGCACTCGTTGCTCCGGCTCGGGTGATGGTGATGGCGATGTGGAGCTAGGCTGCGGCGAGGGCGTAGGCGTGGGCACAGGCTCCCCAATGCCAGAGTCTGCCTGCTTCGAGGCCGCATCGTTGTTGTCCTCCTCTTCGTCCTCGCCCTCGGTGGCGCTGCTCAGGGAGCGTGGCTCCGGCGTTGGCGTGCGATTCAGCAGCACCTTGGACACGTTCTGATTGCCATTGGGCGACAGCTGAGGCGCTGCACTTGCCGGCAATGGCGGCGGCGGCGTCTGTGGCAAGTCCTCTGCGATTGGACTGGGTTTCGTTGGTGGCGGAGTCGTCGGTGTCGGGATGGCTGCGGCCGTTGTCGCTGGTATCACGGGTATGGGCGTGGGCGTAGTTATGCGGGGCGCCGGCTGCGGCGTTGCCGTTGGTGTCGGTGTTGGTGTTGGTATTGGTGTTGGGGTGACCAGCACTTCCGTTATGGAGGCCGTTGTCGAGGCCAGCGAGATGCTGTCGGCGGCGACGGCGGAACCATCTGCGGGCGGCGGAGCGGGCGCCGTCTTCTTCTTCAGCTGAATGAGACGCTTGCGAGGCGTGGGCTCGGGCCAAACCTGACCGCCATTCGATTTGATATCGACCGTGGCATAATGTCCGCCATCGGCATCGCTGGCATCGGGCGTCTTGGCGCTGTTGCCATTGCAGTCCAACTCGAGGGTTTCCCGTTCCGGTGTGCTGGCCAAATTGGGCGTGGACATGCACAGCTGTGGCCGCTTCACTATCACCGCATAGGCGGGCTCTGTGGGCGTTGCTGCCGACACCGCTTTCGTGGCCACCGTCTCGAACTGCGGCACCGACTGCTCCGGTATAACCACTTGACTGGGAGGTCGGGGCGCCACACGCTTCTTGCGTGGCGGCGGAGCCATCGCCTTGGGCACCACCACCGGGGTGCGCGTGTAGTTCATGCCCGTGGAGTCCATGGAGTTGAGCGAGTTGCTCGAACTGTACGGACTGGGGGTCTTGGCCGTCAGCTTTGATTGCGAGTGCCGGCTGCTGCTAAAGTCCGAGCTGCTGCTCAACGAATCCCGGGTCGCGGCCGTGCGCTGAAACTTGAGCATCGTGTCCGCATTGAAGCTGTCGTACGACTCCGACTTGTGGCACAGACGTATCTCCGAGAGGCCCACTGCTCCGATGGTCGACTCGCAGCTGTACACCTGACTAGCATCCACTGTCGGACCGCGAGACAAAACAGAGAACCGAAAATGAGAACGAGAAAGAGAGAAGGTAAGTCAGTAACATTGTTTAATCTTGATTCAAAAATGTTTCATTAAAGTTTCTCAACCTAACCTTAAAATACGAGCAAAATAACAAGAGAGTATACTCGACTGTGAGATACCCGCTACCTATTTGCCACAGTGAGGTTCTATTTTTAAAAATAACCGAATATATATAGTAAAGTATACTAAAATATACCAAATGCTATATTTAGTATGTAGGTATACTATTACATTCAAAATATACAATAGAGTTAATTAATTAATATACTAAAAATGCAAAAAAAATATATCAAATGATATATTTGGTATATTAATATACTATTATATTCAAAATATACAACAAAGTTACAAATATACCGAATTAGTATTCTAAAATATACGAAAAACTATATTCTGTATATCGCTATACATTGAAAATATACAATAGAGTTCAAAATATACCAAGCTCGTATGCAAATATACCAAAGCATATATTTGGTATATCAATATACTATTACATTCTATATTTACAATAGAGTTAATAGTACACAAAATTAATATACTAAAAATACAAAAAATATACCAAAGGCTATATTTGGTATATTAATAAACTATTATATTCAAAATATAAACAAACTTAATTTAGCCACATTTAAATTAAAGCAACGAAATCTTGTAAAGTTGAATATAAAATATGTGAAATAAAATATTGTTATATCGTAAATGATTTTCAATTTAGTTTCTCATAAAAATGTTACTGAGAAAGCTACTAAAATAATGTCATACTACAAATTAATGTTTATATTTAAAACTAACAGAAATACTAAAATAATTTGAAAATGTTTATACTTAAAATAGTCCACTTCCATTTAGCAAATTAGCAATAAAACACTCAACAAATGACACCTCATATGGAAGTATAAAAAACGAATTAAATTCATATTTTATAAGGCTTTGTTTAAAAATTTTAATAATTGAAAGTTTATTTGTGAGATCTCGCGTAATTTTGAAGTATTGCTCCATGTTAACGAATCGGGAGAATAGCTGAAAGCAATCGATTATTTTGATAATTCTCGAATCAAAATAAAACCCTTCTTTAGTTTTCCAATTGGATCTTTTTGGCAGATGTTATTCAATTTCTGCTTTCAACAGTTTTCTTGTGTGTTTGCTACAATTTATGTTGTTTATATTTTCTACGAAGTCTGCTTTCGTTAATTGAGTTTATTATTATTTATTTGAGTATTGAATTAATTTGTGTTATAAAAATGCGGACTTTATCAAATTGGGCAATTAATTAGTTTCTACTTCGATTGCTTATTTTCTGTTTTTTTTTTTTAAATTTCCTTTTCGCTGTCTTTGCAAATGTAGCAGATTATTAACGAAACTTGCACAATTGCAAAAATAATTCAAATCCAAACAATTTGGCGCTGCACTTTTAATTAAATTCGAATCAGTTTGATAAGGAATATATTGCTCTTTCAATAACAATCGTAAGTACGCGTTAATAGCTAAATCAGAGAAACGGAATTTCAAAACAAAAAAAAAAAACATATCACCCAAATCCCACACAGATGGATACATATGCTGGCGAGGCGGTGACTAAGGAAGTGCTCGACAGCAAACCGGGACGCCTCCTGGTGGCAAGTGGCTGCTGCAAGGCTTGGAAGGATTGCAGTCCCGAGGGCAACACGTATGCGAACTCATTCAGGGATCCGGTGACGTATTTCTTTGGCATTTTTGATGGTCATGGCAGCGATGTGGTCTGTAGCTATGCACACGAGCATCTGATGGACACAATCCTCCAGCATCCCGATTACACGGTCAACCGCAACATTGTTAACGCCCTCAAAATGGTAAAAATGTGTCCAAGCTCTTCTCTTGATTCGATTTTCATTCCATGAGCTTCGACAGAGTTTCATCGACATTGACTATCGCATGATGATGCAGAACTTGGGAGCTGACGTTCCGCTCAGTGGCACCGCAGCCGTGCTGATCATCATCCAGGAGGACACACTGTACTGTGCCAATGTGGGCAACACCAAGGCCATCGCCAGCATCGGTGGCCACCTGCAGCTGCTGTCCATGGATCCAGAGACCGAACGAGATTCAGAGTCCGAGGAGCGCGATCACAATCCGATTCTTTATCGCATGCTCGGCGACTTTGAGCTAAAGTCCGTCAACAGGAATCCGTTGAGCGGTGAACTGTTCACCGCCATGCCGAGTGTCGAGATATTCCACATCAATCACAACTGGGAGTTCATGCTGCTCGCCTGCGATGGCGTCTGGAGCAACATGAGCGATATGGAAGTGCTGCGCTTTTGTCGCCAGCACATCGCTAAGAACATACAGCCCATGGACATCATCACCGAGCTCATCAATTACCTGCTCACTCGCTGTGGCAATAGACCCCATTTGACCGGGGATGTGACCATCATCATCATCTGCCTCCTGCAGGGCAGACCTTACAGTCAGCTTGCTGTCCGCTGCCGATTTCCGGGCGCCTAACAACTGACAACGCGCTTCTTTTTACTACGATCTCTCAATTGTTGATCTCGACTACAAATATTTTTACGCTTTTTTTGTATTTTTTATAAGACAACCTCCGTAAACCAAATAATTAGAATTTACTAAGTATTATTTTTAATAAGACAAATACATGTAAATGTAATTCCAATAAATCGTTCGAATTGAACGCCAACCGAATTGCAATAGACATTAAACTAACACAAGATTATTCTTTTGATTCGGTGAATCGAGCTCTTTAAATTGTTGCGATACAGCAAGGCAGACAGACAGACAATCGGTAGACATAATTACAAAAATAACGTTATTTTTGAAATGCTTTAGATTCCGCAAAGTGGATTGATCTACTGATCAGCTTTATGCATAGTTGAAAAATAATATATTTTCTTTAACCAGGTGAAATTTAATTAAAGTGTAGTCTTTTGCAATTCTCAAGAAAAGAATTCTCTATATATGTAGTATTATTATATATAGACTTCACACATAATCCCGAATATAACGGTTTTTTTTAATTGCTTTAGATTTTGTTACTTGATTGACAAGTCAGCTTTATGAATATACAAATTTTTCATACTAGAACTTTTTATTTTATATTTAACTCTATTTTGTATATTTTGGAATTTATAAAAACATTTTCAAAGAAAATATGTGTGTATATATAATATATAGACAAAAAACGATCCTTTTTGAATCACCTTCATAGGTAAATATGAGACTCAACTTTATGAATAGCATGATTTTTCATTAAAAAATAAACTTTTGTTCTTAGTTCAACAACTTTTAAGGTGATATAGATAATTCTCTGGCGGAGATTGTCGATTGTTATACTATTTACAGTGGAAAAAACATAAGCTAAAACAATAAATAAATTAGTAAAGGTAAAAATAAGTAAAGGTCATTCTTTTAGCTCTGGGTTCGCACAATTTTTAAAGCTAGGATTAATTTAAGGAAGGTTTTTTGTCTGTTTTTCGATAAAATTGTATATAAAAATTCGTTATTTTTGCAATTATTATAATTAATAGTACCAAAATCATAAATTAATTTAAGTGCTAATCAAAAACTATAAGATTTTTTACTTAAAAAAAAATAAAAAAAAATGGTTTAGGTATATGATTTTTTAAGCGACATTTTCGCCAGAGAATTACCCAAATAGTAAATATTTTGAAATTTAAAAATGAGATATATAATATGTCTAGCTGTGATCATTGAAATAGCAGTGCTTACTATCTACTTCAAAATTAAAAACTTCAAAATTGGATAATAAAAAAAGATAAAGGATGTATAAAGACACTCAAGTGTCGGCTCACCTGGATTCCTGAACTCGTATTTATCGGCATCCAACTGCTTGTTGTCGCAGACGAGGGACAACAGTTTGCTCAGGGGCACTCGGGCGCCGAGACGCGCCACATAGAGCTGATCCCTGGGCAGGAGGACGGTGATGCGAAAGGTCTGCTCGAAGGGTGCGTTGCTGGTGGCCACCGGGAGCGGGGTGATCCGATTGTAATCCAGTTGACTAGCCTCATTGATGTGCATGCCCGTCGTGTCCGTGGTGGACATGTGGTGCAGCTGTGTCGTTGACTTCGATAGCTTGCCATTGGATGCCGCGCTGCCGACGCCAGATTTATCTATCGAATATCGACATCGATATCGATTAATTTATATAGCATGGTAACACACACTCTCGAGAATTTTGTCACTCACCCTTTTTGCGGCCAAACCAGCGATTCAGTGTGGAGAAGCCGCCCTTCATGCTGCTCATGTTTGGGGCGTGGCACGCGCGCTTTGTCCTTGTCTCTCTCTCTCTCTCTCTTTGTCTTTTTTTTTGCAAGTGCTTTATGTGTAGTTGTTATCCTTGTTTATGCAATTGTTTTGGTTGCAGCTGTGTTGTGATGTGTTGTTGATCGCTTTTTTGACGCCCCTCTCTAGAATGTTTCGTAATACTTCTGAAGCATACTACAAAATGGCGTGTGATTTGTGCCCTGCGAAATCTGCAAGTGAAAAGCATTCGAATGCTGATTACGACGATTACTGAAATATGAGCACACACACACACACACACACACACACACAAACACACTCTTATCAGGCTGAGAGGCGAACGAACAAACTGATAATATTCCCATTCCCAGTTCCCCATCCACGATGATAGCTAAACACAGCAGGTGGACAGAGACAGGGGCAAGGGCGAGTGCTCAAGGCAGCTCCAATACGCATTCCTTGTGTAATGAATGGCCCTCGTTATCGTATCGAAAAATACTCACACCACACATAGGTAAATGGGGCTTTTCCAACGTTTCTCGTTCGATGTCGATTCGCGCTGAATTAAAAAGCAAACCATAAAATTATAAACAACTCTATACACAGAGGTATTTATGAATTGTCGCAATAAATGATCGAGTTAAATATTTATAGCTCGCAATTTGCATGTTTTGCCAATTTATATTTTATTAGTCTCTCAGTTCTCAGTTAATAAACGGGGATCATAAAGTTCTCGCAGTCAGAGTCGATAGCTTTTGAAGAAGTTAGTGCCTGACACAAGCTGAATGCTATGACGTGCGATCTTGCTTTCAATTATCTGAAGTTTTATTGTTGTTGTTTTAAGTCTAAAGTATTTTCGCCTGCTATTTAACAGTTATCTCTGTGCACGTCACACTCAATTGTTGTTGTGTAGACAGATAAGATAGTAAATTTGCTGGCAATCTTTGCAGCTGGAGATGACATGACTAAGACGCCATCTCATTGTTTAAACATGATTAGTTTTTAATTCTGCATAATAATTTATACGCTCTGATATTATCGAGCAATCATTGATAAAAGCATCAATGCAATTGCTTTCATTAGTCGTGATTAGTTGGAATAATCGATGAGCTATTATTGTTTGTAATATTTGTTAACACTTCTATCGTTTACCCGTAAGCTGCTGTCGATAGTCGTGTCACGCTGTCGCCTCTATTAACAATTAACCTGTTAATTTTGTTGCTATTTGCGCTAAGCTTAACACCGATTGTCGGCAATAACAACAATGAGCAAACACACATACACAAACACAAACACAAACAGAGACGCCCACACACATGCACAACGACCTGGATATATAGCGCATTATGGTGGCATTATGTGTGCCGCTATTTGTGCTTAGGGCCTCTTAGCTTAAACACATACATACATAGATAAGTAACGCCAACAAAACGCTTCACAAGACGCGACACAAGAAGACGTGTTTCTGTTTTTGTTCGTCGCGTGTTCGTTCAATTGGCACACGTCAGGGATGGAGACAAATCAGGGCTGCGCGAGTGCAAGTTTGTTGCTCGTTTGTCTCATTGGCCATGCAAATTACTCGCAATTGCAGCAGTTAAAGCCAACCAACTATCTATCTATCTATATCTATTTATGAATAGCGTAATTGAGACACGTGTTCGACTCAGTCTGTGGAACTTTATCGCATGCAACTGCCTCGCCCCTCTTCTTACAAATGAAGCGTCTGTAAATCGATTTGGCGTTTTGTGTTTTTCTCGTTCTCTTCATTTTTAACGAGTTTCCACACTAATTAGCCTAGCTATTAGCTTGGCTAATTAAATTTTACTCACTGTTTTTTGTTATTTTCGTTTTTGTTTTTGCTGGTTTTGTCATTAAAGCTTTTCGCATTCTAATGGAACTCGCAAAGAATTCTCTTTTTTTTTGCTTATCAATTTTTTGTTGCTTTTAACACTCTTGGCTATTAAGACCAAGTCTCTAAGTGTGTGTGTGTTTGCTTTTATAGACGGTTAGTTAAAATGGAAATAAACATGAGTAAGTAAAAATTCCTCGACTATCAAGCGACGAGGCAAAAGTCGTAGCAATTTTTTGTTGTTCAAAATCATCACGTTCCATAAACATGTTGCTTTTGTTATTGTTATTGTTCTTGCCAAAACACAACGCACAACAACTGCGAAAATAAAAAGTAAAACACAACTGAACGGCGCTTTAAATAGTTGATCACATGCCTTTAGTTATTGACACTGATTGGAGGTTAGAGAGAGGGAGGTAGGAAGGGGAGGTGGCGAGTTGAGATATCAGAAACTAAAAAGTGGATATAACAAGCAGCTGGCAAAACAAGTCAAACTAAAATTATTAACAAATAGCGAGCAAAACCTCACGTGCATTGTTCAAATATTTGACATTTCAATATGAATCACAACAATATCAATAACAATAACAATAAAATACGAAAAACAAAACTATTAATTTTGAAATCATTTCTGCTATGTTTTAAACGATTGTCACACATTCCATTTAAAACACAATAATAATAATTATAATATTAATAATATATTGGAGAGACATAGATCCCAAGTCAAGGTCAAACAACTACGGAAATTTATTAGTTGTATATTATATTATATATTGTGATCGTATGCAAATTAATTATCTCTATTGTTGATTTGGATTATTCAAATTGGTAAAACTGCATTTTGTTGTTTTGCAATTTCTCGATTATTGTTAATTTGTTTAACTTAATGCGTAAATTGTGCAAATTTCATTTCATTCGATTCTTGTTTAAGTCTTTAACATATTTTTGTTGAAAGTATTTTCTAACAAGAAAGAAACAGTCGAGTGTGCTCGATTATGAAATACTCGCTACTCATATCGAATAAAAGTAAAAGAGTGCGGTAATATGCTTAAAATATACCAAATCAATATACAACAAAAACCAAAACCTATATTTGGTATATTATCACATATAAAATATACCATAGAATACAAAATATACCAAATTTTCAGTCAAAGCTTCTCAAATAACTTCTAACAAACGGACTTGGCTATATCGTCTCAGAAGTTTATTGCTGATCAAGAATATATATAATTTATAGGGTCGGAGATGTCTGGAGGCACAAAATTACAATACCCTCTATAATATACCCTTATGTATAAAAATACCAAATTTATATGTCATTTAAATGCATTTAACCAATATTTTAAGCGGATTTCTTTCAAATCAACTTCTTCTTTTTTCTCTATATCTAAGTATCTGCAACAGCAGCGGGTCACGTACTCAACAAATGCGAGGAGTAAATTATATGTGCCACACGTACACGTATTCTATATCTATATAATGCACTCTTCAATCAGATGTGATGTGGTTACCTTTTGCCGGTTACTCATTTCCGATCGTAACGCTAGATAGCACTTTATATAGCCTACAGTCATTCAGACAATCGAAAGTGTATCAAACGTTGACCCATCCACTAACTATACTGTAGTATATAATCAGAGACGCGTCTACTTAGCGATACCAAATTTATACTAATGATTATACAACACTTTAAAGAATGACGCACATTGGGACAGCAAAAGATGTTTCAATTGTGGATGGAACAAGTTATCTCATCCCTGGAATTTCAGCTTAATATTCCCACATTCCCCCATCTCGTCTTAAACCGCAATTACAAATCGAATAAATATAAATTCTCTATTTATACAAAGGTCTTGTCGATTAATTTTTTAGTCACGTATCTCATTAGAAATTCTAAATATAAGCTCATCATCATTCCGATTATCAGGATGACTGTTCGTAATCTCGAAAGTTATCGGATTACTTATGGCATTTTAAGTGGTTATTCTATAAATATGTACGTCAATATAGTATATCCCTTTCTTCTTTATGCATATAAAGGGCGCCAATTGTTGTTGTTGTTGATATTGTTGTTGTTGTTGACGCAACCGTTTTACCGTTGCGGCTAATCAACTTTGCCTTCCCCCCGAAATTGGCAACTTTCTACCGTTATGCATTTATAGCCTGAGTTTGGCTAAACAATTACAACCAATTTTGGGGGAACGCACAAAGTACCGCTGCACGCTAATAAGTGCGAATCAGAAGTACAAACATTTTGATGTACAAAGTGAGCGTGCTCGACAGCGAAATACTTTGCATATACTTTGGGAGTGAATAATTTTCAATCTATGAAGATCCACAAATTATTACATTGCTTTGAATTGGATAATTGAACTCTTCAATCAAAGAAGATCCACAATCTACAGTTAGTTTTACGCTTTTGCCCTTGGGTTTACAGGGTGCCAGACAATAAAGATGATGATTAATCACAGCATTGGAATCGTTGGGGGGAATCAAAATGGGAACTTAATGCACAATAATTAATATTTATAAAAATAGAAAGATATGCGAAGTGCGAATCAGAAGTACAAACATTTGAAGGTTTAAAGCGAGCGTGATCGACAGCAAAATACTTTGCACTAGGCTTTGGGAAATTTAGTCAATTCAGTTAGTGAAGATTAACAGATTACTTTGCTTTGAATTGGGAACTTGAACTATGAAATCACTGAAGATCTACTAACTATAGTTAGTTTTCCATAATACTCTTTTGGCCTTGGGTTTACAGGGTGCCAGACAATAAAGATGATGATTAATCACAGCTTTGGAATCGTTGGGGGGAATCATATTGGGAATTTTGTGTGGCAATGCACAACACTTAATATTTATAAAGATATAGAGATATTTGTGTGTGTGTGTGTGAGTAAATGTGTTGTTAAAGTGTTTTCGATTGTTTTCAGATATTACGCGACATTGGCATTGGCATTGCATTTGAGGTTGATCCCAAGTTAAGCGATGATATCACACGAGAGCCAACAACATCAACGTGCGGGAATTTTTATTGGTGCTCATCATTGTGTTATTTTATTTTATTGTGCACAGCTCAGTCAGTCAGGCAACTAGTTAAACCGACAACTATGCAAATTCTGGCCAACTGGGACTTCGACTGATAAATGAGCTAAAAGCTGAAGAAATAGACAGAAACACCTATGGAAAAGTTTACACAACAAGTGGGCGCCTTGGACTTGGTATTATCTAGAAGCAGACTGATATATCATATATATAGATAGATAGTAAGTGGAATGACTAATGATAGAACTTATGCTAAATAATGCGACGTCGACTGCTTTGTTATCAAAAGTGTTTACCATTTGTTGTGTGTGTGTGTGTGTGTGTGCCGCAATTCGAGACACTCGATTACGATTGGAATGGAATTGGATGCCACGGCATTTAGCACATTGTTTCCAACTCGTTTTCCCCCAAAAACCTGCGAGAGTGGGTCACACAACTGTCCATCAGTCGGACAGTCAATTCGTCAGGTGTTAAACTCTTTTTGGGCCATATCCAAGTTAATTGAATGAGCTGGCTTCTGAAGAAATCTTGTCTTGCGTAACTATTGAAATGCGTGAATCAACACAGCTACTAGAGGAAATACTTTTCGCCTTATATATGTACATACATATAGAGATTGCATGATTAATCTCTGTAGTGGTATTTAGTGCGAAAATAAAGAGATGCGTGAATCATCAGTAAGAGGTAATCGAGATTTTGCAATGGAATTTAAATATTGATTTAGGAACTGTATCGAAATTATCGTACATTCCACAATTTTCAGGGCATGGCCATCAGGTTTTTATACCGATCCGAAACGGAATTGCGAACCGAAAAAAAACCCCCAATCGGGTGTTTTATCAATTTATGTGACAATTATATTGAACTTTAACAACAACAAAACTCAGCAATCAAGTTTGTTTCCGCAAATTACAAATTGCAAAACGGAAACGGAAACAGAATTACAAACCGGTCGGAATCGGAATGAGGATACCAAATGTTGCCCTTACCAAAAACTGAAACTGTTGTTTTTCTCCATTTCTTTTTTTTTTGGTGATTAGCAAATTACTGATTTCGATTGCACTTTCAGTAAACATGAAAAAAAAATAACAAATAATTAAGATTTTCAAATGTTGTCTTTTATTCTGCTGCACAGAGAGTTTGCTCCACTTTATTGTTATTGTTATTAGTATTATTGTTGCTCTGTGATTATTGGCAGTCATTCATCATTCCACATTGTGTGGAAGCTGTCAAAATGACAATTGCCTGTCGCAATATCAGCAACAACAACTTGTTCGCTCTCTCTCTCTCTCCTTTTTTCTACCATCTCTCCACTCTCCACACTCCAACCCACACACTCACGTACAAATTGCATGCGTATGGAGAGCCCTTGAGAGGGTCGCTATAGCTAGAACTCTTCGCGTGACACTTTATATATTTTATATTTATCACAATGTTTTTCATATTTTTACATTGTTGTACAGCTGCTGCAGTTGGTGTTGTTGCTTTTTTGCAGTTATTGTTGAACAGTTTGCGATTTGCACGTTGTCAGTAACGAAAATAAACTCCCACACTTTCACACTCACACACACACTTATCTACTTATGTATGTATGTATGTGCCTAACCCGCATTAAAGTTAACTTGAAAAGTACTTAGAACTGCGTACTAACTGCGGCTAGCGACTAGCGGCGTATTTGCCTTTGGCTTTGCTTTGCTTTCGTTGTTGCTTTTGCTTTGGCAGCACAACACGGCGACAGCGCTGTTGCGAGGCGGCGGCGACGACGACGTTAACAAAACTGAAAACAAAAAACGCGCAAAATATGCACAGAACACGAATAGACAACACCAACACAAGCAAGTAGCTTAACACTCACACAGGCGCACACACGCGCGCATAATAATAGTAGCAGGCAATATAATAAAGCAACGGTAACTCTCTAATAATAGCGCCAGACCACAAACACAACAACAACAGCAACAACAACTCAACAACTCCAGCAACAATGCAGGATAGGCTGAGGCTGAGGTTGAGTCTGTGGCGGCCTGTTTGCCTGCGCTCAGCTGTGTGCGCGCTCTCTTCTCACACATAAGCTCTCGCACTTGCGCTCTCTCACATCAGTCATTGTTGTTGTTGTTGCTGCTGCTGCTTGGGGTTTATCTTATCAGAGAACAAAAAAAAAAAAAGAAACAATAGTAGCAACGAGAGCAATTGGCGCCGGCGCAGGGTGAAAGGAACGAAAACAAATTGCAGATTTTGTAGCTGTGGTGGCTGTATGTAGTTGTTGTTGTTGTTGTTATTGTCGTAGCTGCGTTTAAGCGTTTACCGTGTGTGCTATCTTCACTTGTCGCGCTAGTCGAGCGAACTGAACTGAGAATTCAAGCGTTGTATGCGTTGCATAAGAGACAGGTGACGGCGCGACGCTGTTTGTCGTTAGCTGCTGCTCGCTGCGACTGCGATTGCTACTGTTAACTGTTTTAACTGTTACTGCCTTCATTCAAATTGCGCAAGCTTTTTTTTTTTCTGACTGTTCTGACTGCGACGTCGACAGCGACTGCGACAGCGACAGCGACGACCTTCAGTTTTAATTTTTGTTTTTCTTAGTTGGTGGTGGTTGGTGTGCAGCGTGGGTTAAAACTTTGCCTTACTCTGTGCTGGTGATTGGTGGGTGGGTGATTGCTGGGTGCGCTCCTCGCTGCAGCAGTCAGCTTTTGCATGGGAGTCGGAGTCAACAGGAGGAGTGTCAGCCAGTTCAGTTTCTTACATGGCACATGCGTGACCATTTTTATCGCCCAGTCTATCGATTAGCATTGACTAAGAAGAGGAGGTCGTGCCGCACCCCACACACACATACGCACACACACACACACGCACACACACACATGACATCATCTCTACCATCTTTATTAATTGCTGCCACGCACCAAATTGCCGCCAAGTTGTTGCCCTCAAAGATGGGCACGCCTTAGACAATGTCGATGTTAGACGTTTAGATGTTTAAATGTGTTTAACTGTCAGTCAATCTTCATGTCAGCTATTTCTACTTATTCTTCTTCTTCTACTTCTTCTGGGATTTCACATATTCACATTGTATTTATTTAATTACTCACACTTCCCCCTCCTCGACCACCCTTCCAACACTTAGTACAAAAAATAAACTTACAACTTCATCTGAGGCATGAGTTAACAGTTATAACTGCGATTATGTAGGCAGCACAGTGGAGTTTACTTTGAGGCAAAGTGAAGAACTCGTTAAAGAACTTGTACTAATCTAAAATCTACTATTACCAAATATGTACATATTACGATTGCTGTTGTTGAGAAAATTAGAATAAATACTACTGCAAATGCTGCTAATATTGACATCAAACAGTGTTTACTAGGCAGATTTATAATTATCAAATATTCTTGATGTGATAATAAAGATACAAATTCTATTCATAATAATTTTAATAGAAATGATATAATTAACACATCGTCCGCAAAGCTTTTGGGTTGCTAAAAGTAACCCAAAGTCCTTTCTAAGATTTTGCTAAATCTTCCATCTTTTTTAAGTTTCAAAATAATCCGATATTGGGAAAACATAGAATTTTTTTAAATAGAGTTTTAGCTTTATCTAGTAGGGATATAAATTAAAAATTTCATTTATATTGCATTGTGCATTTTTCAGCAATTTTGATCACAGGTTATAGGTATACAGAAAAAAATAGTTATATAATAAAATCAAGATTTTGGTCTTAGTACTAAGAATATTGGTCTGAAAAGTGCCTCAAGAACATCAACATTTTAAAGTTTCAAAAAACACATTTTATATAAGACCTAAGTTCTTATCAATAAGAAGAATAAATCTTATAGTTTTAAGACCAAAAATCAAAAATAATATATTCTAATTTATTTTTAATACCTATTTATTATTTTACCATTTTATGATTTAATTTTTTTAATTTTATTTTATAATTTTATTACTTACGAAATATTTATCATCGATTCTTTATAGAAATTATTTCAAGAATATAATTTTTAAGACGAATGTTCTTGATTTAAGAACTTGCTCTTTGTTTTAATGTGCTTTGATGATCTTCTCTATAAGTCTATATGAAGGTTTTTCCACAATCTCATGGTCATCTGCTTTATTATACATTATAAAGTGAAACCTTTAAATTTTCTTTTACAAATGCAAAGTTAAGCAACAATTTTGCTTCCTTATTCATATCTAAAATTCTTTGTTGATTGCGATAGAATGCATGATCGCTTTATGTAGGTAACATGGGATGTTTTACAAGAGCGATATGGAGAGTAGATAAAGTCGGTCAGTAGCCCATTAATCAGATAAGGCGTAAAGGCAATGTCTTGTTAATAAATTACAACCATCGATTGTTGCACGGATGTCAACTCGCGCTACGCAGTTCGTAAATTGTTTAAGCGGTGTTCGATAACTGATCAAAGTGAGGGATAGAGAGGTAGGGGGTTTTGTGTTATCGGTTAGTTGGTATCTAAATCACTTAACGCTTGTTTAACTCACATACTTATTAACGACGCAAATGCGATGACGAGAGAGAGAGAGAGAGAGAGAGTGTGTTTCCGCTTATCAAAAAGCACTCGAAATGCCACATGATGATGTCGAAGATAGCAGACAGCACTCACCCCCTCCGTCCACCCACCACACCACTGTGTTTATCAATTGTGTTTACATTTGTTATTTGGCCTGTCCTTGTCTTTGCATTGCTTTACTTTACTTTGCTTTGCTTTCATACAACTATTGTTTACTTTGGCACGTTTCGTGCACTGATAACCTCAACCTTAACATAGAACATTGAAAATCGCTTCGGTGGGTGTTGGATAAAGAGAGAGAGAGAGAGAGAGGGAGGGGAGTCACTCTCCACTGTTAACACCTTGTCTACGAGAATGCAAAAAAAGTCTACAACAACGATGACGATCTCGATCACGACATCGACAACGACATCGACAACGACAACGATGACGATGACGATGAGAATTCATCGACTGCGACCATTTCACTGGCCAAAATGCGATTCATTGGCTAAAAGTTTTGTACTCGCGCTTCTGACCCCGTTAACGGAAATTCTTTTTTGTTTTTCTTTTTTTTTTTATGCGCAACTTGAAAAAAAGTGGCACAAACTCATTCCGAGCCACATAAAAAAAAAAAAAAAAAAAGAAAAACAGAAAAAAGAACCAGCAAAAACAACATAAACAAGTTTCGACAATAAAACCATATGATCAGCGTAATGATAGTTATGATCATTGGCTCTCAGTTTGTTGTTACTCTCTTACTCGTAGTTGTTGCCGTTCTTTGCCAAGCAGCCAAAGAGATTTCTACATACAACAAACACTTCATGTCTCAGCCTCCAAAAACGTTTTACTTTTTCTTTTCTTTTCTTTCTCCACATTTTTCAGCTTCTTGTCGCTTAGGCGAAAATGTTTCTTAAATATTCGCAACGTCGCGACACGCCTCGAATGTGGCATCTTGTGTGTGTGTGTGTGTGTGTGTGTGTGTGTGTGTACTTGCTGCTCTACATAAGCGTTAAGACCGAGTGCTAGATCCGTTAGATCCAAAGCCATCGCATCGCCTCTTCCCCCTTGCCCTTCCCCTGTCACTGTATCTGTATCTGTCCCTTTCTCTTTAACTTTGCCTTGTCTTTTACTTTAATTAGACTTCAATCAATGCCAGCGGCAAGTATGCGCCCTAGTAGCCTACTCTCCACTCTTCACTCTCCACTCTCTAGCTCTCTCTCTCCTGCTTTGCCTAGACACGAACCGCTGACAAGCGCACGTCGATGTCGCGATGTTTTCGATGTCGATGTCGATGTCAGGCCTTAATGACTGGCCTCCCAGCCAGTTGCCAGTTGTCAGTGCTGCATACAATAGCAAAAAGTTCATAAAAAATACACAACACAACGGCGAGAAGAAAAATACGAGAGAATAAAATAAAAATATCAACAACAGCGCAGAGAATTGGGTCAATTGCAGGCCAGACTCAGACTCAGCCACAGCTACAGGTCTTTGAGCCCCGCCCTACACTGATCAAAACAGGAATGTTAAAAACTCTATTAATTCGTTATGTCAACACCTATTAAGCACATTCTATACTTTTTGTTCAATTTAACAGCCAAATATTTTAAGCAAGTAAACACTGAGAAAAGTAAAGTATTTTTTAACAATAAAATAAAATAAAACAAGAATTTTAAAAAATATTTTTGGGAAGATATAGTTCAATTTAACAATAAAATAAAATAAAATACAAATAAAAGAAAATTTAAAAATATTTTTGGGATATGATTCTGTTTAATAAAAAAATAAAAATATTTTTGGCAAGATATAATTTAACAATAAAGTAAAAATTTTTTTGGGAACTTATAACAACAGAACAATAAAATAAAATAAAAATAAAAGAAGAATTAAAAGAAATTTTTGGAAAGATTTAATTCAATTTAACAATAAAATAATAATATTTTTAGGACGATATTATTCAATTTAACAACTAAATAAAATAAAAATAAAAGAAAATTAAAAAATATATAAAATAAAAATATTGTTGGGAAGATATAATTTAATGTAACAATAAAATAAAATACAAATAAAAGAAGAAATACAAAAAAAAAAAGTTTTTGAGAAGATATTATTCAATTAAACAATAAAATAAAAACGAAAGAAGAAATTTAAGAATTATTTTTGGCAAGATATATTTTAACAATAAAGTAAAAATATTTTTGGGAACTTGTAATTCAATTTAACAATAAAAGAAAATAAAAAAATTGAAAGATATTTTTGGGAATTTAAAAACAAATCATATCACATATCATCAAATGCTTGAAAATCGTTTACTGGTTCAGAAGAGCAGTGCAAATATTATATTATATCAATTCATGATATCAATGTTGATTAAGAAAGTTCAATGTTATTCTGAGGAGTGCCAATAATTGGTTGAAAGACTAAATTAAAATCAAATAACAAGCGAAATTTTTCAAGCTAGAGTCTCGAGATTTGGTAAAGACAATAATAGCTTAAATTGTTCCGATTCCTGAACATTTGGTTGGTGGATCGAAGAAGTAATTATATAAGAAATATTCTATTTTTGTATGGGCAAAAACACTTAATTTTTTTTTTTGGCTGACAGCGTGGTATATTTTTCATTCTGTTATATTTAGAATGTAGTACTATACTAATATACCAAATATAGTCTTTAGCATATTTTTTAGTATTTTTGGTTAATAAATTTGGTATATTTTAAATTAATACCGCACTTTTGAGAACACTCGACTGTAGCTATCTTACTTTTTTTTTTGTTTTTCTTTATATAACATATTTCTTAATGTGCAATGTTTAATGCAACTTTTGAACATACGCAACTTTTCTTTAAGGGCTCATCAAATTGCAAATTTTGCTATCGACCCAATTGTTTTTCTCAGTGCTGTGGAAGACAGTTGCATGCGTTTCAGGTTCAATTACGGTTAAATGCACCCGCTGTGTGTGTGTGTGTGTGTGTGAGAAAGTTTGCATAAGTATTTCGATTTATATCGTTAGATCGTTATCATATTATATACATATGTTATGAATGTAAGTCAGCCAGCAGTCGAGACCCTAACAATGCACTTTGCTCAATGGAAGTGCCAAATGGAATTTGAACCTACTTGATTATTAATACTTTTATCTCAGTTAAGCACTTGGTTCTATTGTTTAAACATCCAAGGATACTAAAGCGATATCACTCAATGCAATATTAATAATTGTCGATGATTTGTTGCTAATGATGTGTGACAATTTTACAATTGTTTATAAAAGTAGCAAATATATTTTGTAATTCAGATTTATAAATTGAAAAGAATTAAGAAATGTTAAAAACATTTTCAAATAAATTGTACGTACTTGATTATAATTTAGATTTATAGAATAAAGAAAATAATTGCTAAAAATGTTGAAAGCCATTTTTAAGTAAAGTTCAGCTTAAAACCTTGGTTATTCTGAAGGTTCTAAGCACATTTCTAAGATGCTTTAAAGCTTCGTTGTAAACTTTTTGTATATATTTTACATATTTTGTAATTCAAATTTGTAGATTGAAAAAATATTAAGAAATGTTTAAAACTTGTTCGAATATATTTTATATACTTGATTTGTTTTGTCTCTACAAACTGAGCTAACAATTTTAAAGAATCAAAAACAAAATTATTTCTTTTCACAACGAAAAATCTTCAATCAAGATTTGCAATCTACTTTTCAATATAAAATAAAACATTCTTGAATCAAGATTTGAATCTTAAAATAAAATGGTTTTAATCTTAAAATGCAAATTTAGCATAGAAATCTTGGCTTCAGATTGTTTCAACTTAAAAATCTCATTTCAAGATTGTTGTTTTTAAAATCGAATATTTTTTCAATCGAAATTATTTCATTTCATTAAATATTTAAAACAAGCAAAATAAATGCTACAAAGCCACTTTGAGTTAAAGTTCTGCCTAAAACCTTGGCTATTCTGAAGGTTGTAAGCACATTTCTAAGAAGCTTTAAAGCTTCGCTGCAAGCTTTGATGTCTTGAAACTTGATTCGACAAAAAAATTCGCTTTTAAATGTCTGCATACTCGTATTTAGGATTTTTTTTGTTATCTCTTATCTCGCTGTGTTTTCGTTTTCGCTTTCGTTTTCATTTTCGTTTCAATTAAGGTTTTCATTGTGTTCAAGCCATAGATCAAAAACAATTGCGAAATGAAAAAGTTGGGCACGCAACAAAGTAACAAAGCAAGAGAGCAACAGAGCAAACAAGCTGCAACCCAGCTGCGAGTGTTGAACATTGAATTCGAATTCCGTTTGCCGCATGCGGCATGCCACATGCCACATAGTATGTCGCCCAATCCGACGACAACCAGGGGCAACCTGTCACAGCCTCCCAAAAAATAAATACAGACACAAAAATCGAAAAAAAAAACCAGCTAGTGCTTGGCGGCAGCTGCGGTTGGTGTGTGTTGCAACTGGCAATTGCAACCTAACATCCACATCAATTGCAGCAGCGGCGTTGCAAGTGGCGCTCATAAATTTGTTAGAGCGCGCACATTTTCCACAACAAGTTTAGCCAGCTTGTGTGCTGTTGCATGTTGTGTTGTGTTGTGTGTGTTGCCATGGAAGAAAGTGAAGAGAAATGAAATGTTGCTGCCACTTGCCACTTGGCACTTGCAGCTTGCCAGTTGCCAGTTGCCACTTGCTTTCTTATGCACTTACGTGGATAATAACTGGCTTGCATTTCATTTGAAAAGACGTTTAGCGCGTTGCCTTAATTGCGCGTGGAAAACTAGAAAACTAGAAAACTGGGCAGCGCCAACACACAACAAACGATACAAGTTGAAACTGCAAGTAACATAAGAGATGCGGCTCATGGTCGTTGGCTGCTGGGCTTGCCACACAACCTTGACATGGCGCAAAACTAATGACAGGAAATCGCCGACAAGTGGCGCGCTCATCCAAGCCAAGCCAAGCCAAGCAAAGCAAAGTAAAGCCAAGACTAGTCGAAGTCGAAGTCGAAGTCAAAGCAATCCAAATTCATTGCAATCCATTCCATTCCAATCCAATCCAAAGCAATCCAATCCAATCCAATCAAATCAAATCCAATCCCAAGTCCCACACACAGATGAGCAGCTTCGCCTTGTTTATGTGGCTTGTCTTTGGCTTTGCCTGGCCGCGCTTTTTAATTACAATTACAATTACAATTACAAGTGTGAGTACACTCGTCTGGGTACTCACACTCGCAATGGGTACTCGTCTGGGTACTCACACTCGCACTCTCGCAGCCAACCGGTTGCCAAAGCCACAGCTACAGCAACAGTTGAACAATTGCCATTCCAAGCCTTAGAAATACTTTGTACTTTTTTTATCTGTGTTTCTGTATTTGTATCTTTTTCAAATGTATCTGTATCTTGTCGCTGCATCTGTTGCTGCTGCTGCTGTCGCGTTGGGTCTGCCCTCCCTCAAAAAAAAATACCTAAATGAATACGAAAAATGTGCAGCCCCCAAATTCATTTGGCGATTTGGTCACTTGCCTTTGCTTGCCTGTGCATTATTTTTGTTATTTTTTTTGTATCTTTTGAGCCGCCAAATGTGGCTCACCTTGGCTGCCAAGTCAGATATGTGTTGCTGCTGTTGCTGCTGCTGCAATTGTTTGCCTTCTGTGGTGGGTGGGGCACAGCGGCAACTTCATCAATGAAAACGGACAACTGAATGGGCAGCCAGGTGGCACTTGGCTGATTGCATACCAAACATCAATTAGCATTAATATGCTACAAGCATTCTGGCATCGGGTTCGGCTGCGGCTTCGGGTTGATTAACCTGACCAACCTACTCTTTGCACTCTGCTTGCATGAATACTCTAAATAGCTTCGTTAGCCCTGATGGCAAAGCCAGCCCTGGCAATGTTAAGTTATGACTTTCTGTTTGATTTTCTGTGAAAACAATTAGAAAAATCAACCTACAAATTTCTTTACAAATTCGAAGTTATTTTGTTTGCCTGGCATAAGTAGTTTAAATAGCTTCAGCCCTGATGGCAAGTCAGCCCTGGCAATGTTAAGATATGCATTCATATCTTTGTGTTTGATTTTCAATGAAAGCAATCAGGAAAATCAGCTTATAGTTTACAAATTCGACGTTATTTTGTTTGCACTCTGCTTGCCTGGCATAGTTCAAATAGCTTCGTCAGCCCTGATGGCAAGCCAGCCCTGGCAAAGCCAAGAGATGATTGCAAAGCGAAACATCGTGTTTGATTTCAAATGAAACTAATTATAAGAATCACCATATTCTTTACAAATTTTAAGCCACAACTAATGATAACAAATTTGATTCCACTTTTCAAATGCATATTAATAATATATAAATACTATATAGTAAATTAAGGTAAATTAATGTTTAATTGTGTAACACAAATATGAACTTTATTCATAGTTTGTTATGTAGTATTTGTGTTTATATCATCGATTGAAATTAAGTAAACCAAAATCCTAAAATGTTTTAATGTGTATCACCGTTATAATATACCTTCAAAATTGACTAAAGAATAGTAACACATACTAAAGGCTCTATTTCTTATATGAATATACTACTTCTGGCAAAATATACCATAAAAAATACTAAAAATACTAAAATATACCAAAAGCTAAATATATTTTGTGAATATACCATTTCTTGCTAAAATATACCATTGAATATACAAAATATACCAGATTGTCAACCAAAGCGGAGCAGATTGAGTTTGTTGCCATATAAATTTAATGAATGAAATATACTATTTCTTGCAAAATATACCATTGTGTATTCAAAATATACTAGATTGTCAATCAAAGCAGAGTAGATTGTATTTTTTGCCATATACATTTAATGAATAATGTGAACATACAACTGATTTCAAAATATACGATAAGAAATCATTAATTTGACATGGCTCTGAAGATATACTAAAAGTGGGAGTGATCGATGTCTATGTCAATATTTTAAAGGAAATGAAGTGGTTGGAATCCTAAAATTTATTATATTTTAAATTGATATCAATTTTGCATCCAACTTAGAAACAGAAATGGAAGTGAAATCGATCTAATTCTTCAGAAAAGTTTTTAAAGCATCTGAAAACGGAATTAGTCTTTATAAAGAAATTGCATCCGCGAGCTGTGCGCTCTGCTCTGTTGACCCTGCTGTATCGATTACCAACAACAACTGCAACTGCAACTGCAACTGCCTCGAAACGTGGCAAGTACACCTGATACTGGACAAGTGCTTTGCTTTGCTTTTGCTTTTGCTTTTGCTGCTGGATATCACATTACTTGGATTCAGCTTCGGACTCGCCTGAGAAAACATCATCAGACAACAACAACAAGTTGGACGATCCATTTGGGAAGGTGAATGCATTGTGTGAATACGTTTGGATGCAAATGTCATTGACTGTCCCGGACTTGGACACGGACACGGATTTGAAATCGGATTTGGAAGCAACGATAAATGGGCGAGCGAGCTTGTATTGGAAATTTGTTATTCAGCACTTGATTGTTGGATTGTGTCTTGAGAACTGTCAGCTGGCCAGAGCAAAGCTATTCATTGAGAGCCACAAAAGAGAGAGAGGGGAGAAGATCCAGGTTGACAGCTGTGAAATGTTTGTGTATGTTTGCTGTGCTGACCTTGAATTGGACCCCCACAAAGTGCTAAAATGCTAACTAGAAAAACCTGAAGCCAATTCACGATGATTATTCTCATCGTTGCTGTTGTTGTTGTTGTTGTTTCATTTTTCATTTTTTGGCCAGGGCAGAGAAAGTGACCAGCGAGCTTGGCTGCCAAACGAGTTGCCAAGCGAGGAAAAAGTAAAATTATTTTAGGACATGTTGCCGAAAAAGTATGTCACCTGCAGCTGGCCGAAAAGCTGCCTCCCCAACAACAACACCACCACAAAAAAAAAAAACAGCTGCAACAACGAAACGAAACGAAACGGCGAGTTGCAAGTTTTACTTTCTGCTGCCCCCAAAAAAAAAAAACAACAAAAATTTGAGTATCCAGTATCGCAGTATAAAATATACTGGCCAAACGAGTCTCTTCTCTCTCTGTCTCTGTCTTCCTCTATCCGCCTCTCTCTCCCACTTCCCTCTCCGTCTCTCTCTTTGGCTGCATCTATTGCATTGCAGTGTGTCCAGTGCGTGTTGCATGTGAATGTGAAGCAGGAAGCACTTGCAACACGCAAGCCGCATGATTTGAGTCGACTATTCGACTATTCGGCTAATGGAATTCGCAACCCGCAAACTCAACTTATATAAAGCAATGCAAGTTAAGCTCTGAAGCTGAAGCTGAAGCTGAAGCTCCCACTTCTAGCATTGCTTTAACTTAGCCCATAACTCAGTCATGTCACGTCGACCATCGCATCGGAGAGTATCGTAAGCAGTCGTTAAGTATCGTATCGTATCGTATTGAGCTCATTAGTCCGACTATTATTATACAACAATCCATCCGGAGACAGCAAAACTGAAGTAAACTCGATTTTGGGTGCGTCTTCGATATATTCGCTTAATATAATATAATATATCCGTATTTTAAGCACGTCTTCTACGGCTACGCGGCGCCTTGCTCAACAATCTTACAGTTGCAGCTTCACATTAGCCTCAAAAAATACCATATATACATATATCTGCTTTATGTAGGTTGTCGATTATACAAATTTGCCTTACCCTAAAGACTTGAGGAAATAAGTTTGCCATTTGACATCATTTTTATTCTCCACTTGTCGTGCGTGGGTGTTTTTAATTACATCATTTAAATCTTGAATTTCATTTTCGACTGATCTGACAGCAGCTCTTTCAACTTTAAAAGTAAAAAGTCATTTATTGCTTAAGAAATATTAGATATGCATTCTTTTAAATGTAAACATTCAATAAAAGTTTTTAAGTCGTTAACACTTTTTGGAAAGAATTTAAAAGATGTTGAAAACGAGAAAACAAATTTTTATAATTTCCACAAAAATACAATTTTTTAATAGATGTTTTGATCTTAAACACTTTGAACACTTTTTTTTTTAATCAAAACATAAAGAAGACTTCAAAATATGTTTATAATTTGCTCAAAAATCAAAGTCTTGGTTAAGAAATTCATAATTCTTTTAATATTAAAATTCAATAATGTGTTAATTCAATTGCAATGTCAACTTTAATAAGTAATTGTTTTTTTATTTATTTGAAAAGATATTAAGGATGCGAAAAAATATGTTTATAATTTGCACAGACATTAAAATTAAAATGTTGTTAAAGAAATTTTAGAAATAAATTCGTGCATTCAACTGCAATGACAACTTGCTTTTTGAAAAGGATTAAGAAAAAACCGATTAAGTAGAATTCAAAATAAAAACAGAATGTATGTGTGTGTCTACTCGACTGTATGATACCTGCTAATCATTTTTAGTAAAAGCAAAGCAATGCGATATTATTAACATATATCAAATTAATGTATTCTAGATATATACCAAATTAATATACTAAAAAAATACAATACAATACAGTAGCCCAAAAGTCTACATATGGTATATCGATATACTAATACATTTAAAATATACCATAGAGTAGAGATTAAACCCTAATTAAAACCACTAAGAGCAGCTGTTGTTGTTATATAAAATTGTTTTTATAATTACTTGTACAATTTCTATTCTATGATATATAAATCACAACAAAACATTTCACTGAGGTATTAACAACTTTTTACCCATTTCGCTAAATTACCAAATTCCTAACAATATCAGTTATAAAGTAGCTCGATCTTTGCAAACAAAAGCCCTGATTGCACTATTAAAGAAGAGCTTGCTCTTTTTTGACATTCGTTTAATAAGTATAGCGTTCTACATAGAGTTCATAAATGATATCAACTAGCAGTTGCTTGTCATTTCTTTAGCTCACTTTATGTTAGCTGTTATATGTGGCTATAAGGAGGTTAAGTTCTTGTCAAAGCTAGGTTAATAATATTAAGATAAAACCAGTTTAAAATTTGATGTCATCTAGATGAGAGATGAGTGCGATTACGACAACTACTTTGCGAATAATTGCGAATGCGAATGCAAATGCGAATGTGAGTACTTTGAGTACATTCTGTAATTATGCATCTAGAATTCCTGTTGCCGCAAAGTTGTCAATCACAGCACGTAGCAGAGCAGACTCTGGGATTATACAATGATCGCAATGTTTTGGTTTTGGTTTTGATATTGAATTGATGTCGTCGAGTTTTCGTGTGTGTTTTTGTGGCACATCTGTCGCGGGTATTTCACGCACGTTTCAAGTGGCCCTTGCCCAACATGGACGCACTCGTAGTACTCACACTCACACACTCACACACTTGCACACACACTCGAAAGTCGAACTCCAACTCGATCTCGAACTCGAACTCGATCGCGTACTCAGAGTCTCTGACCCATTTGCCTCAATGCGAATGCCGCTCACATTTCAGCAACAAATGCTCGTCTTCTTCTTCGTTTTCTTCTTCTTTTTCTCACTGCTTCTTCTATCTTCTCTACCTTTACCCGCTTTTTGTTTTTTGTGTTTTTGTTACACGTTTAGTTCATTCGTTCCAGCTGCTTTTTTTTTGTCTGCCCAATTTTCAATGTCAGCGCTTTTGGGGTGACACTGAAGTCAACTGGAATTGTAAGCTTTATTTTCGGCTTCTGCTTCTTTCTCCCTCTCTCTCTCTCTCTCTCTCTCTCTCTCTCTCTCACTCTTTCTTTCTCTTCTCTTTCTTTATTTGGCCTTTTTTTTGTGTTTCGAGGCGCGTGTTTCGTTCCGTCAACAACAAAAACAAACAGAATTTACACAGACAAAATTTATGTAAATATTTTCGGCTCATTTCCATATGGGCCGTGAATGATACAATACTGAATGGTAAATGGTAAATGGGTGTTTTGGTTGTTATTTATTTTTGATTTTTGTATAGTTTTCAGGTTCAAAGCAATTAAGTAATAATACAAATCAAATGGCAGACAAAACAGCAAAACCCCAGACTAAAAAACCACAACACAACACAACACAACACACACCAAAAATTATGCAAGAGAGCAACAAAAGAAATCAACGATCAACAATCGCCACGGCTCGCAGAGCACCAAAAAAAAAAAAAAAAAACAATATCAAAAAAACTAATAAAAATAAAAGTAGTGTAAAATACAACCACAAAAACTGCCCTAGCATAGGGCCATGGCAATAATTCCGCTTAAATGCATCGTTTAAGCCAAACTCAGTGATTTGAAGAGCATTCGCAACACTTGAAATGTTGCCTCAGTGTAAGTTGTGTTGGGCCAGTGCTGCCAAGTGCTTTTGGTGTTGAAAAGTGCTGCCAAATGAGCTTGAGAATTAAGTCGATAAACGAAATTGGAAGATAATGCTATAATCGATTCAGGCTTTGGGCTTAATCATGGAAAGAATCTCTTCGCAATTAATATATCTCTCATCTTCTTCCAAGTCTCTTCTCTCTTTCTCTCTCTCTCTTGATTTAAACTGTTTATTGTGAAATATTCTAGCAATCTAGATAAGCAAACTTAATATGCATTTATTTGAACAGCATAATAATATGAATTCGAATTTAATTGATTTTCAAAGATATGAATTCCATTTCGAAATGAATAGCTGAATAATAAATTGACAATTCAACGAGCATACTCGTAAATAATATTATAAGAGATGTGGAAATCGAAAATTTACAAAAATTTAAATTCAAAACCCAAGTTGCAACTAATTTGTTATGCTACAGAAAAAGTTTGACAAATGAAGGAAACATTATCAGATCGACCTTTGATTTATTTAAGCGCCAAATGCTCTATGGCAAAGTTCATATGATCGCATATGATCGCATATTTGGTTGACTGCGTTTCGAGTTGAACAACAATTGAATGAAGTTGGCAGCGATGCGGCGCGTCGCAACTCAATTCCCCACGGCACGTGGCACGCCCAACATTTCCACATTTCCACATTTAACAGTCACGAACATTCAACATTCAACATTTGACAGTGTCAAATGAAAATCTGTGAAGCGTTGCCAGAGAGTCTAAAATAACAGCAGCCGCAGTCGTAGTATTTGGTTAGGTGACACTTTTCGATGGGAGGAGAAGGGCAGACGCATCTCTAACCTGTTTTTTTTGTGAAACACGTTTATCACACACACACGCATACACAAACACATGAAGTGTGTGCCCTTGTCAAGGTCAGGGCGCAGTACGTGTCGACGCCTGCTGCAATTGGGAACGCTGTCAAAGCCGATCTCATTAAGAATTAATTACGAGATGGATTCTTCGCTTCTCGAATCTCAAAGAGAGAACAAAAAAGAGTGTGACCGTTTAACGTTTTATCATAATTAACTTGGCAAATAGAGTTACCGCTGCTGCTGCTGCTGCTGCTGAGTTCAATGACTCCACATGACAATTGCCCCATTGTTGCCGCTGTCATCTCTGTCTGCCCCACTCTCAGCTGTGGCTGTGGCTGCTGCTGCTGTCGTGGCATGCTTCGCATCGAGTTGCTGCTGGCTTTCAGCTTTTAGCTTTTAGCTGTTACTTTTTTTAGTGCTCCCCAGTTGTGGCTGTGGCCAATTAAAAACACGTTAATTTGTCGACTTTTGCTGCTTTTGGACAATACATGCACAGAATTCAATGTGCCGAGCTGTGATTAATGGCATCAGACATCAGACATCGCTCATCTGGCATCGGGAATTGAGAATCGAGAATCTGACATTCGATTGGGACTGCGGACTATCAGACTACTGAGATCGCTGAGCTTCGAGAGTAATCGCCGCTTTGTCGGCAATCAATTTTGTAACGATCTCTTTCTCCCCCTTTCTGGTTCCCTCTCTCTTGCTCGTTGCCAAAAATCACAAGAGGAACTCTTTTACTTTGGCATCATTTGTTTTTGGCTTTAGGTTCTTTTAATTCTTTGCCTCTTCTAATCTTTGGTGTAATTGCTCAACACAAACGCAGCCATGTTTAATGAGCCCAAAGAGCCGTCAAACTCGCTACACTGCACAAAATTGTTGACTAATCAATTTGAATTTGAATAAAGAAGATTAATTTCGAATATTATTTGTTTACTTCGATGCTGACTTTTAAAAATATTTTAACGTATTTATATTAATCGAATTCCCTGAAATTTGAGACTTTTTAGTAAATTTGATTTAATGTTTTGAAAATAAAAACAAAACTTAGTAGAAATTTGAATTTCTCTTTAAAAGTAAATTATATAATATTTGAATAATTATAAACGATCCTTACGTATGGAATATATAGAAAAATTAAAAAAAGTCATAAGTATTATATTGCACCATTAAATTAAAATGAAAATATTATTGAAATGGGCAAATCAAATTTTGGGAACTACTTTTCAACAAAATATACGAAAATGATGTCAAGTATAAACATTGATCAGCATTGTTCTTTAAATGTAATATTAGTAATATTTAATGTGATATTTGTGCGTTTTAAATGTAATTTTTCATATTATCGAAAATGTTATATCGTAAAAATAATACTGATATGGGTTAGATGCTCTTCAACAATTTTTCATCTAACCTGATCTGGGATAAAAATGAAGTCAACTTTGAACTTTAGATATTATTTATCATATTTGATATTATTTATGAGTTAAAGGCTCTTTATTGTATTTGTCAGCTGTTCTTCGTTAAAGTGTATCGACTTTTTTGCCCAGTGTATGAGGCGACTCTTCTGCTGTGACTGTGGCATGTGATTATGAGCAAGTTGGCAGCGCTGCTCAGCTGAGCTCTTCTAAGTTTTGCAGCCCACTAGCTACGGTTCTAGTCACCGTCACAGTCACACTCAGTCAGTCAGTCAGTCAGCGAACTCACACACACACACACATGCACACACACACATGCACACAGTGATAGAGCTATGCATGATTCTAATTATTATATATGGTATGGCATAAGCTTTGTGTGGCTCGAGACAATGCAGAAGCATGGGCAAGCAAGAAGCAGGCGAGCAAACAAGCAAAAAGCAGTCTGTGCTCTTCTATCGTCACCACCGCTGTAGGGTTCCATTGTTTGTGTTGTTGTGGCAGGGGCAACAGAGGCAGCAAACTCTGGGGCAGCGGGGGAGCGAGTCAAGACAGAAGTTCAAGTACCCTGAAAGGCATTAAGCGCGATCTGAGGCGTACCCACACACTCACACACACACACACACACACACACACACACACACACACACACATATGTGAAGTTTTATTTACAACTTCTTGTTCTTGATTATGCTCATAAGAACTGCGATCGTTAATCTATCGGCAGCAGATATATACGATATGAATAATATAATATGCTATATAATATGAATAGATAAACCAACCAACAGAAAAGATGTCAGATATATATGATATGAATATAATAAACACATAAATTGCTTAAATAAGTGCAAAGATATTTCGACATATAGCTGAATATTGTTCCCATAAACGATCTTGTTGATTGATCTGCTTTAAAACGGGGTTTGGGAAGGCAAACGCAAATGATTAATCAAGCTTATAAAGATGGCAGATTACAAGAGCATGGCACAACTGCAGTTTGGTAAAAGAAAAACACAATACAATACACAAAAACAATTAAACAAATGAAAATGAATCAAATGTTATTGCACAAACTGAATATGAATGGGTTTAAACAGATTCGATGTTGGATCCAACTGTGGACAAAACACACTTAAGTATACAATGAGCAAAGATCATTGTAATAATACACAATCATAATAGTGATAATAATGTCGAACAATGCCAACTGAGGGATTAAGACAATCGCATTGTGTGTGTGTGTGTGTTTTGCTGCATTTCTGGGTTAAGGAGGAAAATCCCAATCAATTAGCGGATGCTCGCCAATTGGAATGAGTTGTAAAATGTTATCACACAGCAGCAGCAGAAGCAAATGGAACAGCAACAACAACAACAACAAAAACTACAACGACAACAGCGATTCATTCAAATTAGAAAGGTACAACAAAATATGTGTTGGACTGCATGTGGACAGATTGATGAAAGTGAGTGAACGGGCAACCTGAACTGGGCTTCGCTTGATGTGAATGGGAAATGCGGCACTGGGCACCAGGTGAATGGGCAATCAGAATGGCCCTCAGCCAGAATACACACAGATACAGATACAAAGACACAAAGATACAGATACAAATACAAACTGAAACTCAGATCGTCAGCTCATAGGAAACTCGGCAGATGAATTGCCTGGCCGGGGATCTTAAGCTCTGCGACAGCTGCCACTTTTAGGGTTAGGGTTAGGGTTGGGGGTCGAACCTCGAGCTCGTTAAATCCTCGCATTCATATTCTTACTCTAATACGCACATTGTGTGTGAGCTTTTGCGTCGTATTCTGTTGGGTCAAATACCTTGAGCAGTTTTATGAGCATGCCCGGAGAATAAAGCGGGCATCTTTTTGTTGTTGTTGTTGTTGTTGACACAAAACGAGAACCCGATGAAGAAATATATATTTGTATTTAACGAAAACGAAAGAAAAAATGAAAAGAAATAATAATAAAAGTGTACAAAATAAAGTAGCAGCGACAATTTGAAGCGCTTTTGCGTGCCGATGCAAATGGATAAAAACAGAAATCAAATTCAATAATAAACTGACAACAAACCAGTTTATCAGTTCAGTTCAGTTCAGTTTAGTTGAGTTGAGCGAAGCTGAGTTGAGTGAAATGTTGCCAAAAGCAAAAAAAGAAATAAATAAAAACAAATCAAACACAACAACAGCAGCAAAACGTCTTTACCATTCCCAGGTTTTTCAAGTTCCAATGATCATCCTCATCAACAGCTCCCTATCATAATCATCATCATTATTGTTTTGTCGGTCGCCTTTTTTCTTCACTTTGTATACTCGCTATCCATCGATTTGATGGGTATTATCAAAAAATCTATGTACCAGGCCATAAAATATTTTATTATATATATTCTTGATCAGCGGAAATGATGAAAGTTAGTTTCGAAATCTTTTTATAGTGGAAAAATTAGTTGACAATCTATATTCGAATTCTGTGGTATATTTTGAAAGCTGTTTATTGATATTTGAAATAAAGGTTGTGGAATATTTTGGTATATATATTCTTGATCAACTAGTACGATGGAACTTGTTTTCTATATTTCTATTCTGTGGTATATTTTTTGAAATCAGTTCATTGATATTCGAAATATTGCTTTTGGTATATTTTGGTATTTATATTCTTGATCAATATTACGATTAGAGTTGTTTTCTAAAGCAGTTCATTAATATACGAAATACAGCTTTTGGTATATTTAGTATTTTTTGGTAGATTAATATTTATTTACTTTAATTCGGTATTGCAACTGTTTTGTTTTCAATTCTGTGGTAAATTTTGAAAGCATTTTATAAATATAAGATCGATAGCTTTTGGTATATTCTAGTATTTTTGGTAGATTTATATTTTAACATTTGTTTTTATTAAAAGTGGATAACAGTATATTTTTGTATTTTTTGATGGATGAACATTTTTGAACTATTTTAATACCATATTGCTTTGTATTTAATAAAAATGGATAGCGGGTATTTCACAGTCAAGCACACTTTTATACACGACTTTTTTGTTGTGGTTTTCGTTTTGCGTTGCGTTGCCTTTTGCGTTTGATTTTTATAAGAGATTCAATTAAAAGAAAAAACGAGGAAAAAGATATGATAATAAACAACAAAAAAATGGTTGAGCAGCAATTTTATAAAATTTAAACATCTTAAAGAGGAGGAGTGGTGGAGTGTTGGAGGGGGAAGAGAGAGCAGGGTGGGCTCTATGGAGCCAACCAGTTTGATGTTAATCAATTTTCGCAACAAATTTTTGCACTTGCCGTTTCGAGCCGAAACTTGTTGTGAATTATTTCGCAAAGGAAACACACAGATACATTCGCAGATACATTTGTATCTGCAAGTGTAGAGCGTGTATCTTTCGGCGGCATAGATTAATGCTTAATATGCATTTCAGCAGCTGTATTTTGACCTTAAGCCAGCTGATTGAGTGTTAGAGATACAAAACGGCAAAAAATCAGTCAGCAAAACAGCGAAAAAGATAAAGCCCAAAACGATCTGAAAGCAAGTGGCGCGTTTCCGTTGCGGTTTTTGTGAGGCATCATAATAACCACACACCACAGCATCAGCATCAGCAACAGCCTCAACGCTCAGCCTCAACTGGATAGATAGATTGTTATGCGGCCAGATTGTTAGATAATTATTATCGTTGATGACTCTCCGATGATGAGGAATGATGGAATGCCAGCGGCCAAGTTCTCAGCTAAAACTTCAGCTGGCAACAACTATAATAGATATAAATATACAGATACAGCTGTTGATACAGCTACAGCTACAGCAACAGCTATAGTTACAGAAACACAGACACAGAAAACAGAAACAAAAACAGATATAGATAGAGATACAGATACAGATACTGAGATTCGATGCTGCTTTCACTGGCGTTTCAGCGGTAGCTACAAAAAGCTTTACATGCATACTTGCAACAACTCACACTAGACACAGCTGCAGTTGCAACGTCTATCTGTCATTTTGATTTGCCGCATTTGCCACGCACAGTGGGGCAACATTAAATTAAGGCAAGGTTTAGCCAAAACCAGAAGAAAAGTATAGAATGTGTTCTATATTTTTCATATTTAATACATAAAAGAACTACAACTTTTTAGCCTAAATAGAGAAATGTACTAATGTTTATTAAATTAAGAAGTAAAAAAAAAAAATCTACAATATTAACAGAAAAAATCAAAATTTGCAACCCATTCTTTTTTGATTTGTTGTAAACTGTTGAAATAGGACTGCATCATAGAATGTTTGACGATATTCCTTAGTTTACACATAATTTTGGTCATGATCCTTGCATTTAAAATATTGCCAAGGAAATAAGAAATCCAGAATTTTATTTGTCATTTACTAAAATATTGATCTAATAGTAAAAAGGCATTCAACACTTGCAGTTGCATGAAAATAAAATTTCAACAAACTGCTTTTGGATTAGAGAATGCTATTTTCTTTAGTAATATGAAATGACGAAATAACTTTTCAGTCAAATTAGAAAATTGTATAATTAAATAGATAATATTAAGAAAGTATATTAAATATGGGCAGAAATATATAACAATAAATTGTTTTTTGCTTCCAGTTGAATATTGATAATTGCAAATTCATTTTGGGTGTACTGTATTGTTAAATAGTTAATAGTTAAAAGAAAACAAAAGAAGTCAAAAGAAATTTTGATTCACTGACTTTGAAATGAAAACAAAGAATTTATGTATGTAAAAACAACTTTAAATAAAAGATTGCAAGTTTCTTTCTAAAATATTGATTAGAGTGAATTCTTCTCGCTAGATAATGAAAATGGGGAAACAACTGCATTTGTGCCACTGTGCGTGGTGCAATTTCGCAGCAAGTTGATCGGTGAGAGGGGAGGAGGATGCGGGGCGGAGTGCGAACGCGAGTGCGAGCACCGGCATTATTTACCGTTTGTATGTTGTACGTGGTGCAGAGAGCTAGCTCACATCTGCGTATATAACTATTTATGTATGGAGTACATATCTGCGTATCTTTCTATCTTCGCATCGCAGTATCTTTGTGTGAGTGAGGCGCACTTGGCGATCTTAGTTATGTTTGGCGCTGTAAGTGAATTTCAATGTTGCGGCGCTGCCAAACGGAAGCAGCGCCAGCAACAACAATGGGCCAGATCACAACTTACCTAGCAACGACCTCAATTAGCGTGTCTTGGGCTCCATGGTTCTAACTGCAACTGCAACTGCGACGACGACGACGGCGATGGCGACGGCGTCGTTTGTTTAATTGCTCGTTGTTTCCTGTTAGTTCACAAGCACATACACACACACAGACACACAAGTGCAGTTTTGTTTCTCTTTTATTTGATTTTTTGGGAAAGCACAAAAAAAAAAAAAAAAAAAAATAGTAAAAGACAGAGACGAAAAGAAACTAATATTTACTAAGCGGCTGCCCACAGCACACACGGCACACACACAATTGCACTTGCTGCCCAATTAAAAACGCCAAATGGAAAACATGTAATGTACTCGGTAGGTATGTAAATAAACAATGCAGACACACACATACGCATGCAAATGCACTCTCACACACACACACACACACAGCAAGAGGCTGCGTCGAAATTCTTTAGGGCCACGGACTGCGACTACGACAACGACTGGCGCTGATCGACCGTTCGCCACGAAACTCGTTTACACACTGAGCGCGTCGTGCACAGCTGAGCGACAGCGGGAGCTACAGCTTTGAGCCGGCCAAAGCTCAGTAGCCAAAACAGCTGCTCTCAAAGCGCGCAGCAACAACACAGCTACTGCGCCAGCAGCTGAGCGACACCCCAAAGAGAGCGCCCGCTACCAAATGGTAGACTCTGACTCTCTCTCCCCTCTCTCACTATTTCGGCATGGTTTTTGAAACTGCATTTCACTCTTCTCACGCAGCCAGCTATAAAGCGACACGCTGGCTGCGACGACAACGGCCGCGATTGCGACTGCGACTGCGACAGTGACTGAGGTCTAGGCTGCAGCCTGCGCTTGGTCTTGGCAATTAATTTGCTTGTGGTTGTTGTTGTTTTATGGGCAGCAACGATGGAAAATGTTTAAAAGGGCATTTTAAATGCATTTGAAACCTTTACTGCAGTGTCGAATATTTTCACATTACTTTCATTAATTAAATATGTTTATTGACTATGATATCACTTTTTTCAAGTCTATTTTCGCTAATAAACATTCAAGCCACCTTTGGCATATGCTGAGAGTTATATACAAAGAATTTTCCAGTTGAACATTATTTACATTTCACATTTTGGAATTGTTGTTGTTGTTGCTGCTATTTTATTCGAAGCCATCCATGCGATGTGTAATCAGAACTATACACACACATACATGTATGTGAGTCGTTTAATACACACATGTGAACATAGATGTTCATATGTATGTACATATGTATATGAGTCTATGTACACAGTTTACTGTTGTTTATTTGACTTGCATGTGGAGCCGGATACGATCATTAATTCACTTGAGTGACAAGGGGGACACAATCGATCAATGAAAGCAACAAAGCTCAAATGTGTGCAAAAATTGTTTAATTCCCATTACCTTCGACATGCTGAGTGCTGTTGCAAAGTTTGCAATTCAAACCTGCAATTTCTAGCCCTGTCTCTCTCACTCTCTTTCCAAGAGTAGGTGCCCAAAATCAGAACACTCACCAATACACATAACTGAAAACGCAAATACAAATTTTCGACAAGCCAACAATTTAGAGAAGTAACGGTTAAGCCTATAAAATGGGCAGAGAGAAAGAAAGAAAACACAAAATTGTTTTTGTATTTTGCTTCGTCAATGCAGTGAGCAGCGAAATTGTTTTTGGGTTTTCAGTGAGAAGCATTCATTCCATCTTTTACATTCATAAGTACATGCATACATACATATAAATATGTGTGTATGTATGCATGTATGGCGATTGGGATTTGTATATCAAAGTGTAATTACAAAAACAAAGAATGACGCCTTTGCTCTAGACATGTAATATCATTCTCTCTCTTAAAAGTGCGTTGAAGAATCGCGGGTAATTATTAGGAACGTTATTTTATCGTAGCAAGAGGATTTCATAACTAGACGGTTTATTGAACTTGTTCTAATTATTTTTTTTAGATTTAAAAAATTCAAATATCGATCCATTGCAATTAATTTTTAATGCAAGCAAACTCATAACACTCACTAAACACATAACTAAAAACACAACTGCAAATTTTTCGACAAACCCACAATTTGCATGCGTATTTGTGAAGTAACGGTTAAGCCTACGCAAGTGTTGTTGCTTAGTTCAATCCATAGGCAGAGGTAAAGAAAGAAAGTGCAAAATTGTTCTTGTATTTTGCTTTGTACAGACAGTGAGCAGCAAAATTGTTTTTGTTTTTTTCAGTGAGAAGCATTCATCCCATGCTTTACACATGCGTATACATAAGTATGTGTGTATGTACATACATATGTATGGCGATAGCTCTTTGTATAGCAAATATCAATTACAAAAACAAAGAAGCTATGAAAGCAATGGCGTTTGGACTCCAGCTCTAGGGATAATATCCTTCGCGGGTAATTATTGGGGAAATTAATTATTAATTGACCGCTCTTCAGGAAATTCTATTTATATAGTCGTATATTATATTTAATAGTTCGTTGACGTTTTGGCTGAAATGTAATATATTGATTGTTAAGTGCAAACAAAATTTTGGTTAATTTCTGACTTGAATTTATTTTGAATTTAGTGTTTTCTTTTGATGTTTTGTTTATTTATTTTTTTTTGTTCACTCAAATAATTGAATTTAGTGTTGAATTTCAAGAGGAAAATTCATTTTGCTAAGTTTATTAATTTTACAATCTAATGCACTAATAAAAAAAATATAATATTAAAAAAAAACCAACATCCTAGATGTGTGTTTTTAAATGTTGTTGTCAATGTCAAAATTTCAATTTGATTTTACAAAGTATTTCGCCTATCTCTCATTCTCTCTCTCACTCTCGCGCATTGAGTACGAGTTCATTAATGTGGAGAAAGAAATTAAAACGTGTTCGAAAGTCGTCTGCCCTGCTGGCTGTGGGTATTCAAGGGACGGCTCTGCAAAGTGTATACTGCCTACAGCAGACTGCAGAATATAAGTGTAAATGGGCCTTACATTCACAATTTACAATTTAAATTCAATGCATTCGACGCAGTAGTTGTTGTTGTTGTTGTTGTTTTGTTATTTGTTGTATAATGATTAAAAGTGATAAATGCCTAATAGTTCGATCTTGTACATGCTATTCAAAGTATATACTATATATATATGTGTTTTTTTTTTATTTGTGTTTGAGTGTGTATCAATTATATAGCTACATATGTAAGTTTTATTAGAATTTCTATTAAAGCTGATAAATGTACTTGATCGTTGTCTGTCCATCCGTCCGTCTGTCCGTCCGTCCGTCTGTCTGCCTGTTAGCTGTCTGTTTATTTGTTGTTGACTCGTTTTATTCACTTTTGTTATTTATATCGTATAATTTGTTAGCTTTCAACAATTTCAATGTGAAATAAACTACAAAATGCACACACAATACTCGTACACATATCGCAAATTGCTACAAATATTATCATCTTTATCCGACAGATACTGTATCTGTATCTGCATCTGTATAGCTGTGATATAAGATCCATTTAAAGACTAAAGACAAAAAATTCGAATTCTTAAAACTTGTTTGCTGTATTTTGATCGATTCTGCAACTACGAGTACTCTGTTATTTTGTTTTGTTTTTTTTTTTTTTTGTTTTACCTTTCTCTTAAATTGTTTTTTAAATATGTATTATAATTAGAGTTTTGTAGTGGACAAATGACAATTGCAAAATACCATACATTGTATAAAGACGATGTTTTTGTTTTCTTTTAAGCTACAAATACAATAAATAGTTCATGTTAAATTTGTTTTTCTTTTTGTTTTTTTTTGTGTGTTAAATGTTAGTGTTAATTTTAAATGTAAGGCAATTTCATTGTTAATTGAAAATAATCGAATTCAAAAGCCCCATTCACACTGGCTAATCCAGTGTGAACCCAAAACTAATTTGACTTTGCTACCAATGCGATATCATTTTACTCGTATTTATTGTATGTGTGTGTTTTTAGCTTTTCTCTAAAAAATATTCTAAACATATTTCATATGCTTAACACCTCTCTCTTCTTCTTTTTGGCTGTGTATGTGTGTGCTCTACTATATCCCGCCCCCAGTTGTTGTAATTCCTCTAGATATTGTGTGTCTGTGTTCAGTAACAGAACTCAAAGTATTCACTTTAGGCTGGCTGCTCCTCATTCGTTGTTCCTTTCAGTTTATTTTGGCTGATTTTTCATTAAAAAGTTTTCTAGGTTTTGAGTCTAGTTTTTGGCTTCGCGCTTGGGCTGGCTATTGTACGAGTACGAGTACGAGTGAGATTGCTTGCTTGCTTGTTGCCCCTTAGCTGATTGGCAGGAGTCACCTAGGACTTGGACGCAATTGGACGTAGCATCGTCATATTCATCAACATCATAAAGTTTATCATCATCATCATCATCATCATCATCATTATTACGTTATCATCATACGTCATCATTCATTTAAGGGTTTCACTAGCTACAAAGTTCATAAGTATCAAAAAACTTAGCATAAGTTTGACATTGTTTTCTTTTGGTTTTTCGTTACCATTTTTGTTGTTGTTGTAAATTGTATAGCCTTAGTTTTGACACCAACTTAATCAATATGAAGGCCGTTTACACGTAGCATTAGTAGTGTAAACACATTGCAACATAGTACTGTATTAGAGTGTAAACACATTACATTTCAATAGTGTAAGCACATTACATTTCCATAGTGTAAACACATTGTAAATCCTTTTTCACAAGAAATGACTGCTCACTGCTGTCCAGTGGAAACAATGAAAAATGTCACTACAATTATTAATTGATCGAAGTTCTAAACACAGATTACTACTACATAATATTTGATGTTCTTTCCAGCTCTGCAGTTCAGCATGAATCAGGCACATTTATCTTGTCAATTCAGTAAATATATTATCAATGCAAATTTATACAGCATGAACGCCAGTGTAAACGACCCTAGAGCTTTCATCTAACTAAACTCAGGCTTAACTAAATGCCACACACCACAATACAATAATGAAAGCATTAGGCTGGCAAATATCACACGTCTGAACATTCAACAGGCATCTACAATCGAGTGCATCTCGGGATGCGAAAATTGAAGTGATATCGTAGACAAATATAGCGGATACAGGATGTTTTACTGCGAGTGCTGAAGCAAGAGCGAAAGTGCTGGAACGCAGGACGTCTTAGCCGGCGACAATTTGGGATACGGAATTGGTGCGTCTTCGTTTAGTGATTTGCTTCCACAACCGGCGATTGAGCGAGGGCTTGTCCTACAAAGTGACGCCATATCAAGAATGAGTTAAAAAAAAGAGAAGGGACTTCACTCTTACGTTATCCTTGCGCGGTGACATTTGTGCCATGTCCGCGGCATCCGGTGACTGCCTCAGAAGCTGACTGCTCTGGCTATGGCTCGGATGTAGTTGCAACATCAACTGCTGCTGCTCGTTGTATGTGCTATCAGAGTTGTTGTTGGGATTGCTGCTGCTGCTGCCGCTGGCGGTTATCTCAGAGTTGCGGCGCTTGATAAAGTTAATGCTGCAATAGTATTTGAGAAGTACTCGCATTAGCGCTGCTGAGTTGAGTTTGCTCGACTCTGAGCTACTCGCTACCCGTACAAATTAACAATAAATTAAACAAAAGCATGAAAAATTAATACACAAATCAATATTACGAATTACAAACGCAAGTTGTAAACGCGAGGCAGTCGAGTGTGCTCGACTGCCAGACACTCGCTACTCGATTGACAAACAACAAAGAATATTTAATGAAACTAACCAATTTTCAATGTATTCAGCAAGAAGGAGACTTTACATTACATTTGTTTAGGAAAACCGGGGAGGTTACTTTGCAGATGGTTCTTAGGGCAGCTAACTGACAATAATAATAATAATTTGGGAATGCTATCAATATTGAGCAAGCAAAGAAATGCATTTCCGTTCGTGTTAAAGAACTACGTGACTTCATAGAAGAATAGACGAACATTCGGAAGCAGGTATAAAATATTGTTATAGTAGGACTTCTTCTTTTATTCAGCCAGCTTCGAGGCAGCTATCTGAGGGTTGACATAAAATGGCATACGGACGGATGACTCAGAGCTATATTGCCTTTATAGTAAGGCCTGCTATACTCAGCTGCCTGCTTTACCATGGCACCTGCTTTACTTAGCTTTCTAGAATCACCAATTGACTCTATAGTAAGGCATGCTTTACTCAGACTCCTATTTTTTAAGCTACCTACTTTACTCAGCCTCAAAGGTGGATTGATCACATTAGGACTAACTTGTTTCTATAGTAAGGCGTGCGCTTTTTTTCGCAGCCTTCTGTCTTACCCAGTTTGCTTTACTCAGTTTCCTATTTTTCACAACTTCCTAGTTTACTCGGGCTCCTACTTTAAGCAGCCTGCTTTACTAAGGCTACAACGCAGCCTACTTTCCTGTTTTCAACAGCCTTCTGCCTTTCTCAGACTCCTGCTTTCCGCAGCCTGCTGCTTTACCCAACCGCCAGCTTTACTCAGCGTTCTACGGTGTAGCGAGCATCAATGAGACAACTAGCTAGTAAGCTACTCACAGACGGTTTGATTTGCCCGCTTCGGTTTCGAGGCATGGTTCAGTCGTTGTTGTTGTGGCTTCCACTGCGTCCATCGAAGTAGTACTCATCGTCCTCGTCAGAGAGGCTGCTGCTGCTGCTCGGCTCGTTGGCAAGGAACAGTCGCGTCTCGTTGTCATCATCGTCGTCGTCGTCGTTGTCGACCTCGATGTCGATGTCGTTGCTGTCATTGTGGTTGTGTCTGTTGTCGCGCTCAATTTCGTTGTTGTCTCGGATGTCGCCCTGACTTGATAGCCACTCCTCAATTGAGACATGCAATATATCTTCTCGCGTCTCGCTAAGATTTCCAGATCGCCTAATTTGCTCGCGCCGCTGTTGCTGCTGCAATTTGTGCTGTTGCCGTCGACGTTTGCGCTCCCGCCGACGGCTCGAGCCGCAGATGCAGAACTGCTCCATGTATTTGGATTTGGATGCGGGCGTTGTCGATCGCCGACGGCACGAGCTGAACCAACGGCGCGTGGACTTCCGTGGCTGCTGCTGCTGCGACTCCTCGGCGCCGAGCCCGAGCCCGATGCCGCCACGACACCGGAGACCGCGGGACGTGGACGCCGATTCACCGTCGGTGTGTCCATCTTGGAGTTGCGTTGTTGAGAGTACGATATGACAGCCTCTTTTGGCTGCACCCGATTCGTGGCTGAACGACTCAATAAATCGCGACCCGTCAGTCGATGAAATGTGGAGAGGTCGTGCCTGCACATAAAACGATGTTTATTTAGATCGCTTATTAGTTTCAGTTAAGTTTCACACACTCACCCCAGAATAGTTGTTAGATCGGGACCAGGCTCGTAGCAGATCAAGTCCTCGTCCCCGAGTATGTCGTGGTTGAGTGCCAAACGCATTTCGAGCCTTGGACTTAAGCCGCAACCAACGTGCGGCACTGGGGCAACGGCCGCCGTTCGTTGTCCGACTCCCGCCCCGCTGTCCTCCTCCCGCACTCGTTCCCGTTCCCGTGCCGGTAATGGCGGCTGTACTGCAGCTGGGCTGCTCTGGATCGATCGGCTCGGCTTTGCCATCCTCGAGACTGTTGCTGATGAAGTGACTGAGCCGCCCGGCGCTGCGGCACCCAGCAGGCAGGTCTCGATTATCGTTGACGATGCCCGTTTTGGGCCGGATGTCGACGACGCCGCAGAGGTTCTGGTACTCGCAGGCGTTGTCCTTGACCCGATACCGATTGTGGGCGAAGCGCTGGCGGCGTCGGCGACAGCCGCCGAGCAGCCACTGTCAGCAGTAGCGCCAGATTTTCTTTGAGGTGGCGGCTGCAATGGTAGGAGTGTATAATTTATCAAGGAAAATGTTAGAAAGGGTTTCGTAACATTGTGACTGCAGGAAGAAGGCATCTCCAATCTTATAAAGTATGTATATTCTTAATCAGCGTCAGCAGCCAAGACAGCATATCACTGTTTGCCTGTTTCTTATAGATCTTAGAGTGCTTTAATGATTTTTACAGCATAAAATACAGCTTTTGGTATATTTAAGTATATGTTCTGTATATTGTTTTGGAATGTTTTACGGATAATACCACTTTCGTACTGGTTTAATTTATGGTATAGCCATGTTCGTCTGCTTGTCCTAGATCTTAGAGAACTTTATTGTTTTGTTGATCACCAAATATAGGTTTTGGTATATTTTTAGTATATTATTTTGAAATAGTTTACGGTTTGTACCTGTTACGTACTTGTATACGTACACATGGTATAGCCATGTCCGTCTGTCGGTCCTAGATCTTAAAGAACTTTATTGTTTTTTACAACACCAAATACTGCTTTTGGTATATTTTCAGCTTATTATTTATGTACATTTTACGGATAATACCTCTTATGTGCTGGTTTACTTTACTTTACTTTACTTCTGGTATATTGTAGTATATTTTTAGTATATTATTTTGAAATATTTTAAGAATAATATCTCTTTCGAGCTTACTCGGCCGCAGGATTCTTAGTTGCATGCATCTAGGATATAGTGAAATTAAGGATTATTTCACTTCCAGGAGTAAAATGATAAATCTAGTATTAATGATACACTCTAGACCTCTTTAATTAAAGTAAACCAGCGCGAAAGCGATGTTATCCTTAAAAATGCTCCAAAATCAAATTCCGAAAAATACTAAAATATACCAAGAGCGCTATTTGGTATGATAATTTATTACATACAACGCTACAATTTAAGAATTTGAAAATGTCATGGGTGCTTAAAGAGTTATACAGACTGACAGATATCGAATCTCTTAGAACAGAATATAGGAAATGTTTGGTTGGCATCTGAAGAAGGTTTCTTAGACTTACCGCTTTGCCCGCCGCAGCGCTTAGATTTGTCTGCGTGAGGAGCAGACGACGAGGCGGCGGCGGTGGTGGTATAAATCTCGGTGGCTTGACGATGGCTTTGACGGCGCTGCTGATAGTGTCGCTCCCGCTGCTGGTTGTTGTAGTAATCGATGAGGGAGCTCGACTCGCCGTCGTCGCTGGTGCCCGCTGTTGGCAGCTGTTGGCTGGCATAGTTGGCATCGCCGTACTCGTCAGCGTCATCGTCGTCGTCGTCGTCATCATCATCTTCGTCGTTGTCATCGTCATTATCGTCGTCGTCGTCATCGTCGTGGTTGTCGCGGCCATCATCGTTGCGTGATTGGTTATCGACGATGTGGAGGATGTCGTTGCTGCGATCGATGGTCGCTGTTCGAGTAGATACTCGCAGGATGAGGCCACTGGCGGTGGCACTACAACTACTTGAGATCGCTCGCGACTCTGGCTGGGAGGACTCGAGGACGAGTCCGTTATGGCTGTGGTGGGCAACAGCATGGTAGTAGTCAATGGTTTGGCCAGTGGCCGTGGACCCAATGCTGTGGTAGCCAGATTCGGCTGAAGACGATCCTCGCTGGAGTGATCCGGTTCCTCCTCCTCCTCCTCCTCCTCGTCCTCGTTCAGGTCCAGCTCCTCCTCGTCCCGGGGATCGCCCACTGAGAGAGGCGCCTCTTCGCTTGAACTTCCAGCCGAATCCTCTAGGTAGTGGCCATTTGTCGTTGCTTCCCCCTACCAATTGTTGGGAATAGAATTCAACTAATCAATTCTGGTTTTGATAAAGCCTCCTGCTTGCAGTTCAGTTCATATGTTTTATGAGTGGTTGATTGATTGATTGATTATCGAGATTATTTGCTTGCTTGATTGTTGGTTTAGTTCAATTGTTGTTGTTTTTGTTGTTGTTTTGTCCTCGTTGTTCTTGTGGATTTATTCATTGTTCGTTCGTTGATTTCAATTAGAATTGCAACTGTAATTTTGATGTCGATGTCGATGTCGATAGCGATGTCGATGTCGTTGTGATTAACGATAGCGATATCGATTTGCCATTGGAGTGCATACTATCATTGTCAATCGATTTGTTTCGGCTGTGGGTCTCTGTCCTGGCGTGTGATGTTTATGAGCTCGCAGTATTGCAGGTTTGGCTAAAGCTTCACTAATTTCACTACGACTTTCTATATATACAACACACATTCAAACATTCGTACACACAGACACACACGCACACATACGCACCCAAACATACACACATTTACACATATATTTATAGTAAGTGATTTTAGCAACAATAATCGTAATAATAATTATAATAATAATATTAATAACAACAATCAAGTACAAGTTGTATCATGAATTAAGCAAATTTGAAGTACATTTTTACACAGAAAAGAGATATTGATGTACGAGTAGGTGTAGGTGATTGATTGATTGTTTGATTGATGATATTTTTGTTTGTCATGATGATGATGAGGCAGGTGACGCATTTGATTAATATTGTTGTTGTTGTTGTTGATTTTGGTTGTTGTTGAGAACGCATATGGAAAAAAGAAGACGAAGAAATCGAAACAAAATCAATAAAATGAAGAGATCAATCAATTCCGATTGATATGACCATATTTGATTGACAGCAATACATGCAGCGCACTGTGTGGGCAACATTTAAACACAAATACTCTCGCAGGGTACGCAATGCTTGTAAATTATTAAGTCCATGATTGATTGATTGTTGTGTGATTGAGTCATTTAATGTGCCACAAAAAAAAGGTAATCAAAGCAAACTAATTTGCAGACTATCAGATATGTTAATTGATTTGTTGATGTTTATTTAAGGACCTTGATTGATTGATGAGTGATTGAATAATTTAATTTAGCAATAAAAAAGTTAGCATAGCAAGCTTTCGAAATGATTGATAGATTGATTGATGTTGTCATTTAAGAGCCTTGACTGATTGATTGATGTGTGGTTAAGTAAATTAATATGCCAAAAAAGGTGAAAAGCCAACTAATATGCTGACTTTTAGGAGACTTAATGATTTACTGACGGATGCGACGATTGATGTGGCAATTAAGGCGCATTAATTGATTGGGTGATAAGTGATTAAGTAATTTAATATGGCAAACAAAAGTTGGCAAAGCAAACTAATATGCTTACTCTTAGAAACCATGATTGATTTGATGATGTTTATTTAGGGACCTTGATTGATGACTGATTGAGTAATTTAATATGACAAAAAAGAGGAAGCAAAGCAAAATATTATGCTAACATTCAGATAACATGATTAATTTGGCGATGGATGCGATGATTGATGTTGCCACCATGAGAGTATTCGCTATTCGGCTATGCCGAAGTCATTGAAAATCGAGGGCAGTGTTGCCATGCTGAAAAGCAAGTGGAAATAACAGTGCTAAAATGCATTTGAGCGTAAAGTGGTGCTGGCCGAATATTGTCGGTTATTTTTTGTTGTAGACTAGTTGAATTTGTTTGATTTGATTGATTTGATTTGTTCTAAATACGACCCACCTTTTTGATGTCATCGCTGTCCTGCTGGGTTTTCTCTTCATCGCTTTCGGTCTCCTCCTCAAACAGGGGCTCAAGACGGCGTCTAAGCATTACATGTTGCGATATATACGATATACACGATATACGAGAGTCGATATACGATACGATACGATACGATGGGATGTAGCGAATTTGTTTTGTTTTGATTGTGGTATTATTTTGTTTTTGGATTGGATTGCATGTTGTCGTTTTGTTGTTCGATTTATGTTGTTGTTTTTTTTTTTTGGTGTGTTGTTGATGGCATAAATGATATAAATTTTGAGTTGAGCAAATGTCATATATAACATAAAATATATACGATATAGATAGATGTACTAGTTACTTATCTATTGAATATACACTACAGAGATGAATTAGAAGACTAGCGTATTGAATATATAAGTAATACTATACTATATATGAGAGTATATATTTATTATACGCAACTATCAACGATTAGATGAGAATCGAGTATGTTTCTCCCTTTCACTCTCTTGCTCACATAGCCTCATTTTCTTTATGGATATACCTAATCGTTTAGCATAATCTAAGCTAACCAAAGATGATACAAATAGAGTAAATATTATTTAGTAGGCTAAGCTAAACTGTTTACAGATGAACAGCGAATTGAATTCAATGGATTGTGGATAGAGAGTTACGAAAGAACGAAAGAAACACCTGTAAAAACTACAGAAAAAAATCCAAAAGAACACATAAAAATAAGAATATATATTCATATATATGTATATATATATATATAGAGCTATATACTTAAGTTTAAGCAACTATAGATCGTTGGCGGTCTTTAGCATTGAATTTTGGTTAGCATTTTGAATTTGATTTGCTTCGTTTTGTCGATTGGCAGACTAAGTCTAATAATGTCGTTAGCTAGCGACTATCGATCTACATACATACAATGTGCATAGTGCCGGGTGACTTACCGTGGCAGCAGTCCCCGTATGGTGCTCGCCGTCATCGGTGGCGCCATCAGCAGTTCATCCATCATCAGTTCCGTATCATCGTCATCGTTCAGCGATGTGCTCGACTTGGTGGGTGACTAAAGAGTTGAAGAGTGATTGGATCGAGATCGATCGAAACTTCCATCGCGAAGATGGCAACTTACCGAGTGCGTGTTCTCCGAGTTAATAAGCTGCATGTCATCGTTATCCCCACCGCTGGTAGGCGTGCCCCAGACCTCTTCACCCGAGGTGGCACCCGATGTGCACTCATCCATCTGTTCGTCCGTCTCGGAGGCTGTCTGATTGCCTCCCTGGAGCTGCGATTGCTGTGGCTGCTCGTTGACATTCCAGCGACCCAAGTACTTGTCGATGAAGGCACGCGACTCCTCGAAGAAGCTCATTTTGTCGCTGACAAAGGCCCCGGCACGATTCGTCCACGCTCCGCTGGCGAGCACTTCCCCATTGCTGATGGTCACGCTGATGCTGCCGCCACTCGAGCAGGCTGCAAGCTCGTGTAGGTTCTGTGCCATTGCCTTGTCCGCTGCAGCATCTTCCGCATCGGCATCTTCGTCATCCGCATCAGCATCGGCATCGAGTTCATCATCATCATCGTCATCCGCATCGTTGGCATCTTCGTGACGTTTCGCCTCCGCCTCCTCGTTGAGGCCATTCTGTGCATAGGACTCGAGGTCTTCCAGTTCGTCCAGCTCATCGGAGGGCAGCTTCTCCAGGCTGGACATCGTGCCAAAGCGTCGCAGCGCATTGCTCATCGGTCTGTAGGGAGGTTCTTCCTCCAGCGGCGACTCGTCACATGAATCCTCCGGTATGTTCTCAATGATCGCCTGACGCGGTTGCTTCGCTGTGGCCGTCGAGGTGGTTGAGGTGGTGGTCGCTGTGCTGCTGCTTGCAGTCACTGCACCGCCGCTGTTGTCCCACACATGCGTACTCGTCTTGGTCAGCACGGCATCCGGCGTCGGAGGGACCACAGCAATAGTTGGCGTTGGCGTTGGCGTTTGAGCTGGGAGCGTTGTCAGTGCAACCTTTTGATCATTTAGCGTGATCAGGGGCGATCGTTGCTCCTTGCTCTGCTGACCCGGACTTTGACCACACAGCTTGGCGGTGGGCGCAAACTGCGCGAGTCCGATGAGCATGAGGGACAACTGCTCATCCTCCTGACGCTGCACCGCGGTCGCCTTCTGCTTCGGTGACTCGAGCAACTTGCAGGTTTGCTGCTCCATCTTATCGGGTCCCAGCTGCGTTTGGCTAAAGTCCTCGGGTGCACAGCGACAATGGCAGGCAGCGTATTTGGCCGGTGAACCGGACATCGAACCGGACCCCGAAGCACCTGCACCTGTCGGACGATCGCTGCTACGCATAATGCGTGCAGTTTCCGTGATGGTCACAATTGCCTTGACCTGTTGATTGGCACGTGGTCGCGTTGGCTCCTGGCTGGCATGCGCCACAATGCGAGTCACGTTGCGACGTGGCGGCGGCTGTGGCTGCGCCTTCGGTGATCCCGAAACGGATGCGGATGCCGAAGCGGATGCGGATGCTGAGACTGAAGCTGAAGCTGAACCCGATGCGGATGCTGAATTGGAAATGGAAGCGGCGCCCGAGCAGTGACCATTGGCCAAGGGTGTTGACTGCTGTTGCTGCTGTTGCTCTAGAACTCGTAGCTTGGCGTCGGCGATGACGCTGCAGCTGCTGCTGCTGTTCGGCATGGCCCCGACGCTGTCATCGGTCGCCTCTGATTGCGATAGCGACAATTCGTCAGTGATCAGTTGAGCCACATCGCTCTCCGTGTCGCCGGTCTCGCGACGACTGCTGCTAGCGACTACCTTGGAGGACAGCTCACCGGTGACGGTGGTGCCACTGGATATGCTCGTCACGCTGCCCGTGCCCGTGCCCGTCCTCGTTGTCCGGGTGTTTGTCGCAGCCGTTAGGGGAGCGACAACCGGAGCACCTGGGGCGTTGCCATTGCCATTGAGCTTGCAGCAGCGATTCGGTGAGGATTGGCTATGCTGCACCTTCAGCGAGTTGCAGACCAGCGAGGAACCGCCACCAGCAGCTGCACCACCGGCGGCAGCTCCACCACCAACCGAACCTGAGCCACGTCCGCCCGCTGCGCTCTGCTGGCAATTCTTGTGGCAGTGACGGCACACGGCCAACTTGTCGAGCACAATGGGACTCGAGCGTACTGTGATCTAAGCGAAAGGGTAGCCGACAAAAACAATAACAACAACTAGAAATCCAAGCTCTAGCAATACATTCTACACACCCAAAGCAAACAGTGGGTAGCGGAGGTTGGGCACCGGACTTTAGATTGTCGACTCTGAATTCCCAGAATTTGAGTGAACATATTCTGATTAAATCTTGATTTTTGATAGTAACTTAAAACAATGGTTACCATTGGTTTTACTTTTTTTTTGCTGAAAATAAAGTCAAAGTCTTAAAACCCATAAATCATAATCATAAACATAAAAAATTATAGGTTTAAGATTATGAATGCCTTTAGAATGTATCCTCTCAGTTAAATTGACTTAAGCATATTATGTTAAACATTTAATATTAATAAACAGAAATCAATAATACTTTTGATTCTAGTTCTAAATAATCATTATTCCACTTTTATCCAATTAGTTGAGTTTTTCCTTTCATTTTTTGTCCTTTCTGACACCCTTGAACTCTGACATATTCTATAGTAAATGGAAAGCCTGACTATTACGTTAAGAATTTAAAATAGCACTAACCTGTATTTTCATCTTGATTATTCAACTAATGACTTTTATGACTTACATTCCAAGAACTTATTTTTCATACACAATTTAGACACGCCTTAAAGTAAAACAGCTAAATAGGAATGTCATAATTTGACGTTTTGTTTTTCGTGACATTTTTTTAGCGAAAAAATTTGCGAAAGTGTTTAAATTTGAAAGCTCTGATTAGGATAACAAAGAAACAAGTTACCAACTTGGCAAGTTACTGAAGCTACCCATGAGCTACAATAAGGAGAACAACGACTGTAACAAAATGTATTAAAGACAAGAAGTTTTAAAAGAAGAAGTGTGATTGTAAATTCCTTGAATCGTATAGAAAAATACTTTATGGCGAATTGTAATGCAGTAACTTTCATTATTCCTGTGCACAGGAGCTGTGTAATAGATTTCAGTCGTATAATCGTAAGTTCATTGAATCGTCTAGCAAAGTGAGCTGCACTTTTCTATAGCGAATTGTAGGGTAAATTTTTTTCTTAGATTACATAGAGTCAACATTCTTTGGCCCCTTTGCCCAACTTCCGCATGCGCCACAATTGACGTAGCCAAGTTCACTTCAGTTCAGTTCACTCACCTGGCTATCCGATGTGGTGCTATGCGACTGACTGATCTGGCTGGGCACAACCTCAGCCTCTGAGTAGATGTCGGAGGTGGCACTCATGCTGAGCTCCTCGACACCGCTGAGTCGCTTGCCCCCGAAATTGGGCTTGGCGGAGAGGCCGCCGTTCTCCTTGGCAAGATTGAGCTCCTTGGTGCGCTTCTCGAGCTGCTGTCGCGTCCAGTAGATGATGCGTTCATCCTGCTCGCTATCGCTGTTGAAGATCAACTGCTCATCCTCAGCGCTCACATTCTCCTGCGATCGTGCGATGGCCACGAGACGTGCCTGCTGCTGTTGCTTGTCCAGTTGACCCTTCATCCAGTTAGCGAGATGCAGGGCACTCGACTTGGGAGTGCCGGTCTTATTGAGGATGCGACACTTCTCATCGATCAGCAGCTCGATCTGCTCCACAGCATGGCCATGCTGACCTGCGTTGCGTTGCTGCAAGATTCGTGGCGTTGGTTGTTGGTTGTTGATTGGTTAGATTGCCCCTCCCCGATCGAACCCAGTTGGAACCCCAGCTACTGCACCACCAAGATCACCACCACCACACAGCACCATCGTATGCTCATAGACAGCTGCCCGACGTTGCTTGCAAATTAAAATTTGTGATGGGCTCATTTTGAATATTCGATAGTAAATGCTTTGTTCGATTAATTTCGGATACGATCGTTTGGCTATTTGTATTTGAAGAAGAAGCAAAAGCGATTGAAGTAGAATTCGAGAATTGTGCTCTTGTCTGGCTTTTGATTTGATTGGCATTTGATTTGACTTTGGCTTTGGCTTGGCGCTCGAGAAACAACAGAAACAATAAAAACTCGCGGGTTTTTGGCCATCTTTGATTAAAAACGCTTGCACTTTAACGAGGTTCACACAACGATAACGATAACGATAACTCATAGCAATAGCGATAACGATAAATACAAACAATACAAATACGAATACGAATACAAGAAATTACAATGACGATAACGATAACAAAAAGGAAGCGAATTGAGTTGGAAATAATGAAAGAAGCGACAGAAGAAGAAGAAGAAGAAGAAGAAGATTGATTGATTGATTGAACTTAACTAAACCAAAATTGAGTCCATCACAATTTTTAATTTGATTTTCAAATTTTCTAAGTATTTTGTCTGGTTTTTTTGCTGGTCAACCAATTTGAACGCAGGATGAACCGGGGACCGGGAAGAGTGTGTTTTTTTTTTCTAACATATTATTTTTTTTTGCTTTTTGATTTTATAACATATTTTGGGCAACGTACAGAGTGGTACAAAGTGAGTGCTCGGTGGGTTTGTTTCTTTCACTTGGTTGCAGAATTCGTATTTTTTTTTTGTTTTGGTAGGAATTGAAATAAAAAGAACATCACAAGCGTTTTTAGTCAAAGAATCATTTGGTTTTTATTATTCATCGTTTCTCAAACTCATCTCATCATCATCATCATCATCATCATCATCATCTTCATAATATATTTGTTTGTTTGTTATGTATATTATCATCTTTCATTTGTTTTTGCTACTTCACTTCTCTCTCATCAACAAAACCACAAAAAACGGACTAATAAGTAAATATGTATGTATGAATAATAGGAATCGAAAAATATTTCATTGTTATAAACAATCCTAGACACACATACTAAGTACAAGTACAATGGGGACAATTTACCACACATACACATACTTACTTACTTTCTTAGGGTAGTTATATAAGTGTGTGTGTGTGTGTTTAGCGTGTGTCGACGTTTTACATAATACGTAATAAGTATATATAGTATATATGTTATATAGCTTAATGCAACGGGAGCGAGAGGGAACGAGATAATTGGTGGCGGCGAGAATTCAAATAAGCTACGGCTACGGCAACACAAATTTGCTCAAAACTCCACCACGCACACATGACGTATACTTTATATTTGTAGCTCAGGCTCAAAAGCACCGATTGTTGTATTTAGATTAGATCGAATCAAAACCCATTATGATGGAAGGCAAATGCAGTCTAAGAGGGCGGCACGCCGACTTCAGCCCGCTCAGTGGTTATAAATACTACGAAAAAGTAGCTAAAGTGAGAGAAACTTAATATAAAATGAAAAAAAAAGAAAAAGGCAATAATCAATCGAAAAGTCAACTGCTGAAATTTTAAATAGTTCTATAATTGAGAGTTAAGAATAAGATATATCTTATTCTTATGCAGGAATGCCACAAAAATCACTAGCAATTGATTCCACTGACAAAAATACCGAAATTCCGACAAAAATTCTATTCCGAACTTGGGTATTCATGGCTTTCACCTTTTAAAATTACGTTTCCTAAGCTTTTATTAAATTTTTATCGCTTAAAACCATTAGGCTTAAAGTTGTTCTATGTCAATTTTAATAGAATATTTATTTATTGAATTAACTGATATCATGCAATTAATAACACATTAAACAAGAAAGAAAGTTACAGTCGAGTGTGCTCGACTGTGAGATACCCGCTACCCATTTTTAATAAAGGCAAAATATTGCGGTATCATTTTCAAAATATACCGAAAATATTAAAAAAATACTAAAAATATACCAAATGGTATGTTCGGTATATAAATATAGTACCGCATTCAAAATATACCATAGACGGCACAATGTGCCAGATTATTGGCCAAAGCAACTCAGACCCCTAGTAAGTAGGCGTTTTTGCCCATACAAAAGTATTTATTTAATAACTTCCACAATTTTCATCTGATCGCAACCAAATTTTCAGAAATAATAACTACTACAGTAACTATTATATATACCAAAATTCGCAACTCTTTTAAATTAGGCTTGTTATTCAATTTTTTTGATTTGCGGGGCGGAAATGGGCGTGGCAAAAATTTGATCTGCGTGCAAACATAACAAATGCTGTCGACAAAAAAATTATAGCTCTATCTCTTATAGTCTCTTAGATGTAGGTGTTCATACGGACAGACGGACATGGCGAGATCGTCTTTATAGGGTCGGAGATGCCTTCTTCTACCTGTTACATACATTTCCTTCCGGCACAAAGTTATAATACCCTTCTACCCTATGGGTAGCGGGTGTAAAAAGTCAACAACTCTAAGATGTATTTACCAATTACTGGCAAACTCTTTGTGATTGGGAGTAATCAAGTCCAATCAGAGGTATAACGTCTCACATATATTTGCACAAATTGCACAAGAATACAACGATTTTTGCAGTTAAGCTTGCTTTACCTCAAAATTCTTTAGTTTAGTTTTGTTTAGTTGAATTTTAAACAACATTTTTGGTTAAATTCGAAAATGTGGCATCGCTGACCTTTACTTCGAAAATCTCAATGAAATAGGTGGCAACACTTAACGCCAGCCAAATGAAAGCGGATTGATGGCGGAATCATTTCGCTCAGAATTGAAGGGAAGCGATTTCTGTGGCAGCTGTGATTGAGAAATGATTGCTATTTAAAGTAAAATAATACTAGAATATTATATTATATAATCTATCAAATTATAAAGAAAACTACTAAATACTTTTGTAATGTGTATAAATTACTAAAAGTACGAGTATTGCATATTTGATTTGCCTTCATGAACTTTGCACTCCAATTAAAATGCGAATTGAACTCAAGCAATCGCCTGAAAGTAGGCTAAACACAATGTTGTTAGATTAATGAGTAATTGGAATACGAAGGAACTTGGCTATTAAAATGAGAGATAGAGATAGAGAGAGAGAGAGAGAGAGAGAGAGGAAAGGGAAAATCAAATAAAAGCAACAAAGTACAAGTATTTGACATGCAATATGCAAATGCTCATTAAGAGACTCCGGCTTCCTCTTCACAAATTTGTCCTTGTGCGAGCCTCAGCTAAGGCGTTCGAGTGTGTGTTTAGGATGTATGTGTGTGTGTGTATGTGTTATGACTACATTCAAAGGCAACAAAGTGCAAGTCATAACTGGAAATAATTGACATGGACTTCTCAAGAGATTCGCATTTCGCAAATATGAGATGCCGGATTATGGGAAATGCAAGAGATTATGCCGCCCCCTTTAGACTGTATTTAAAGAATGGAATTGAATGTACGTCATATTGGCGCCTGAGACTGAGACTGAGCAAAGATTGTTACAGTTACAGTTACGATTACGGTTTACAGTTAACAGTTACGGTTATAATTACAGTTATAGTTACAGTTACAATTACAGTTACATAGATTATATAGCGTTTTAATATATGAATTATATGTTTGTGTGGATGTCGGGAAAGTCAAGGATTTTATGTACACAGATCTTTAACAACAAGTAGCCGAATATCGAATTAAGAAATCGAATATCGTGTATAACCTACGAAAAAAAAAACATGGCAACGCGTTTTGGCAAAACGTTTTTTTGGATTAACTTAAGCTTAATTAAGACCCAATTGGAGCATATTAATCGAAAAAGGTCGAGACTAGACTATGGCGTGGATTAGACAATGGACATAATCGACACTAAATAATTAATATAACAACAACGATAACAACAATAGTTTCAATTTTCATCTTTTCACATCTCTTTTTCTTTTTTTCTTCGTTTTTGTTTTTTTCTTTTGTTTTTGGCTACAAAATGGAAGCAATTTTTTTACGAATCTTTTTTTCACGATATTTTCATATTTTTTTGCTTGATTTTTGAATCGATTTTTTTGGGTTTTCTTTTTTTATTTTTTGGAAGGGGTTTACTTTTAAAGGTGTTGGCAAAAAACATTAGAATCGAATTAACGGAGACGATTAATACGAATAGGTATATAAGAGTATATATATATATATAAGTATGTATGTGTGTATATTTGTAAATACGAGTGTAAAACAAAATGGCGCTTGAATGCGCCACTTACAATATTACAATACATATTAGTAAAGTGGCGCCATCTAGCGCCGTGTAGTATGTACATACATATACTATATAGCAGCGGCAAATGTATAAGAGTTGTCAGTGTCTGCGTGTGTGTGTGTGTGTGTGTGTACGTGTTGAGCTGCGTGTGTGTAAATTTGACTATCTATGAAATGTGGACTACACTAGTAATAATGACTAAAGACTAGAAAAAACTAGTTAATAATTAGTTACAATATTAACTATATAACCTTACAGCTACTAAATATATGTATATATTTTTTGTATATGTATGTATATCTCTTCTCCCCCCGAAAATATCCAAGACACGAGAGCACATCTGCATATATGTACTATATACAGTATATATATGTATGCGTGTGTGTGTGTGTGTATTTGTATATACGTATATATGATGAGAGAGTTATATGAATATTAATCGTAGTCGTAGTATTCGAAATCGAAATCGTTATCGATCTCAAGTGCTACACGACGAATTCACTCATTTACTAACTATATAATTAACCATTTTGTTGTTGTTTTCACTTATTTTTGTGTTAAGCTTTGTTTGTAGCTGTGCAATGCAATGCAATTCTCATGCTCAATTCAGATTTGATTATCAAAAAGGATTTTTGTACAATTTGATCATACAATTCGACTCGTTCGAATACCAAATGCCAACTCAACTCAAGACCCAAAAGCAGAGCAAAGAGCTGTCTCGTTTCTATTCTTTCTTCATTCTTTAATCTTTTTTTTTTTTGTTTTGTTAATTTGTCTAGTTTTGGTTACCTCATAAGGCATTCGTTTAGATAGATCACACTCATTTGCATACTAGATACTCGTAGGATCTCCATTTGAGATCCAAAAAGCGCTTTGTTGGAACTTGGTGTGGGGGGTTTGGGGTGGGGAAGGAACGGCGGGGACGTGACAGAGAAAGAGAGAGCTATTTGTAAAAGCACAAAGCAAAGGGCAACAGAGCGAAAGCGTGCTAAAGAACTAGAGAGAGAGAGAGAGAGAAAGAGCTCGTGAATGAGAGAGAGAAAGAGAGAGAGAAAGATGGACAAAGACTGTATGCAATATTGCAGCACGTTAGGCAACGAGGTAGCTTCTTGAAGATAGAGAGTTCAGCTTACCAAACTTATATCCTTGCAGAGGAACGAGCTTTCTTCTTTGGCAATGGAAACGCCGCCTTACCCGGTCAGTTGAGTTATCCTTAGTGTCTGCAAGGATATTGGAACTTCGGCTTACCGAAGTTGCAGCTAAAGCTTCGTTTTTTTTTTTTTTTTTGTTGGTTTCGCTGTGACATTTTGTCGTTCTAGTTTATTCGTAGTTCTATCAGTTGGGTGGTTGTCTAAGCTCATTTATTTAAAGATTGTGCTTTTGTGCGTGTGTGTGTGTGTTAGTGTTTGAGGGAGGCAAGAAAGGGACATGGGAACATGGCATCGCCTTCACCTCTGACTCGAATTCCGATTCTGATGCCGATGCCGATGCCGACTCAATGCAGATCTGTGTGCTCGTCTCAGTTAAGAGCCAAAAATCAAATCACAGATCCAGGGAATCGGGCGGCGTCGGCTTAGTGGGCAGCATGCCAAATGGATCGTCGACCACAACGCTATCATCATCGCTGTCATCGTCCGCATCCGCATCCGCACCAACACCGCCGCCCGCTCCGGGAGTTGGACTAGTGCCAATGCCATCGCCATCGCCATGGAAAATGCATTCCTCGACATCGGTGTCGTAGCAGGGATCCAAATTCACCTCGTTCAGCTGCAGATCGAGCTCTAACAAATCCCACGAGCCGCCAAATTCAGCCAGCGGAATATTCGAAGCACGTCCGCTGGCCATGCTTGCCACAGTACCTGCCCCCGCACCTGTCCCTGCCCCAGTGGGAGGCACAAAGTCATTGGAGAAGGCATCCGAATTGCAGACCTGTGAACTGGGTGATATGTTCGGCGTGGGCGTTTCGGGCGTGGTCAGCGACACCTGTTGCCCCATCGCCATCGACGACTCGTCGATAAACGAACGCCCCACCGAACTGAGACTGAACTCGAGCAGCTTTTGCGCATGACTTGACGCGGTTACTGCGGTGACTGTTGCCATTGTGGTTGTGGTTGTGGCCACCTCGGTGATCGCCTCGGGTATGGCGGTCAGGCATTTGTTGCTCACGCTGGGCAACGACTGTGCCGAGGCCTGTGTGTGCGTGTGAGCCGTCAAGCTGCCGCTGCTGCTGAGGCACGAACTCGGATTGGTGTTGTAGTGACGCAGCGAACCAACGCCGACGCCAACGCCAACACCAACACCAACAGCAACGCCGCCACCCACGCCATTTGGCATGGAGCCACCGCAGCTGGTCGCCTGACCACGCACACAGCCGGACAGACGGGCCGGGGATGTGGTGCGTGAGGGCAACGAGGCGGAACACAGTTGCTGCTGAGCGGTCTGTGTGCTGGCCGTAATGCAGGGAACGCCCGCAGAGACTGAGACATGACCCTGACCGAGACCGTGACCGTGACCCTGACTTAAACCCATACCCGAACCCGAACCCAAACCCGAACCGGAAACCACTTGGGTTGACGGCACCAGCGCACTGGCCAAACGCTGTAGATTCTCATAGGAATCGGCGCTGTCCAGGCGCTTGCTGCGAAAGAGACGCACCTGCTGTTTCTGCTGCTTCAGATTGATGCTGTCCAGCGAGGGCAGCTTCATCGAGCCCATCGATGCGGATGTCATGCCAATATCGCTCAGCGGCACCAGCGTATTCAGCACGTCCGGCGAGTCCAGGGGACTGGACAGCGGCGTTGATCCCAAAGCGGCATTCACCAGAAATCTGCAAGGTCAACAACAACAAATAGTTAATCAAAGTCAAATTAAACGATTAATTTCAGTTGAAAAGTAAGTTAGCTACGACTTATTATTGGAAGTATTCGGTATCTCACTGTAAATTTAAGCTACGAGCTTCTAAATACATTATTTAACATTTAGTAAAACTTCAAACCTTTAAACTTCAACTCAAAACTTCATTTTAAAGTTTCATACATTGAAAGACTATAACATAAATCAAATCGATTTAGCTTGCTGCTAAATGATTTTCTATTGCGTAGGATTTTCACTTGATTCTCCTGACTTGAGTACCAAGTTTCCACAGGCAAAGTAACATTTTTCAATACAAATTTGTATAAACGATTTAGAATAATTGAAATTAGAGTTTTGCTATTCTTTTCTAGATATAGTTAAGCCAATTATGTGGCGTAACAATATCAGCCTCCTAGCTCTTACCGCTTGGGCTGTACCTTGATATTTAAGAGAGTCAGTGACTAAGTCAGCATAAAGAACTTAAATAAATATTGACTAATGTTTTAGGACTGTTACTAAAGGATATTGGGAAGGAAGTGTGCTTGGATACATGTCAAATATAATTTATAATATCATAGGGATTAACCTTATCTATTGCTCGCTTTGCAGAGAGCAACTTACATTTGACGCTGCAAGAGATTCTGCCAAACAGCCTTCAGCTCGAGGGAGGGAGCACGCAGTATAAGGCTCTTGCGTCTGGCGCCGCGCTTGGGCGTTCGTGTCAGATCTGGGGCACAGTATCCGGTTGGACTTTCGGCCAGACGTCCGTTGGGATCGACGGTCAGACGAAACTCCGTGGCTGCAAGAGACATTGCGAATGTGCAAGCTAGCCGAATGAGGAAACAGTTTTTGGGGAAGAAACGTATTGAGGGGAATAGAAGAGCAACTCACTTTTCTTGCGCATGTGAAAGCACGAATCGACCACATTGGCAATTGGTATGGGCTCCTCGGTGATGAAGAGCACACGATCCCGACTGACCTTGGCGAACACAATGATGTCGCTGAAGAGCAGCGTCCAATACGGTTTGATTGAGCGGCCCTCGACGCGCGACAAATCGCCACCGAAGATCCACTGGCGACCCTGGACGGCGAGCGTGAAGGGTTTGCACTTGGTGAACACCATGCGTGACTCGAGGTCCTGCAGCGTCAGCAGGGGACGACCCTCGCCCAGTGGCTCCATGAGGCCACTGCTGACGGTTATCTCCCGGTAGGCAGCCTGCAGTTCATTGATCACAGTGCTGAAGTTCTTATGCTCCTCGGTGTCCACATGACAATTGCCAGCGAGCAGCTGCATCAGCTTGAGAATCTCTCGAAAATGCTGCAGCGGACGGTGGATGAACATGGTGAGATCGGGACGCTTTCGCGGCACTGCCGGCTCCGTGATGAACGAGATGAACTCCGAACCGGTTTGCCTCGATTTATTGACCAGCACACAGTCCGCCCGCTTAATGCCATTGCAGTATTTCTTGTAGGCGGCACAAATCGCTGTCGTTTTGGACAGATAGACACGCGAGGCAAAGTTCATGTGCGGCTCCTGCTCCTGATCGTTGCTGCACAGCTGCTCCAGTATGTCCTCAGCGATGCGCAGCAGCTCATCGATGTTCTGGAACAGCGTGCGATGATCGTTCGGTGATATCAAATCCTTGCGCTCAACCAGCGGCTGCACAAAGCGCTGCAGTCCAAAGTGCAGGGCCGCCGTAAAGTTTTGCTCTCGACTGATGAGCTGCAGCAGGAAACGTCGACGATTATCCGTAATGGGCACAATGGACTGCAGAAAGGTGTTGGGACAGAAGAGTGAAGAGGGATCATCATTATGCTTTCAAGTAACGAATAGTGGTAGCCATCTAGCGGACAAATTGATAAACTCAACACTTTCCAATTAGTTACAAAACTCATTGGATATGAATCCAATCAGACAATATAAATATTTATATGTGTGCGCTGCAAAGTATGCTACACTTTTAATGTTCGCAAGGTTGATTTTAATAGAAGCGTTTTCAGTACAAATGAATAAAGCACTAATAGTGATTAATGCCGTATAACTATTGCAAGTGCGTATAGAAGGTACGCAAATAATATACAAACGTCAATTTGAATAAATAAAGTAACCAAAAAATGTTCTTTAACTCTGTTCCCTCGAATAAAATATAATGCAAATGAGCTTCCTGCTAGCAGGAAGTGCTTGATGAGCTAAGGCCTTAATGAGCAGTGTTCATAAAAAAAGAAACCAAATGAAATTCACATGAAACGTAAAAAAATGTAATTTTTATTGTCAAGCGTGGGTTGGGGGGTTTTTTATGGCATTCAAGGGTCGCAGGGGAGAGCACAAAAAAAAATGATTATAATAGTAATATATTTAGGTAGTAAATCGTATCGTCATGTTGCAAACTTAAAAGTTACGACAAAAAAAAAATAGGTAAACTTAACAATAAGGCGCTAAAGATATTTACAATGAGCAACGCGGCGCAAACAAAAAAAAAAGAAACGAAATGTTCGGAAATGTGGAAAATGACAAAAATTAAATTAAAGAATCGTCTAAAATTAGACGTGGCGTGGCAAAAAGTGGCCTGACACACATTAGACAATGACACCTTTGCCTACCTCCTTGCTGAACGTCACTTGGGGCAGATGCAGTCGCCGCTTGGCCGCCTCAATCGATGACGTGGTGCCGGAGCAGGCGGTGGCTGGCCGGGATTGTTGATTGTTGCCCATTAAGCCAGGCACTCGTGTGCTGCTCGTGCGCTGCAATATCGCTGATGTATTATGTATTGCTGTGGTTGTTGTCGTCGTCGCTGCCGCTGTTGCATGTTCGTCGCCACAGAGCTGCGGACGTTGCTGCTGATGATGATGGGAATGGGAATGGGTCTGGACGTGGGTGAGCGTGTGGGAGGAGTTGTGAGTGTTGTGACTATTGCTGCTGGCATTCACAGTGACCGTGGTGATGTTGTTGGCCATGTTCGTCATGTTGGCGCCCGCGCCTGACCTTCTGAATATCTCCAACGTCAAGGACGAGCCCTGCGATCGTATCAAATTCAGAACATCAGCCTCGGGCATCGTGACCACATTGTGTTTGTCCACAAAGATGACATAATCGCCCGGCAGGATGCCGCAACGATCCGCCGACAGTCCAGCCTCGACTTTTTCCACCCGTGGCGGATGTGTCCACACAATCGAGAAGCCAAAGCCCCGCTCCTCCGTTCGCGTCAAACGCTTCGTCATCGTGAACGGTGTGCGTCCCGTTGGCTGACGTCCGGTGGCCATCGTTGAGCAGCGTCGCGTCGATCCGCCATTCATATGATTCGCATTGCTGGCATTTGCATTGGCATTCGCATTCCCACCACCAGAGCCACCGCCACCGCCTGTGGCACCGCCACCGCCAGTACCACCGGCTGAGGCACCTGCGGTATTATTGCCGGCAGCTGTTGTTGTGCTGTTCGCATTCCCATCGGCCGGGGGATCGAGCTCGAGGAAGCGCAAGAAGAGATTCTCGTCGGCGTCGCGTTGATGCAGCGCCTTCTTGCTGAGCACCATCGGTTGCTGTGGCTGCTGTGGCAGCAGATCGTCCTTGCCCAAAGGACCTGTCGCTGCTGCCATGTCGATGCTAATGCTGATGACCTCATCACTCAACACAGTTGTCGACGCAATCACAGCTGTCGTTGTGTTGTTGCTGTTGCTGTTCGTGTTCGTATTTGTATTTGAGTTGCTGTTGTTCGTGTTGGCGGTGTTGTTGGTATTGTTCGTGTTGCTGTTGGGGTTGCTAGACTTGAGTGCTGTTGCTGCCATCGTAGTCATCTTGCTGGAGTCCTCAGTGAGCTGTTGCTCCTCTGTTTCGCTCAGCTCTTGCTCCTGTTCCTGCTCTTGTCTCTGCTCCTTCTCCTCCTCCTCCTCTTCTTTTTGCAACTGTTGTGGACGGCTGGCGGTGCTTGGGGCGTGCAGTCTACTGCGGCAGCTATGTTGACATCCCTGTGCGTGCAACTTGTAGGATCCCGTGACGCCGTAGATGTGTTGCTGCTCGGCCAAAGCGCTCAATGGAAATGTGAGGCAACCCAGGAACTCGCTGCGTCTGCAAAAATAATAAAGTGACGATGGCTGGCCATTAGTAATTGGCAATTGGCAATTGGCAAATGATAACTGCGGAAAGAAGTCCTTCATCACTGAATCACAACTATTACATCAGCTGGGGAAACGTTCCTTATCGGAACTGAGCAACTGAGAAGGAGAAGGAAGTCTCAGGTTTTGCACTACAATAAATCAGCAAGCACACCGACTACCCGACTACCCGACCACTGACAATCGACCATCGACCACCGACCACTGACCACAAGCTGTATCTTGAGCAACCACTGGGGAATTGCTTGTGGCTAAAGGCCACTCAAATGACCTGTCAAGGCTGGGCTTCCGTTTCCGTTCGTTTTTCGTCTTCGATTCATTTCCATTTCCATTTCATTCCGTTCTGTTCCGTTTCGTTCTGTTACGTTTTTATTTCGTTGTCAGTTGTCTGACGTCTGATAAAAACAAAAATGTTCCATTTTCGGAGGCTTTTGCGTCACGTTGCACTGGCATTTTGTTTACTATTTATATACACCCATTAACCCACTGTGCACGCGTCGCAATCAGCTTACACATCTTGCCCACCCACCCTCTGCTTCTGCTTCTGTCTCTTCCATGCCCATCCATCCATCGCAATCGCAATCGCAATCGCTATCGCCTTCGCCTTCACCAATGCGAAACACTTCCGCCCCAAAGCACGCAGCAGCTGCCGTACGTGACATAAATCAATTAGCGCGCCTAAGCTGTCGTGTCATGGCATTCCCACAGATCCAGTTCGCGGGTACGCGAACGCAGCTCCACACAGGGCCAAAACAAGCCACGGGGCCTGGCCCCGGAAATGCGCTTTGGACCTTTGTTGTTGTTGTGAATCGCTTGAAAGCTTCCATTGGTTCTATTTGGTGCTGCTTCCTCTACAATTTCTAGGTTCAGTTCTCTCTGTCCTTTGCTATCCCAATGCCCTGCTACCCTCCGCTCCCTCCAGTTGTCTCCGCTCTGCTCCGTTCCGTACTGTGCCCGGCTGTGAAGTTTTGCCCGCGTATTTGGGTCAGTTTTATTGATTTTAGTTTGCTGCAGCGCCAAACTTGTGCGATTGCAATCGCGTTTTGTCTGACAGCAACTCGCATTCGCCAAGCTGAGGACAGCTGAGGCAAAAGGGCTTTCGTTTTTGGGCAACGCGAAAACCCACATAAAAAAAAACACAAAAAACAACAAAAAACACCAACATTCCCCCATCCGCCCACTGAGTCAGCCACCCACTAACCCACCACCTTGAGTTGAGTAAATTCAAAAATGGGGCCAGTGCATTAAAAATGTAACAAGCTGCGTATAGCAAGCGAGCAGACAAGCAAGCAAGCAAGCGAACGAGCGAGCGAGCGAATTGGAACTGTTGCCAAACCCCTTCAGGTAGGAGGACACTCGCACTCGTGCCTAAAAGTAGGCAATGAATAATTCACACAACTTGTCGTTGGGCAAATTTACTTAAAATGGCTTAACGAGGCATTTGGAAATACAACTATTTTCCAAATGTTTTCATTATGCATGCATAACAAATAACCTCGTATGTCTTTCTCGCTCGCACTGTGCGCCTTTCTGTGTGTGTGTGTGCGATTCCCAGGTGTGCATTTAGCTAGTTGAATATTTCAATTATTGTGGTTACTCGCTTAGTCGCATGATGCGAGTAGATAATATTAAGGCATGCCATGGCTTTGACCTGTGGCCATTGCATAATGGAGTTCTCCTCTTATCGATTTGACATAACCGTCGACTAAATGTCGGAATGTCGCTACTGACTGACTGACTGGGTGGCTGACTGATTGAATGAGTTAAGCGCGCTGTCAGCACAGTTCAGACGAGGACAGACCAGGCCTTGCTGGCTGGCTGTCCATAGCAAAGTTTGCCAGTTGTCGTGTCCTTGAATTTCAATTAACTTTCGTCTCTGTTGCTGCCACTTGTGAAACGCGTTAGAAACTACATTTTACACGCACCTTCAAAGCATGTCATATACACATACAGACACACACATACACTAGCACAAACAAACACACACGCAAGCACGCACACATAAATTGTAGGTTGGAGTTTAGGCACTTTCTGCTCGCTCACAATTGTTTAACAGCATGCCCAAAAGTATGCTACACGAAAACACGCATACTAACCCGAAGGCATTGGCACGCCACACACTAACAGTTATATAATTTTGTGTTGCACACTTTTCGGCTGGTGGAGCAAAATCTGACGACTGACAGCACTGCCAACACACACAACAAAAATGTACATTTCTTGATATAAAAACAAGACGGCATCATCTCATGTGCGCCAATACACACAGACACAGCCACTCACACACACACACACACATACACACGCATACGCACACACGTAGCGCATGCAAAAACACTTGACAAAAAAAATGTATGAAAAAAATAGTAATGGGAATGGCAATTAATTATTGCAGTTAATAATTGCTTTCTTAGCTGTTTAGTTTGGAGCACACACTTTTCAGCATTTGTTGAGAGCAGCTCGATTCACGCTTTCGATTTATATGTACGAGTATGTGTGTGAGTGTTTTGGGTATGTTTTGTTACCCGCGGTCCGCAGCGTTGCCAGCCGTTTGCCGTTTTTGCGTCTGCGTCGCGCGAGCTTAACACTCGAACTGAGAGCTCCCAGCGACAACACAACTGACAGGCCACCAAAAACTGGGAGAACATTCTAAGCACGACACGACACACGGCACGACACGACCCGAAGCCGAGCCGAAGCTCAAAAACCAAAAAGAAAGAATGAAAAAAAAACAAATCAAATAACTGGAGCCCAGGCAGAGTATTTCTTTTTTTTTCTCTGTTTCCTTCCCATTCAGCTGTGTGGTGTCTGTGTGTTGGGTTTCTGGAAAGCACCACGATGTGTGCGCAGAGCGCAGGCGCTGGATGTGTGTGTCTGGATTTGTGGAAAGCTCCTCTTTACTCCCTTCTCCCTCTCCCTCTCACGGATCCACTCGAATGAGAAGCGCCCACCATCGTCATCGGTTTGCGCCCAGAGGCCATTGCGTTTGTTTATGTGCAGGAAATGCACAATGACACAAAGTGTGCTACAGGAAAACGTTACAATTAGGCTGAGACACAGCCAGCAGTCTGGCCTTGTCTAACTTAGCCTTTTGCCTGTCGCGCAGTCACCGTTAGAATTGCTTATGCACTGTCGCCTTGCTTCGCATCGCATTGCGGGTGAATGACATGTACGTATGTACGTTGCTATCAAGTAGATGATGAGTGGAATGTGGGAAAGGGATGGGGATGGGGATGGGGATGGAGGATGTAAGGTTGTGATTTAGGGCTGGTTACTGACTACTGACTACTGCTATTGACCTTACTCGTACTCACTTTAAATGACGATCCCGATGCCACACGGCCAGTTGAAGCTGCATCTGCTGCTGCTGTTCATTGTTTGTCCCTGTCGTTGTTGATGATGTTGTTGTTGCCGTGGCTGTTGCCTGCAGCATGCTTTCCTCCACATGGAAGCCAAAGCTCTCATCAAAGTACGGACGACTCGAGTGCCGATGAACGGCTGTGCGCTGGTGCTCTTGCTCCTGATGCTGCTGCTGTTGCTGCTGTTGGCCTGTTGCCAACGCCACCTTGACGTAGGCATTGATGCTGCCGGCGCCGCTGTGCGAACGTTGCAGATCGCGACAGCGTATAACTGCAACAGATAGCAAAAGGTTAGCATCGAATGTCTTTAATGCCTGGCAGGGACGGACTTGAACCACATTCCTTGCTGTTTCATTCCAACGTTTCTTTAATATGAGCTACATTTCAAATTCCTATTTATTGCTTCAATCTATATCTCATTCCATTTCATTACAATTTACCTAGCTTTAGAGAAACAATTAATGTTCCATTCCACCGTTTCTTTAATGAGATATACATTCAGTTCGCTTTGGTTACGAGTGATAAGCAAATGGTTCATTCTATCTAATCTAAACATTTTCTGTCCATTTACCTTGCTTGACTTTATGTTTCATTCCATCGTTTCTATATTATTTATGCGAAAGGAAGTACCTTGAATAACATAATTGAAGCAAATACTTTTACGCTTACAATTTATCTAGTTTTAATAACAAATCGAATGTTTCATTCCACAGTTTCTCTGATTTCTGCCTAGCTTATCTCAAGTTTCATTCCATGCATTCTATAATTGTTTTGTCAAAGTGAAGTATTTCGCAGTAGTTTACAGTTGCCAATACTAATTACCTAGTCTTAATCAAATAAGTTGTGTTTCATTCCATCGTTTCTATATTATTTATGCGAAAGGAATGACATAATTGAAACAAATACTTTTGCTTGAGTTACGCTTACAATTTACCTAGTTTTAATATCAAATTGAATGTTTCATTCCACCGTTTCTCTGATTTCTGCCCAGTTACCTAGCTTAAACACATTTTTGATTCCGCCGTTTCTATAATAGTTTGCAGTTGCCAATACTAAATACCTAGTCTTAATCAAAAAAGTTGTGTTTCATTCCATCGTTTCTAGAATTCTTTAAGCGAATTGAAGTAAACAGTAATAATTCATTTCACTTCAATGCATTCGGCTTACTTATGAAGTGATTACTTCGTGCTATCTAATCAGAAACTTTTTAGTTAATTTGCTTACAATCTTATTTTGTACTTTTAACAAAATGATGATGTCTAAAATCGGAATCGAAACATTATGTTCTATTCCATAATTTTGTAGACTCATTTTGAGTCTGATGTAATGAATTTTATTCTACTTGAGCAATGGAGACTTTGTCTTTCTTTGGATCAAAGCTAAAGAGTTGGTTCAATGCTTTAGGGCGGTCGACTCTGGAACTCACCATGTACATTTAATTGCTGTTGCGGCGCATTGTAAGTGATGCTCAAATCGATGCTGCCCCGTGGCAGGAAGTCTCCGCTGTGCGTGCTGTCACCAGCTGAGGAAACCGAGCAAGCCGACGAGGCAGAGGCGGACACAGAAGCCGAGAGAGCAGAGGTGGACACGGAGGAACCGCGACCACGCTTCACGAAGTGCTCATCGTCCTCCAGATCACTGGATGTCGAACTGGAGAAGCTGAGGCAACGTTTGATGCTCGGTATATGCTCAAGATGGCTCTGCTGCAATCCGTCGTTCTGTCTGACCGCAGCTAGTGTTGCCGTCGTTGTCGTTGCTGTTGTCCTGCTGCCTGTGGCAAGATTGCTGTTGCCACTTGTCTTATGCTGATTCTTGCGACGCACCACACGCTGTCGCTTCAGATGGGTGGGAGTGCGCACCTCCATCTCATGGATGCTGCTCTCACTCCACTCGCCGCCATCAGTTAGAGTTGTGGCTGTGGCTGTGGCTGTGGCAACCAGCGCTGAGGGCAGCGCAGTCTGGTGCTTGCAACGCACCTCTTTGCGTGCCGACTCAATGATCGCGTCCAGCATGCGATCCAATGTGGTGTCACCCATGCGTGACGATGACAATTGCGAATCCTCCAGACCAGCGGCGGCGACGGCGGCTGTGGCGCCACTTAGGCGGGGCATGCAACGCAGTGCCGCAAGCTGTGGCGTCGCCTGACGCGGTCCGCTGCCTTCGCTGAAGCTGCGTCGCTGCGGACTCTTGCCGTGCACATTGCTCAGATCCTGGAGCGCAATCAGGCTGCTGTTGCCAAAGGGGCTGCTCATGAAGTGCACCCCGAAGTTCTCCTTGTTCGCATCGCCGCTGGCATTGCGACGCCTGCCGCGCGTCTCCTCCACTGCATTGGAGCTCGAGTGGCGATGCATTCGCGTCATGGTAGGCATAACCTTGCCCCAAACTCTTCTCTAGCTAACCTGCAAGCGAGCAACGGAAATTAGAAATCAGAAAACTATAATTCTTATTCCATTTTCAATGCATTCTTAAAACTTTATTCTCTCAAAATTAAACTACTTTTAGCCATGAATATTTAGTATATTTTGAATGTAATGGTATATCAATATATCAAGTAACATATATACTTCAGTAGTAAATTTTTAGTAAACTGCAAGCGAGCAACGGAAATTAGAAATCAGAAAACTATAATTCATATTCCATTTTCAATGCATTCTTAAAACTTTATTCTCTCAAAATTAAACTACTTTTAGCCATGAATATTTAGTATATTTTGAATGTAATGGTATATCAATATATAAAGTCTATACTTCTGTAGTATATTTTTAGTAACCTGCAAGCGAGTAAAGGAAATTAGAACTCAGAAAACTATAATTCATATTCAATTATCAATGAATTCTTAAAATTTTATTCTTTCAAAATTAAACTACTTGAATTAATTTCTTATTAGTTTTTAAGATCTCTCTTTTTTTACCTATGAATATTTGCTATATTTTGAATGTAATGTTATTTCAATATACCAAGTATATAGTAGTAGTATCTGTAGTAGTATATTTTTAGTAACCTGCAAGCGAGAAACGGATATCAGAAAACTATTATTCGCATTCCATTCTCAATTAATTCTCCTCTAAATTACTTGAATTTTATTCGAAATTAAACTACTTTAGTAACTTTCATATAAAGCTTTGAAGGCGTCTTGATTTTATCTATCAATAATTTGTATTATTGTATATTTTCAATGTATATCAATATACCAATTAATAGTCTTTGGTATATTTTAGTATATTTTAGTAAAGAAGATTGTGTAGTTTTGGTGTATTTTTAATATTATAAATACAAAGTAATAATCGTCGGATCTTTTAGTATATTTTAAGTAAGTGATATTTTGTATTTTTGGTATATTTTTAATGTGATAGTATTTTATATACCAAGTGATAATCTTCGGTATATTTTTAGTAATCAAGAGTTTGTATTTTCGGAACATTTTCAATGTAATAGTATATCAATATACCAAGTAAAGCTTTCGGTATAATTTTGAATACTTTTAGTATATTAATTAGGTATATATAATATATTAACCACAAAATACTAAAATATACAAATGACTATATTTGGTATACTCATAAAAAATAAATTAATTAAATTTAAATTAAATTCTACCTTATGTGGAGCGTGTATAAAACACATAATTTTTTATTGTCACTGTATTTTTTTGTTTTATAAAGATTGCTCTTAACTAAATACATTTCCTAATTAAGTTATTTAGCAACCTTTCTTTATTTGCATATAGGAAACTTCTTTGGTTTCTTCAATATTAATTAAACTTTCAAAGTGGTTTTCATGCTTAAACCCTTTAATAGCTGGTAATTAAAGAATTATGTATGTAACTATTACCGAATATGTTAATTTTGATGACCGTCTGATCTAGTTCGTTTTCACCCTACGGAGTAATGTAGAACTAGATTAAGTGGCCACAAGGGTAACAAAAAGCCAGATTAATAATGAAGGCAAAATAAAGAAAACTAATTAAGTGATTATGTTCATTATTATTTTAGTATTCGTGAATAGTTTTCGAAGTCCTTAGGAAATCGAAAAGGAATATGAACGTATATTAACAGTTGCCTTCTCTCTCTCTCTCTCTCTCTCTCTCTCCCTCTAGTGGATTGAAGTTGGGTTCGGTTGCTTCCTCTTCTTCGGCGGCTGGTCAACTGGATAACTAGGGATAAGCAGCTGGAGAGGAGTCGGAAACTGAGAAACTGGAAACTGGAGGAACAGACAACTTTTTTTTAAACGGGGACAGTATGAGAGAAGAAGAAGAAGATTTGTGATATTTGTACGCTGCTGCAACAGCGTGAAGACAATGGCCACAAAGCAAGAAATTTTTGCAAATTGTTTTTTATTTAATTTTTTTGCAGCTAAAGCAGCCGAAGGAGCAAATCAAACGGGTTTTCGTCCTGGCAGCAGGCAACCGCTTGTTGCCTCGTCCTCGTCCTCGTCGTTGTCCTCGACCTCGTTCTTGTGCTTGTGCTTGTGCGAACGTCTTGAGACGCAAAATTCAGGTTTTCGAATTCAAATTAAACTTATGCTAATTTACAAAAGCGATTCGTTATTTATTTTTTTGTTTCGTATTTTTTGCCGGCAGCCGCAAACCATTAAATTGAGCGAGTCCAAAAAGGATCTGCGCTGCATGCATGCGTGTGTGTGTGTGTGTGTGTATGAAACAATTACGCCCCAGCATAATGATGCCATTTTTTTTCTCTTTTTCTTTTTTTGCAAACAACAAGGCAAAGCGGCAAAAGGATCTTTGTGAAATGGGTTTCCATGTAATCCATAAACGTTACCCCGATGAAAATTGTAAATTGAAAAATGGAAAATTGCACAACGAAATCATTTTCCCTCTTGCGATCTCTGGCAAATGGGAGCGAGAGACGCGAGACGCGAGACGGAGACGGAGACGAAGATGAAGATGGAGAGGGAATCTGTGTGAGACCTTCGAGCGTGCGCTCTGTCTGTGTGTGTGTGTGTGTGTGTGTGTGTGTGTGTGTGTGTGTGACTTGTGCCCCGAGGATTAGCAGCGCACAAGGACGTAAGGGGAACCCAAAAACCAAACCCAACACAAAAAAAAAAGGAGAGGAAGAAAAAAAAAACAGCAACAAATTAAATGTATTAGAGCACGCAGCACCCCTTTCTTTGTATTTTCTTTACGCTTTTCTCAGTCTTTGCGTTTTCCGTATTTATTTCTTGCGTCTTGTGGGTCGCTAGCCGATCTATATGTGGGTCTGAGTCTGATTCTAGGGGTTAGGACAGCTTAGGGGTATTTTTTTTTGTTCGTTGAACCTTTTTATCCTCTCGGTTTTTCACTTTTACCTTCTTTGGCGAAATTAAAATTAGAGCAAAGACAAACAACAGGCTATGGGTGTGAGCGCAATTACACACACACACACACACACAGAGAGAGAGAGAGAGTGAGGTGTGTGTGTGTGTTGCCAGGTGTGGACTGCGATTAGGCCGAGATCAGATCAGCCAAAAAAAAAACAACTAGGAAATATGAAAAGCAAGGCAAAGAAAATAAAAGAAAGAAAAGGCTATCGATTACGCGGGCAATCTAGATGTGGCGATCTACAAACAACGTGCAACGTGCTACATGCTACGTGCAACACGAGGCGCGACACTTACCTGGTGGTAACTGGAGCAGGAGCTCGACTATCGACTGCGACTCGATCGCCGGCTTTTTGAACTCGTTTCGTTGACCAACTGCGAAGCGCTTTTCCTTCCACTGTGTTTTCTTTTTCCTCTACTTTTTCTTTTGCTTTTCACACTTGGCACCACAACAACAACAATAAAAAATAAAAATAAATAGTTGCAACTGTTGGCAAATTTTGTTATCTTCTTTTTTTTTGCAAAATGCGTTTCTCTGACGCTTCTCGCGATACGTTCGCAGCACACGAGGTAACAAACGGAAATGACGAGCTCAACATGCGACGATCGACGACTTCGATTCGATGTGGCATGCAACGTGCAACCACCACAGATGCCACAGAGAGAGAGAGAGAGAAGAGAGAGAGAGCGGAGAGAGTAACGGTAAGAGTTGTGTCTCTAGCTCTTTTATCTATTCTTGAGACTCCTCCTCGACTGGATCATCGCAGCAAATTAGTGATAGTGATATTTTGCAATAATTGAAGCGCAGCTACCACAAACTTGCTGCCTGCAGATACATTTGTATCTGTGTCTTTGAGAATCTAAAATATCATAATACTACAGATACTTATGTCCTGTTATATGTACATATATTCTCACATTGAAAATTATAACTTTCAAGCTGAAAAGCTCAGCTCAATCTGCAGATCATAGTTGATCTTAATAGCCTCGATTTGAATTATATTCAATATTTAACAATTAGTAAACAAACTTGAAATATTGGTTGCTGAATTCCATGTTGCAACCATTAATAAAAAAAAACTTTAAAAATTTGCATATTCACAGATCAATCTTTTTATGCTGTACTAGCTTTAAATATTAATCATTATAAATACGTTGATTAACATATTAACATATTTTGTATATATACATATATACATATATATATATAATAATAATAATAATAATAATAATAATAATAATAATAATAATAACGTAGTTGGATATTAGCATTTATTTTTTCCTACTTCATCTGGATACAGAACTCTATGACATGGGTGCCATATGGTTACCACCTTTTGTAGTAAGTTATTAGATTGCGAAAAATGTATTACCAAAATAATATTATTATTTTTCTTTATCAATTTTTCATTTTCATTTACATTCTTCCTAGCCTAGCATATATTTTATATGTTTTTCATACAAAGACTTGATTTACTTATGATATGAGGCACATAGTAAATCTTTATTTTGGAGTATTGTTCTCAAATGCGATATATACACAATATTAGGCAAATTAATAGAATTTTAATTTTACTTTATGTGTATCTAACTTATAATAGTTGTTAATATATTACTATTCATATAATTAGTTTAATTTCGGAACAAACAAATAATTAAGCATATCATGTATACATCTCTCATAAAATGCTCTCTTAGCACTTTAAAATATGCTCAACAGTTTGCTCCAGTTGCGCACTGAATTGCATGCTGTGCGATTGTCGCCACTCGCCGCTAGATGGCGTTGCTGGTGCATTTAAGAGCGTACACTCAACTGCATATTATCGTGCTCTCTTTGCACTCTCTCGCGCTTCCGCTCTCACTCTCACTCTCACTCTCGCCTGCTCTATCAGCGCCGTTAGCTGCTTTCTCGCTTGCGCTCAAGTATCTGCGCGCTTACCTGCCAACTGCTTGTTGAGATTTGCTACTCATCTGTGTGTGTGCGTGTGTGTTTGTGCGTGTCTGTGTTTGAGTCCTTTTGTTATGACCAAATAGGAGCAGACGACAATGCGACCAACAGCTGTCGCAGCGTTAAAAAAAAAACGAAAATAAGGTAAGAAAAACCCACACGACGGCAAGGCAAACGAGGCAACGATGTTGCAAGGTGTCTTAGCCCAGATTTGTCTCGTGTGTTGTCCTGTTATTTACCATTTGTCTGTGTGTGCTTGTGTGTGTGTGCACGGCAGCAGGAACCATATAGACAAACGGTAGCCTAATGTCTCTGTCCATAGCTATGTAGACTGAATCTTTCTCCTTTGCCTTTGGCATGAAAGGACATTGCGACATTTTTCGGTCATTACTTTCACTTTGATTTCGGATTTTGGATTCTGGCTTCGGAATTTTCGAATGCGGATCTCTTGTGTGTTTGCTTTCCTTTTGTATGTAGGCGGCTGGACACGAGGCAATTGGCAATTTACGAGCATCCCGAACCAGAAGAAGCTTCCATAAATATTTGTCCAGATGCAGTCTGCAGTCAGTCAGTCAGTCAGTCATTCAGTCAGTTCACCTTCTTACAGTTTTGCTCGTCTCGTGCCTTTCATTAGCAGCCGTTGACCATCGACCATCGACCGTCGCCTTATTGTTGGCCAAATTTATGCGACATTTGCTGTCGATCTTCAGATTTTACGAGCAGCTAGCCAACATTGAGATCACCTTTGAATGGACTCCTCGCTGCTCCGCTTGAGTCAACACAATCCTCATTACTTAGTCCTTAGTCCTTAGTATTCGATTCCCGCTGGCAATTGCGTGGGCTGGAAGCAGTTCAACGGAATCGCACCATTCCAAGTCATGCTACTTCACTTTAGAGAGTCGAGTGCCCCAGCTGTCCATGTTGCGCTATTCAAGCACTTGAGTGCAATACATTAAGTACCAAATACTATTGGGCTAACTGACATTTCTTGGTAGCCATTTGAGCTTCCTTACCCATCGACATTTTTCCCATTCAAATTATTCATCATATCATTTATACTCTCTACTCTTCGATCACTTAAATATTGTAATACAATCATTCATTATATCATCTTTACCTTTTAACTTTTCTCTTACTAACGTTTTCGTGTTTTAAGCTGTTAAAGTTTAATTTTTTTTTAAGGAATTTTCTACGATTCATATTATATTATCATATGTATCATCATATGATTTTTACTCTTTATTCATTCATCACTAAAATTTTCACATTTTAAGCTGAAAAGTTGCCTTTTTGTTAAAAGGAATCTTCTGCGATTCAAATTATAATATTATATCATCACATGATTTTATATCTTTATTCATACATCACTAAGATATTATAATACAATCATTCATAATTTAATTTTTAGTCTTTACTCTTCCCTTACTAAAATTTTCATATTTTAAGCTGGTTAAGTTGAATTTTGTAAAAGAAAACTACGCTTCAAATTATAATATCATATCAATATATCATTTATACTCTTTATTCTTCCATCTCAAAAATATTGTAAGTCAATCATTTATGTATAATATAAATTTTAATTTTCACTTTCCCCTACTAAAATTTTCATATTTTAAGCTGGAAAAGTTGCCTTTTCTTAAATGGAATCTTTTACGAAATTTATTTGCATGTCAACAGAAATAAAAAACTATATTACTTATTAGTTAGTTCTGTACTCATCATTTAAACTTTTGATAGATTAATCAGCGAAAAAAAAAAAAAAATACATTGGACGCACATTTAATAAATCCTCCAAAAAAAAGACAACTGAAAAATTCTACCAATGATCTTCATTACATATAATATTATATTAATGTGGAAATCAAGTTTTGTTTAAATCACTATTAGTTCGCATTACCTTAAAGAAAGGACCTAAGAAAATCTATTATCAGGATTCTTATGATAAAATAAGTAATTAATAAAAAAATAGAAAACACTAACGAGAATACTTTTAAGCATCATTATATACATCAACTTCAATTGGTAGATAAAACATAATCGTGGCTAAATTTTCGATTCTGATTCGGACAAGTTGATCTCTTAGGCAGACGATCTTTGTAAGGTATATTGACTGCTGATCGACTCTTTTGCTCTTTTGATCTTATGTACAGGGTATTGTGGAGTGTATGCAATGAATGGCGTTTTGTGAAGAGCAAAGAGAAGGCAAAGGGAAAGGCAAAGCTGCCATTTTTTGGTCATTTATCAAATTTCAAGCAAAATCTACAACAATCGTTCAAAGCAGATCACATTTTCATTTTCATTCTCATTCTAGTTTTCATTTTCATTTGGATTTTCAATTTCTGCCAACTGTGAAGTGAATATCAAAACAAAGACTTGGGATACGGTGACGTTGCGCTCTTCAAGTTGTTTCGAATCCTTCGACAGATCCTTCGATCCCATTTCTGTTGTCGTTCCGAGGCGCGCGTTTTGTGTCTCCTTGTCAAGCTGTCAATCAAAAGGCATCTTTCGATTTGCCTTTGCCTCATGTTGCCAGTTCGGGACACTCACACACACACACACACACACACACATACTGTTGCACTCACTCTACTTACAAAGTCTTGCTATATCACTCTGGCAACGATTTGCATTTTTAATTTTTCATTGCGCATGCAAATCCCATAAAAATCCCACATTGTTTATCGCTTACAAGCAAAAATCAAGTTGATGCTAATTTTCGTCTATTACCTTTTTCTGCCCATTAGGCAAAATGGCAACACACACACACACACACTCGCACACACGCACACACACAGAGATGATGATGACACGTCAAGGGGTTGTCACAATTTGTGATCCGATTTCGCAACCGAGTGTCAAATGCATTTGCAATTAGTTTGCCAAAAATTCACCGCTTCACCCCTTTACATTTACCTTTCGCCTTTCACTTTTGCTTTCCCCTTTTTGAATTTATAAACGATTTAGATTTAGATAAATTTGCAATATGCCCCGCAATTGGCAAACAGCAGTGATAACAACAACAAAGTGGCCCGCACACGTTACAAAAGAGAGAGAGAGAAAAACCCTTTGAACCCCTTCTTCTTTCTTGTTTTTCCTCATTTTCATTTTTATTTTAATGAAGCGCGAATCGATCCAAAAAAAAGAAATCTAATGAAAATTAACTAATGTTACTTCCAATTCAAATTGCAATGAAAATCAAATTTAATAACGTATCGATTACAACGGTTAATATATTTCTTGGCCTTTCATTAAATGGATCCGATTTGCATATATATCATAGTATGCAATTTAGAAAGACGATTCTTGAGAATCCGCTAAACTGAAATTGTAAAATTGCAAAGCTACCCTTAGATAGCTCTCTGGATTTTTCATCTGCTCAACTGGAATTCAATGTTGTCTTTTAGCGAAAACGTCAGGAACCGCAAATATTAATTACGAGTTAAAACAAGTAAGAAAGCTACAGTCGAGTGTACTCGACTGTGAGATACCCGCTTTTCATTTTGAATAAAAGAAATATACTTTGCGGAATTTTTCTCAAAATATACCGAATATACTACAAAAATACTACTACTAAAAATATAACAAATGGCATATTTAGTATATCGATATAGTACCGCATTAAAACAAGTAAGAAAGTTACAGTCGAGTGTGCTCGACTGTGAGATACCCGCTACCCATTTTTAATAAAGGCAAAATATTGCGGTATCATTTTGAAAATATACCGAAAATGCTAAAAAATACTAAAAATATACCAAATGGTATGTTTAGTATATCAATATAGTACCGCATTCAAAATATACCATAAACGGCACAATATACCAGATTGTCAGCCAAAGCAAGTAGGACCCCCAGTAAATAGGCGTTTTTGCTCATACAAAAATATTTCTTTAATAACTTACACAATTTTTATCTGATCGCAACCAAATTTTCAGGAATCATAACTACTATAGTTATTATTGTATATACCATAAAATTCGCAGCTGTAGCTCTAAAGTCACGCTTCTTATTCGATTTTTGATTTGCGGGGGCGGAAGTGGGCGTGGCAAAAATTTAAAACATACTTGATCTGCGTGCAAACATAACAAATGCTGTCGAAATAAAAATTATAGCTCTATCTCTTATAGTCTCTGAGATCCAGTGTTTCACACGGACAGACATACAGACGGACAGACGGACATGGCTAGGTCGTCTCGGCTGACTCTAATCAAGAATATATATACTTTATAGGGTCGGAGATGCCTCCCTCTACCTGTTACATACATTTCCTGCCGGCACAAAGTTATAATACCCTTCTACCCTATGGGTAGCGGGTATAAACATAAGCCCCCAAACAAAAAGCCCTTCAGAATGAAAAATATATAATATTGTATTTTTAATTTTTTTATTTGTGTTTTAAATGATAACGAACTATTATATTTAATTTAAATTATAACAAGTAAGAAAGTGTAAAGTGACGAGTGTTCTCGACTGTGAGATACCCGTTACCCATTGTATTGTGCGGTATTAATCTTAAAATATACCAAACTAATATACCTCAAAATATTGAAAATTAGGCTTTATTTGGTATATTTATATAGTACGACCTTCAAAATATACCATAGAGTGCAAAATATAAAAGATTGTCAGCCACAGGAACTAAGACCTAAAGTATCATAAGTAGGATTTTCCCCCATACGAAAGTATTTCTTAAATAACTTCTACGATTTTTATCTAACTATAGTTATGTATGTACCGAAAATCGCGACTCTAGCGGATAAGAATGGCAAATTATTTTAGGAATTCAATATTATATAAATATTTAATCACAATTAAAGTTATTATAAAGACAATACGAAATAGAGCTAAAGTTTTCTTCTTTCTTATTCTAACATTCCGAAAACACAAATCATATTACTACTAGTAAATAATTTGTTGAACGATTGATTTCAGATCAAATCAACACATCAGTACACATCAATTGGCATCTGGACAACTATCCGTAAATACAGCTACGGACCTCCTCCAGTTATATACATACTATACCTATACATATATGCATATATATCATACCAACTACAGAGAGTTCAGTAAATTGATTGGCACTGAAGTCTTTTTCAACTATTTTATAAGTTCTCGACATTTCCAAATTTTACATTTACGGATCTTTATTCAATATATTCATAATATAATATCTAAGTTATCCTTGTAAGTTTCAGTTAAAATAGATTCACAATCGAAGTTTGTCTGAAAAGTTTGTTGGAAATGAAAATTCATTGGAATAGATGAACATATACCTGTGATTGTGGTATATGGTCATCTATTCTAATGAAATTTCATTCTCAGTCGTTTTTTAACGTCCTATCTAAGTTTGTTTCAAATTAGTTTTAATAAGATCGATTATTTTGAAATAGTTTATAATTTGCATGCGATGATCGTGAGGATCTTTAATGAATCATTTGCTATTCAATATATTGAAAATTCACATCTAAGTTATGAAATTTTATTAGAATAGATGAACATATACTACAATCACATCTCAGCCTATCTAAGTTTCAATTAAGTTTGTTTTAAATTAGTTTTAATAAGATCGAATATTTTGAAATACTTTATAATTCGCATGCGATGATCGTGAGGATCTTTAATGAATCATTTGCTATTCGATATATTCAAAATTGACATCTAAGTTATCCGTGTAAGTTTCAGTTAAAACAGACTCACAATCGAAGTTGGTTGGAAATGAAATTTCATTAGAATAGATGAACATATACCACAATCACATCTCAGACTAAGATTCAAAAGTTTGTTTAAAATTAGTTTTAATAAGATCGAATATTTTGAAATACTTTATAATTCGCATGCAATGATCGTTAGGTATCTGTCCGTCTGGCAGCATGTCGTTGGGACTCAACACTCATGATTTTCTGAGTGACCGCGAATTGCAGACTCAAGATCCTTGCGAAACCATTCGTTCTCCTTTTTTTTTTTTGTTGAAGAACCATAACTGCAACTGCCCGCCTGTCATTTGCTAGAAAATCAAATTAGTGCAGTTCGTTTTTTTTTTGTAATTTTTTTGTTCATCTTCGGTCCTTTTGCGACGAATGCTCTCAACATCCAGTTTGCATTTTTTTTCCTTCCGAACTGCTGACTAATTTAACAACTTTTTAGCCGCCGCCGAATTTGCATTTCTCACAGCGCTCAGCGTGAACGACAGAAGCAAAAAAAAAACTGAACTGAAAACGAAGAACGAAGAACGGAGAAGAACACACAAAAAAAGCTTAATGAAAAAAAAAAGGTTTATCTGTCGCCGTGTGCAGTCGGCGACACTCAGCGCCGAATCCTGTTGCCAAGGCACCCGAAAAATTATTGAGGAAAAAAAGGCACGAAAAAAAAACCGAAAAAAAAGAGTTGAGACAAGAAGAAGACGAAATACGGTTGTTGTCATTGTCTGCGCTGCGTTGCGTTGCAGTTGCCTGCCTGAGGATGCTCTTCTGATCCTTTTTACTTTGCTGCAACTGCGTCGCCGCGACCCACGGAACCCACAAAAATTTCTCAGACATTGCGGCGCCCTCAAGTAATTTGACATACAGCAACAACACAAAATAAAAAAGTAGAATATACCAAAAAAAAATAAATGAGAAAAAAATGCATCTGAAAATAAATATACAAACAGCAGACCGAAAAAAAAACAAACTTGTTATGCAGCATGTCAAGTCACTGAACGACATTTGATTTGATTTACGAGTCTCCTTAGGCTCCAAAAAAAAAAAAAACCAAAAAACCCAAATGAAGAAATTACCCAATCCTATGTGCATATTTATGCACATATATCGAAATCAGATGAAATGAATTCTCTCACAACGACTTTGTTGCGATCACCATGATCGTAATTTGGGAATTAAATTTAATTAAAAGTAAAGATTAGTCAAATGTATTGTTTACTTTTGCATTTACTGCAGCATTCCAGTCTATGAATGAATGGAAAAGTGTCGGAGAAATGAAATGGTCACGAAAAATCATATTTTGCACAATCCGTTTTGGACCACAAAAGCAAACGAAAAACGAAAAAGAACAAATAATAAGACGGCAGGAGAAATGCAATGTCCAGAATGAAAATTTCATGGCTAAATCGAAAGCGTGTCCTTTCGCTCAGCAGCTGAGCTGCAGCTGCGCAATACGAAGGACCACACTGACCGATCACCGATTCTCAACGATCCTCAACTCTCAACTGACCAGAATTGTGTCACAAGCAAGCAAAGCTCCGCTCTGGACATCAAATTGATGAGCGATCGAGAGATCTGTCCGAGGAGGGACAAATGCAAATTCCCAAGACTTATGTGTGCTTAGTTACCGCAACGAAACCGAACATCACACAATTAAAAAAAAAAGAATGAAAGGAAGAAGACAAACCTCAGACAGCCTTCGAAAATGAAGCAATTTCATGTAAATTACGAGACAAGCGCCCTATTTACTGATCGCTAAACGAGCCATAAAAAATCCACAAATAACGAAAAAAAATCGTAGGAAAATCGTAAGATAAATGAAAATGAAAACATAAAAAATTGAAAATCTAAATCAGACTTGAAGAAAAGAACGAAATCAGCCATTGGAAATTGCGGTGAAATCTCATTAATCTTTGAGGTAGATTATGCAACGAACAAAGACAGAAGAGAGAGGAGAGAGAGATATGCAAAGGAGAAGCGGGGAGGGTCGATCGGTTTTGGTCGGTCGCACGATCGTTGCATAAATTTCCCTCTTGATTCGGCGATCTGCGTTTTTGTGTTGTGTGGTCAGCGAGCGAAATTCACGCACGGCTGCTTTTTGGGACAGTTTATGACATTTTTGGCAGGACCCGAAGACTATATCGGGAGGCAAATTGATGGACCCCAGGTCCATCGATGATAAGTTCATTAAAAATGATTTTTCGCCGATCGCCGTGGGAATTGACGCGTCTCCCGTCTCTGTCTCCCGTCTCCCCCTCCCCAAGTGACTATCAACCTCTGTACAGTTGCACAGCGTTCCCGAAGATTAATGATGATGATGCAAACGGTTGCAAGAACCACAAAATCCGCACACAACTATCAAAACCACCAAGCAAACAAGCAAAAAAAATATATATATAGAAATGAAAAAGCAGAAATAAAAGCAAATGCAAGCACTGCTCTGACCCAACGTCCATGTGGACGTTCAATTTACTAACAAACTTGTCACGCAATGCCGCAAGCCGCATCATTAATCACGTTGATCAATCCGTCAAGCGGCGGCTGCATGTGCGGGATGTATGTGTATGTGTGTGAGAGTGTGTATGTGTGTGTGTGTGTGGGACAGTTGGCACAGAATCGAGTCTGACATTGTAATTAGTGCAACGTTGACACAGTCGAAATGAAATCAGCAGGAGCTTGCCACAAGGATCAAGAACAGTCGACAAACCCGACGCAACACTTCATTTGAATGATGACCAGATGCATGATGATGATGACGATGATGATGGACATCGTCGGGGTGCAAGTTCAAGTTGTATGTCCACATACATAACTAATTGCAGCACTCTACACTCTGTGTGCATGGAGTGTAGGAGGTGTAGGTCGAAAACAACTCAATCAATCCATCAAACGATCAATCAACTATTTGCATAACACTCGTTAACCCAAATGCAATTGGGGTTAGCTGGCACACTTCTCTCTCGCTCTCTTCCTCTTTCCGAGTCTCTCCCCCTCGGCATGATCGATGATCCGGACCATAAGGGGTTTACATTTAAATGTAGATCCTTAACGCACATTTCAATATTCAAAACATTCTTCAAACTGTTTTGACCTTATCTTTAGCTGTCTTTTGTTTAACGAAGTCAAACATTTTCACGATAATAATAGTTTCTTATGCAAAATCACTTTCTTTTATTAAACACAATTTCGATAGACGATAGCAACTTAGATTGCATCGATTAGTTATGACACGCTTTCATGCGCTAAATCGATATTTGATATTGTGTAAATGTGTTTCATTTAATTTCGCTTGTAAGTTGGAAATTGAAAAGAAGGCTTTGTCTTCTGATAATTCCGCATCCCGAAAATCAACTACAACTAAATGCCGTTGGACATTTTTTTCGAAGATGAACCAAAGGAGGAACAATTGGAAATGCTTTTGGGAGGTCAGTTACAAGAGGATTTGCAAGCGCTAGACCCCCGAGATGTTGTGATCCTTCCAGCTTCAAACGATAGCGACAGTGACAGCGACAGCGATTCGTTCAGCGACGAAAGCTTGTTCGATTATGAGATGGCAGTCATGTCGCAGAGCGTGCGGCCAAGTTACAGCTTTAAGTGCCAGCGATTGATCGATTGCCGGTTCACAACGCAATCGAGAGCCAATGGTCATTTTGCCATGATGCAAGGCGGTCTCCATCTGGTGGCACGTAACTGCAATTTGCATGCGGTTGTCAGCAATCCTGATTACGATGATGTTTTGGGATCGCACCAGGATCATCAGGTTTGGTGCTACACTCCAGCAACAAATCGCTGGAAACTGAATGAGTGCTTAAAGTACTGTAAGCTCGCGCTCCATCACTTGAGCGCGAAAGCATTTCTGAACACCGGCGGAAATGAGCTATTGATCTACTTTGCCGACGGTGAATATCCAACGATCGGCCTTGTGGAGCGCTCTATCGACGGCACAAATGCGATATTCCGGGCGGTCAAAGGCGTTATGCCGAGGGCAGATTATGGTGCAGCATATGTGTCGTATCAGCATTTTATGTACGTGATTGGTGGCAAATTGAACTAAAGCCCCGTATGCGATGTGCATCGCTACGATTTCTACAAGAGGCTATGGCAGGTGCTCTACCAAAGTGAGCGGAACAATCCCTTCGACTATGCCAAGGCACGCTTTGGCCACCAAGTGATCACCGATGGCAAGTTCATCTATTGTCTAGGTGGCGGCCACATTAATATGCAATTGCACGACTTCAAGCACATTCTCACCTTCAATCTGACCACTCACACTTGGCTTGAGCGTCAAACCCATCCCGATGACCGCATGCTAGCGGAGAACGAAGGCTATCCGAGGGCACGTCAGGCGTTTGCATGAGTGCAGCGACGTTGCTCCAACGGCGACATTGAAGCCATCATCTGTTGCGGCCAGAAGGCGGGATTCTTTAGCTACCTGCCCGACATATGGATGCTCAATGTGTGCACCATGAAGTGGACGCATCTTTTCACCGCCTGTACGCCGTTACTCACATACATCTCATCGGCCGCCCTGATGAGGAACGATTGCTTGTTCGTTTTCGGTGGGGTTGAGCATAAGGGTTGCTCTCCGCTTCCCAGAGTGACGGGACTCTACAAGATGTGGCTGACGGTGCCGAAGCTAAGTGAATTGGCCTGGGAAGCATACAGCTATTATAACGATCTCGAGGGTCGCGATCGCCAAGAGCTGATCACTTTGGGCATTCCATCGAGATTTGTTGAACGTCTGCCTCCTGTCGAGCCGAGTTCCGAAGATGATTTTGATTTTGAATTCTAAAATTATGTTATTGCAGCGTCCTTGTAGTCAGCTGATCACAGAACAAAACCAAAGATTGCAAAGCGATCATGCTCAAGAATTTAACACTTTTATGTTAATCTATAAAACTTGCAAGTCAAACAGCATTCAATGCTCAAATATATTTGTTGAGATTTCGTTATTTTTCTTATTTTTTATCTTAACATTGTTTCAACAGTTTTGTTATTACAAGTCTGACAATCACATCACAAATATGAATACGAACTCACTCAAATGCAAATTTCATGAAATTAATTTCTTTTTTGTTTAAAGGAACTCACTCTAAATCACATTTAATGAAGTTAATTTATCTTTTGTTTAATTACAAATTTAAGTTGAAAATTTCAAACGACTCACAAATTAATAATACTGTACCTCATTTCTCAAGTCCATGCAATGAAAATGAATTAAAGACCATTCAAATATGAATTATATCCTAATGTCCAAACCTAACTGACAAATCCTGTTACAATCCAAAGATAACGGGTTGGAAATTTCAAATGATTCACAAAACTTATAAATCATATAAAAGCTGATTGCAACTACATAAAACGAAAATCAATTATATAACAGAATTACATTATTTTAATTAAGGTTTAATTTAATTTTTTTTTTTTGATTAATCTATACATTTCTTGTTATGATACTTTTTCATGAATAAACTTTCCAAGTATGGATTAAATGCTAATCTACAAACCCAATTGCCTAAACATGTTACAATCCAAAGATAATGTTTTCTTTCAGTGCTGCTTCCCTGCTGATCAAAGATGATCATCTAAGGGGAGGCTGAAGATCATCTCTCATTCAATAGTGTTTGTTATTAAGTAATGACAAAGGCATTTGCCTAAATTATGACGACCCCCGTCGTTGCGCTTGACCATAAAAAAAAAATAAAAGAAAAACTATAAGTTTGTTGGTTTGTTGTTTTTTTTATGACCCCAAAAAAATGTTTTGTGTGTTTTTCTCTGTGTCTATTTGCCCTTATACATGTGTGTGTGTGTGTGTGTGTGTGTGTGTGTATTTTATTTGCTTGCCACACTTTTTTACGACTTTCCACACAATTTTGTGGACACATTTTGCCGCGGTCAGCCGCTTTGCATAATGACGAAGGCAAAAATTCTCTTTATGATTGTGATTGGCATGCAAACGCATTGAAAAGAAATTAATGTGAAATTGAAAATGGATAGAAAGCGACACACAAAAAAGGTGTTCGGGAAATGCATATGGAAATGGAAATTGCAATGAGATGAACTGCGCGTTGAGAAATGCGAATGAGGCGCACACAGCTCATAAACTAGCTGCCAAACATTGTTTTGATGACACTCAGGGGCAGTCGGATTCAAACTCAGAATCAGAATCTCAGGCAATGGCCAGACAATGGCCCACCCCTGTTTTGTCGGGCTGGGAGACGAGCTGTATTTAAATTTTCGCAAATTCCATATCAATCTATGACGAATCCCAGTTTCCCATCGCAGTTGTCGATTCGTTGCACTTAATTGGCCTGCCAGTGAAAGCAGAAAGTGTATGAAATTTATGCCTCATAAATGTCAAACCATTTCGAGACGATGCCAAAAATTATAGTTTAACTACTGTCTCTCTCTCTCTCCTCTCTACCGACTGTCGCAATACAAGCGATCTCTATCTCAAGTACCCGATCAGTAGCAAAAGAGTTTGTCGCATTTCATTTCATTTCGGTTATGGTTTTGTTTTGATTGACTTCACTTCGAACCGTATTTCCAGTTTGTTCGATCCCGCGATCACAATCATATTTTATTACCATTTTTGTGTAATGATATTTTAACAATGTGCAGACATTTTCAAAGATATTTTCATTTTTGTATTGTTGTTAGAATTTGATATATTTTATGAGGTTATCAATAAATACAAAAATATTATCTAATAAAATGTGTGTAGAAAGCAACATTAGAACAGCTTCACTAATATAGTGTAATATTAATGCTAAACGATTTCAAAACATGTAAAAAACTATTCACTGTAATCGATCCTCGACTTCTCAACTTGTTTACTTTTAAATCCATTAAAGCAATTGTAACTTGTACAAAAAATATTGGTATATTTTACATGTTGTAGTATATCGATAAAACAAATATAACTTTTGGTATATCTTACTATTTTTATCGGTATATTTTAACAGTAATACCGAAATGTTTATTAAACCCATAAACTAAATTGTAACATGTATAAAAAAATTGGTATACATATTTTGCATTTTGTAGTATATAGATAGACCAAATAAACCTTTTAGTATATCTTAGTATTTTTTCGGTATATTTTGACAATTATACTGCACTGTAACTTGCTGAGATTTAGATAGTGATTATCTGGACGGTATATAAATTATTCGATGGTATATTTTGCATGTTGTAGTACATCGATATACCAAATATAACTATTGGTATATCTACGTATTTTGTCTGAACGTTTTTATGGTGTATTTTTACAATAATACAGCAATGTTCATTAAACGCATAAATTAAATTACATTCTGTATAACAAGTAATGGTATATTTTGCATCATATAGTATATCGACATACCAAATATGAAGGTTTTGGCATAACTTAGTATTTTTTGGTATATTTATATCGGACTAATTTGATTTTGTTATAAAGTGGAAGTCAGAATTTCATAATCAAGTACACTCAACTCTAGTTTTCTTCATGATTTCGTACTGCATTTATATTTAGTATTTTACTGGTGATCCTCAGATCATTTTCTTCGAAATACATAGTTTGTTGGAACATTTTCAAACAAATTGAGTATTGCATGTCGTGCAGAAATCATATTAGTTTGTTCAGGCGGCAATATTGTTCCATTGTGTTAAACATTTACAATGCCGGTGTTTGGTGCAGTAGCCACGAGGTCTGTCAGTTGGTCAATTTACGTCGGTTGGCGATCCTTATCTCAAGTGAGCAACACTTGGGAGAGGGAGAGGAAGGGTTCGATCGAGACTGGGGCTCATTGTAGCTGGCTGGCGCTGACAATCGACGATGTTTTTTATTTTTTATGAGAAATTTATGTGTCTGTAACTCATCCGTTTGCTGCTTCTTGGGTGTAAGTCGAATGAATAGATGGCCATATGGCTGTTAGCTTGCTGTTAGCTGCTAGCTGGTTCCGCTTGTTGAAGTTTTAATTTAATTTGCATAAATTTCACTGGTCGCTGCCTCGCAAGACACCGTAATGAAAAGCGAAAGAAAACGCTTAACGCGTAACGCTTCGCGCTTCTTGGAAAGTGTTCCACACAGAAAAAAATAAAGGTATACAAGTATATGGAATATGGAATGCGCAATTGTCGCAATGTTGCATTACGAAGCGCTGCCCTCAACTGTTATGCTAATTACGCGCTCGCCCCGACAGTTGTGTTCAGTTCCTCTTGTGTGTGTGGCATATGCAACATGAGGCGCTTGCGCGCAACGCCCGCGCGCCCAACTCGACTCCTGATCCTGAGCGAATGTAAATGAGGCTGAAGCTGAAGCTGAAGCTGAAGGGTGCGACAATAACAGTAATTAAACGCAACCATTGTTGCGGTCAGTCGACCAGCAGCAGCAGCAGCAGAATGCCTTTACATTTTACATGCCACCTCACCTCAGTTGCTGCCACGTGCCTCATGGCTTATGGCCAAGCTGCATGCCCCTTTACCTTTGCGTTTGTGCCTCGTGCTGTAGGCGTCGCAACGTCGTTTGTTTTGCTGAATGCCCACACACACACACACATACAGACACACACTCACACACACACACTTGTAAAGATGAAAAGTGTAACGCGGACAAGGCAAACGTTTTAGATTAACCTTCCGATAGAGAGAGAGAGAGCGACAAACACAAGCGAGGCAATCAAATAATGTCCACTACAATAGCCCACTGCGATTAGGCGATGCGATGCGAGGGCGACGAAGGCGGGTAGGCGTGGAGGCGGGGAGGCGTTGCCTGTCCACTCAATGCAATTAGCTGGTGGTTTTTTTTTCCTCTCGACCAGCAGCTGCCGTCCGAATGGATGATCTACGATCTCAGTCTGCAATCAACGCGGCCTATTCATCGATGCCTGCCCTAAAACAGCACTCGAGAGCAATTGGCCGCTGTCGATATGCAAATCATAATTTATTGCATTCAGTCCTCAGATCTATTTATGGGGGCAACTTATGTGTTATTGATTTTGCAACAAAAAACGAATGCCGGTACAATTTCGATTGTATTTACGGAATTTGTGTGTTTTAATCACAATTCATTTTTTGTTTTTTTTTTTTTTTTTTTGTACGAAATCTGCATTCAAATAAGCAAAATAATCATTTTATTTTAAAGCCCATCCTAATTATAAAACAAACTCGAAAAATACCAATCCACAAAAGTACAAAAATATAGCAAATGCTAAATTTGGTATTTCGATGCATTATTTCATGCAAAATATACTATACAAAAATACAATTCCAAGTAATCTCGAAAAATACTAATCTACAAAAGTATAAAAATATATTAAATGCTAAATTTGGTATTTCCTTATACTACTACATGCAAAACATATCACACAAAAAAAACACATCAATATACCGAATTTCATATTTGGTATTTCGATATACTACCATACAAAAACACAAATATACAAAATGCTAAATTTGGTAGTTTGATATACTACTTCATGCAATGCATCAAATATTAAAAAACAAATCTACATATCTAAAGCTAAATTTGGTATTTTGATAAAATACTACAAACCCAAACAAAAAATACTATATTTAGTATTATAATATAATACTTTATGCTAAACATACCAAACAAATTCAAATCAAAATAATGTTTGCTATTACTTTTCTTTATTTGCGTCTGCGGAAAAATCGAAATGAAATAATATAATATAATCTTTAGTTCACTAAGTGACAAACTTATTTGTATGTTTTTGTTTTAATTTCAGTTCAGTTGATTTGTAAGCAATACTTAATATTTTCATTAAGCTTAAGAATATAAAGGTTTTTCTCAAATCACTCAAATTTATTCCCTTAAAAAAACCTTTCTCATATTATATTAAAGAAAATTTTGAAATTCAAGAAAATTTGATATGTGAAGCATTTTTGGGCTCAATCAACTACAGAAGCAGAATAGTTGAGCCATAAAAAGTATGGACATCATTAAGTGTTTTTGACATAAACTGCGTTTTGCCGGAGTTTAGCACCAGACAAATGCACAGCTCAATGATCGATGGATCGATGAACGAATCTCAGGAGCATTCGGAAAGGATCATTAAAGAATGAGTCAATGGACACATGATATTTATGTAATAGTCGCCCATTATGCTTACGCTCTGCCTCAATGATAATGATTGGCTGCCACAGCAGCTGGAACGTCCACGAGATCGGCTGATCTACTGATCTGTTGATCTATTGACTGAGACTGAGACTGAGACGAGACGAAGTCTGTCAAGATTTTCGCGAAAGCAAAGAAAAAAAAAGTCTCCTCGCCTGGCCCCTTTTCTTAGGGCGCTTGCAACGCTTCATTTGTGCATCATTGGCATTGTGGACATTGAAAAAACAGCCGAAATTGTATTGTTTGTCTTACAAAGAATGCCAAAAACAAACCCTCAAAAAACACACAAAAAAAAAACGAACTTTTTCGCAAGGGGTTTCCCAACCGCAGACAACGAATTTCCCTCTTTTTTTTTGGTTTTTCTTGCAAAATAAATTGCTTTCTATTTTTCTAGGCATCATTTTTTCGACACTTTACAAAATTTTTTTTTGGCGACGCTTTGTTTTCATAGCGAAGAAAAATCGTTTTTGTTGCGCCTTTTGTGCGTGTGTGTGTTTTATGTGCGGCTTTTCAACAGTTTTTCACCCATTTTCTCACTTTGCGAGTCGCCAATGTCATTTTGGCTAACCATTGAGCTCATTAGCCGAGAGCCGTTTTAATTTGTCATGGTTGGTGGCTAAATCAATCGAATCTTCTCACACTCTTTTCCTCATTAGCGTCGCCGCGTTGACAAATGAAATCAGTAAGACAGAGAGAGAGAGAGGCAGAAAGAAAAGCGCAACTCGCGAGCGCGTTTTTAAAAATCGCGCACAAAACGCGCCGTCCACAACGACTTTTGCGGTGATCCCTTTCAATGTGGACGCATCACGTGCGAGCAATTACAAAAAGTTTAACATCAACCCAGCAAAAAAAAATTAGAAAAATGTGTAGAAAAAAATAGTGTAACTGAAGCCTGCGGCGGAAATTAGCCGAAAAGCGTTGCAACAACGACAACGACAGCAGGCAACGAGTTAAGTGCCCCGCGCCGCATTTAATAGCGCATAAATTAACATAAACGACACCGGACTTGGGTTGCGCATTGTTTTGGCAATGACATTGCGCGAGTCGCATGTAAATACGAGTGCTAAGTGCCGCCTAAAACCAATCCCATTCCCATTCCCATTATGACTGCCATTCCCATTCCCATTCCCATTGAAAATCCCTCTCATGGGGTGGCTGCTTCATCCTCTTCCACCTCTTCCTCCTCTCCTCTATCGAAGGGCACCCACTGCGGTTTTTGTTTGCCCATCAGATAGAAATCTGAATTTCCATGCGCCCTCTTTCAGCTTAGCTCGAACTCGAAATCGAATTCACGAATTCAAACGCGAACACGAACTTACCCCGATCTGTGAGCTGCCACTACAAGTGCCCCGCTCCGTCTCTCTCGCTCCCACTCGCATTGCATAGCGCCCTCTCACTCTTGCAGCATACGCAGGCGCAACCTTCAGCTTCAGCACCCATCGAGTGGGCCACACGCGTCTCTCTGGTGGTGGTGGCACAGTGGGATAGCAAGTGCTGCTATTCCATTTCAATTTCTACTTGAAAGAAACTTTTTTAAGCAAGTGCTGCTATTTTATTTTAATTTTTACTACAAGTTTAGAAACTTTATTCAGTAAGTGCTGCTATCTCATATCAATTTCGACTTAAAGTTTAGAAACTTTATTCAATATAAATTCGCACTCTATTTATAAATCATTTCCCAAAATGATTCCACAACTTTATTCGATATCCTTTCACACTCTTTTTATAAATCGATTATTCAGTAAGTGCTGCTATTTCATTTTAATTTCTACTTAAAGTTTCAAAACTTTATTCAATATAATTTCTCACTCAATATATTAATCGAATCCCAAAATGATTGCACAACTTTATTCCATATCCTTTCTCACTCTATAAATCGATTCCCAATAAGATTCCACAGGTTTTTGTTCAGTTTTGCAAATAATAATGAAACACTCTGAATGAACTTTGCTACAAGGTGAACTAAGCTCTTTAATCAGCACTTAACTGTAAGATACCTGCTACCCATTATTAATTTAAAAATATACCAACAATATACCAATATAATATACTGCAAAAACACTAAAAATAGTCTTTGAGATCTACAAAAATCCTCTCGTTATTTCACAAACTATCGACATACTCATAAATTAGTACGATTAAGTTATTAAAAAGCTATTTTGAATTTTATTATACTTTTCCTTTAACACTGCTATTTTAATGAAAAGCTACAATATTGAGTTACCAATAATGAAACGTTTTTTTTTTTAATTATTTAAAGAAATAAATATATTAAGCTGTTCTAACTAAATTTTGTCACGAAATTGCATTTGAAATAGTATTTTAATATCGTAAGCACTGATATTTTAAAGTTCACAGCTGTACATTTCCTTACATACATTTGCCCTATGGGTACCGGTTATAAAAACCCTAACAAACTAACAAATGTTATTTGATTTGAAAAATATTTAGATTTATTGAGGAGAAAGTACAATGGGTATTTGACAAACTAGCGACAGACTCATAATTTAGTTGGATTCACTTATTTAAAAGTTATTTTGATTTTTATTATATTTTTCTCAACCTGAAGGACTCAGTTGCTCTGGCTATATTTAATATATGTATATATTGTACAATAGAATAAAAAAAAGGCGAAAGATTTATTTGACAAATTAAAAGTAGCCAGAGTACTATAGAATTAATATTTCTTTTAACACTGCCGCCTTTTTCTTTTCTTATTATACAGATTCGCTAAAATATTGAGTTACTAATAATGAAAAAATAAATACATTTAGTTGTTCTAACTAAATTGGGTTTTAAATGGTATTTTTTGCGAGCACTGCTATTTCAACGTTCACAGCTGTATATTTAACGCATGCAACCACCTGATGTGCCCACTGTAAGTGGCCCTTTTGTCAAAGCGGCGTCGGCGTCGAATCAACGCAAAACGTTTTGGCTTCATTAGGCGATTAACAGCAGCCACGACAACGACAAGGACAAGGACAACGACAACTCGGGGCGTTCCCGAATACGCGAGCGTTGCTCATTTGCTCATTTAATACGCGACGCCGCAGCAAGTCAAGTGCGAATCAATGTCAATCAGAGAGAGAGAGAGCGAGTTCAGAGCAGAGCACTGTCCGTTATATGTGATCGACAAACAAGACAACAAAAAAAAAAAGAGAAAAAGGGGAGACAAAAAAAACCGAAAGTATTCATAAATCGAACAGCAGGAGGAATGTCTGACAGACTCTGACGTATTCCGGGCGGAGCAACTGACAAAGTGACAGGCAAATGTCAACGATTTAGAAAAGAGAGAGAGAGAGCAAAAAAAAAACGTTTAAGCTGCGCCACCGTCAACGCTTTTCCCCGCTTGTCCACTTCACTGAGCAGCAACAACAAACACTCAGTCGAGAGCAACTGTATTTGTTTTTCATAAGGAAGAAAAAAATGTAAATTTTCACCCAATTCATGAATTCATGTGGCACGCGTGTAATCGCCCGGAAGCGTTTTGCTTCCCCCCACCCCGACCACTCTGCATTTGCTTTTTATTTCATTTATATTCATCTTTTGATGCAGCATTTGAGCGAGCGGCGCATGCGTAAATTGTGGCAGAAGGGCTACAACCCTGTAATATTACAAGTTCCTCCCTTTCCTTTCCTCTTTTTTTTTACTGCTGCTGCTTTGCCGTGGGGTGAAAGCTTCGCAATGTGCATTTCATAGACTTGCTTGCAACATTGGTGCATCATCATTAGGCTGAGGCGCGTTATTGTTGCCCAGCAAATTTGCATTGACTTTTGCATTGTCAATTGACCGGCGGCAACTCTGGCAGCAGCAGCTGGCACGTGTCTGCTGTCTGCTGTCTGCTCCCCTCCCTCTACTCACAGCCAACTGTTGTTGTGCCGCGTCATCGTTGTTGCATGCCTCCACTTTGATCCGCTGTTGCACTTTGACTTTTTTTGTCGACTTTGCAGCTGGCAATGCGACGCCTTCTCCCAAAGGCATTTGCCCACTTCATCATCAATGCAACGTCATCGTCATCGTCATTGACTTTGACTTTAACTCTGAATGCGATTCCGATTGCGATTGCGACTTCGACTTCCACTTCGAGTGATGCCACATCAAATCATTCAAATCGGGGCGCTAAGCTAATTAGCAACACAAAAATTTGCAAATCGCCAGCGGCAGCAACAGCGCAGCGGTTGTCAATTGCAACAGCAACAACATCGGTGGCAACAACGACTCTAAGCTGCCGCTGCATGCAACGGGACACAACCCTTTCATTCATCTCCTTTTTTTTTTTTTTTTTTTGTTGTTGTGTGTGTGTCGAGTCTCTACTCGACAGGATTCTGCACTGGAAAATTTGTTTATCATTAACAGATTTTTGGCGCAGGCAAATGAAAATGAAAATGAATTATAATTACGTTGAAGCCGCCAATGTTGCTGATGATGATGATGATGATGATGCTGCTGAGCCCTGCACCCTGCGCTCTCTGCGCTTACTACCCTTGCTCTGTTTTTTTATACAATACCCTACATGTAATGCTGACTGGGTATACTAACTGTTCAATAAAAATGCTGTATTTGATTTCAATGAAGTATAAATAAATCCAATATGGAAGTAATTTTAGTCATAAAGTTTATTCACTTTTTTGAAATCATTTTATTTTTTAAAATATATATAATATATAAATATTATCTGAGCCTTCTAATTGATCGATAAGTAAAACTATTTGAATTGCATTTGATTTCTATAAAATATAAACAAATTCTGAATTCTGAAACTGGTTTCCAGTTTAGTCATCAAGTTTATTTATTTTATTGCTTAAAATGTACTATATTTATATAAATATTATTTTGGCATACTAACTGATCCAGAAATTGCATATATTTTGAGTTTCTAGATCAGTTAGTATGCCTAAATAATTTTTATAAATGTAGCACAACCTTTTGAATATAAAATAATAATAAATATAATAATATCAAATAAATATCTAGAAATTCTCCATTAAAATATGATTAAGTTTGTTATTTAAACTAGAGGTGGGCACGGGCCGGGCTTTTTTTCGTGGCCCGCGGGCTTACACAGGCCCGGAGCGGGTTCGGGCGGGCCCGGCCCTTAAAATTAAGATTCGTACGGGCTTCGTGCGGGCCCGGGCCTTAGCAAAAAGGCCCGGCCCGTAAAAACCCGAAATAGGCCCGAAAAAATTTTGATTTGATCGAATTAGAACCGCCATTTGTTGCATTTTAATTGCTTATCGATGCTACTATTAATTTGCTTATACAATATTTTATTTGTTTGCACACCACTAATTCAAAATTGGCGGCTTATTGTGAAATTAGCAAATCTGTGAAAAATAAAAATGTCGCGACAAACAATTCAGGACGCTGTAAATAAAAAAAGTGAATGTGTAAAATTTATACAAAATGAAAAGGGCAGGAGTGAAGTGGGGGAACTTTTCGATTGCGTTAATTATAATGGCAATAATGTTTTCTTATATGTGTAAATAAGTTTCGTGCCGGGCCGGGCCGGGCCCGGGCCTTGATGAAAATGTTTCGTGTTCGGCCGGGCCGGGCCTCTCAAAAAAGAGTTTGTTTTCGTGCGTGCCCGGGCCTCAAAAGACAGGCCCGCGCCCACCTCTAATTTAAACCTAAACTTCTTAATTTTTCTATCATCAATTTTGAAAAATCTTGTACTAACTACATTTATGAATACTAACTGATCAAGAATTATAAAATATGCGAAATGTATTTTATTTCTATGAAATACCAAAATTCAAAATAAGTTTAGTCATCAAGTTTAATCATTTTCATAACTTTAATATATAATAACATAATATAAATTTTATCTCGGCATACTAAGTGATCGAGATATCATAATATATGAAGTGTATTTCGTTTCTATGAAATAAAAATAAATTCTAGATCGAAATATGATTAAGTTTCTTCTTTAAACTAAAATTTATTTCTATTTCCACTTTTCAAATTATTAATCGCGGCGACAGCGGCGAGAATAAATTCGCGAGTTATTCGCCTCGCGATTTATTTGCCTCGCGATTTATTCGCGTCGCTGCCGCTGAATATGATTAAGTTTATACTTCGAACTTTATTTAACCCTTAAAGTTATTCAATTGCTTGGCAATTATATTTTAAATAAATTCATTGCATTATCTGTGTTAACTACTCAACTCTAGTTTAAAAAGTAAAGAAAATGAAATATGGCAAACATTTGCATACTTTTACAGGGTAGTTTTGCGTCGATGCACTTTAGTGTTGAAATGTTGCAATGTTGCACGTTGCGGGGGGATTTGAATATTAATAGTTTATTCGTTTTTCGTTTTTTTTTCTGTTGTTGGCCTTTGGCTGATGTTGCCACATTGCCACACGCAGCGCATGAGCCTGTGGATTTGAAATTTCATTGGCATTGTTTGCATAACGTTTGGCAATTATGGCGACAAACTCGCTGACAATATTAGTCGCTGGATGCTAGGATGCAAAGGATGCTCACTAAGCCGGCTTAGGCTGAAGACAGGATGCGGAGCAGTTGCTGCAACACACACACCGGGGGTCTCTCTCTCTCCCTCTTTCTCTCTCGCTCTCGCTCTGGGGCGAGGGAGCTGTCTCAGCTGGCGATCACAACAGCTTCTGTGGCGAAAGTTTTTGCGCCTGCGGCACGAAATTAGTGCAAATATTGGCACGAAAGGGGAAGACGTTAGAGGCAAAAGGTAAGAATGAGGCACAGATAAAGCAGAAGGCAACCGAGAGGAGTAGAGACGAAGACAGGCAACAGTTCCATTGGCCCCGGGGCATTGGCAATGTTTGTCAATCAAAGGTGTGCGCGAAGATCGCGAGAGTTCTCTTTTTTCGCTTTTTGCTTTTTGGCATCTGCAATCTGGCAATCTGGCAATCTGGCAATCCGACAATGTGGCAGCGATCCCTTTTGCTTGAAGTTACGCCTGCCTTGCGGCTATGTGGCAATGTGGCAGCCACTTCCTTTGCGGCCAGCTGTTGATTAACTGCATAATGAGCCCATTCCTTTGCTCGACAATCGAAATTGTCCTTGGAATTTGTTTCTTCAATCATTTGCATATTCTCTACGCTCACCAAAAACCAAAAACGTTTCACAAAACTATCTCAAAAGTGATGCTAAACTGTTAAGATGAGAGCGATGACAATGTAAAGCAATTGCAAAATAGTTTAATGATTTAGCTTTGAGAGTAAAATAAAACCAAAATAAGGTGAATGAAAAAGTTGAATATTAGAATAAAGCAAATCTGAGGAAATTCAAATTGAAAAGTTAAGACAAATTAAGATTTTGTTATTACAATCCTGAAACAAAATATCCCAAGTTATGACAACAGCTTAAACTGTTGCTAAAGTAAATAATACAAAAAAAGGCTTCACACCGATCAACAAATCTGATCAGCATCTTTGCCCCATGCTTGATACAAACTTTGTCTCTAGATTATCCAAGTACGTAATATAAAATCACGATGCTTAAGTCAAGACATTGAATTTACTTATGAGAAAATTGTATTCTGAATATTATAAAAATGTTCACGAAAAACTGGCCAACCATATATTAAAGCCGAACCAAAGCGGTGAACAATGCAAACACTCGATACAAGCCTTAAAGTTAAGATCCCAAAAATTAAAGCACATTGTCCAAAAGCAAACACATTTAAAACTTTTATTAAAGGAAAAAAGGCTTTGTAGACACTATCTAAAAATCAGAGACAATAAGGAAGACTTCAACATTTTGTTTGTAAGGAAAAATCTTCAACGTTCAATACGAAAATAAGAAAAGTAAGAATGATATATCCAAGTGGTATTATTATTAAAATATATACAAATTAATATACCAGAAATATTTGGTATATTTATAATCATCTACATTCAAAAATACTAATTATAACAATTAAAACTATAGAATACTTTCAATGAATTCAATGAATCGATACACAAAATATAGCCGAGATATATTTTTTGTATATTTTATATATTAACTGTCAACAAAAGATCAAAAGAGAACTCAACAATGCGATTTTGAATGCTGTAAATCATTAGCTGCTTGAATTTAAAGGTAAAACATAGTAATAATAAAAACTAAATATATTTTTAAACAGTATTTTGTCGGAGCAAGACAAAATAGTCTAGGGAAACTCAAAGAAATATAAACAGTTTTGTCTTGGATCATGTCGTTTTATATTGGCTCGATCGTGGAAAAAATGTTACGCTCCGCCAGCTGTGACCTCCAGCAAGTATTACCTCTATGGTTATTTATCACATTAACAAGAAATTAATAAAAACGAAAACTTCTCAAATCGATTGTGACAAGTGACACTCGCGAAACAAGGAAAACAATTAAAGATGTGGACGGGATAGCGACGGAGGCGGCGGCGGAAGTGCGCCGACTGTTGCTCAAGAAATGTAAATTTATGAAAGGGTTATGCGACAAGGGTTAAAGGTCAAAGACGAGACGAGACGATCCGCCTACCTGAGCGATTACGGAGGTGTGTCTATTCGCGTCAGCGACATTAGGAAATTAGTTTAACGACGATGCGGGTGAAGAGAATGCAGAGAGAATGGAGAGGGAAAGAAAAGCACAGCTGGCGATGTCGGACGTTGTGAGAGGCAAGTGCAACCGGCAGGCGAACAGGAACTGCTGACTAGAAATACCTTAGCGGGAAAATGTCTCGAGATACAATAAAAATAATTCAATTAACGCGCACGTCCGTTGAACACGGGCTAAATGGGCTACAAATTAGAGACAAGCCCACAAGAATTCGAGAGCTGATGACAGGTTCAACAGCGAGGCAACGGGGCAACCTGTGCGTTGCTGCGGATTAAGCGGGTCACTGCGGGTTTTCCACAGAAGCCGTCGAACATAACCCAAAACCTAAAGACCTAAAACCGAATTCGAAACGAAGAATTACAGTGCGAAAAAAAAAGGCCGCACGCTTCTTCGAGGGCGTCAAAGTGTTAACAAGTGTTCGTCTGGAGCGCAAAGCCAAAACAGACACACGAGCCACCGACGAACAGATCGACTCGACTTCGAGTTCGACTTCGAGTTCCACTCCGCATGCAGCTGTTGCTGCTTAATGGGGGCGTGCTGTGAACCCGACTACCTGCTGCTTGCTGCTGCGTTTTGCGCACAAGCAAAGCAAATCACTTGGTCAAGCAACAACAATACCAACAACAGCAACAACAACGACGAAGAATAACAAGGCGGCAACGAAACAAAAATAAAAACTATTGACTCAATTGTTGTGTCACCTTTGCAGCTCGGTCATTCTAGCTGTCTCTTTATCTCTCTCTCGCACGTGCTAATACCAAATGCTGAGTCAGCTGCATAAACACCAGCTTCACTCCATACATATGTATATGTATGTACATATGTGTATGAGGAGTTTAGCTCTATCTCATTTGCTCTCCTAAGCTTACGAATGCTGAGCTGAGCTTCTGCAAGTTCAGTGCCAATAAGTTTTCACTCAATTGCTATTGCATTTACATTCGTACACTGCTTGAGCATATTTGTAGCTACTCAAAGAATTTTATATTAATTTTGCCATCCACAAAAACATTTCATACGAAGAAGAGAACTGATTATACCCGCTACCCATAGGGTAGAAGGGTATTATAACTTTGTGCCGGCAGGAAATGTATGTAACAGGTAGAAGGAGGCATCTCCGACCCTATAAAGTATATATATTCTTGATCAGCATCAATAGCCGAGACGATCTAGCCATGTCCGTCTGTCCGTCTGTGTGTCTGTCCGTCTGTCCGTCTGTCCGTCTGTCCGTATGAACACCTAGATCTCAGAGACTATAAGAGATAGAGCTATAATTTTTTTTCGACAGCATTTGTTATGTCTGCACGCAGATCAAGTTTGTTTCAAATTTTTGCCACGCCCACTTCCGCCCCTGCAAATCAAAAAAATCGAATAACAAGCGTAATTTGAAAGCTAGAGTTACGAATTTTGGTATATACAGTAATAACTATAGTATTTATGATCCCTGAAAATTTGGTTGCGATCAAATAGAAATTGTCGAAGTTATTAAAGAAATACTTTTGTATGGGCAAAAACGCCTACTTACTAGGGGTCTGAGTTGCTTTGGCTGACAATCTGGTATATTGTGCCGTCTATGGTATATTTTGAATGCGGTACTATATCGATATACCACATATACTATTTTGTATATTTTTAGTATTTTTGCAGTATATTTGGTATATTTTGAGAATAATACCGCAAAATATATTGCTTTTATTCAAAATGGGTAGCGGGTATCTCACAGTCGAGTTCACTCGACTGTAGCTTTCTTACTTGTTTTTTGATTTTTTTCTCTAATGAACATCATGTATTATGTTCTTTACTGTGTTCTATATTTAATTTAACATTTTTAAATATAAAATGCAACATTGTATTATAATATATGCACTAAAAAAAAAAAAACAATGATCTAAAATCAAGATCTTAGTACTAAGAATCTTAAAGTTAGCAAGCACATCTTGATATCAAGAATATTTTTTAATTTCAAATGTTCTTGATTGTTCTTCTTGTTTCTAACTTTAAGATTTTCATTTTCTTGACGTAGTTTTTAGAAGAACATTTTTGTAAAATCTTAATTTTGGAATTTTTTTCTTGCCACACTTTTTAGAAGATTAGTCATATTTTAAATAAGCTAGATGAATACGTTATAGGTATTTTTATGGATTCAAGAATTTTGTAATCTAAATCTTGTAAAATAGATCTTATTTTAAGAATTTGGCATTTTTCAAATTAATGTTCTTAGTTTTAAGAATTGGATCCTAAAGTGTTCATATTTTAAAAAGACAATGTTTAAGATGAATGTTTTTAATTTGAAAAACTAATCTTTTTTAGTGTGACCGCTTGAAAAATTTCTATTCCTATTATTCAAAAAATAAAAAACAATTGTATCTTCTTTTTTTTTTTTGATTTTACTGCGTTTTATTAAAATAGAAAAAAAGGTTTGTTAAAAAAAATTGTGTTTCTTATGACTAAATAAATAAATAAATAAATATGAAAAAAATGGTTTTACAAAAACTACATAACAGCAGCGTCGCAAAAAAAAAATGGATCTTAAGGTCTAGACTATATACAAGCATTAAAAAAACTGGAGTTGTTTTAATTGTAACTTAAAAACTAAATAAGCGTCATAGTTAAGCGTTTTCCCCCGTTTGTCAGCGTTGACTATTCTCTCTCTCTCTCTCTCTCTCTCTCTCTCTCTCTCTCTCTCTCTCTCTCTCTCTCTCTCTCTCTCTCTCTCTCTCTCTCTCTCTCTCTCTCTCTCTCTCTCTCACACACTCCTTTTCCCTGTTCTAGACGTAGATGGAGGAAGGCAGCGCCAATCCCACCTCAAAGTAGTTGCGCGCATCAACTTTGTAGCGCTTCAGTGGCGACTCCACGGCACTTGCAACATCCGATGCGACCGCTTGCCTCTCTGGGGCACGACCACGTTTCAGAGGTCGCACTGGTGTGGCCAGACAGAAGGTGTCCGAGTGCGAGGCAGCATTTGGTTGCTGCGGCGTCGGCAACTGAAGCAACACACTGTGTGGCAACGGGTTGAGGGGCGAGGCCGGCTCCGGAGTGCCAGGAAGCGGCAGCAGGGCAAAGCTTAGATCGCTGGCAGGATCATCGCCGGCAGCATAGGATGGCGAAAGCATGGCCGCATGGCATTGCGACTCCAGTTGCTGTTTGACCAGTGTGCGACGTCGCAGATTGAACGATTTGCGCGGCTTTTTGCGACTGCTCGGATCCGATTTGCAGGCGGAGTCAAGTATGGCATCGATGAGCTTGTCCAGCGTCTGATCACCCATCTGGGTGGACGAGGGTTGCGGGGTCACCGGACGGGTCACTGGTTTCGCTGACTTCTCGGCCACCTCGGCAATTGGCTCAGCAACAACTTGAGTTGCTTCCATGGTGGCCACAAAATCCGCCTCCAGTTTGCGCTTCTTCAGCTGCTGTGCTGCGGCCAGGTAACGTGGCTGCTCCATAAACGGATCGAGGGGCAACAGACCCCGCAATGCCAAATGCTGACCCGTCGGCAGTGCACTGGGTGAATACTCCTCCTCGTAACGTGGCAAGGTGGTGGCATACCGCACACTTTGCACCATCAGACGTGCTGGCTGCTGCTGCTGCTGTTGTGGCTGCGGTGATCTTCCGGCTGGCGAACGCGACTCCGGGGTGACGTTGCGAATGTCGCTGAGGGGTGCCAAGACCAGCGGACTGTTGCGCAACCTCTCCAGAGGCATGGGTGTGGATGTGTAGCCCACACTGGGCACATTCTCCTTGTTGGCAATCGTGGCACGTCGCTGTCTACGCTGACGTCGCACCACGGCGGCTCGAGGCTGTTGTGTTGCCGTCGAAGGCAGCTCGTGCAGTCGCTGTGTCGATGCGGTCCACTTGAGCATATTGATGGCTGATGGTATATGGGCTAGGTGAAACTTTGTTCTATGTGTCGGAGTGTGCCGCTCCTTTTAGATCTCTCGTCTCTCACGCTCGTCTCGTCTCTTCACTTCACTTCTCGTCGTCGTCGTCTTCTTTCGGCGTTCGCTGACAAACTGAATCGGCTCGGGGAGAGGGCTGCGTTTTTATACCCGAGCCGAGGCGGCAAATGAGAGCGTTCCTAAGGGTTGTTGCGCAAACGCACCCTTGCTGTCCATCGTCTGCGACCGCTCGGTCTTTCCCTCTAACTTACGCTCGCTCTCTTATTGGGCTCTCTTTTTAAAAACAAAGTCGTAGACTCTGAGCTCCAGCCTCAACTGATTTCACTGAAAGTTCCCAATCGAAGCCCCTTAAACGAACCTCCAATGCGGATCCCACACAATTGCGTTGTTCCCACAATGAGTCCTAGACTCACCTCACCTTCTAGACACTCCCAAATGACGTCTAGATCGCTATCGACCAACGCTTAGTTATTAAATTTGCTTTACCCCTCAAGGAAGTGATCAGCGTCGTTGTCGTTGTCGCTATCGCTATTTCTGTCGCGTTTCCTTCCCCTAGCCCTTCACGTTTAATTTGAATGTCGCTTAGGGGTCGGCATAATACTCATTCCTTTGCCCAGCAGTTCACAGCAACAGGCTTTGGCACTTGCTGACCAGACGAACACGTTAATTACCCAACAAAAATAAAACTCACAACTTGTACAACTTCCTGGCTTGTCCTGTCTCTCTTCTGGCCGATAGGTGTATTAATTGCGGCTCTTTAGCGACCTCAAATATAAAAAACTACCAAAAAAAAAAGATACTTTAATTGAAAAATGTTGCAACTTCCGCAGGAAACATTTGAAAATTGTTACAAACGTTACTTTGACTAGGTGCTGATCCCGCACATTACAAAAGTTACCCCAGCCTGCACCGACCTGTGGTGTGGCATATGATATCCTAATGTGCATACACATCAATCTTGACGAGAACTGTCAGCAACGTTCAGAGTCAGCTGGCAGATTAAACCTACACAGATCTAGATCACCAGGATCAACTGGATGCTCATGATGTTAATCTTAGTTGACCGATTGACCAGCTGATCAGCTAAACTATCGTTTTGCTCAACTCTTTCGTGTGGATCAATAATAATCGTGATAGATTAGCTAGAAACCAATCATGAAGGATTAAGGATGCCATACCTAAAAGTCATAATATAATATATTGAAATATCTTTTTGGTTATAAGTCAACCTAACTGTAACTGTAATAATATTCAAATTATTGTTTCACTTAATATACAAAATTTTAGTTTATATTAACACTAATACATAGAAGAAGTTAAACCCCAACTTCAATATCTTTAAGATACAATATACAGCTTACTTTTAACTTGTCATTTTAATTCAGAAATATCTAATATGGTGATCGTCTTTTAATCCTGTATTCTCGACTTTAACTTCAATTGCCTTACATCAGTTTCACTGCCTCTTCATTAGCTGTCGCCATAATTCCTCCATTCAATTCGTATCACCCATTTAAGAGCGTTGAAAGATTGTTTCCAGCCATTTCAAGATATACCATAAATTTCGCACGCTTTCTTTCGCAATTCACATTTCTTTTTTATACTTTTTTTGCGGTGAAAGTTGCAGTTTTTGTTTGATTTTCTTCGTTTATTCTTTGCATTTGCCATCGTCGTTTTCGTTTTGTGTCGCAGTCCGCAGGATCAAAGAACAAAAAAGGGGTAAATTAATTGAATGCTTGCCAAAAAAAAAAAAAAAGGAAGAAAGAAAAAAAAACCAACAAAAATTTCTCAACTTTTCAACTCTTTTTCCTGCGCGTTTTCTTTGTGCAAAAAAGTAAGTAAGGAAGGAAGGGTTTCGCATATTGGTTTCTCTTTTGGCTCGTTCTTTGCTGCAGCCCTCTGTGCCTATCGTTCTTTGCATTTCATTGCCGATTCCTTCTTGTCGAGGTTGACGAGAATGCTGTTTACATAGCCACACAAAAGGATTAAATGGGATTTTAAAAGAGTTTGGCAAACGAATTGCATCGAATCGAATCGAATACTCTCGTTACCGTTACCCCGAAGCAATGCATTATTTTTTGGGACCAAAATTTCCTTAAAAACGCGAGCACTATTTATCGTATGTATTTATGGCCTTAAGATCTGTTGATTAATTTCATTTAACGAGCATCTTTTTAAATAGGCGTATCCTGTCTTCGAATACTGTCTTTACAAATTACCATAAGCCGCACATTTACTGCGGTTGATGTAAAAAACACAACACACATAAAACCACTCAAAATTAATTTACATTCTCAGTTTCTTCTTTAGCATTTTGTTCTTTTTTTGTGTGTGTGTAGTATGTTCTCAACGATTTAACGCTTAATTAACGAGCCGAGAACACACTCGGGACACAAAAGCGACAAAAACCGACAATGAGAGCAAAAAATATACACATAAGCCGCAAGGCGAGTGACAAGCGAGTGACGATCGCTATGCAAATTGCCTGTTCGCTCTCATTCCCTCTCGCTTTCGGTCGGCCGTTCGCTCGTTTTTGCCTGCGCCAGTTGATGATGGAGAGCGTCACGAAGTGCCACTTGACTTTCACTCATTGCCTTCGGGTTAGCGAATTCCCCCCTTTACACACTCTCGCACACACACATACAGACTGTGCCGATTTGCATGCTCAATGGCCTGTGGCTAATGCTCCGGCACTTTGGCGCATAAACTTTGCGCCTCTGCTGGGTTCTTTTCCATTTTTGTACCTTCTCAATTGCATTGGCATTCACACATTCGCATTCTCTGGTTCACTCTTTGCATACGGCGAAAAAGGCAGCCCTTTTTTTCTGCGTATTATTATTGTTGATTTTGATTAATGCGCTTGTCTTGCATTGTGTGCGAAATTTATCGATATTTGATTTGTTGCGCCGCCAAAGGAAACTGTATCAAATGTTTGTCACGCGGCTTTGTTTGCGTTTTGCATAAGTGTAACTCACACACACACACACACACAAACACACACACACAAAGAGAACATATGTAAACAAGCTCATTGGAACTTCATTAACATGAAACGCGGTCTGAGGCCGCGTCGTTAATCCGCCGCTTAATCTACTTAGTTGACGTTAGTCGTAAACATTTGCACACTTGATGGCCCCGATTTAGCGGTCATTGTCGTTGGCAGCCATTTTGCCCCCTTTTTTCCCCTGCCAATACAAGTAGCATGCCAAAATATGTGCTTCATTTTACGCTAATCTAATATCACATCAACTTTTATCTTTCTGAGCGCAATCTATATATTTATTAATATATTATTATCATTATTTATATTTTAATTATTTCTGAAAAATATGAATGTATAAACAATTTGTTAAGTAAATAGTTTATTATTATCATTATTAATATTTTAATGATTTCTGAAAAATATGAATGAGTAAACAATTTTTTAAATAACTGTAAATCTAACTTAGGAAAATAATACTATATATTGAGTGTAACATTTTTATTAATTGATAACTAAACAAATTACTTTGCTATATACTACTGATCAAAAAGATTAACTCAAAGTACTTTAAATTTCTAGAATTTTCGAATTTGAGAGAATTTTTATTTTGAATGTTCGACTTTATATAATACCGTAACTACTTATTGTCAAGCAATTTTTGTCCATCCAAGGGAAGTCTCTCTTTAAAAGAATAGTGATGTCTGCTATAGTATTTAGATTTAATAATAATTAAGGCTATCGGTTTAAATTACTTCAACTGCATCATTATCATTGAAGAAAATCATAAAAACAACAACAATGCAATTTTTATGATGGAATTTCTAACGATTATGGTTTCAATTTCAATAGGCTTAATTTGATCGGATTTGTGAGAGCAGCAAAGCAAGTTCTCCAGGCATCATCCATGGCGAATTGTGAGTAAAGTAGTAACAAACGCCTACAAAGGGGAGGCTAACACAACAGACTTCGATATATGTGTAAAAAACAATAAAAAAAGGATGAGAGCTGCTCTCGAAGCGTTGGGCGCACTAAATGTCATGTTTATGCTCATAACTTTAATGCTCAAAAGTCGACCAACTGTCAACTGTCAAATACGAGACAATTTTAGCACACAACACGCAGAGGACGAAGACGAAGACGAGGACGAAGGACTCGAATAAGATTGACCCTGAAAATGAAATAAATGCGATGCGATGCGATGCGATGCGATGGCTGCTGCAAAAACTGGAACACAACCAAATGCCAAAAACAAAAAAATTGCAAGCAAGTCCGTGGACGGGGGGAGGGGAGAAGATGCGCGGAGCATGCACAGACAACACACAGAAGACAATGGAGAGCGTAATGAAGAGCACACACACACACACACACACACACACACACACACACACACACACACACACACACACACACACACACACACACGCACGCAACGGGAGAGCAGAGACAAGATATAGTCGAGATGGTCGAGACGATGTTCAGCCAACAACAAGAGGAAGTAAATTGCAACAATGCACGAAGGAAGCAAAGGATGCGACTGACTGACGTGCCACACACACTGGCAAAAAGGAAGAAGGGAAGAGGGAAAGGGGAAGGGAGGTAGGGGCAGGGGCAGGGGCAGGAAAATTGCACAAGCACACGCGGATGAGACAGAAATTATGGCAAATAATTTAGAGCAAAAATTGTCGGGTTGCCAAACAATTGATAAGCGCAAAAAGGGATTCAGAGTTGCAACATCTTCGATTGCCGCCGCCGTTCACCTTTTCCTCCTCTCCATCTTCTTCCCGTCCCTACTCTAGAACATTTCTTTATCTCTGTGTTCGTTCGTCATTTGTGCGCTGCCCACAAAGCGTCTTCTTCTTCTTCTACTTCTGCTTTACGTTCCCTTTTTTTTTTTTGCTTCATAATCGTGTGTGTTGTGTTTTTGGTGCCTGCCTTTGCCATAAATTTGCAACAATTAAAAATAAAGTTAATTAAAATTTATGTGCGACACTTTTTGCACTTCGATTGCGACCAGCCCCTCTCTCACACTCTTACTCTCTCTCTCGCTCTCGTTCACTTTTTCTTTCCTTGGTCCTTGACACAAAAAATAACAGAAAACAGCATCTCAGCCCCGTCTAATTGCTGGGAGTGTCCGCTGAGACGTTGCAACGTTGCACATTCAATGCTGCCACTTGAAGCGACAAGATCTTTGATCTCTCCATTCGCTGACCCCAAAATGATGTGTTCGTTTTTTTCCAGCTCGCTCACTTTCATTCATTCTCTCACAATCCCAGAAACTGCTATCTGAAATTGACATCTCCTTTCTCGATCGCCAAGTTGGCCTTAATCCTGAAACGTTAATCTAATTTTAGCTGCACTTGAAAAAATTCTCAAACCCGATGCAACAAATCTTAAAAAGCACTTATTTTGAACTATTAACTAAACCATTTCTTAACTTAGTTATAAATCAACTTAAGTTTGTGTAGAATATACCAAAATTATATACCGCAAAATTAATAAAAATACCAAATGCTTTATTTGGTATATTGATGTAGTAGTAAAATTAAATTATACCATATTATGTTATAATATCCTTCTGCGGTATTATTTTAAAACTATACCGAATTAATATGCCACAAAAATAAAAATATACCAAAGTCTATATTTTTTCAAAATATACCATAGAATGCAAAATATACCTGATTATAACACCCTTCTGCGGAATTAATTTAAAAATATACTAAATTAATATGGCACAAAAATATACCAAAGGCTATATTTGGTTGAATTATACCAGAGAATGCAATTCTGTGATATTAATTTTAAAATATACCGAATTAATGTACAACAAAAATAAAACTATACCAAAGGCTATATTTGGTTAAAATATACCATAGAATGCAAAATATACCAGATTATAATACCATTCTGAAGTATCGATTTTAAAATATACCAAATTCGTATACAACAAAAAGACTTAAAATATACCAAAGGCTATATTTGGTATATTGATTTAGTACTACAATTAAAATATATTATAGAATGCAAAATATACCTGATAATAATACCCTAAGGGTGTCGGGTATAAAACCTTTTTCTCTTTGTTTATTGCTTATAAAAAATTGCATCGATCCTTTACCTCACAAAAGTTAATGAAGCACAGAATTATCAAATACAATAAGTTCCTTAGATCCTTTACCTAAATTAAGTTTACGAAAAAAAAACAAAATTATGAAATTAAATAAATTGAGTTTCCTCGCGAAAATTTAAACAAATTAATAAGAAAACAAATTTATTGTTATGTAATTTCAATACAAAAAACATCCCCAATGATCTTCCCTAATTTCATAATTGAGACAATAATACAACTGGAAAAAAATCATATTTTAGGAACAAAGCTTAATTCATTAGGAATAGACAACAGAGTTTCAAAGGTTGTCCATAATATCATATTTAAGACAATAATATTACTGAAATAAATTATAGTTTAGAATCGAGATTTAAAAACTCTTCACCGCGATTTAGGAATAGACAATGAAAATTGAAGCTCTCTCTTCGGATAGATATAAGTTTTTGTGTAATTGTAGCTAGCGTTATCCTTTGATCTGTGATCTAAGCAAATCTTTGTCACAGTTGCCGCCACCCAAAATTTAAATTCAATAAAAAGAATGCCACCTAAGGTCTTCCATAATATCATAATTAAGACAATAATACTGCTGAAAGAAATCATATTTTGTGATCGAAGTTTAAAGGCTCTTGACCATGATTTAAAAAAAAGAATAAAAAATATTGAAACTGTCTCTTCGGATAGATATACATAAATTTGTGTCCAATTGTACCGAGCGTTATCCTTTGATCTGTGATCCAAGCAAATCTTTGTCACAGTTGCTGCCACCCAAAGTTTATGGCCCCGCTGCGTGTCTACATATACATATATAATATGGCGCCTGCTTTGCATATTTGGCGCCTCCGGTTTTATGATCCTGCTGTGTGTGTGACACAAACCGATGTTGCAACTGACCGTTGCCTGATGATGTCCGTTGACCGATGTCCGACGTGCGATGGATCGAGAGCAGCTCATCGAGCTCTCAAAGTTGAACAATGGGCCTGTCATTGTTGCTGATGCGTAGCCGATGCTTGACTCAGATTTATTGGCCTGCTCTCAATCTGTTCTGTTCTGTTCTGTTCTGTTCTGTTTTCAATGTGTGCGTGTGTGTGCAGGACGACGCACGTTCCACGCTGAGAAGCGTGAAAGTGCCGAGCTGCGATCTAAGTCGACCTGGACGGGGGAACGAGCGTCACAACACAATAGATCCAACGGAGCGTCCACTTCTGACGCAAGATGAGCCAATTTTCCTTTGCGAAATTGCCAAATGCCTTGACCATGTCCTGTCACTAAATTAGAGCAGAATGCTTCGAATGTTCTACTCTAGAGAGCTAAGGTGATGTTGATAATGTTGATGGTGGTGGTGGTGGTGGCGTTGTTGTCGACAGCTGCTTCTGCTGCTTCGGCTGCTGACCAAGTCCCAACTAAGATTAAAACCGAAAGCCGAAAGACGAAAGGACCGTTGCGGCTATTATCCTTTTACCTAAGCAGTGCTGGGGCTGCATCTTTTGCATGGCAACTTGCTGGAAGGACATGCTTAAATGCTTTCTTTTCGCCGGCTTAGCGAAAGAGAATTTTGGAAATTGAACTGCGAATGCGAATGCGCCCAAGAGAAATCCGTTTGGTAAAACCAATTATGGGACATTTTGCCGCAGCGGAAGAGACAGAAAGAGATGAAGAAGGAGGCAGAGAGAGAGAGAGAGAGAGCTGTGTAAGGAGGAAGGAAACACAAACAACAGGAACATGGTCAGCCAGCTATGACCCTGAGAAAGTTGCGGCGATTGCGGACTTGAGTTAACCGCAATCATTACACACGCAACTCCCACAAGTGGTGGCAAGTAACATGCACTTAAGGATGTGTCCTGTGTGCCACACACACAACGTATCTAATTGTCGGAAGTGCAGCAACTTTGAGGCTGGTGCTGACTACGCGCTTCGCTGACTCGCTGCACTCGCTGCACTCGATGGTCTCCCCTAACAGCGTCTTGGCTCAGTCTTAAACTTAACTATAATTGCCGCATTTAGTTGCACTAAGATGCCAGCAAGGCGATAAGGTTCGGCTGCAGCTGTCAAAGGTGCTGCTGCTGCTTCTTCTTCTGCTGTTGTCGTTGTGTGCTGCTCTTGATCCTTGCTGTGTGTGTTGCGCTTAAGCGACTTAACTGAGATTTGGCTTGTAAACCCTTTCATGGCTTTTGGTCAACCCTGTCGCCTTACACGGCCATACATATAATTGAGCTGTGTCTGTCCGTCTGTCTGTCCGTCCGTCGGTCTGTCCGTCCGTCTGTCTGTCCGTCTGTCGCCTTGGCACCTCACAACTATTTTCTCGTATCATAATATTAGACGATCTCCTTCTTGCATTCTCTATGCTTTCTCTCCCTTCTCGCTAGGTGGACCAGACCTATGCTAATTTAAAGACATAAAATATGATGATTGTGAGCATAACGCGTAATCCTTTTTTGCTACGCTGACAAATATTTTCATGTTGCATGTCAAAACAGCATCGAACAAATCTCCTCGGGACTTACGATTTGTCGATTTTTCATTTTTTTCCATATTTCGTATTTAGTTTTTATGCAAATTTTGCGTGACTCACGGCTTAGGGGTAACATCCAGCCAACTCAGTCAGTCAACCCAGACAGCCTAGACAGTCAGTCAGTCAGTCAGTCGAATGTGGGTCGAATATGGATTGAGTAAGTCCATTAAGGTGTTACATGGCAACAATCTTTGTCGAGTAATTACGGGCTTGTTAGCTATGGTTGCAACAAACATTTTCTTGCATTTCCATTTTTTTCGGTTTTTTTTTTTATGCAGCACTCTCCTCCCCAGATCCTCCTCGCTGAGGGTGCCGCATTTCTTTTTTGCTACGTGGGAAACTGTTTTCATTATGTATATAATATTTTTTGTTCTTCTTGTAGCTGTTGCCATCGACAGTGAACATCATTTATGAGTGTTTGCACGCAAACAAAAGGATCATAGGATCATCATCATCAGAAATCAGACATCAGTCGAAAGTGAACAACAAGAAAAAAAAACAAGAACGGAGAGTCGAGCGAAAAAAATGAAAAAAGAAAAGATCAGTTGTCAATCAAGCAAAAGTAAATTTCCATATCGACCCCACAGTCAATGAGGAGTCCTTTCTACTTTCTACTTTCCACTTTCCACTTTCCACTCACCTCACCTCGCATATTGCCTGGCTAATTACTTTATTCCTTCCTTGGATCGATCTGCCAACTCATGTAACTGTCAATCTGTCCATTCGATGCGATGCAATGCGATTCGATATGTTGTGATGTGTGATGGGATCTCATAATTTGAATTTAATATACTTTTAATGGACAATTGAAAGCGCACAGCAACTAAATGTGAAACTAGATTTCACACACGATAGTGTCAGATCAGACAATCGAATGACATTACAAATTTATATATTTTACAGAGATGCACCAAAATATGAGAATATTTTTGTAAGCAGTAATCATAGTTGTAGTTCAGTTAATAGTTATGGGTAAATTCAGAATTAAAGAAATGAAATATTTACGCAAAAATATAGATTATTGTATTTTATGTTAAATACAAAAATTGAGGTAAAATAGGTAAATACTAGTAAGGTTAAATAGTTTATATTATCTCAAAATAAAAATATAATCATATTCAATATAATAATATAATTTACAAAAATTGTAAGGTAAAGAAAAAAGAAGTTTCAATCCCATTACTTATACATTACCTTACTAATATGAGGGTAATGACAATGTATGACAATTTACTTATTTAATTTTTTAATTTAAGAAGTAAAGTACAATATTCTTCTCTCTAACATAACATATATATTTTAATCAATTTTTGTAATTATTACCTCCCCTGACATATTTCTTTATTTTTTTTTTAAGAAAATAGAATAGCTAGAGTTAAAGAAGAATTTTCTTCTCTTTGACTTATCGATTCCAATTAATTGCTGTTATCATTACCTTCTCATTACCTTTCTAAAATGGGAGTAATGATTTTCTTTTCTTTTTCAGAGAATAGAATAATTATAGTTAAAGTACAACATATTTATTCCAATCAATTGTTTTAATCATTACCTTTCCAATAATAAATATTTTTATCATTTAATTATTTCTTTTTTTTGAAGAGAATAAGCTACAATATTCTTCTCTCTAAGGCATCCATTACCATCCCATTATTTTACTAATATGAGGGTAATGACAATGTAGGACACATTTTTAATTTTTTTCTTTTAATAGATTAAACTAGTTAGAGTTAAAGTTTATTTTCCTTTCCTCTAACATTTCCATTCCAATCAATTGTTGCAATCATTACCTACCTTCATAATATTTATAATTTTCTTTTTCTTTTTAAGAGCATATAAAAACTAGACTCTAAGTTTCCTTCTCTCTAACATATTCCATCGATTGTGTAAACACATTCGCGTTAGAATTGTAATAAAACTTGAATGTAATCTTAAACAAACTTAATGCATTGAAGCTACAGTTGCAGCTATAGAAAATTGAGCTAATTAGTCGATTCAATTTGAACAACTGTACAAAGTGTGACAGAAGCGGGGAAGTGCAGGTAGAGTGCAGGGGTGATATGAATACAGCAACTAAGGGTATGTATAATATACAATACTGTATCATGATAGAGTAAGTGGCTCTAAAAGAATCGATCGGAACACGTGTGGCTGCGTTGCAAATGGGAATTAAGAAATTATGTTAAGGAGGAAGGGGGATCAATTAAATTGTTTACCAATCGACATGGAACTTAAACTGTCGCACTAAGCAAATAGTATCAATAGATAGAGAGACACCTAAGGGATGCAGTTGAGGGAGGAAGAACCAAGAACGTCCAGCGTCAGCTGGACAACTGATGAGATAGACATAGAACGAAGCGATCGCCGTGTAGAACAATTTAATGCAATTAGTGCGATATGCTGCCAGGATGAGGACGAGGATGGGGAGGCAGGTATGAGTGCATGGGTGTAATTACATAATTACAGATAGCGGCACACAGAGCGCGTGTCCCGAGAGCAGCGATCGGCGAGGGGATCATTTTTCGATGGTGGGTGCAACATCAGCATGCGACATGCTTGTCAACCATTTGCAACACATGCGACACATGTCAATCCACGCACACACAAAGCATCTCACACTCTGCCTTTTTTTCTCTCTCTCTCTCTTTCTATGTATGTGTATGTGTGTTGCAAGTTCACTTGGCTGATTAATGATATTACGTAATCCCATTAGCTGGACCTTGCCCCATGATTAAATCAACGCTGTAAAATGCAATCAACCGCAATAATCGCGAGCGCAGCAACACAAAAATCGCAAACGTCAAAAAAAAAAATAGAAAAATAGAAAATCGGAAAAGCAGCACAACAACAAAAAAACACAAGTAAGCTAGCTTGCGATATGGGGTTAACTGCTGCAAAATACCCGGCAATCGCAAATTGATTCAAAGAAAAAAATGTTCATAAAATAATAAAATTAAATAAAATATACCGAGTTAAAGGCCCCAGCAATAATATTAAATACTAGATTTATTAAATTCAAATAAAAATATATTACATAAATAAAATATAATGAAATTATCGAATTTTTGTCTTTTGAAAATTGCAACGAAATAAAGACTGCTTAAAATCAAGGAACTACAAAACCTTTGAAACCTAAAAATATAAAAAAATGAAATCATTTAATACTGAAATACAGTAATTTATAAGTCGCATTGAAATAAATACCTCATACAATAAATCTTAGTCAATATTAAGGTTAAAATTAAAAAAATTATTTTTTTTTCTTTTAATAAAGTTGAAGCTTTAAAACGATAAATGTCTTATTACTTGAGTATAATTACAGAAACCCATTATAAATATATTCTCAGTTGAAATCATAAAGTAACTTGTGTCGAATGTTATAGTTAAAATATTTAGTTTTAGTAGAATTCTAATGCGTTCACTCAAAAATAATATGGATATAAATATACAAATGTGGAAATTAATATAGTCTTTATTTAATATACCATTAAAATTTGCAAACAAATTAGCTAATAATTTGTTAATTTATTGTGAATCGAATGGTGAAGAAAAACGAAACAAGCTAAATTTTGCAAACCAACTAAAGTCTATATTCATCATACTCCTTTAGTCAACGCATACCGGGTATAAGAAATAACATTAACTAATGCGCTAACCACCACCAACAGCATCAGCATTCCCAACATTTCCATCGGCTATTTTAACGCCCCAAGCCAATCTCAGAGTTGTTGTTTTTTGTGTTTTTCGATTCTCAATATTTTTTTTCCCGCCGGACTCGCAGCTACTTTATGTAAGTATGATTCCAAACTCAAATGTTGTTCGTGATGATGACGTGTTAATTTCATTTGATTGACATGTGTCCAACAACGGCAGCATCGCCCCGTGTTTTGTCCCATTTTCAACCAAAAAAAAATGCATATTTCCATTTCCCCCTGTAGTCCCAACAGACGACTGTCATGTAAATCACAATTAAAAACACAAGAATATCGTCTATCCATCCCATCCCAGACCATCCCATCTCATGATCTCTTTCGACGAGGCATGACGCGTCAGTTTTTTGGGCATGTTACAAGACGGGATGACATCCACATCAGCATGTAACTGTCATATCTCAACTACAAACCGGACATCCTAAAAAAGGCAATTGACACACTCCCAATTCTCACCTTAAGCTATTCAAATCTCGAGAAGAAAAAACCCAAAAACTTGACTTCAATACAAGATTTAGGATTTTAAAAAAAAATAAAGCAAACAATTTTCAATATAAATACCTAAACTAGATGCAAATACATATCAAATATATATCAGATTTGGTACCTTTTGCCATATGACAACTTCCTCATTAAACCCAAAGGGTAATCAAAATAGAAAGTGAAAGAAACGTAGACGACAGACGGAACTCAACCCGAATTGGAAATCATGGATTGAGGCATGCAAAATGTTGCCTGCTTCATTGCACAATTTTCGCGCATATCGAATCGGGTAATTTTCACAATTTACGATAGTTTACGAAATTAAAACGTCCTCATGAATTGTCAATGTCTTAAATTACAAATTCTGTGAGCTGCACACATATTTTGGACAGGCTTTGAAGGCTTGCCCAAGGGGCCACATGAATACCCTTGACTCTGATTCTCTTTGATAATGATGATGATATGAGCTTCGATTGTTCGCATTTCTATCACTCTGATAGTCTGAAATTGTTATTGTTTGTTGTGCCAATCAGCATTTGTGCATCTGCTATCTGAGAAAGTTCTGCAGAGTTCTGCCTACACTTATTATTAAACTCTACATTTTAGATATTCATTTATATAATTATATATTAAAGAGAAACCCAAGCACACATATCCAATTGGTCTATTCTGCATTCAAAGTCTAAAAAATATATGCATATGTAACTATTTAAATATATTTGTTACCACTCACCATCATTTTCTTCCACGAATTGCAAAAATATATCCATTTTAAATTTCTTCTCGGAAGTTGTAATCATTAATTTGTATAATACTTTCATATTTATTATCACAAACAAAAAAACATAAAAAAATAAACACATTTCCAAATTTATAAGACTCGCTCTTATGTTATATACTAAGCTTTGAAGCATTCGCACTACTAATCGCAAAATAAATATAAGAAAAGCACTCAGATAATTTTAGAAGATTGACTCTTATATTTGCATTTCATTATTATGTAGATTCTTAAAGCAAAGAAGGACTTAGAATGCGCGACTCACTAACACCAACTTAATTGTGAACTTGCAGCAACAGCCGAGTGTGAGAGCGAGACAAAACGAAACATTGCGCAACTTTTTGCACTTTCACAGAAAAAAAAAGGAAAAAAATTACACCTGAACTTTTCCACATATGAAATCGCATGAAGAGGATAAATTATTAATTACGAGTTAAAACCGAGCTATGTTATTGCAGAGTTATTTACATATTAATCGATCTTTAAGTAAATAACTAAGCCGTTGTCGCGAATAATATAATTTTTACATTTCACTTTTATGCAGAGGCGTAAAACAAAGAAGGATTTAGAATGCGCGCGTCACTAACACCAACTCACTTGTAAACTGCCAGCAAAAGCCGAGTGTGAGAGCGAGATGACCAGAAACACTGAGTCACTTTTTGCTCACTTTCACAGAAAAAAAAAAGAAGAAAGAAAAAATTGCACTTCAACATTTTCACGTTTAAAACCACATTAAAAAGGACGAGTTGCTAATTACAAGTTAGGAACGAGTTTGCGATTATGTTATTATAGATTTATTTACTTATTAATCGATCTTTAAACAAAAAACTAAGCCGTTGTCGCGAATTTAAATGCAAATGATGCGCGACGACGCGGGAGCCACCTGCACTGTGAGCTCATCTGCCACAAACTGATATTCGTGGGGGAGTAAAATTGCTCCTCACTCCAAAGCTGTAAGGTACTTTTACGCAAGGGTACAAATTTGGCATAATTGTACAAAAGCTCCAAACTGGACACTCATCACAACAATATCCCAATGGGCCATTTGTGACACATTGCTCAAATCGTAGATGAAAAATCAAGCGATGTTTATTATAATAAAATATTGTGTGCGTAGGTGTGGCAAATTCTTGTTGTTATTTCATCAATTAAGCATAATCGAGGTAATTGGTCAACATTTTATGGAATAGAATGAACTATAATATTCGAAAGAAGTATATTTATAAATATTTATTCAATTACTTACAAAACTATTCAAAACAATTTTAGCAATGTACTTATGTTGTTTATGTTAAATCAAGGATGTGATATATTTAGCTTAATTGGGAAACATATATAAACTGCATACTGCATTATGAACATTATGAACACATACACATGCATATGTATGTAGGATCAGCAAACGTTTGCTGCAAAATCAACTAGCCCGCACTCGGTCTCACCTACACGCAAACATTGCCTATTTATTTGTCTTTTGACTTGGGCACATTTCAGAGCCTCGCCAATTTGGGACATTGCTGTCACGATTTTCCAACGTAAAGCTTTGGTACATTTACATTTAAAAGTACCTTACAGCTTTGGAGTGAGGAGCAATTTTACTCCCCCGCGAATATCAGTACGTTGCAGATGAGCTCACAGTGCAGGTGGCTCCCGCGTCGTCGCGCATCATTTGCATTTAAATTCGCGACAACGGCTTAGTTTCTTGTTTAAAGATCGATTAATAAGTAAATAAATCTATAATAACATAATTGCAAACTCGTTCCTAACTCGTAATTAGCAACTCGTCCTTTTTTAATGTGGTTTAAACGTGCAAATGTTGAAGTGCAATTTTTTCTTCTTTTTTTTTCTGTGAAAGTGAGCAAAAAGTGACTCAGTGTTTCTGGTCATCTCGCTCTCACACTCGGCTTTTGCTGGCAGTTTACAAGTGAGTTGGTGTTAGTGACGCGCGCATTCTAAATCCTTTTTTGTTTTACGCCTCTGCATAAAAGTGAAATGTAAAAATTATATTATTCGCGACAACGGCTTAGTTATTTACTTAAAGATCGATTAATATGTAAATAACTCTGCAATAACATAGCTCGGTTTTAACTCGTAATTAATAATATATCCTCTTCATGCGATTTCATATGTGGAAAAGTTCAGGTGTAATTTTTTTCCTTTTTTTTTTCTGTGAAAGTGCAAAAAGTTGCGCAATGTTTCGTTTTGTCTCGCTCTCACACTCGGCTGTTGCTGCAAGTTCACAATTAAGTTGGTGTTAGTGAGTCGCGCATTCTAAGTCCTTCTTTGCTTTAAGAATCTACATAATAATGAAATGCAAATATAAGAGTCAATCTTCTAAAATTATCTGAGTGCTTTTCTTATATTTTATTTGCGATTAGTAGTGCGAATGCGTGAAAGCTTAGTATATAAGAGCGAGTCTTATAAATTTGGAAATGTGTTTATTTTTTTATGTTTTTTTGTTTGTGATAATAAATGTGAAAGTATTATACAAAATAATGATTACAACTTCCGAGAAGAAATTTAAAATGGATATATTTTTGCAATTCGTGGAAGAAAATGATGGTGAGTGGTAACAAATATATTTATGTTACATATGCATATATTTTTTTAGACTTAGAATGCAGAATAGACCAATTGGATATGTGTGCTTGGGTTTCTCTTTAATATATAATTATATAAATGAATATCTAAAATGTAGAGTTTAATAATAAGTGTGCACAACTAACTAGGCAGAACTCTGCAGAACTTTCTCAGATAGCAGATGCACAAATGCTGATTGGCACAACAAACAATAACAATTTCAGACTATCAGAGTGATAGAAATGCCAACAATCGAAGCTCATATCATCATCATTATCAAAGAGAATCAGAGTCAAGGGTATTCATGTGGCCCCTTGGGCAAGCCTTCAAAGCCTGTCCAAAATATGTGTGCAGCTCACAGAATTTGTAATTTAAGACATTGACAATTCATGAGGACGTTTTAATTTCGTAAACTATCGTAAATTGTGAAAATTACCCGATTCGATATGCGCGAAAATTGTGCAATGAAGCAGGCAACATTTTGCATGCCTCAATCCATGATTTCCAATTCGGGTTGAGTTCCGTCTGTCGTCTTCGTCTTCGCCTTCGATTCTCTCACTTTGTACTTCACTTTCGTCTTTGGTTACCCCCTTTTTTTGAGAGCAAGTTGTGACAAGGCAAAAGGTAGAGAGAAATGCAATATACGAGCATTTTAATCGTTCGTCCATGCTGAATAACCCAAGCGTTTTGCTCCTTTTGCAGCCTTTCGCCTGCCGTGTCATAAGTGTGTGAAAAATTGATAGACTTGTCATTGCCTCGACACGAAGCGATGTGCAACGTCCCAACAGTCAGTCGGATAGACCGACAGACCGACAGCCCGAAGACAGTGGGGTGGATTAGACGACAGTTTTCCGACAGTCCTCTCGACACGTACCTCCTCATCATCATCGACCTCCTCTCCAGTCCGCCTCATAAAATTGCATAAATGTCAGGCGACTGTCATGACAACCTCTTGTAAACGCCCCATAATTTTTATTATTAATGATATCAGCGCATTATTATTGAACAGCGAAAGGACGCCAGTAGCACAGATGCTCACTAATCAGTTAATGCACTTTTGTTGCACATTGAATAAAAGAGTTACCTTTCCATTTTCGACCCAGACCTGAAGACTTGCAGTAAAATATAAAATGTTCATCTTGGTACTATATAAAGATAGTTCAGACGAATAAATCAGCAAACAACAACTTTAATTGTAATAAAGTTAAGTTTAAAGCTTTATATATACAAAACAAATATCAAAAGTTTAAATATATAGTACTCATAGAATCACATTAAAGCAGAAACTATTTTTTATAAATAAATCATAAATAATTGCTGTTGCAAATAAATCCCAACAAAATAGTGAGGAATTTGTTTTAAATTAAATAAATGCCAGAAATGGCTACGATCCTTCCAATTATCAGATTGGCAATTCATTATTTTTGAACTAAATAAATGATAAAAATAACTACAATCATTGATTATTAGCAAATATATTTCAATAAAAAAAATGAAGCTCAATTAACAGATTTTTTTTCGCCATATGCTTTATTTGTTTATAACCCTGAATAGGTTTGGTCGACCTTCATCAAATACATTTTGTAATATTAAATTACATTAAACAATTTTAAAAGTATTTTCAGTCGCTTACTATAGTTTGGAAATGCTATATACATTAATGGTTTAAGGGACATTAAAATAATTTATGATTTATAACCACATCCACGGTTGCCACTTTTGGTGCAAATGTACCAAAACTGGAACATTTTTTATGCGTTGGTACATTGGATCACTTTTTTTCATTTTGGTACATTTTCAATATGCGTGGTCTAGAATTTAAATTTTTCATTAAATTTTATGTTCACACATATTATTTAAACAAATGGGTCTGTTCCACCAGACACAAATTTTCTATCAGTTAGAAATTGAACTATGACTATCACTGGAAAATATCGCATACAATCGATTTGCGACGTATTGTGTCAATTGAGAAAATATGTATGCGTCAATCTAAGGTCTATCACTACGTAAACAGTTATACAATATATTGTGAATCAAAATTTGTGAAATTCAAATAATCTTTCGCGAAAAAATTTGTGGTACATTTTTGCTAAAATTTTTTGGAATGGCAACCCTGATTACACCTATTGCACTAATTAATCTATCGAAATAAGTTTCGATAGGTACACTGATTTAGTAGCAATCGATATTGTGATCTACTGCTAGTAATCTAAACTGAAAGTATCGATAAGTTCCTTGTAATTCTTGAGCTTTCTTTCGAGCTGCGCAGTTAGCGAGCAAAAGAAATATTTGGATCTCCGTAGAAACTTGTTTGCCATTAAAAATGAATAATCCTGAAAGTGTGAGTACCAGTTACATGGCCGAAAGTGATTTTTTTAATTCGGCTTCTGGTCTGTCGGACAAGTTAGAGCTTACTGATATCCATCGTCAGATTGTGCAAAGCCTCTCAAACTTTACCACCACAATCACCGAGCAACAACAAAAGCTAAAGGAAAACCTCGACGATGCCACAGCCATCAAACTTTTTATAGAAGACAAGGCGAATGGGTTGTGCCTCTTAGAGCGCAGCTTTTTGTTCTATAAGCGTCTGCAGGATATGGTCATCACAGAGCTAAGGAACTGGTGTCGTCAACAGGCGCTGGCAGCAAATGGAGCACAGTTCAATGAAGATAATCTGGATGAGATACAACGTTGCTTCGAGTTGCTGGAAAACTTCATCAATCAATTACTGGCTGCTATCGAGGGCATTCCAAAAGAAGGTGAAGAAGTCGCTAAGCTTCGCGAGCGAATGCAGCTGGCACAAAAGAATCTGCAAGGATCAGCATTGATTGTGGTCAAACAGCCGCCACAAGTGATGATGACAAACACACGCTTTGCAGTCTCAGTGCGATGGCTTCTGGGCTCCCAACTGGCCATGAGCCTGAATCCGACCACAATCAAGTGTAAGATTTTTTCTGAGCGGCAGGCAAAACATTTTGTGGACTGTCACAGCCTCCACTTGAATGTGATCAAGTGCAGTTTAAGCCAAATGGAGTCGGGAAAGCTGCAGAACAGTTCAAGCATCATGGAATATCAACCGACAAAGCAAATATTCTGCGCCAACTTTAATAATATGCTGCTCAAGAATATCAATCGATCGAAGAGAGATAACAGTGTTATGGACGAAAAGTTCACGCTGTTCTTCTATGCAACGTTTAAATTGAATGACAACTATGTTTGCTCCTGGACATTTTCACTGCCCGTGGTGGTGATTGTGCATAGCAGTCAGAAGCCAAAATCTTGGGCTACCATCATATGGGACAATGCATTCGCGGATGTTAAGCGCATTCCCTTTATGGTCAGCTACTATGCCACCTGGTTGGAGTTATCTACTGCGCTCAATATGAAATTTACAGCGTGCACACAGCGTCAATTAACCGCAGACAACTTGGCGTTTCTACATGAAAAACTCATGGGTCGACGCTTCGCATACATAACATGGAATGAGTTCTGCAAGAATCCGTTGCCAGAACGCACATTCACCTTCTGGGAGTGGTTCTACTCCGTCATGAAACTGATCAAGGACCATCTGATGCCCTTGTGGAAGGCAAATCTTATCACGGGCTTCATCACCGAGGACAGGACTCAGTTTAAGTTGCTTAGCGCAGAACCTGGAACATTCCTGTTGCGCTTCTCCGAGAGCAAATTAGGTGGCATCTCCATTGCCTATGTGAATGAGCAGCAAGCCATAACGATGCTCTCGCCATGGACTGCTCACGATTTGCGCATCATCAATCTCGCCGATCGCATACGTGATCTGCCAATGCTGCACTTCCTGTTTCGGATCGACAACAAGGGAGAGAGTTTGGATCGTGATGATGCCTTTGGACAGTTTTATTCGCAGTAAGCTAAGAGATCAGCTCGCACAGACGGTTATGTGCCCAGCACAATCCATGTGGACGTGCCTGGCAATAAGAACCTGCGCTCTACTAAAAATCGTCCTCCTAAAACAGACGAACAGGAACTGTTCGATGCGATCTTGAAAATCTAGATAACTCAGAACACTTTTAGCTTAACTTAATATTAAATACTAATTTACAAATGACAATGAAAGAAATAATATTAAGCTCTTTAGACCTCGTGAAACACAAGGTTACAGATATATAAATAACGTGAAATTACTTTCATCTAGTGGAAGAAATTGTTTTTATGAACATAACTCGACACTTCCCACTTTGACAACGAAGTGAAGATTTTTTTTTTGGTAAAGAATATGTTATGTTAGAGAATATGTTACAAGAATTATGGCAAGATAAAACTATGGATAAATATGTTAATACATGAAAATATCAAAGGAAAAAACATGTCAAGTTAATTGATAAACAAAAAAGTTAAGTTAATTGAGAAAGCTCAAAACTTGCGATCAAGTATTTTTGAAATTTTATTGAAGTGAATTTTAATTTTAATTTGAACATTCGTATATGATTTAAAATTTGACAAGAATATTGTTAATTTAATTTGTTTAAGACCTGCATTTAATGCATTTTTTAAGTATGAGTTTGATTTAAATTTTCTTTAATTACACAATTAATCCGTACATAATAATAATATGTTACACAACTATTTTTTTTTATTTCCATATCTATCGACTAACTAATGAATGTACTCCAAAGAAATAAGAATAAAGCAGCGCAAGGAGATACTTAATATTTTTGTATCTTATGATATATTGTGAAGGTGAAGTTATCTCGCTACGGATACTTCGCATCCTAATTCGTTGGTTTTGCACTGAGGGAAAAATAAAATCAAGTATGTTAAGAAAGCTACAGTCGAGTGTGAGAAGTAGTGACGCTGATACTGTTTGTGTTAACGGTGACGACAAGGGCTAGGTCTGATCTGAGTCAAGATCCCAGCTCTGTTTTATATTTATTAGCAAATCAGGAATCAGGAATTCCATGGTATAAGGCAAAGTCAATGCAGGTACGCGTGTGGTTGTCAACATAAGGGTACCTTGTGGGAGATCCTGTAGCAAGAACTTTGGCACCGCAAGCAGCGATGGCTTCAGAGAGTTCGCGTCCTCTGGGTGAGTTGTATGTGTCACCCCATATCCAGTGTCTAGCATTCCAGTCTCCGCCAATTAGATATCGTTGACCGCTAGCACGAAGTATGTCAATGAAGTCTCTTTCTTCAATTCTATTTCTTGGAGGGCACCATACCTCCATATCTCCTAGTTCAGCAGCAACTTTAATTGTTGATACTTGAGTAGTAAGTGTCTCGATAATTCTTCGAGGAAAGTGGCGTAGAGTACTTCTTACTTAAACAGCTGCGCCGCCTCCACTGTGATTGTTGTTCGATGGCTTGTAGGCGGGATTGAAAGCATATCCAAAGATTTTAACTGTCTGTCCTCGGTTGAGGTTGAGCCTAATTTCAGACAGCAGAATGATGTCAACGTTATTGCTGTGCGCAAAGAGTTCAACCTCTTTGGCTTTTCCAGCTATGCCGTTGACATTCCAAATAAGAATCTTTAGTGGATTATTCATTGTGATTCTGGAACGTTAAACTGGAGCTGGGAGTTAAATTTACTTCCAGACCAGTGACGAATCGTGTTGGCCATGTCAAGCACCATTTTTTCCAGTCTTTCCAGGCGATCGTTGTCTTGCTTGCGTTGCTGTTCTTGCTCCTGTTCCTGTTTCTGCTGCTGTAGCCACAGAAAGAATTGCTGCTGTTGCTGTTGTTGTAGTTGTAGTTGTTGCTGCCAATTTTGAAATTGTATCTGCTGCTGTTGCTGCTGCTGTAACAGTGTCTGAACAGTGTCAGCTGGCTTGCTCATAGCTTGTTGTTGCAGTATTTGTTGCGTTTGGAGATTATGGAGTCGACGCTGAGCAGGTCCGTCATTACTTCTAGCAACTGCAGCATAAGAGAGGCCACTGCTGGAAGTGCCAGGCTGTGATTGGTGTATGGTTGGTATGGTGTTGTTGGTGTTGTTGCGTCGCTTGACGTTGGGATCTTGTGCTAGGGCGAGCCTGTTGCAGCCTGGGATATTGCTAGGATATTGCTCGAGAGGCCTAACGTTTGTCCGACCCGTCGGCTTTGCATTATTCCGGCCCTTAGCAGGTGCAGTTGAACGACGTAGAAACTCCTGGAACCTTTGGCAGCCTTTGTAGCTGGCCATATGACTTCCTGAGCAGTGATAGCAAGTAGGTAAAGCATTTTGGGAGCGCGTACATTGTGAAGTGTGATGGTTTTCTCCACATCTGGCACAGTTTGGATGACGGCGACAGTATTTGGCAGTGTGCCCATACTCCTGACATCTTAAGCATTGCGCTATTTCGGATGATTTACGCATCCTTTGGATTCTCACTTTTTGACGGCAAAGAGTGTTTAATTTATGAATTTCATTAATGTTAGCACAAGGCTTAACATTAATGAAGAAGATGTTGAGTTTACCATCAGTATTTGTTCTTGATTTTGGCTTGTGAATTTGTAGCACTTCATAGCCAAGAGTTTTGAAGTTCTCCGTTATCCGTTATGTCGCTGTTTAACGTGCTATGGTGCAGGCCTTTTACAACGATTCTATACGGCTTGTCTGTTTTCAATTGGTAGGTATGAAATTGCAACCCAACGTTATCCATATGGTCCACAATGGCTCTGTTGGTATCACTGTCTTTAGGGAATATTCTTATCGTTTCGCCTTGATTGACCTTAACAATAACTTTGTCTCTACTAGCAACCTCATCTATGAGTTCAAATAGGTCACTTAGGCTATTTGCGTGCACTACTATTTGTGGTGGCTTTGAATTTTCTCTACGTCCAGGAGCAGCCTCATCGTTATCATTATTGCTAACTGCTGCGTTGTTCACTGTGACATTAGTATCACCTGCAGTTGTTTCATCAGCATCATCCCTATCATCATCCATGTCCAACAGAGCGAACATGTTGCTTCCCTGAGATCGATTGCTCTGTGTCAGTAGAGCAGCACTTTTGCTGGTGCTTGGCTGATCACTCCCAGCCAATGGTCATTTCATGACCATTGAACACGTCAATCTAAGGTTTATCACTACGTAAACAGTTATATAATATATTGTGAATCAAAATTTGTGAAATTGAAATAATCTTTCGTGAAAAAAAATTGTGGTACATTTTTGCTAAAATTGGTACATTTTTGGTACAAACAATTTTTTTGGAATGGCAACCGTGACCACATCACACTAATGTCCATAAAACATTGCATACTTTTCGGCTGATCAACTTATTACTACGCGATGACCAAGCAGTGCACTGCTTGTCAATTCGTTTCAGAAAAATATTGCATACTTTTGGGCAGCAGCTGAAAACAAAAATGTTTATATTGAACTAAATTGTATTAGTTTGTTAAATTGGCTATATATTACAGATACAATTTATTTTTGTTTAAAAACTTGCACAAAATTATAAAATATACTTAGTTATACTAAACACAAAAACTATTTATTGTAGGATTCATTGATCTTGCACTAATAGTCTGAGACACCAAAAAAAATTCGTACACAGTTATTCAACTCCAAAAAAATTAGATGAAAATATTAGGCATGTAGATTATTTATGCTGATTGTATTATAAATATGTGCGTGAAATGAGGGTTAGAACACTATTATTTAAGCCAATTTGATTTTTGGCATATGATTTATTGCAATATTTTTATATGAATTTCAGCAATTTTTAGATTCTTATGTCGTTTTGATCAGCTCTCCTGAACAATATTCGCAAACTTTAAAGAGAAATGAATGGCACTTGGCGTAGATACTCGTTACATATATATATGTATATATGTATACATATAAGACAAGTGAGAGACTCCACTTTAAGAAGATACTCAACTAAAGTGCCTTGAAAAATTAAAGGTTTTAAATAATTTCAATTATAGATGTCAGTTGGCAATAATACGAGTAAAACATCAAATAACATATGTTTATGGCCAACTGATAAATATGATTCAATTGAAAAGCCTTTCTCTAAAAACTCTGGGGCTTGGAGAGTTATTTCTTCGTCTTATAATTTTAAGTAGTTAAGCTTTGTGTTTTCAATGTCTTCTTGGAGATTAAACTTCTGCCACATATCCGCATCATTATTAATCAATTAAAATTAGCAAATGTTTTTCTACTGCTCAGACAAGGACCTCCTTGACATTTCGTCTACAAATTGTAAAATAAGCCACGTTTTTTTTTTTTTTTTGTAGTTGCATCAAATGACTCCAATGTGATCTGTGAAAGATTTATAAATAATAAATTTTTCTTATATAATAGTAAAAAAAAACCGCTAGTTTAAAATTTAAACATGTTTGATTTATGCAGCCAAAAAAAATATTCAGAGGCTTTTTTTCCTTGATATTTTCAAATTAATCAAATGATTTTACCATCACTTGTCGTTATTGAAATATATGGGAAATAATATTCAAGTGCAATATCGTGAACTGAATGAAAACCTTTATAGTTATATTTTTTATTCACATTTATGTTAAGTCCTCAAAGTTCGCTGTGGTCTCCAGTTGATAAAACTTTCTCCGACTTTATCGATTGTACAATAAAGTCATCAAGTAATCTTTTACCTTAGCGCGTAAAATAGATAAATAAAACACAATATGTATTAGCAAAAAAAAGTTATTTTTAATATTAGTATTTAATTGTTTTGATTTGTCTTTAAACTAAACTGCAACAAAGCGAAATTCATTCTCTCACTCTGTGTTTCTCCATCTCATTTGCGTTCTCTCTATCTCCGTCTCTCCCTCTCTCTGTCTCGCACCGCTTTGTCTCGTTTTCTCTCTGTCGCGAATCGTATTTACAATATTGAGTTTAGAACATTATCTTTTAGGTATACAATATATTATACTTGTTTACAATACATAATGACATATACATATGTAATTAAAATCTCTTCATGTCATGTTTGTCATGTTCATGTTTGGGATGCACAAAAAAAAGAACCAACAAAATAAAACTAAAAAAAAAAAAATTGTAATATTAATAAAAAAAGTATTAATTATAGGTAAATAATACATAGATAAATTAAAAGTGTAACATCGGCAGGCCAAGTGAATAATGCGCTCTTCAAAATGATTTTTTATGTGAGTTGTTTTTTTTTTTTTTCTTGTTTGGGTTAAGTTCTAAAAAGATGATGTCACATACAATATATTTTATCGGCTATATACAATCGAACGAAATTGAGCGCATTTCTGGGCATGTTTTTGGACCCCTAACCCCGCTAGTTAGAGTGTGTTTACATAGCTTTGGTTTCAATTTCCATATTTCACATCTCTTTTTTTTAGTTTTTCTTTTTTTTTTTTTTTTGATTTTTGTTTCTTTGCTTTTTTTCGGTATGTCTAAGTAATAAAAATACATTTTTCTAGCAATTTCTTGTGTGAATTGTGTGGAGAAATTCGTTAGAAATGTTTCGCTAATACATATTTGATTATAACTTTAGTTAGAGCGTTATGTGCTGTATACATATTATGGTATATACTTATTATATAGTATTATGCATATCATTAACACTATGCAACAAAACGAATACGTACATCAATTTGAAAAGTTATGCTTCTTACGATTTGGTTGGTAATAATACTAAAAAAAAAAAGGAATTTGGAATTGTTTCAAAACTTGGGAGATCATAAGTAGCTCCTATAAGAAGTGAAATTACATGTGACTGAATCCTCAACATTGTGTTTGTTGATCTTGATGCTAATACTTGATATAGCAAAGGGAAAACTTTGTGTTTCTTTTTTTACCCGCTACCCATCATGGAGATGAGACAGAAATCTTGGAAGTTATCCAAGAAATAATTTGATATGGGCTGCTTTGACAATTTTGTATATTTGTTGTACTCTATGGTATATTTTGAATGTAGTAGTATATCGATATACCGAATACACATTGCGGTATACCTTATTGTATATTTTGAATGTATTAGTATATTGTTATAGCAGATACACATTTCGGTATACGTTATGGTATATTTTGAATGTAGTAGTATATCGATATACCAAATATACGGTATATTTAGATTTTTTTTTTTTCATTTTTATTGAATTTGGGTAGCGCCTATCTTTCTGTACCTTTCTAAATTGCTCTGCTCCGTCAATATGTCTCCTAAATTCATAAATTAAAACATTTTACTACAGTTTAAAATGTAAATTGTTGAGGAAACCATTGATTGGGAATCATCATAAACATAAACAACGTTTTTACATATAAGCTGACCCTTAACTCAATCATTAGCATATAATAATAACATAATAATTTTGTCAGTGGGAATGAAATCGAAATGTTGTGTTGTTGCATAGTGTGTTTTAGTTGTTGTTCTTCTTGTTTTTGGTATGTGTGTGTGTGTGTTTGCATTGCAGTTTTGCCTACGAATAAAGTCTCGAGAATTTTTTGGACAGTTGCGCCAAAATATGTGCACCACATGTCATAAGGTTAAGGTGCATTTGTCATTTAGTCAGCAGCGCAGCTGTCGCATCTACAGCGTCTTCAGCATTGTCGCTTTGCTGGCACTGGCGCTGGCGCTCTTGTAGCTCTCATACGAGGCAGCCGCATGCAACTGCGCGTATCCCGAACTATTCGCCACAGCAGCTGCCACAGCGGCTTCGGCTCCATTGACAACCATCGGCGGCGACGACATCGGTGGCGTCTTGTGTGGCTTATAGCGTTGCAGCATCTCCGCGGAGGTGAGCTTAAACGTTTCGCTCATCTGAGCGCGGACACGTTCCATTAACGTGTCGATGTCGTCCTTGGTCAGACCCTCGGTGCTAACCGGCGGCAGCGTTGTGATCACAATGCGTCCCGCATTCAAGATCTTCTTCTTGTCGTTGAGGAATGAACAGTATGAGCTGAAGACGACCGGCAGTATCGGTATCTGCTGATCGATGGCCATGTGAAAGGCCCCCTTCTTGAACGGATGCAGTTCGCCGGTGTTGCGTCGTGTCCCCTCCGGGAATACCCACAGCTTGATGCGCTGCTTCTTGATCCGACGATTCACCGCATTCAACGTATCGCGCGCCTTCTCGCCGCGCACTCGATCAATGAATATCAAGCCCGCCAGCCAGGCGGCCAGACCAAACGGCCAGGCATAGAAGAGTTCACGCTTTGCCACCACCGTGCACTTGTTCATCACATGCCAGATGTTGAACATGCCTGCCGAAAAAAGAGCACTTCAAATTGTTAGTTTTGCCATTTGGAATGCGATATCTACTAATTTGTGTTACCCAGCACATCCAGCGAACTCTGGTGATTGGCCACGATTATGCAGGCCTGATCCTTCTCGAGGTGCTCCTTGCCCCGCAGCTCCCAGCGCAGTCCGATCAGCGCTGTCACCCGATGACACCAAGTGCTCGCCCATCTGCAAAGCAAAATAGATTAATTGTAAAGTAACATTAGCAAATTTCTCTACTCTGCGCATTCTAAAGTCTTCAAAATGAACTATTAACTAGACAGCTTTTCCAATATCTATATATCAATATACCAAATATTACTTTTGGTATATTTGTGAATTTGTCGGTGTATTTTCGCTGTATATTTTCAAATGAATACCGCACTGTTTTGCTTTTATACAACATGAATAGAGAGCACACTCATTTGTAGTTTACTTCCATGCTTCATACGGTTTTAGATACAATTTTCTCATTCTATTGATACAACAAAGCAATCCCATTAAATATAATACTGAAAGGAATGCAATAATTTTCTAATCCATTTTACTAGCATATAAAAAAATTCCAAAATGAATGTATCTAAAATTCTTTATTTTATTCCGCATCTATACTACACTGCGATCATATTAAATAAAGCACGGAATGGTAAGCAATGATTGATATTACAACAGAGGAGGATCGATAAAAGAATAACTTGACACAAACTAATATAACTTAACATATGAAATGGTATTTCAAAATACACAGATTTCTCATTATAAATCTTGTAAAATAAATCAAATATAATCATATCCATTATTTGATATATCGATTATGTTATATATTTTATATATTGTTATATTAATGTTATATTTTACTATCTTCTATAAAAAAAATTTTGAGTATACTCGCAGTTATGAAGTCGCAATAATTCATAAAATTTGAAGGGTATTATAACGTTGTGTCTTCAGGAAATTTATGTAAAAGACAGAAGGAGCCATCTCCTATACTATAAACTATACATTTTTTATGAACAGCCGAAAAGATATAGCAATTCCATCGGTTTATTTCTATAGTCATCGAAAAATTTTAGTCATTTTTCGGTACTTTTTTAATACTGCACTGTTTTATTTTAATTAAACATGGGTTGCACGTATTTTACAATCGAGCCTTTTAACTTTTGCTGTTACTAACAATATAGTATCTTAAATTTTCTACATCGTTTAAAATGCCTCGCTTCAAATCCCGCAAATGTCCAGATTGGAACAGAAAATATGGCTTCGTGAATGCTAACTTAAGCGAACACTTACAGCTGTCTTGTTAACCTTCTAAGCCCCAGAGTTGTCAGAGTTTTCGTGAGACATATAATTCAACCCCTCGTTTTTCAGATAATACAAATTATATCATAAGTGCCTCAAGGCACTCGCGGGTATTAAAAGGTTAACACAATAGGAGTGCACTTATTAAACTCGATTTAAAGATGGATCCCAAGCAATAGTTCCTTGACCAAATGTCCCAGAATTGGGGACTGCTCGAGTACCTTCGAACGAAAGTCGCAAGACAGAAGAGTCAACTAGAATGAATTGTTTGCTGACCTGGGAAGAACATGATCGTCATTTCATTGTCAATGACGTTGCTGAAGCAAACCTCTACAAGCAGCAACCGAATGTGGCAAAACCGAATCACAATCTGAGCGCATTTGCAGCCAACAAAGAGAAACAATCTAAATATAGATATCTTTTGGCACTCGCTGTCAATGATCGTTGTTGAGTGTGGCACCTGCACCTGGGGCATGTGGCATGTGGCAAGCAACAGCTGTGATCGTTTAGTGGGAACAGACACAGTTCTATCTCCCGCCTGGCCTTATCCAACACTGACCCTGACTCAATCAGTGAATCGCAAATGCAAATGCATACGAAAATATACTATGAATGAGATCTCGAAACTATTTGTGGCGAGCATGCGGCTGGATACAGGTAGAGGAAGAGCTTGAGTAGAGGGGGAAGAGGGTGCCACTTTGATTGTTTAGCTAGCGGTTGGGCGACTCTGATTACCTTAGCATATGGCGACAGGTGACACGTGCAAGCAATTTACAATTAGTTGTGCAATCCCCAAAAAAAGGGGGCGCGAGGTAGCGCCATATGGTCAGACAGACGGACGGACAGACAGACGGACAGCCTGAACAGTCTGGGGAGGGTTGCTCAATTGTGTTCGAGGTGGATTTAATGACTGTGCCCAAGTCGAGGCATGTGACGGCTCAGAGACAGACAATCGATTTAACCATTCAACTAATGCACCGCAAACCATCAAGACAACTATTATTATGAACCAATTGCGATTACAAGTCGAGGATTGTGAGTGTGATTATGAAGGAGCAGGACAATTTAATAGTGTCTGACAGCGTTTAAATAAGTTATTTCGTTGGGGTCATAACAAAGCGAGAAGTGCATTGTCTTTAATGGAGAATTGAATGACTAATTTCATAGTATTAGATTCATATTTATAGCTTGTATTATTAGAGCAGAATTATGTTCCTTTGAGTTCTACTTCTCTGAGCTAATAAATTAGAAAAGGAAAACAATGAAATAGTTACAAGTTGTATGAGAAAGTGAAGAAATGCATAAAAAGTGGTTAAAGTATGGAATTGGTCTTTAAAGTACGACTGATTGTTGAAATATTGCTTCCCTTTCCGTTGTATATTTAATAGGATCGCAGTGTAGGATCGATGAGAAATAAAATGGATTAGAAACGTATTGCATTCCTTTCAGTATTATATTTAATGAGATATCTTGTTGTATCAATAGGAAGAGAAAATTGTATCTAAATCCATATAAAGCATGTTGTGTGTGCTCGACTGTGAAATACCCTCTATTAATGTTGTATAAAAGCGAAACAACGTGGTATTCATTTTTAAATATACCAAATTAGTATGCCGCAAAAATACAAAATATACCACAAATATGTTAAAAGATATATTTGATATATTGATATACCATAGAGTGCTAAATATACCAGACTGTCAGCAAAAGCAACTATGACCCGTAGTGAGTAGGCGTTTTTTCCTATACAAATATATTTATTAAATAACTTTTACAATTTTTATCTGATCGTAATCAAATTTTCAGGAATCTCAAAGACTTTAGTTATTATTGTATGTATAATTATATGCTTTGCTTAAAAATTACGCTTGTTATTCGATTTTTATCGATTTGCGGAAGCGAAAATGGGCGTGGAAAAATTTAAAACAAATGATCTGCATGCAAACTTAACAAGTGCTGTTGAAAAAGAATCATAGCTCTAGCTCTTATAGTTCCTAATATCTAGGTACTTATACGGACAGATAGACAGACGGACACGGCTACATACTCTTGGCTGTTGACCCTGATTGGGAATATATATACTTTATAGGGTCAGAGATGCCTCCTGCCTGTATCATGGAAGAACAAAGGTATAATACTGTTCTATCAAATGACTAGCGGGTATAAAAAGGAATGAAATGCCGTAAAATTTATAGAGAAATATATCTACAAACTTTATGTGGAATGTTGCTACTAACTTTCACTTATTCGCTTTGTATATAGAGTAAGGTGAATTATGGCAAAATTGCTTCGATTTAGTAGCCATGTAGGTGCTTAGAAAATGGGTAAAAGAAATAACAATAATATAGAGTAAATTTACCAAGATTTTAGTTTGGAATTTACAAGAAGCCAAGTCAATATTTGAGTTCATCTTCGAGCCAAAGATCAATGGTAAGAATGAAACCAAATCGGTAAGCCAAGGTTAAAGATATACTTATCCTTGAAATTTGCTTGTGCAAATCCAATTTATCGATTTGCAGCGAAGGTCTTTGAAAGACCTTCAATGCAATATGGATTGTTTAATAAACAACTTTACAAATTTATAGTCTTAAATGAGTAATCTATATAGTAAGCTGACTAACGTTGACACCCGGTTTTACCACCCAATTTAGCTGCTGATTTTTTTCGGCTGTCGGTGTAAACTGAAGAACTAAAGAACTGAAGAGTATGACACAATGTGGCACCTCCTGCGAAACACGAACCTTGGCCAATTGGTATTAGCGTGCACACACGGCACGTTTGCCGGGGCCAAAAAAAAAAAAAGCACGTAGTCAGAGAACCTGAGAAGAATAGTAGTCAACGCCTTTGCAGGGTCGACACGTGTCAATTGCACCAGCAACTAAGTGCATTACGAAAAGCGTCCTTCAATGTTTACAGCATAGTATACAAAGCGTGGTCAACAAACAGAACCGAAATGCTGAAGAGGTTACCAATTCAATTAAATTCGATAACCCCTCAATAATTTGTGCTGCAGGTGTCCAAATGTTTGATTGGCTTTTTCATGAACTTCGTTAATATTGATGGGTTAGTTAGTCCAACACCCAGGAGGGTGACCAAAGGGCCATCAAGGTTGATAAGCATTTGGGTGGTGAAAGAAAACCAATGACTGACAGATTGACGCAAATTGAAGTGCGTCGCGTTACTAATTGAAGTGTCGTCAAGGAAATAAGAGTTTCTGGGGGGAGTATTGATATCATTATCCGAAGATTGTTGTCATTGAAAAGCTTATTGGATATTTAAAGGTTTCATTGACAGAAAAGACAGTGAGATTATAGTTGGACATGATCTGTTGAATGAATTGGATAACACTACAGGCTTTGTAGCTTGAAACGCTCAACTACACATTTTCTTTTACATGAACAAGTTAAAAAGAGATACGCTACCCATTTTCATTAAAAATATACCATATTAATATACCAAAATAGTACTAAAATAAACTGAGTGTCATAATTAGTACATCAATATACTAATACATTAAAAATATACCATTAAGTGTGATATGATAGACATGAATGAGCTACATAGTTTTAATAAAAATATACCGTATTAATATACCGAAATAATGCTCAAATATACTGAATGCTATAGTTGGTATAACGATACATTAAAAATATTCTAATATACGAAATATACATGAAGAAATTCAACCATCTACCCATTTTCAATAAAAAATATACTATATGATACCAAAACAATACTAAAATATACAGCGTCGTATATGGATATACTTATTCATTAAAAATATACCATAAAGTATGAAATATACATGAATGAACTGCATATTTTCAATAAAAAATATACCATGTTAATATACCGAAATAATGCTAAAATGTACGAAATATACCAAATTCTCAACCAAAGTAATACAAATTGGATTTCCAAAACTTTTACAAATGTTATATATTCGTAATTAAATCTTCAAGAATCATAGTTATTATTCTACGTAAAAAAGAAACGAAAAAAGAAACAACTGTCCTAAAAATATAATTAACTAAAATTAAAGTAGAGGTTTGTTTTAGATTGCGAATTAGCTTAAACGTATTCCTGACTTAAAATAATACATAATACTTTTGGAATAGTTTACAAATTTGGCAATCAGATCCAGAGATAAGAAATCATACAATCATTATTTTGAATACAGAACAAATGATATATAATTTCGAAGGACTAAACTCGTTCAACAATCTACAAGGGAATACCGTTGACATGTTACTAAAGAAATATTCGAAATTAGAATAGAATAGTAATTACCTACTTCGAATTGTTTGGGAGAATAACGAAAGAGAGTTACTAGGACAAGACAACTAATTAGCTGCTATCCTAACATGTGATTAACTAGTTTTCTTTTTACGCAATTTAACTGTGACTATCAACAGATTGTAAGGTAAAGTGGGGGGGAAGCACTTGAGCGATTAATTTTTTTGCCTCGCCACTTAGACGACAAACAGTGTAAAGGTCGTTTGGGGTGGGGAAGAAGAGTAATCAAAGCATTAAGTTGATGGACTTCAAGTTTTATATATTCATTTTGATAAGCAATCAAAGTTAGTCAAATTGAGGAGGCTACCCTTGAGGTGCGGTTATGGGATTTAACTTGGCTACAATCAAGAGCAAGAACAAGAACAAGAACGACAACCGCAAGAGAGCAAACAAGAACCATAATAATAACACAAGGCAAAGCGAGGGCCTATCGATTTCTCAATATATGTACACATACATATGTATATAGTATATACTTATAACGACCGACCGACCGACCCGGCAAACGATACGATACGATACATTATATGGCTAATAGAGGGTGTAGAGATAAGTCAGCGGTCTTGTATAATATAATTAAGTTTATGAATTGTTTTGACTGATTTCGAATGTGGTCGTTTATGAATGCAATTGCCAGCTATAAATACTAGTATATATTTGATATATTTGTTATGGCACTTGACTTTTTTTTTGTGTGTTTGCAATTTTTCGGTGTTTTGTTTAATTGCTGAATGTGTTTTTAATACTCACAGTAAATTGCGCACATCACAGGGCCGTGTGAGGAAAGCCGGTATTAATATGATCGAATTAAACGATACGATCCCATAATAGATGAGGAATTTGAAGTAGTAGCGGAATATGTGATTCGTTTCGTACAAGAAGGGCAGCATGAGCAGCACAAACAATCCCAACAGTTCGATGTACGAGCTCATTGTGATGAATTGCTTTGGCTTTCAATAGTGTGATGTTTTTTTTCCTCCGTCGTGTTGTTTGTATCGTTTGCACTGCTTTGCACTGCTTGTTCGCTGCTCTGGCTCTCCTCTCTCTCTCTGCTGACGACGACGCTTAAGGCAGAACGGTGCAGTCTTCTTGTAATTATCTATGTATGTATTGTTGTCTGTGTGTGTTAAGCTGCAATGAAGCAAAAAGCGAAAAGAAAGTTAAAATCACATAAGCTTATGTATGAGTGGCGTGTTTGTGTGTGTGTGTGTGTGTGTGTTAGTCGACCACAAATCATGGCAAGCAGTGTTCCATTCTGATTGTTGTCACATTTAAGTGGACAGCGGTGTCTCTCTCTCTCTCTCGCTCTTTCTTTCTTCGTGTGCAAGTGGACAATGTGACGGGTGGAAGGGGGGTCAATGCAGTTGTGGGAGGTGGCTTTGCGTGCGTTATGCGGCGTATGCTTTGCCCTCTGCTGCCAGTGCCACGATTGTTATTTGGCGACTGCTGCAACTCATGTGTATGCATGCAGAACACAATAACAACAACAACAACAACAAAAATCAATTTAAATTAACAACCCAAAGCAAAGCAAAGCAAAGCAAAGTAAAGCAAAACAAACCAAACACATATACACACACATACATATGTACATATGTATGTATGTACATATGTATTCTTTATGAGGGCGACATAATTGAAGAATTGGAGTATTTTATTAATTGGAATACCCTACGATGCGATATGCGATTCCACAACGATAGTGCGACTTTGATTAATAGTCGATCATAAATGTTAATGATTATGATTATTACACACTCAATACTATTTAATATCAATACACTTCTCGAAATGTATTACATAGTTGCCATGCCCCATTTCTTTTTTTATCGATAAGCTGCGCAAAGATGATTTCTTTGAACTTTACTCTACATTCTGGTCGAATCCAGTTTATGGAAGATTCAATTGTCAACTAAGTGAGCAATGCTCAAAAAACCTTGACGTCGTGCCTTAAATGGAGGAGTATCCAAATTATTCCCAAGAGAAGATCAAATTTGTTTTGGTATCGTAAATTGTACCATCCACACAACATATGTATATAATTAATAGGGTAACAGGAAGTGTGGAAGGCGTCAACAATGTATTTGCAGTCAAAGAACTTTATGTGTGCCCCAAAAAAGTATGCAATGCTACATTCTACGAATTGGCTGGCTAAAGAAGAACTGGAATAAACGAGACAAATAACTGCATTGAAGTAAGCTCGGCTCTTAAATACCTGCAACTTATTTCGGTTGAGGACGAACAAAATGTTAGAAGTGATCTAAATTATTTAGGAAACGAATTCAACTCGATGTTTCTAGAATTATTTGTATTCATATTTATTCAGTAACCATAGAGTTATTATTTATAAATTATTATTAATATATATATTCAATAATCAATAATGTTAAGAAGGTAAAGTTGTTGGGTTTGATGGTAATTAACCCAAAAAGAAATTGAAATTAGAATTTTCTGAAATTTTTAAGGAAGTTATTTGAAGTAAGTTTGTATGTTCGCTGCCTTTTAGATAGCTATTTATTTTTTAATAATTTAATTTGAAATACTTGAAAAAGGAAAGGGCGAATAGGTTGAATTTGCAAACAATGTTTATGGTCTAAAACTTAATCGAATTATTATTTTCATTATGGATATCTTACCAAGAAGAAAACATTAATCATTTCCGTGGCATTTATAAAAAAGTTATACCTAATTTCCCATGAAAATACTGCTTGTGGTCTAAAACTTATTGACTTACTTAAAATAATTATTTATTACGGATTACCATTATGGATAGTTCACCAAAAAGAAAAAATTAGTTCACCAAATTTATAAAAAAAAAAAAGATAATCCTTATTTTGCATTATCAGTTTCGCTATATACCCTATTATGTTACAGTCATTGGGTATAAAAAACGCGTACCTCATACGAATGTTGTCTTGAGGGATGGTGGGGGGGATAGAATTAGAACCACGAAGAACACTTGCAGATTTACATGGCAGCTGCTGGCTGCTATTGTAAAATTTATGAGTTTAGTTTGCGGCGCCTTCACGACGCACGACGCCGGTTGGGCGATGACCCCCTCTCCATACACACACACACACATACACAATTTGCAATCTAAAATCCGCTTACAAACCAACAAACTTTAAATCTTAAAATTCATATTTATTTGTGCATGCTGTTCACGCCTACAAATGTAAATACACGCATACATACACATACACTCACGAACGCACGCAAACTTACAGCAGGATAACTGTAAGCCAAAAAATGTTGTAATAACAAGAACAACAACTAAGAGGGGTTGCATTTGGCACACAGCACAGCAACAACAAAAGGTAACGACACACACACACACACACGCAGCTGGTGAGAGAGGCGGCTGAGAGAGCAAAAGCAAGAGAACAAGAGAGTGCGTACGCTATAAGGATAACAACCACAACAAAGCAAAAAAAAATTAATTGAGAACACCGCAAAAAAAATAATTAGCAAAACAATTGGTCTTGTTATTTGCTTTGCTTTCGTATTTTATGCATTCTTTTTCTTCTTCTGTTGTTCTTGCAATTGCGACAGATTCTTTATGCTGCGGCTTCTGACTTTCGCAGCCGGGACAACACACAAACAACAAACACTTCCACACACACCCGCACGTACACAGAAAAAGAGAGAGAGGGAGGCGCATAAAATACACAGAATTAAGTAAAGTAATTTTAATATAATACAATTGACAGACGACAGACAAACAACAATAACAAAGCGCGCCAGCCAAGCTTAAATGACAACGACGACGCGACGCATCAAATTTAGTTCAACTGAAAAGCACAACAACGACAAGAAGAAAAGCATGCAGCGTTTTTCTTTGCCTTTCTTCTTATTAGTTTCGTTTTGATTCTTTTTTATTTTTTTGCTCTCTTTTGCGCTAAAATAATAAAAGGGATTACGTTTTTTTGTGTGTGCTTGATGCGACGCCGCTGCGCTTGTCGATGTTCGGGGAGGCAGCAACGGCGACGACTACGACGACCGGGCGCCGTACAGAGTGTAAAGCGCGAAAAATGTTAACAAGAATTTCCGTTACCGACGGTGCTTGCTCTGCGACGGACGGCTAAAAAAAAACAACAACAATTTGTCTTCCTACCGCCAACGTGACCGCAGCTTAATAATCCAAAATGTACGCTTTATCACCAAGCCCGCTAAATGTGGACTGGTCACACTTTGCACGTGGTATATTTTCTTTGGTCGTTTGAATGGCGCGTCATTTTGAACAGCTTGCTTATTTGGTATTGTTGATTAATGACAGCAGACGGCGAAAAATACTAATAAAGCAGATTTGGAATTTTTCCAATACAAATTCGTTTGTTTACAAATTTCCAATCAAAAGTAAAGTTTTGTTTCTTAATTGATAGCCAGTTTAAGACATTGGTCTAAATGTTAACTCAAAAGGGCGCTGTTAAATTCCTTATGAAATGTGCAATAGCTAATGCACTGCAGCTATCGATAACATTATTGTGGCTTTGATTAACTGGTTCTTGTCTCCGCTAAGTACTAGCGCGCAATTCAAATAGTGAAAGGAAACTCAAATAAAGGGTGACTCATGAATTTTACTTGTTTATCAATGGTTTGTTTACTCCAATCACTTCTTAAAATTATAGATGTTTAGATTGCTATGCAAGCAAATATTGCTAAAGTGAATCGTAACATGAGTGTATATTTGTCTCACATTGAGCATATAAAAACAATTTGCCGGTTGTCCAATAACTTAGCCTGTCTTTTCGCTTGCTTGCACTTGGCAACCAGAGAACCACAGAATACTGTCTCTTACTCCCCTCTCGCCCTGACGACAATCCCTGTCCTCGAGATACGGAAAACGTGTAGCAAAAAAATAACAAAAATATTTTTGTTTTCAAACGTACACACATACATACATATGAAATGTCGAGTAAATTGTAAATGATGACGCGCACATAATCTGGATTAATCTCTGAGATGTTGGCAAATGCCGGACGTCTAAAGCGCACAGTGCAATGGTAAATGCAATTTCTACACACTTCCATAGATCGGTGTAAATAAATCGTATTACGAAATTGTTTACATAATGCAGTAATTTGAACCCTAACAAAGTCTGCAAATGTAGGTAAGATCTGCATGATCACATTGATTGCAAAAGCAATAACAATTAACAATAATACAAATTTGTTATTCTTCCAAACTGCAAGTAATTGCATTTGAATATTGTATGCAGCAGACAGTTAACAGTCGACAGACAGCTTAACATAGAAATGTTAAGTGGTTAAGTGAGCTCACAACCTTTCTTTTTATTGTGACATGCGACGGCTTGACGTCGTGCCAAGCAGCATTTGAATGTCAACAGTAACGTTCTGCTGTTAATAGCGCTCTCTCGTTCTCACACTCGTTCTTGCTAGCAGCCAAGTCGAGAGATCGAGACGGTGTGTGTGCGTGTGTGTGTGTGTGTTGGTGTCGCGCGATAAGCAATTCCAAACATCAGCACATAAAATCGTCGGCTAATCGTTTGCGAGCACACAGTTGGCTTGGAGCTTTAACTTGGAGAAGTACTCAATAATTTTGCTGTGAGTATCGAGCAAAACGTACAACACGTGAGACCACGCAAATTGTAAATTGAAGCTAATTTAGCGGACAACAACAACAACAACAGCAACACAGCGACTGAAAACAGAATCCACACAACAATGTCAGCCACAGCGAAAACCACACAACCAATAAAACCAACGTTGACATCAAGTAAGTGTTGCAGTTGAATTTGTATTTGTGCCATTTAGCATGTGAATTAACAACAGCGCCATCTACAGTTGAGGGCTACAAGCTGGGCAATGTGCTGATCGAGGGCAAAACGAAACAAGTCTACGATCTACCCGAACATCCTGGTCTCTGTCTGCTGCTCAGCAAGGATCGCATCACAGCTGGCGATGGTGTGAAGGCTCACGATTTGGCCGGCAAGGCCGAGATCTCGAATACAACCAATTACCAGGTATTTCGGTTGCTCAACGAGGCGGGTAAGTTGCTTTTGAATATGTGAATTTAAACTGTTTTCATTATATGTATGTATGTATGTATGTATGTATTTACATATATCTATCTCACTTAGGCGTACGCACCGCCTATGTGAAATCTTGCGGTTCGAAGTCTTTCATTGCCCGCAAATGCACAATGATACCAATTGAATGGGTTACACGTCGCCTGGCAACCGGCTCCTTCCTCAAGCGCAATGTGGGCGTGCCCGAGGGTTACAGGTCAGTAGCATTCCACTTGGGGTTATCACTCAACTCATCCTCATCATCATCAACTAACTGTAAGCTGCACTCTGCTGCATGTGCGACACACACACACTCACACAATTGCATCTTATCAATGCAACCTCCCTCTCCCGTCTCTTTCACCAAATGTTCCTGTTGCCGTAAACAAATTCAATATCAATTGATGCGCTGTGCATTCAGGTCGTCGCTCGGTGATAAGAAACCACGACACCGCAATAATATTCTGTGCAAAAATTCCGCAATTCGCTTCAATTGTCTAAAACTCTTCAACTTCCTCCTCACCCTCACCCTCCTCTTACTCATACATCAGCCTAATTCGAACTAGAATTCGAATTTTTCTAAGAGCACCTTTTTCTAAAATTGATTTCCTATTTAAATATTGAATTATCTTATTTTAAATAAGATTTTCTTCGAATTTATTTTCTTACAAATTTGAACCCGAAATTTAATTTAAACTAATTCAGTTCTTAAATTCATTCAATTTTTATTAAACTTTCCCCTATTTTTTTTTAAATTTATTTCTTCCTCTTACTCATACATCAACTTAACTTGAATTCAAATATTTCTAAAAGAACCTTTTTCTAGGATTGATTTCTTATTTAAATATTGATTTATCTTATTTTAAATATGGTTTTCTTCGACTTTTTCCTTAAAAATGTAAACCCTAAATTTTGATTAAACTAATTTAATTCTTAAATTAATTCACTTTATTCATCTTTCCCCTATTTTTTTTAATAAATCTAAAATATAATAGTTGAAACTCAAAATGTAATGTAATTTTTCTTTAAATTCATTAAATTTTTATTGAAATTTCACCTATTTTCTTAAATAAATCTAGAAATTTACTCGCTTCATATTGGTATTAAGAGAACTTTATGTGAAATTTTGCTTTTATTTACAAGAACAATTTTTGTAATTTCAAAATTGGGTGCATTTGTTCTGAAATTTATTAATTAATTCACTTAACTTCCTTCTCTCCTTACACCATTAGGATTACTCATTCTAAAACCTTAAATTTAATTTTCGAAAGATTTTACTATAGGGTTATATTTAATATTAAACTTTTTCTAAAATTAGTTCTTTTTTATATTTGAACTAAAAATTACTTTGGGAAACTAACTTATTTTTAAAGAATTCTAGGTATTATCACTTTTTTAATATGTGTTACGTAAATAGTAGGTACAAATTTCTTTAAGATTAAGCATTTTTCGCTTTGTTGTATAGTTTTCCAGGGTTAATTGTTCTTAAACTAACCAAAACATTAGATTTAAATAATAACACATTCTTTTCATTACTGTAATTGTCAGGTTTTTATATTTTTTAATTTCGGTTTATTTCACAACTTGTTCTTTCTCTGCCTAACGTTCTCTACATAGTGATCGCACTTTCGTCTCGTGCCCAATCGATACACCTATCGATCGGGCTTCTAACTATCGATGTATATTTAATTACAAAAATCTTTATAAATGCTATGCAAAATTTGACTTTATCAGCAGCTAATTATAATCGTGTGGAAGTTTATTAACTAACTAAAAGTTAGTTAAAGGTAGTTAGTTAACTAACTAAAAGTTAGTTCATTTGAGTAATAAAATAATAATTTAAATAACGTAGTTTATCTTACAGCTATGTATTTTACATTTTAAACAATTAATATTTTATTTTAATTTTTTTTTATTTACTTCAAAAGCATTATATTAAAATAGTTGCTAATTTTGTAATTAGGTATTGTATTTACAGCTTTAGTATATGCCAGACTATTAACTCATTATTGTCATGTTCTTTTCCGCATATATTTCTGAACCAGCAATTTGAATGATTAAATATAAATATTGTAGTAAGATTTTTGATGATGATTATGGATAGATCTGACACTATCGATAGTAAAGTATTATATTTCAAATATTTATAGCATATTACTGTTACTTTAATCGATAGTATTTATATAGGAATTACAAATATTGCCGATAGTTCTGACATTATCGATAGTATAGAGATATATTTGAAATATTTGTAGCGTATTACGGTAACTTTAATCGATAGTATTCATAGAAAATAATAACTATTATCAGTAGTTACAAGTTATGTTTTAAATTTGTATAGCATATTACTGTAACTTTAATCAATAATAAACAATAATTTAAATTGGTATCGATAGTTTGGACACTATCGATAGTAATGAATTATGTTTTAAATTTGTATAGCTTATTACTGTAACTTTAATCAATAATAGTCTGACACTATAGTATGAAATTATATTTTGAATACTTTTAGAATTTTAGTTATATTTTTTGCAATTCGAAATTCCTTAAAAATGAAACAACTTTGAATGTTTCCTTGCAGATTTTCGCCACCGAAGCAGGAGACGTTCTTCAAGGACGACGCCAATCACGATCCTCAGTGGAGCGACGAGCAAATCATTTCGGCCAAGTTCGAACTCAACGGCCTCGTAATTGGTAATTGGAGAAGACACAGAAATATGTTCAGACAAATTCAGTACAATTTTAAACATTTATTTTACATCACAGGCCAGGATGAGGTGGACATCATGAGACGCACAACGTTGTTGGTATTCGAGATATTGGAACGCGCCTGGCAGACAAAGAATTGCGCACTGATCGACATGAAGGTGGAGTTCGGTGTGGATGCCGATGGCAACATTCTGCTGGCCGACATCATTGATTCCGATTCGTGGCGTCTGTGGCCCGCTGGTGACAAACGTTTGATGGTCGATAAGCAGGTGTATCGCAATCTGACAACGGTGACCAGCACCGATCTCGATGCGGTCAAGCGCAATTTCATTTGGGTGGCCGAACAGTTGGCCGACATTATGCCGCGGAAGGATCATCTGGTTGTTGTCCTCATGGGCAGTGCATCGGACACATCGCACAGCGAGAAGATCGCCACCAGCTGTCGATCGTTGGGACTCAATGTCGAGTTGCGTGTGACGTCGGCACACAAGGGACCCGAGGAGACGTTGCGCATTGTCCGCGAATACGAATCGGTGTTGAGCAATCTGATCTTTATCGCTGTCGCTGGACGCTCCAATGGCCTCGGGCCCGTTGTCTCCGGCAACACCAACTATCCGGTGATCAATTGTCCGCCCGTGAAGTCCGATAACATGCAAGTGGATGCGTGGTCCAGCTTGAATCTGCCTTCGGGCTTGGGCTGTGCCACTGTTCTCTATCCGGAGGGCGCAGCGCTTCATGCCGCCACCATTCTGGGACTCAGCAACTTTATGGTCTGGTCGAAGCTGCGCGTCAAACAGCTCAATAACTTTGTCACCCTCAAGAAGGCCGACAAAGAGTTGCGCGGCGTTCGCACTGCCTAAGAACATATTTGCCATCACACCCACACACACACACACACACCTTTTTTTTATTTTATTATGTTTTTTTTTTTTACTAATTTTATAATCTTTATTATTGCTGAAGCATGACACTAATACAGTTTTATATAAAATATAAATAACTTGTTTTTTATAACTTTGTGCTGACAGGAAATGTAAGTAACAGATAGAAGAAGGCATCTCCGACCCTATAAAGTATATATATTCTTGATCAGCCAAGACGATTTAGACATGTACGTCTGTCGGTCTGTCTGTCTGTCCGTCTGTGCGTATGTTCACCTAGATCTCAGAGTCTATAAGAGATGGAGCTATAATTTTCGGAGCTATAAGTTCGACAGCATTTGTTATGCTTACACGCAGATCAAGTTTGTTTGAAAAACGCGATCAGATAAAAATTGTCGAAATTATTAAAGAAATACTTAGGCATGGGCAAAAACGCCTACTTACTAGGGGTCTTATATATGTTATATATTACTGTATCGATATAACACAAATATCGTTTGGTATATTTTTAGTATATTTGTATTATCTGTATATTTTGAAAATAATACCGGAATATTTTGCATTTATTCGAAATGGGTAACGGGTATCTCACAGTCGAGCACACTCGACTGTAACTTTGTTTGATTTCATTGCTGGCTGCTCTGCATTTGTGTTTGTGTCTTGGCTAATTTCCATAGCATACTTTTAAGCGGCTTAGGCAAAATGCTAAAACAATGCAATGGAATTCAATGGCATTTTAAGCTAAACTCGAATTCAGATTTGAAGGGTATGACAGCGTAGGGATAATGTTTGTAACACACCTGAAATGGAATTCTAATATATATATAATATATATATGTATATACAAGTAAGAAAACCACTGTCTGTGAATAAACTTAACAATGCAGTATTATTCTTAAAATATACCATATCAATACCAAAAAATATACCACATCAGGCGTTTTTCCTCATACAAAAGAATTATGTTATTTATAAACTTCAACAATTTTTATCTGATTGCAAACAAATTTTCCGAAATTATAAAGTCTAGTGGGTATACATAACATAAGTACATAAGTAGGTAGTGGAAGTGATATTATCGCATAATTGATATATGTACACATATATTTTATATATAATCTACTATGATATTTGATTCAGGAGAATGTAATGTAAACTTTGAAATAACAGTAGGACAGAAACAAACCTACATACATAACGGTTTTATTTTAGATTTGTTCTATTCTGTTAAAGAGTAATTCAATGATCTCTTAATTTCATTGCAATTTACAAGTATATTTACTTTATAGTAGTTTAATCAACTAGATTTCCATTTAATATATTACTATCTTTTTATAGTTTGTAATTTACACTGAATAGTTTAGCATAACTGATTTGAAAAGAGCAGAGCAACATTCTTATAATTTGTGATATTTTCATATTGTTTTTATATGTCAACTATTATTTACTAGATCTTCCTTAGAGCTAAATTCAAGCAACAGAAAAGTTCTTAATTATAATAGCAGAACTCATTGGATAACTGCTATTTCTGTGAATTTATTATTATTTATACAATTTACTTATTGTTAATATAGACAGAAAATAAGATTAGAGAACAAAAATTAATTATACAATTTACTTATTGTTAATATAGACATATTGTAAATAAAAGTAAAGAGACAAAAAAAAAACGAATTAGTTGTGATATTTTGAGTAATAAATTTCTTTAGCTATTCTTTTTGAGTTTATTTAGTTATTTATTTATAGTACATATTTATTATAGTTATTTTTAGTATATATTTATTATAGTTATTTATTTATATTTTAAATTTCAATTCTTTATTTAAATTGAAGAAAATATTAATTGTTGGCAGAGCTGGAATGAAATATGAAATAGTTTATCTGTTGAATTTTACTGAACTTTTACTGGTGAAATGAAGTATCTCGGTGTCGAGCACGCTCAACGTGAATGCGGTCTTCCGTGGTAATTGAATATGGCATTGTTTATGCACAACATATTTCATATTTATGCATAATTCGATTGCAGCTTTGAGAATTAAAATAATTATAGAGCCAAAGCCGAAAATGCTTAATTAAAAGATTTCTGTCTCTGTCTCTGTCTCTCTATCTCTATTTCTTTCTCACTCTCTCTCTCTCTCTCTCTCTCACACACACTCTTCCTCTTTCTCTGTATGCATTTATCTGTGAAGCAGTTTGAATTTAATTATGATGCTCAAGTTGCATTTTGCAGTTTTCGCTCTCATGATGTGCGTTTTGTGCTTGTGTTTGTGTGCCACATGTCGCCCTCACTCCACATGAAGAAGAAGAAGAAGAAGAAGAAGAAGATGATGATGAAGAAGCAGGAGAAGAAGAAGAAGGCTCTGCTTTCGCAAAAGGTTTCGCATTCCAACATTTGCCAGCTTATATCAGCAGAGGCAGCTGCTCTCTCATTCTCTCCTTCGTCTGTTTCGTCCTGCTGCCTCCTCCCCCACTCCCCACTCCACACTCCACACGTAACGCAATGCGCTGCAATTGGAGATGCAATTGGAGACAGGCTGTGTCAAAAATTGTGATGAGTTGTTGCAGCCAAATTAACTGTGCTTGGCATGTTATCAAATACTAGACCGTGGAATGGCTTCCAGAAAGGGGTGAACGGATGGAATGGGAATGGGAGGGGAAAGAAGAGCATGTAAAATGTGTTAAAGTGCACTGCATAACCTCGGATCAATTAATCATACTTTAGCACAACAAAAACACATCCATAACAATAATAACAAGCATGCTTCAGAGTGTGCTCAACTGCTTGATACCCTGTAATTGTATTTTACTTAATCAATTGTCTAGAAATTATTTGCTAACAAATCCATAACAATAATAACAAGCATGCTTCAGAGTGTGCTCAACTGCTTGATACCCTGTAATTGAGTTTTACTCAAGAAATTATTTACAAACTAAAAAGAAAGATTAAATGCAGATATTTAACAATTTTCAAATTATTTACCAACTAATAAGAAACATGAAATGCAAATTTCATGCAAATATTTAACAATTTTTAAATGTTTTTTTTTTTTGTTTAAATATAAATTTCCCAAAAATATGTGCTTTTGTGCCACTATTCATTTGTTTAAATAGAACAATTCGAATTGTCCTGTTGATTTAATATTTTTATTATGAATATTTTGGTAATAGTGTTCGCATAGTCAATAACTAATTTATAAACATTAATTTCTAATGCATAGAATTAAAAAAAAATGTGTGTTTGAAAACCGTTTTAAATTTATGATATAAAAATACTAAATAAAGCAAAAAATATATGTATAAAGAGTAAAACAAAAAATCATTCAAGTACTCTCGAATTTAATTCTAAGCTACAAAAATGAACTAATAAAAAATTAAGTAACAGCTGATACTACTAATTATATACATATATTAATAAAAACGAACATTAATACTCTTACTCATAGTGGAAGTTTTGCGCATAAAACACAATTAGATAATGATTTTAGCTTAATGACTTATTTTTACGTTATTTCTTCAAGTTCAACTTAAAATTGCTTTCGGTTTTTGTTGAATGAATAACAACATTTTAAATGGGATGGAAGTTAAAAAGCAGATCAAACTAATAAGTACATATTATGAAAAGAGTTTAAAGTGATGAAATAAGAAACATAAAAATAAAAATAATAATAATAATAATAATAAGAATAATAATAATAAAAATAATAATAATAATAATAAAAATAATAATAATAATAATAATAATAATAATAATAATAATAATAATAATAATAATAATAATAATAATAATAATAATAATAATAATAATAATAATAATAATAATAATAACAATATATTATTATTATTATTAACAATATATTATTATTATTATTATTAATAACTTTATGACATTTTTACTTTAACAAACATAAAAATGAATACTTATTGAAATCTAGTAAGACTAATTTGCTAAGATTACATATAAATAGACTTATTTCCATCGTTCTTCTCAATAAATAAATAACAAAATGTTGTCTGCTTGTTCAACAATTAATTCTCACGGCTTTTCCGCCCATATTCCATAACTCATAAGTTCAGCAACTATGCTTCAATTCGTCGCTGTCTCATGTTGTCTGTTATTGCTGTGTTAACCGTCCACGTTTGATGGCTTACAGGGTATCATAATAACAATAATTTAGCACGTGAATGATGTGGGATGGGGTTGTTGGGTTGTGGGGCTTGGGGATTGGGGTGTGTTCGTTCGGTTGGGTGGGCGACGCGACGCGACGCGACGCGACGGGATAGTGAGAATGAAATGAGTGAGGCAACTGAGCGACGTACATATTAAAAGTCAGGGTCAAAGAGCCATTGTGCTTGCCCCATGGCGCAACTTTTGTTCATAAGGGAAACGAGGGGAGACCGAGACGAAGGCGAAGGCGAAGGCGAAGATGGAGATGGAGACGGTAACAACAATAAACAAAATATGAATGGCAAGGCAAATGTAACAAAATGTAAGAAAACAAGAAACGAGAATACCACAAAAAAAAAAAAAACAGACAAAAAATAAATAAATAATAAGATAAATTGGAAAATACATCATCGACATTTGTATACACTATCTCAAAAAAAAAAAAATAATAAAAATAAAAAAAGTTTGGCACATGTTTGAAACATTTTCGTTGATTGATCGATCAGCATTTCGTGTTTATCATAGTGCTAATATGATTTTCATTATTCTCACGATTCCAAAAACACGTGCCCTTGCCTTTGCTGTGTACAGTTATTTGGATTAAAGTTTTCATATTGATTGCAGTCCAGTTTCTTTTAATTGTGTTAATCCTTGATTAATGAAGACTGCTCCATTTGATTGTGAATGCACAACTTTCAATTTAAGTGTTTAATTAACTGTTTAAGATTTAAAATAAAAATAAAAACATTTTGATGTCATTAGAAACTCAATATTTATTTAACCAAAATTCGAACACTACAAAATGAATCATTATATAAATCAATATCAAGAATCACGCTTAAACATTTATTTTCAATTTTAAAAGAATCGGGAAATATTTGAAAAATTTTATGTATTTAAATCCCCTTTATTATTTTCTTATAAAATCAAACTTTTTATTTCTATATTTTTTATTATGTGTTATATGAAACATTAAATTATCAGTTAATTTTAAAGATATCACAAATGAAAAATCCAATTATAAATTTTTAGCTTTATCATTATCTAAAATGAATTATTTCATTTTATTAATAAGATTCGTTAATAATTTGAGAGAATTCAAATAAAATTAAATAAAGAGAGCTCAATTTACAAAAAGTTTATGCAAAAAATATATGTGTCCTAAAATGTAAAAATAAAATCATTCAGATTTATATAAAGACGACTTAATACAAATATCGATCATTCACTTAAGTTATGGATTGTATAATATAAGTATTATTGTTTATCATTTACATACACTTGTAATCACGGTTGCCATTCCCAAAAAAATTTGTTGTACCAAAAATGTACCAATTTTAGCAAAAATGTACCACAAATTTTTTCACGAAAGATTATATGAATTTCACAAATTTTGATTCACAATATATTATATAACTGTTTACGTAGTGATAGACCTTAGATTGACGCGTTCAATGGTCATGAAAGCTTACGCTTAACCTCGGCTGGGAGTGATCAGCCAAGCACCAGCAAAAGTGCTGCTCTACTGACACTGACACAGAGCAATCGATCTCAGGGAAGCAACATGTTCGCTCTGTTGGACATGGATGATGATACGGATAATGCTGATGAAACAACTGTAGGTGATACTAATGTCACAGTGAACAACGCAGCAGTTAGCAATAATGATAACGATGAGGCTGCTCCTGGACGTAGAGAAAATTCAAAGCCACCACAAATAGTAGTGCACGCAAATAGCCTAAGTGACCTATTTGAACTCATAGATGAGGTTGCTAGTAGAGACAAAGTTATCGTTAAGGTCAATCAAGGCGAAACGATAAGAATATTCCCTAAAGACAGTGATACCAACAGAGCCATTGTGGACCATATGGATAACGTTGGGTTGCAATTTCATACCTACCAATTGAAAACAGACAAGCCGTATAGAATCGTTGTAAAAGGCCTGCACCATAGCACGTTAAACAGCGACATAACGGATAACGGAGAACTTCAAAACTCTTGGCTATGAAGTGCTACAAATTCACAAGCCAAAATCAAGAACAAATACTGATGGTAAACTCAACATCTTCTTCATTAATGTTAAGCCTTGTGCTAACATTAATGAAATTCACAAATTAAACACTCTTTGCCGTCAAAAAAGTGAGAATCCAAAGGATGCGTAAATCATCCGAAATAGCGCAATGCTTAAGATGTCAGGAGTATGGGCACACTGCCAAATACTGTCGCCGTCATCCAAACTGTGCCAGATGTGGAGAAAACCATCACACTTCACAATGTACGCGCTCCCAAAATGCTTTACCTACTTGCTATCACTGCTCAGGAAGTCATATGGCCAGCTACAAAGGCTGCCATTGGTTCCAGGAGTTTCTGCGTCGTTCAACTGCACCTGCTAAGGGCCGGAATAATGCAAAGCCGACGGGTCGGACAAACGTTAGGCCTCTCGAGCAATATCCTAGCAATATCCCAGGCTGCAACAGGCTCGCCCTAGCACAAGATCCCAACGTCAAGCGACGCAACAACACCAACAACACCATACCAACCATACACCAATCACAGCCTGGCACTTCCAGCAGTGGCCTCTCTTATGCTGCAGTTGCTAGAAGTAATGACGGACCTGCTCAGCGTCGACTCCATAATCTCCAAACGCAACAAATACTGCAACAACAAGCTATGAGCAAGCCAGCTGACACTGTTCAGACACTGTTACAGCAGCAGCAGCAGCAGCAGATACAATTTCAAAATTGGCAGCAACAACTACAACAACAGCAACAGCAACAGCAGCAATTCTTTCTGTGGCTACAGCAGCAGAAACAGGAACAGGAGCAAGAACAGCAACGCAAGCAAGACAACGATCGCCTGGAAAGACTGGAAAAAATGGTGCTTGACATGGTCTGGAAGTAAATTTAACTCCCAGCTCCAGTTTAACGTTCCAGAATCACAATGAATAATCCACTAAAGATTCTTATTTGGAATGTCAACGGCATAGCTGGAAAAGCCAAAGAGGTTGAACTCTTTGCGCATAGCAATAACGTTGACATCATTCTGCTGTCTGAAATTAGGCTCAACCTCAACCGAGGACAGACAGTTAAAATCTTTGGATATGCTTTCAATCCCGCCTACAAGCCATCGAACAACAATCACAGTGGAGGCGGCGCAGCTGTTTTAGTAAGAAGTACTCTACGCCACTTTCCTCAAAGAATTATCGAGACACTTACTACTCAAGTATCAACAATTAAAGTTGCTGCTGAACTAGGAGATATGGAGGTATGGTGCCCTCCAAGAAATAGAATTGAAGAAAGAGACTTCATTGACATACTTCGTGCTAGCGGTCAACGATATCTAATTGGCGGAGACTGGAATGCTAGACACTGGATATGGGGTGACACATACAACTCACCCAGAGGACGCGAACTCTCTGAAGCCATCGCTGCTTGCGGTGCCAAAGTTCTTGCTACAGGATCTCCCACAAGGTACCCTTATGTTGACAACCACACGCGTACCTGCATTGACTTTGCCTTATACCATGGAATTCCTGATTCCTGATTTGCTAATAAATATAAAACAGAGCTGGGATCTTGACTCAGATCACCTAGCCCTTGTCGTCACCGTTAACACAAACAGTATCAGCGTCACTACTTCTCACACTCGACTGTAGCTTTCTTAACATACTTGATTTTATTTTTCCCTCAGTGCAAAACCAACAAATTAGGATGCGAAGTATCCGTAGCGAGATAACTTCACCTTCACAAGATATCATAAGATACAAAAATATTAAGTATCTCCTTGCGCTGCTTTATTCTTATTTCTTTGGAGTACATTCATTAGTTAGTCGATAGATATGGAAATAAAAAAAAATAGTTGTGTAACATATTATTATTATGTACGGATTAATTGTGTAATTAAAGAAAATTTAAATCAAACTCATACTTCAAAAATGCATTAAATGCAGGTCTTAAACAAATTAAATTAACAATATTCTTGTCAAATTTTAAATCAAATACGAATGTTCAAATTAAAATTAAAATTCACTTCAATAAAATTTCAAAAATACTTGATCGCAAGTTTTGAGCTTTCTCAATTAACTTAACTTTTTTGTTTATCAATTAACTTGACATGTTTTTTCCTTTGATATTTTCATGTATTAACATATTTATCCATAGTTTTATCTTGCCATAATTCTTGTAACATATTCTCTAACATAACATATTCTTTACCAAAAAAAAAATCTTCACTTCGTTGTCAAAGTGGGAAGTGTCGAGTTATGTTCATAAAAACAATTTCTTCCACTAGATGAAAGTAATTTCACGTTATTTATATAATATATCTGTAACCTTGTGTTTCACGAGGTCTAAAGAGCTTAATATTATTTCTTTCATTGTCATTTGTAAATTAGTATTTAATATTAAGTTCCAGTTCCTGTTCGTCTGTTTTAGGAGGACGATTTTTAGTAGAGCGCAGGTTCTTATTGCCAGGCTCGTCCACATGGATTGTGCTGGGCACATAACCGTCTGTGCGAGCTGATCTCTTAGCTTACTGCGAATAAAACTGTCCAAAGGCATCATCACGATCCAAACTCTCTCCCTTGTTGTCGATCCGAAACAGGAAGTGCAGCATTGGCAGATCACGTATGCGATCGGCGAGATTGATGATGCGCAAATCGTGAGCAGTCCATGGCGAGAGCATCGTTATGGCTTGCTGCTCATTCACATAGGCAATGGAGATGCCACCTAATTTGCTCTCGGAGAAGCGCAACAGGAATGTTCCAGGTTCTGCGCTAAGCAACTTAAACTGAGTCCTGTCCTCGGTGATGAAGCCCGTGATAAGATTTGCCTTCCACAAGGGCATCAGATGGTCCTTGATCAGTTTCATGACGGAGTAGAACCACTCCCAGAAGGTGAATGTGCGTTCTGGCAACGGATTCTTGCAGAACTCATTCCATGTTATGTATGCGAAGCGTCGACCCATGAGTTTTTCATGTAGAAACGCCAAGTTGTCTGCGGTTAATTGACGCTGTGTGCACGCTGTAAATTTCATATTGAGCGCAGTAGATAACTCCAACCAGGTGGCATAGTAGCTGACCATAAAGGGAATGCGCTTAACATCCGCGAATGCATTGTCCCATATGATGGTAGCCCAAGATTTTGGCTTCTGACTGCTATGCACAATCACCACCACGGGCAGTGAAAATGTCCAGGAGCAAACATAGTTGTCATTCAATTTAAACGTTGCATAGAAGAACAGCGTGAACTTTTCGTCCATAACACTGTTATCTCTCTTCGATCGATTGATATTCTTGAGCAGCATATTATTAAAGTTGGCGCAGAATATTTGCTTTGTCGGTTGATATTCCATGATGCTTGAACTGTTCTGCAGCTTTCCCGACTCCATTTGGCTTAAACTGCACTTGATCACATTCAAGTGGAGGCTGTGACAGTCCACAAAATGTTTTGCCTGCCGCTCAGAAAAAATCTTACACTTGATTGTGGTCGGATTCAGGCTCATGGCCAGTTGGGAGCCCAGAAGCCATCGCACTGAGACTGCAAAGCGTGTGTTTGTCATCATCACTTGTGGCGGCTGTTTGACCACAATCAATGCTGATCCTTGCAGATTCTTTTGTGCCAGCTGCATTCGCTCGCGAAGCTTAGCGACTTCTTCACCTTCTTTTGGAATGCCCTCGATAGCAGCCAGTAATTGATTGATGAAGTTTTCCAGCAACTCGAAGCAACGTTGTATCTCATCCAGATTATCTTCATTGAACTGTGCTCCATTTGCTGCCAGCGCCTGTTGACGACACCAGTTCCTTAGCTCTGTGATGACCATATCCTGCAGACGCTTATAGAACAAAAAGCTGCGCTCTAAGAGGCACAACCCATTCGCCTTGTCTTCTATAAAAAGTTTGATGGCTGTGGCATCGTCGAGGTTTTCCTTTAGCTTTTGTTGTTGCTCGGTGATTGTGGTGGTAAAGTTTGAGAGGCTTTGCACAATCTGACGATGGATATCAGTAAGCTCTAACTTGTCCGACAGACCAGAAGCCGAATTAAAAAAATCACTTTCGGCCATGTAACTGGTACTCACACTTTCAGGATTATTCATTTTTTAATGGCAAACAAGTTTCTACGGAGATCCAAATATTTCTTTTGCTCGCTAACTGCGCAGCTCAAGAATTACAAGGAACTTTCAGTTTAGATTACTAGCAGTAGATCACAATATCGATTGCTACTAAATCAGTGTACCTATCGAAACTTAGTTCGATAATACGTCGCAAATCGATTGTATGCGATATTTTCCAGTGATAGTCATAGTTCAATTTCTAACTGATAGAAAATTTGTGTCTGGTGGAACAGACCCATTTGTTTAAATAATATGTGTGAACATAAAATTTAATGAAAAATTTAAATTCTAGACCACGCATATTGAAAATGTACCAAAATGAAAAAAAGTGATCCAATGTACCAACGCATAAAAAATGTTCCAGTTTTGGTACAATTGTACCAAAAGTGGCATGGAATGAGAGAGGGTGGAGGGGTGTCAAGTGGCGGTGCTGCTTTTGACGCGGATCGTTTGCCAAAAGCATAAAAACAATTTTGTTACAAGCGAATGCCGCACCACATCCTTTGTCCGATCTCCACAAATACACACACAAGCTGTGTTCGTGTGTGTGTGTGTGTCTGTGTATTTGCTTTCTGCTCTCTTCTAGTGCGCCGCCATTTGAGTTCAGTCCGGGTTTCAACTTGTTGCTAAAAATATTCAAGACAGTAAGTGGAAACCGGTTCGGTTCGTTCGAACTTCGTTTTGCGATCTCATCAAGCAAGTTGCCGGGCCTGTTGCGCTGTTGCTGGGTGCTGAGCTGGGGCATTGTTCAGCAGGCTTGTATGTATGTATGTATATACATATGTATGTGTGTGACTCTCGACTTGATTGAGTTGGCTTAACAACAATAACAGCGAAAGAGCTATGCACAAATAAAGCAAGCGAAAGACAACGACAACAACATGCAAAAAACCAACACGTAATACAAGATGCGATACAACACGATCGAAGCGGGCAAGCAGTGCGGGGCCAAAGCAGTTTACTGTACAGCCATACAAACATACCTACGCGCATACGTATGCGGGAGAGAGAGAGAGAGAGAGACATGGAGCACCATGATTACGCACGCATAACCGGCAAGCACTGGAATATATCCATAACATATAGGCATACAAATACACGTCCATACATATGTACGCATTTGTATGTATCTCCTGCTCTGTTGCTCCTTCATGCTGTTGCTGCTGCTGCTGCTCCAGCTGGTGTTGTTGTTGCTGTTCTCATTCTGCAGATTGTTGTTGTACCCGCAAGTTGCGCTACTTTTGCGCTTATTCGGCTGAGCGACGTTACTTGTTATCTCACTCACACACACAGACACACTCACTCGCCTGCCTGCCCCTCTCTCAGTCCAATGTTTACCATTTCACTTTGCCTTCTCCGCAATGTCACCCACCCGAGTCGCAGCCATAAATTCAGGTTTGATTTCGTTATGCGCGCGCCACTTCAAATCCAGTATGGTATTTTAAGTTAGTGGCAAATGAAAATATTTAAAGCAAGCAAAAGAAATATGATAAAGTAGAAATGTTGGTGGACATATGTATGTACATACATATGAACATACATAGTTCTGTTTTAAGAACTGATAAATTCTTTAAGAAACACAGACTTTACTATTTAGCATGCATAACGGGTATTGTCGAGTCAAGCTGACTCAACTACGTTTTCTTGCTTACACATACATATGTATGTGTGTATGTATGACTTAACTGTGAATTGCGACGACTACAGGCGACGATCGCGTTCGGCATTCGCATGTAATGAACGACAGCCAGTGGAAACGCACTCGTGTTTTGTGCACGAGTGGTTGCTTTGTGGGAGGGGTGGTTGGGGGTGCAGGTAAAGTTGAGTTGATTTGAGTCTTTGGACTGGACGTGCGGACGCAGACACAGACGCGGACGTGTTTTGTGATAAGCGTTGCGCGCGCGATCTGCCGATAATAAAAAACCTCAATAAAACACATTAACAAAACAGAAATTAGCAACAAAGCGAGAAATGGAAAAGCATGCGGCAGCACAAACAAATATACATATACATACATATGTATGTCTGTGTGTACATCGTCCAGGTTGAAAGTACTCACAGATAGCACAAATATGTAGTAGTCTGTATACTAAATTGTGAAATGTGTGCAAGTGGTGCAGAGGAGGGGTGTGATGTAGTATAAACCACATTGGGGAGGGCATCGTACAACTGTTTAAACACTATGTCGCCGATCGATATCGGTCAATGTCGAGCAACTGCCGGGGTTACGCCAGAAGGTTTTCTACGTCTATCTATTGAGGGGCTTCACGCGCACATCAAATAGCTCACATGCATGCATACAATACTATTGTCATTATCGTCATGATATTAAATAGCAAAAAATAGAAAAAAAAAAAACCAAAAAAAAAGTTAATGCTTCACAGTCTCGCTAGATTTGATCGTCAATTAGAGATTCATTAGCAATGATATAAGAATGACTCCGATTAACAAATTGAATACATAAAATGCAAACACTCTACTAGAGGTGGGCACGGGCCGAGCTTTTTTTCGTGGCCCGCGGGCTTACACAGGCCCGGAGCGGGTTCGGGCGGGCCCGGGCCTTATAATTAAGATTCGTACGGGCTTCGTGCGCCGTAAAAACCCGAAATAGGCCCGTAAAAGCCCAAAGTAGGCCTGAAAACAATTTTGTTTTGATCGAATTAGAACCGCCATTTATCGCATTTTAAATGCTTATCGATGCTACTATTGATTTGGTTATACAATATTTCACTTGTTTGCACACCACTAATTCAAAATTGGCGGCCTATTGTGAAATTACCAAATCTGTGGGCCATGGTTTAAATGAAAAACGCACTAGGCTAAAAAGCAAAAACGTAGAAAAAATTGTATTTTTAAATAAAAATATGAATTAATTTGTTTTTCATTAAATACATAACAATATTCAATATAAATACCTTAATAAATATATATATGTATATATAAATTACATGTCTTTTGAATTTCCTTATATGTATGTGTAAATAAGTTTCGTGCCGAGCCGGGCCTTAGTGAAAAAGTTTCGTGTTCGGCCGGGCCGGGCCTCTCAAAAAAGAGTTTGTTTTCGTGCACCTCTACACTCTACACTTGTATCTACATACATACAAATAAATTATTATTTTTTGTGTATGTATGTATGTGTCTAGCTAAGCAAAGATGGGCGCGCTATCATCTTAAAAATTGAATTCTTTGTTCCCAGAGCAGTTCTATCTTTGCTTTCGGGGCACTTTATTTTTTCATTCTCATACAATTAAGTCTGTATTAGCTAATTAGTTTCCATATACATATATTTTTTAAAGATAATAAATAGAAATAAATAATTTAAAGTTAATAACTCATTCTCATGAATTCTCACAATTCGAGTTCTCGTTAAAGATAATTATCAAATGTCACAAATGAAAATATGACAAAAGGCATTAAAAATGTAAATGCGACGATTTTATAAATAATTAAACAGTCAATCAACTTATTATGCATAAATTTGCCACTAAAACCAGAATTTCTAATGCACATGATTTTTTATGATTTTGTTCGAATAAAACTTCCATAACAGAGTTATCGATTTGGCAATTAGGCAATCAATCAGTGTAATTGCTATTGTCTATGTATTTGCATTTCAGGGTACAATGTTGAGACTTTTTAGTTTTGTGTAAATCGCTAATCGATAGACAATATCGATCAATCAATTAGCCCCACACTGTTTTGCATAACACAACAACAAATTCTTGGCTATGCTTGAAGCTGTATGTTGGTCAGCCTTTTATACACCCTTACTATGTAACGCAACCCTTTTTTCTTTTTTAATTGTAGTCTTGGTCCTCTCTCAATCCATTCAACATTTGCCTTGGAATAGATCTAACCCATCGATTTGCATTTGGCATCTGGACAGACGCCTAAGCTTTGCAGTCGCTGCCCTGATAAAAAGCATGCTCTGCGCACATTTCCCGTCCCGTCCCGCTCTGCACAACACAACACAACGCACGCAGCCATCTCTAAAAACACAAACATGCATATCTCCATATGTACGTGCATACACTGACATACATCTGTATGTACATATATAATCACACCAACACATGTATGTATGTATGTATGCACATACATACGTGCAGATACCCACATGTGTGTATAAAAATTCGCAGGCCGTTCTCATTCCTCCGTATGCTTGTTTCGTTTGCTTTCATTTTATTTTGCTTTTTATTATTACACACATACGCACACATTCATGTGCACATATGTACTCTTCTTATTTTTATTTTTATTTTTATTTTTGCGTTACTCGTTTTATTTGCGTTGCTTTTTGTCCTCCTTGTTGTTGTTGTTGTTGTCGTTGTTGCTGTTGCCTGCCAGCCTTTTGCTTTATTTATTTCGACTGGCTGACGCGTTCGTTCGCATGGCTTCCCCTTCCCATTCCCCAGCCACCATCACGTTCTTACCAACGCGCTCCCCTTCTACGCTCATCATTATGCTCCATCTTTCGCAGTCCCTCGTTGTCTCTTTCTCTCTCTCGGCTCACACTCGCATGTCGTCAGCTAGTCAGTGCTGTTAGTTTTCAGCATAAGAATATTCAGAGCATGTGTATACATAGCTTTTTTTTTAGCTGTTTATGTTCGTAGCAAAATTCTAATCATTTTTCAATAATTAGCAAGAACTGACAATGTTATCATGTACTATATAAAAGGGGAATGCATATTTCATTTTATAATAATTTTATATATTGAAGTCAATTTTTGATGTCTAGCGTAATGACTGAAATCTTGTATCTTTCACATGTGCCTTTTAGCAATTATGCATTGATAGCCATCAGATAAATCAGATGCAATATTCCAAGTTATATCCAATAATAATAATTAAAGAAAAGTGTATGCATTTACAAAATGCGAATAGAGCTAAAAATTTGGATACACAAAATAGCCAGATTTGGCAGGGGAAAAAGGAACTGGCAACACTGCTAGTCAGCCAGTCGCTTTGGCCGTTTCGTCTGTCGTTGTGTCTTGCTGTCTCTTTTGCGTGCGAGTGAGTGTGTCTGTCCGTCTGTACGTCTGCCACTGTCTGCGTCTGTGTGCGTTGAAGTTGAATGTGCCGGTTTTTCAGTTGCTTTTGTTGTTGCTGTTGCTGTCGTTGTGGTTGTTGTTGCCGTTGGTCGTGTCATGTTGATTTGTCTGCATGGTTCGGTTCTTTAACCGACAGACGAAACGACCGACCGAACGACCAACAGAGCAACAGAGCAACAACAATCGCCTGCCCGCCCGCTACCATGACTACAAGCGTCTGCGCTAGTTATTCAGTATTCTGCTGCTGCTTCATCTTCTTCTATACACACACACACACACACAAACATGCATACAATACACTGGCAGCAGACAGACAACTACGCAAACAACACCAAGACAATGCGCAGTAGATAACAACCGCCGCCTGCCGACAACCCGCTGCCAGAGATACTTGTGTATGTATGTATCAAACGGTTACATACATACATATTTGTATGTATGTGTATATATGTATGTATCTATAGCAACACAGCGTGTGATATACATAAGCGATGTGTATGTGTGCGCAGACAGCTGCTTTGTGTGTCAAATTGTAGCAAAAAAATGTTTTTTTTTTCTTTTGCTTTTTTTCATTTTTTTTATTGTGTGCTGAGCACAGCCAAAACCACCCACCCACTGGCGCATTTTGCACTTTGTGGTGCTCAGCTGGCTAGTGATGTTCATTTGTGTATGTGTGTGTTCTCTTTTTCATATACATACATACATATATGTATACATATTTATAAGCATATCTGTTTAAATTAAGTCGTCTGTTTAAGTCAAATTGACAAATTATGACAAATTCAAATAAAAATAGCAAAAAAATGTTGATTCTATACATTTAAAATAGAAGACATAAATAATTAAATGACATTTTAAACACCTGGGATTTCAAGAAAATACACAAAATTTTTTAATCAACCTGCGATAATGTGGCGCACTACATCACGATTAATAAAACGTGCAATTACGTGCTGTTATTGATTAATCAAATCATTTCAATGAAATTGTGCAGTTGTTATCTATCATTTGTTAGTTTTGTATTTTTTTTTTTCAAATTGATTTTGAACCTCTTTCCAAGAATTACGCCAAGTATCTTTAATTCCTGCTGACACAGCTCATTCACCACTGGGTATCGCGTTTATTGCTGTCTCTTTCTCTCACTGCCTCTCTCGCTTTAACGCTGCTGTTGCTGCGCGAAAACTTCACTCTCTGACGCGACGTCGGTCGCGACGACCGTCAGTCATTGCTAGCCTGTTATTTGTTTGTAAGTCTGCTGGCGCACAGTGGTACGCACACTAAATGCATAAACATGCTAACAAATTTCAAAACTCTTCAGAAGTTGCAATTTAAAATTTTAAAATATACATATGTATATATAGTAAATCTTGATTTGAGTTTTTTTTTTTTTTATAGATTTCGTACATGTTGTTGATGTAGAAAATGAATGTGGGACACTGTGCGACGATGAGTTTGCCGCTGTCGCTGCGTTACGTTTTGCCGCTGGCTGCGCTGCGGCAGCGCAGTGCTTTGTTATGGTGCCTGAACAAAAGCGACGATGCCAAACTTCATGCTGCTGCTTGAGCGCTGAGTTCACGTTTGGCTGACTGGCAATGTGGGTATCTGTGTGTTTGTGTATGCGTGTGTATGTGTTTTATATCAGAAATTTCCATTTAATTTTTTATGTAGGTTTCTTTTTCGTTTTGCGTCGTTGTTGTAGTTGTTATGTGAGTGTATACGTACATACGTACATATATACACATGTACGTAGAGATGTGTGTATGTATATAATTTGTATACAAATGTACATCACATATGCCTTCGCACTAATACATACACATACACACATAGATATGTATGTTGTGTGTAGCTGTGTCTGTATCGAAATGAGGCTTTTGCTTTTCTGCGAATGATTTTTAGTTACACTTTCAGCTGCCCGCTTTAATCCCATACATTTTCGGGGCGCGCATATCATGAACGTCACACACATGTGCAATTGCATGGTATGCTGGGGGGGCGGCGAGGCAAAGAAGAGGCCAGCACTTGGCACTGACGTCGTCGTTGACTTCCAGCGTAGGTTTGTAAATTGCCAGCAAATCTTCAGTTGAGTTGAATTTATGTAGTTTGAGGGTTGTTTTGTTTGCTGTTGTCGATTTGATTTTCATTATTATTTTGCGTTCACTCGCATTTCGCAGCCACAGGTGTCGTCGATGTACATACATAAGTACATACACACATGAAAAACACATGCGTAAGTGTGTATATATGTATATGCACGTACATAAATACATACATACATATGTATGTACATACAACGTCAAGTTCAGCTCACAAAAACTTCACATCTTTGTGCAAATTATTTCGTCGTCAATGTGACAAAAAGTTAACCTCAAAAATTTTTGCGCGCCGCCTGTTGAGCGTGACTCAGCCAACGTTGACGCCAACGCCAACGTCGACTGCAGCGTTGATGTCGTTGGTCGTTGTCGTTGTCGACGTCAGCGGCCTGACAATTTTTGTTTAAACAAATGCAACAACAAACTGCGCTTAATGAAAAAGTTATGCGAGTGGTGCGCGCTTTCGTTTTTTATTTATAGTTTTTGTATTTGCGTGCGTGTGTACATTCCTCTCTCTCTCTCTCTATCTCTCCTGCTCTATATGTTTGTATGTGTGTGTGTGTGCACTCAAACAAACTTTGCTCCCTACACTTGACCTTGTTTTGCCATTTTCGTTTTGCGCCCTGCAACCCCCTCTTCCATCCAACAAACACATCCACTTTGAGATGGGCTGGCTGATTGTGGTTGATTGCGGCCTTTGTTGGCCGCTTGTGGGTCAAAGGGGGGAGATCAGCATCGGCACAGCTTTGTATGACAAAGCAAAATCCAAGACATCGCGCTGAGCCAACACAGCAGTAATTTGCCTAAAATTGTACGCCGGCATAAATGCCGGTTCCCTAGCAAAAACAACAACAAACGCACATACGTACATACATAAGTACAGTGATTGCTGGTTATAGTTGATCAAAATAATCCTAGTAAATCGATATCATTAAAATATTTCTTATAATTATTTGAAACTTTTGGAAACTGCTGCATACTTATTAATGATATATGTATGTATGTATGTATGTACATATGTGTGTATGTATGTAAGTAAAACAAATAATTATTTTGCATTATCAATGTAGCGCATACATGAGTAATATTTACTGTACACACATTGTGCAAAACTCGAAAGACAAAGACAGCAACAACAACAACAGCAACAGAAACGTAAAAGAATCATTTGAGTGAAGGGCAAAGACGTTGTGTAGAAAGACGCAAAACGCGGACAACGGCAATAAAAATGCAGAGCAAAGACGAAAATGAGCACAGGAAGGACATGGCAACAAAGTTATTTTAATGACCTGCTGTTATCGTTGGAGGAGGGGGCGAGGCAAAGCTGTTGTGTTGCGAATGGAGAGGGGAAGAGGGCAAAGTCGAATTGGCGACTGGCAAAGCCGCCGCAACAGTAAAAATGGCAAAAGAAAATTAAAGCCCACGACAAGAACAACAACAAGAATAACGATAACAACAACAACAATAAGAACAGCAATGCCAGTGTATGGCGAAAAAGTCAAAAAGAGAATTGCTAATGCCAAACAGAGACAAGAGAAGGTGGCAAAAGAAAGACACAACTTTTATTTCTACATACATATGTATGAATGTACATGTACAGACAAACCCACACACACAGACAGAGACTATATACATACATACATACATATGTATGTAGATGGGTAATTCTCTGAGGGATGTCGCGTGCGACCAGCTTTTCAGTTACAAAAAAAAAACATATTCTGAAACAATTTTAAAAATAAGTAAAGGTTATTTTTATAGCTCTAGATTAGTACTTTTATTAGAGGTAAGTAAGGTTTTGGAGTTTTTTTTCTGTTTTGTTTTCTGCTCTGATAATTGCAAAAATTAACAAATTCGTTCGCAAAACCAAAAAATGAAGGAATTCATATATTTTATCGTAAAACAGAATAAGTTACTAAAATCATTCTTAGCTCTAAAAATAAAGCTTTAAGAATAACCTTCACTTGTTTTTAAAATCGTTTTTTTTATGTTTTATTTTTTTTGTCACTGAAATGCTGGTCACACGCCACATTTACCAGAGAATTACCCATATGTACATACATATGTATAGGGTTATACCCACTATGTATGTACATACATATGTATGTAAGTAGTAGAGGGATATTGTAATTAAAAATAGTTAAGATTAGTTTGTCATTAAACTAAATTTTTGGAATATCTATAATTTTTTATGCTAGTTAAAAGTTGTACCAATAAATTATTTTTATTGTGATTAGTAGTCGTAATATATCTAGATTTTATATGCTGATCACGTAAATATATATACTTTATATACTTAATGAGGTCGAATATGGATTCATAATTTAATTTGTATGGTTTTCTATGATGGTTTATATTTCTGCTTTTCATATATACATATGTATATGTATGTATGTATGTACACACATATGTACATAAAAGAAACTCCAAAATATTACCACGAAAAGAAAATTTGTTAAACATTTGAACTGTTGTAGTATAGCATGTCGTTTTTCTTATCTAGCTGTGTGTAAGAGCCTGAAACTCAGGCTGACTCAGATTCAGATGACTATCCCAATCCCAAGGCAGCTGCCCTACACACACGCACACACACACACAGTGGCATACAAGTTATGGTCTCGACATAACGGACCCCAAACGGCAATGGCAGCAAATTAAAGTTACTAAAGCAAAAAAAAAATAACGAAACAAAAGCAAAGAACGATTTTGTGATTTTGAGGGTTGCTCGACTTATCGATGCCCTACAGATTTGCTGCTTGTTGGAATTTTTAAGAATCAGTGTTTAACTATTTTATTAGCAAGCTGCATAGAAATTGTATTATAACATATCGAAATACTTAAATTGTTTACGTTAAATTTATAAATTAATCATTTAAAATAGTACAGGGTATCAAAACGTTCGAAATTTCTTGTTCAGCATGGAGCGCAGAGCCGAAGCTGCGCTGAGACTGTGCCAATGCACGGGCTACATGAATGAAGAAGCAGGCGAAGATGTAGAAGATGAAGCGGGAGAAGAACAAGATGACAAGAAGTCGGTGGTTGTTGGGAACAAAAAACGCGCGGGGTCGAAACAAAGCAGAGTGGCAGCAGGATAGCAGCGATTAACAGAGATAACAAGAATAAGCGAGAGAGAGAGAGAGTGAGAGAGAGAGAGAATGGAAGAGTAGAGTGAGTGCGGGCGGGAAGGCAACACATTGCAGATATCTAAAATGAATAAAAAACCGGTTTTATGAACTATACGGTTCTTTTGCCTCTTACAATTCATTGCGCGCGCAAAAAAACAAAACAACAACAAACACCTCAACTTACAACAGGCGACAAAAATGTCACCTTCCAACGGGGTATCAAATGGCGAAAGTTCAGTAACGTCGTAAAATATGTACATATGTACATACATACATCGCTTGCGACAATTCGGTGTTCTGTTGAAAGAAAAAAAAAAAAACAAAGTTAACACCTTAGTCTTGTCAAGTTTTATTATTACACAATTTATTCTATTTATGTCTATACATTTGATATATTACGCATTTGGCTTGCGACAACTTTGTCGCCTGCACTTTCCTTTTGCTAGTCACAACAACGCGCTCTCGTTAATTGGCAAAAGTTCACGAGTTCCCCTGTTTCCAGCCCCCTAAAGTTACACTCTCTCATTCCCCTTTTTAATGTTTGCACTATTTCGCATGAACATCGTCGCTGCCGCTGCTGTTGGCGTTGACGCTGCCGTTGGGCAGGAAGCGGGCGTCGAGCGATAGACGATTCATGCGGCCATAGACGAGCACCTCGCTGATAATGCGCTCGGCAAAAAGTCGCTGATCGGGACGCATGTTGCGGAAATGGGCAGCCATGCGTTGGCCAATCAAATCGCATTCGCTATCCGCATGCTCGACGCTGCTGCTGCGGTTAACCACCATCATCTGTTGTTGCTGCTGCTGTTGTTGTTGTTGTTGTTGGTGATGGTCAATCATCTGGCGGCGCCGTTTGCTGCTCTCGGGTAACGTCAATTCCTCATAGTCGGCATCGACGTCGGCGTCGACGTCGTCATAGCTTATATTACGCACGCGTCGACGTGACGTTGACTGCGCTGTCGCTGCACTTGAGATGCGCTGCGACTGTAGATTTTTACTGCCGATGTTGATGTTGCTGGAAGGTGCATACAATTTGTTGTTTTTCACTTTCAATACGCCTCCGCCGCCGCCGCCCCCTTGCTCTATCACTTCACCAATGACTTCGGCATCAGCTTCGGTTTCAACATCGGCATCAGCTTCGGCTTCGACTTCGGCATCTCCCTCGATGACAAGCATATCCTCTTCATGTTTAAATGATTGTGCAAAGAAATCGCCATCCTGCAAAAAGAGCGCAGAGAAAAAACGAAAATATAAGTATATGTAAAATGTGACGTCACAAGTCGAATTGGCATGCAAAGCTCTTGACTCTCGACCTCTGCACTAAGCTAACCTCAACAAACTCTTCGCCCTCGTCATCCTCATACGCATGCCCTTGCTCGTGCTCATTTTCGTGCTCGTGCTCATGATCAGCTTCGAGCAACGTTTGCGCTTCACCCGTCTCCTCATCGTAGAGAAAGTCAAGCTCATTGAAATACCACAATGATGGCACATACTCATCGCCTTGATGGCGACCCAAGGATTTGCTTTCGTGCACCTTGCGTAGTTCGCGACGATACGAGGTGCGCAAATTGTTGATTTTACGCTTTAACATGTGTATGTTCGAGTTGGGATCGGCATGACGCAAATGTTGCAGCAAACGTTCATACGATTCCGCTTTCAGTTTGCGATTGCGATAGTTTTTCGAGTTGGCCAGCCATAGTTCGGGCATGGAACGATAAAGGCGAAAGAATTGCTGCCAAAATTGGGTGTTGCGCACATGATGATGATGCGACATGATGGCGCACAAGAATTCAACTGTCGTTGGTCGTACATACAGCGTTGTGTCGTAAAGCCAAGTCGTACAACCAACCAACCGAACGCTCTCTCTCTTTCTCGCATCATACTTACATGCATGCTCGCCTCGTCGAGACTGTCGTCGTACGACAAACTGTTGTTGTTGTCACGTTTCACGTACTGCGTCGTCACATTGAGGTTAAGTACGGGCTGCAGAAAGTCCATGGAATGAAACCACCAAAGACGCGGCTCATAGCCACTATACGATTTACTGCGTATCTTTTTCAATTCACGGCGATAACAGCAACGCAACGAATTGATCTTGCGCTTGACATCCAGCAGTGTTGCTTCGGGATTAACGCGTCGCAATATTTTCAATAGTTCCTGATAGCCGGGCTGCTTCTTCTTTTGCATAGATATTCGACGGCATTGGTGTTCCACAATGACGTAAAATGGCGATAGCAGCTAATGAACTCTTCCATTACTTCCTTTTCCTCATACAAATTGGGCGACGTCATGTTTAATTTTCTTTTTTTTTTTGGATTTTAGCCTGACTGACTGTAAGGCTAATGTTGAACTGTGAAAAATACACGGAACGATTACGCGTTCGTCGTCGTATAGAAAGAAAGAGAGAGAGAGAGAGCGAGAGCGCAAAAAGTGTATGTCATACAAAGCACAACGTGTATGTACGACCAAAAAACGAAACGTCAAGCAAAGCAAACTCAGCAGACAGCGCTGATGCACAATGCAGTCAGCATACATACAATATACATACAAACACACACATACATAGTATATACGTGTGAGTATGTGTGTGTGTTTGAGGCTGACGTTTAAAGCGAGCTTCTAATCGGCTGCTGCTTCTTGCTGCTGTTGTTGTTGCCTTTTGTTGTTTGCTTTTACCATTTTGCCTTTTATTTATTTATGTTGTTATAAACAGCAACGGCCGCGGTCGCGGCCGCAGTCGACGTCAGCGATAACATTAACATCGAACGTTGGCGTCGACGACGACGTTGCCGCAGTCGCGCAAGTGGATGGGCGCTGTCGCGCAGAAGTGTTGCCAAACTTCACTGGTTCGAATCGAACTGAAAGTTGGCAACGCTGCCGGCGCTTAGAAATGCTGCATGGACACAGCAATGAGGCCACCGCCGGCCGGCCATGTATGAGAGTATGAGTGTGAGAATGTACATGAATGTGTATGTGTGTTGTTGCACAAAAGTCAACAGCAGGAACAGCAGCGGGGCAAGCAGCAGCAGCTGAAGGTGGCCGCCTAATAATAACAACAATAACAACAACAACAGCAGCAGCAACAAACACAATATTAATAGACATGAAACATTAGCGCGCGCACAGCACAGCAGAACACAGCACATACATGTTTGTGTACACACACAATCGCACGTGTATGACATGTGTGTATGTGCGACCGGTAATCCAAATCGAGCATCAAACATGCATGCATGATGTTGCTGGTTGTTCGCGCTGCCCACGCGACGCTGCTGCTCAGTCTCTGCCTCTGTCATGTTTGTGTTTCACTTTCACTACACACAAAATTGGCAAATGCGCAGAAAAAAATTGAACGAAAAAAAAAAATTACAGCAGCAGTCGCAGCAGCGACAATGTCGAATGCAACAATGGCTACATTGGCGTCTATGATTGATTGCAGGCCACGACTGTTAGCGCATTGCAAACATTATGCTGCTGCGAGTGTACATGTTTTTGTCTTTGTTGCACACATACTATGCTTAAGCTTTCAGCTGTTATGTACATACACTGCGGTGTTGAGCATGCCTAATATTTGGCACATCAGTGTGTGCAAGTTTGATACAAAATGTTTACGGTTCGAGCTCAAACGGTTTGATGCCAACTAGGTTGCGGTTCGATGTGGTTATTTGCGAGCTGCGCACAACTTTCAGCAATCGGCACCGCAGCAACAACGTCAGCAGCAGCAGCCAAGCAGCAGCGTCGCCGCCGTCGTCGTTGTCGTCGTCGTTGTCCATGTTGTCGACGTTGTTCAAATCCTAAAATCGGGTGTGTGCGCGAGCAGAGCATGTGAAAATTTCACGACGTTGCGCAGATACGTTGCGAATTTATTTATAACAAATTCACGAAAATTATGAAAATCGTCGCTCGAATGCAATATCAACAACAAGGTAAATGTGCATCGCAGTAACAACAACAAAAATGCCCAAGAAAGCAACAAAAGCGCAAAAAAATGAGAAAAATTATTTCAACCAACCAACAACAACGCGAAACCGATAAAAAAAAAATACCTACGAAATTCGAACGGTAGAACAAGAGCCGCCCCCTCCGCCTTGTCTTCTATCACGACGTTCAAAAAAAAGAAAAAGAAAACGATACGAAATGAAATGAAACGAAATAAAATAAAATCGAAATCAAATCGAAGCTAATCGAGTAAAATAAAAGTTATAAACCCGTCGTGTTCCGTCGCCGCCTACACATTAACAAACATAATAATATTAAATAATACTATATATTTTTTATATGTATAATGTAGAGAATTGTGCATGTGTGTGTGTGTGTGTGTGTGGAAAATTGCGTCGCGTTTTACTTCAGTCCCCACCTCAGTCGCTACATGCTTTGTTGTTGCCTATATATGTATGTACATCTCTATTTGTGTGTGTGTGTGTGTATGTGCACTCTTTTTTTTCTTTTTTTCGTTGTTACTGTTTTCGTTCGTTGCTGCCCAAAATGCAATGCTGATCTATGCGAAAAAAAGGAAAAGAGGCGAAGAAAAAAATACAAAACGCAGCGCAAATTGTTGGAATACATATGTATGTGTATATGTACCGTAAATACAGTGCACGCTCTATGGAGTGAACACAAGACGAAGACAGTGTGAAGAGTGCTAACTGTAAAGTAAACTTTACAAATATGTACATACATACGGAGTTAACTTTGCATATTTTTTCGTGTGATGAAATTTAATAGTATTATTATTGTTTGTTCACAATATCGAGCGTGCACTGTATACATAATATGTATATGTGTGTGACACTCCACCCGCTCTCTTGCTTTGGTTCTTCGTTTCTGTGAGCTCGCTATGTATGTGTGTGTATATTATGTACACTTAGCAATATATAAAAATATATAGAAACATATACATATATGCATGCGTGTGCTTGCGTGTGTGTGTGTGTGTGTGTGAGTGTAGCTGTAGTTCTCTTTTTCTGCTGACGTCGTCGTCGTCTGCGCTTCAATTCTAATTTTTTTTTCGCCTTTCCTTTTGTGTGCTTTTTAAAGTGGCATAGATTGTTTTTTTTTTTCGTTTCTTTCCTTTTTATATAATAAATTGAAATTCTTTTTATGCACAGCTGGCCGTTTGTGTGTGCATGAGTAAAAGAAAAATGCAAATAAAAGTGAGGGATACAAAACCAAGCCCCACACACACACATATATATATACACAGCAGAATGTGTGTTTGCAATTTTGTTTAAAAATTTCTATAATGTTGCAAGCTTTTTGTTGTTTATGGCTGTTGCGGCACCGCCCTGCTGCAAATGTAACAAGAGTTTGCCGACCCAGCAGCAACGCCACATTTCCTGTGTACCAAAAGCATCTAAAGTTTCAAACACACACACACACGCACACATACAACGAGATACACACCCACACTAATACACACACCATCTCATATATGTTACATTTAAAATGCATAGTTTTTTTTTGATTATTTTTTTTATATATTTTTTTCCTATAATCAATTTTTCACTCGTTACAAAATAAAAAATCAATAAAAGCAGAAATAGTTCAAATGAAAATTCAATCCTTGCAAATCTGCAATGAAAAATTTAAGTTTACCGTTTTATCGTTCGTGTTCTATTGTGTGCTATTCCAAGAAATATATAAAATATAAATAAATTTAACAAAATTTTTGGATTGAAAAATATTGTCCATGAAATGAAAAAAAAAAATGCAAATACAAGTCGTTAAATGCGAACGAAACGAAACCGTATTAAACAAAAATAATAAAATCGAAATGATAAACCTAAGAATATGTAAATTGTAAAAATGTTTATATTACATGCACATATTATTTGCATATATAATATGTAATATTTCGATTTGTAAACTCACTTGGCAACACTTAAACGTCTCTTCTCTCCTCGCCTCTCTTCACCACTATTCGATTTTGGATTCGTCAACCTAACAACTTTTCAAGGTAAGTTTCGAAGCTTTAATCATTATGGAATTTGTGCTAAGCATTACAATCGTATATAGATTATATATAATGTGTGTTCCCATTGTGGGAAAAAGCAGCTGTAATAGTTTTTTTTTTTTTCTTTCTTTCTATATTTATTATGCACACATTAGTGCAGATTATTTGAGCTGAGACCATATAATATAAAATCAGCTAGTGGGATCGACAACATCTGGCTATAAACTGAGCAATTCTATTCAATAATCGCTCGATTACGTATGCCCTATGAATGCGAAAACCTGAGAGAATTACGAAAACTATTTGAAAAATGTTTTTAGTGAAATATTTGTGAATTTTCTTTTATAGTCTAATGATTATTCTAAACTAATCTATCGGAACTAAGAGTTTCACAGAGATAGAGCTATCACATTCGATACATAGCATAAGCTCATCCAATGGATGCTTTCAGTATAACCTCTTCGATGATTGTTTTAAAACATTTACATTTAAGCGGAATTAGATTATAGAAAGAATGTTTGTAAACTACGTTCTATAGTATATCATATGAGAATGACGATTTTAAAGTTGGTCAATTTCTACTAATATTAACTTAACTTATTAAAAAAAAGAAAAGACCTTTTTGTAGAAATTTTGCTCGCATATCATAAAATAGTTATTTCAATGAAATTTACTTTATACAGAAATAATATTTGAGATCATAGAATATGTAACTAAATTTATCTTCCGAGAACCAACTCGATGTGATTCCGAGCATAAGTTTGTCTAAACATAATTTTGTATAAAAATGAATTCACAGAATTTAATATGATGCTGCAATGAATTTCCTTAGGTCGCTATTTCTCTCTTTCATTTTTTGCTGATTAAACCTTGAGGTTTGAAACTTCTATAATCTATTTTTGCGTCCATCATCAACTTATTCCATTTCTTTTCTGAATAATCTGTCTGAACCTAGAAACTATTGGGACTACAGTTATCAAATTTGGTAGGCAAACAAATATTTAGCATATTATCAGTTCTGATAAGTTGAGAAGATTCCACAAGAAACGGAAAGGCAAAAGCAGAAGCAAAAGCAATTTTTGAAGCGTGTTTGTTTAGACCTCCAGATCATTGTGCCTGACAATCTTATATGCCATGTTTTGTTATGTGTGTGGTGCTTTCCAATTGGCTGGCTGCGATATCTGATGTTTATTTTTTTAAGCATATTGCGTCACTGACAAAGATTCTAAAAAGAAATTTGTATGCGAAAGTGGTGTGTGTATACAAAATAAAGTAAAAAAAAAAAAAAAAAAAAAAAAATGGAACGAAGTACTATTGATTTGAATGCTAAACGAACTTGAAATGATAATGTCAATTGAGTTATGAATCATTAGATAATCAGCGGAGCAACATGACACTTGAGTCATCTATTATTTTCTCAATTATAGATCAACTTTCGGTCGAATGTCGAACTTAAATTAAAGTCGGGTTTCCTTTTTTTTTTTAACTAGTTTCAATTCAGTTGAATCATGAAATTGTCACACAATAGATTTGATTTCAATTCATTGCTAATTTACAGAAGAACGTTTATTCCATATTTTAAATTATTAAGGTTTAAAGTGGCGCCAAGAAACAAGTTTGTTTTATTATGATTATTTATTTTCTTTCTCCGTTTCTGTCGATATTCAAGTTTATACATAGTCTAGATATATGTATGTAGGTATATAAGTGTGTACTTATATGATATGTATTTATTTATAGCTTTTTCGACTTGAATTTTTTTTTTTTTTTTTTTTGTGCTCTGCTAATTGGCATTTAAATTATGCAAATATTACTTATTCTCTTCTACCTTTTCTCGTTTCTTTTCTTTTTTATTTTGTTTAACAAATTTCTTTCGTCATTTTATGCTTAATTTGGATATTCATATATATATATAGAGAGAGAAAGAGAGACAGATTGGTCGGACGGACAGCATACGTGGCCTGTGGTTTTCCTTCTTCTTTGCTTCTCTTCTCTTCACTTCAGTTTCTTTCTGACTGTTATTGTTATTGGCTTCTCTGTCTCTCGTTTTGTGTTGTGGTGCTTTTTTATATATTGTTGTTGTTGTTGTTGCAGTCTGCTTGTGGAACCGCCACACGTAGAATTTCTTGTTCAACCGGTTTCGCACCACCCCTTCTCCCTAGCCATAGAATTTTGCCGTTTTCTTCTGCGCTGTCTCTGCCGCCGCTGCTGTTGCTGCTTCTTCCTTCACTGCGCTGCTCCTCGTTTTTTTTTTTTTTTTGTTCTCTCTTGTTCCTCGAGTTCATTTAAATGCAATCGCAATCGCCTATTGATTTTTCCTTTTTACCCAGAAGCCAACAGCAGAGCAGCAGAGGCAACAATAACAACGATTGAGCTACGCGCAAAACAATTTTTGTCTTCTATGTTTTTTGGGCATGAAATTTGGCAACGTCGCATTGTATCATTCTATTTCATTTACTCCTGCGGCCGCGCGCAACGTCCTTGTGACTTTTTTTTGTGCCCCCTTGCGGCAAACGACGACGTCAGGCGAAAAATTAACTGCAATTTGAAAAGGCCTCCACCCCGGCTAATGCCCCCTTTTTTTTACACAGAGTGCAAAGAGATACATACAAATGTATGTGTGTCTCTTTCTCGCCACTATCTATGTGTAATAAGTTTGCATTGTTGTTGATTGGTCGCTTGTTGGCTTCGTGTAAAATATGCAAACTAAATTACAGCAATTTAAGCCGTTTGCCCATATTTATGGCATGTCAGGTGGCGCCCCCTGCCGGCCAGCCGGCCGGCTCACCACTTTTCACAGTTATGCCATGTGTGTCTGTCTGTGTGTGTGTGTGTGTTTGTATGTGCCACACCCAGACGCCCAGCTCGCGAATTGCCAAAAAATACAGGAAAAAGGAGAGAATAAAAGAAAGCAAGACAAAGAAGAAAAGAAAAGAAAACAACGTCATCTGGATGAACCATTAAGGAATCTTTTTGCCAGGGACAGAGATAGAGCAACTACCAAAACAGCTGAGAGTATGAGAACGAGCGAGAGAGTGAGAGAGAGAGACCTGTCACTTGACACTTTAATGGAATTTTTATGTCCACACACACAGAGCAAATATTAAAAACAATTGACACTGCAATGAAGCAGCAGCAGAGAAAAAGGAAGAGAGCAACAGAATGACGACGCAAAGTCCAATTAAATGAAATAAAATGATATAGTGTTAATTATGATGATCAATTGCAAAATTCGTTGACAAACGCATCCGGGAATCGCTTTATAGAGCAAACTACCTCACTCTGTCTCTGTACCTCTCTTTTTGTTTTTTTTTTCTGTTGTCCGTCTGTCTCTATCTTCATAACCCATATAACCAGAATTCACATCTGAATGGCATGCAAAAGAATGTTGAAAACTGGTTTTTATTACTGTTCTCTTCTTCCCTCTCATGCCCAACGCTCCCCTTAAATTCAAGATTACTTTCAGGGGGTTGCTTGCTTTTTTCATCGGTTCTTTTTTTTTTTTTTTGGTTTCGAGGGTAATAACTCTACGGGATTCGTTAATTATGTGAATTATTTGAGAAGCAATGCTGTTGCCTCTCGAATAGAGAGAAAACCCACAGAAACATGACATAACTCGTGTTATGTCAAGTATTTTTTTTTTTTTTTTGGGTTGCCGAAATACTTGAGATGAAAGCGCCTAAGATAATGAAAACCCCTTCAGCGTTTTAGTGGGTCTGAGCTTTAATTTACAATATGATGTTCTGTGCTCTTGATACGAGAGCATGTGCTTAAAGACAACAATTTCATTCTATTCGCAATTCCCAACACTGAAAATTCTCTTGACTGCTTATATTATAAAATTTATATTTTGAGGGCATTCCAAATTCTACTGAATATGCTAGCCGTACCTTGAAGAATAACAATTCCAATTCCAAATTCAAATTCACATTTACATTCCGCTATTTGGTATGCATCAAATCTTGTAACTGGTTTATTTCTGTCAAATCTTTTTCTGTTTTATTCCTCATGCATGCTCAGAAACTTGATTTCTTAAATGATTTTTAGGTGGATAGAAAAGCAATTTCCTATACCAAATCCCTTCATTTAAATTCTTTTAACGGTATATAAAAAGAACTTTTAAAATGTTGTTCTTAAAATTAAGAATTAAGCTAACAAACTGGAGTAAAATTCTTTATTTACCCTTTGATTTAGAATAGTGTACAAGATTGTATCATAACTCCACAAAAATAAAACCAAAAGCTAAATTAAGTTATTCAAACAAAATGTATATTTTTATATTTGAAGAAAATTGCTCTGAACGAACAAATAATGAAAATATAATTTTGTGTAGAACATTTTCAACTTGAGGTAGCAACAAAGTGAGATACATATGTACGTGCCTTTTCATCCACCTGATTTCACTTTTCTACGCTTGATTGCGTTAGGTTCCAGTGAATTCATATTAAAGTATAACTTGATTATGTTTTTTGAAATTGCATTGAAATCCTTCTCCCTCTTGAATATTTTTTATTTCTGCTGCGTAGTGGAAAATTCTCGTTAAGTCGTTGCGATTCTTATGCGGATTGTACTGGAAATAACATGAAATCCCAATAATTCATGTAAAAGAAATATGGAATAAGGATGTTTGCTAGTAACAAAAAGAAAATGAAGAAACAGAGCAAAAGGGCGACTATCGAGGGATACGAGAGCCAACGACGCAATGTGTTGCTGCTTTATTTCAATACCCTATAGACATATGAGTAAAAGGGTATTATAAATTAACAAAAGAGAAAACATAAAGAAAATGACATAGGATTAGCAATGCAATTATTTTATTATAATGTGAAGCTCTGGTCACACAGATTGGCAGATAACGGGTATCTCGTAGTCGAGCAAACTTTGCGTTAGCTTTTTCCTTTTTTGCAATATATGAAATCATTTTAGCATTCGAATTTTGCTTCGTTGCCAGGCAACATGTGTGGGAGTAAAGTGTGCAAAATGTCTCTGTGTGTGTGTGTGTGTGTGTGTGTGTGTGTATGTGCAGAGCAACCCTAACTAATTTCACATACTCCCCTTTGGACACATGTGTGTAGCATATGCGTTTTGCCGTTGTTGTTGCATTTGCTTTTACTGTTGCACTTTGTTGCCAGCAGCAGAAGCCCAAGAAGAAGAAGAAGAAGCGGCAAAAGTCGAAGAGCAAGAGAGAGGGAGAGTTTTTGTTGTTGCTGTGAAAGCTAAACACACACACACATAAAAGCACGCAAAACCTACGACACATTTTCATGCTGGAAAAAACACGTTTTTCATTCGCGTTCACATGCGCTTATTTTTGTACAAAAATCATAAAATATGTACGATGCAAACAGCAGCAGCAGAGCAGAGGCAGCGACAGCGGCGGCAACAAGAATAACAACTAGAGTAATAACTGATAAAAACACACGCACGCAACAAAAACAACGCACACATACAGAAATAAAAAAAAGAAAAAGAAGAAAATAAAAGCTGGCGGACTAAATTAAAGCTCGCAACGAAAAATCAATACTTTACTTTACTCGACAGCAACAGCGCAGCAGCAGCGCAGTCGAGCAGCAACAACAACAGCAGCAGGCGGGAAGGCAGCCAACGTTGATGGCGTCGGCGACGGGGACGATGGTGTGGTGTCGGCAGAGGGGGTGCTATCTCAAATAAATTGCTTTCGGCCTACTCGTGATTTTGTTGTTGTTTTGTTTGTGTTTCTCTCTCTCTCTCTTTTCGCTTTGGCTCTCTTTTTCATTTCATTTCATTTTCGGCCGTTGTGAATATTTTACTGTACATATTTTGGGCACTCTGACGCCCACACACACGCACACAGCAGACCGACAAGCACGTAAATGTGTGTGTGTGTATTTTATGTCAGCGCGCCAATGCTCCACAATTATTATTATTATTATACAGACTCTTTGTATGTGTGTGTGTACGAGTCTGCTTCTTATACTCGGTATTTTTTACGTTTCACCTTGCGCGCCTGTCCCCTTGCACCCTCCCCAGACCCACTAAGAGCTACTCACCGTGTGTTTACGCTTGCGTTTTATACTCGTTAGACTCGTTTGCTGCTCAACGTCGTCTCCCTATCATTTTTCATGCGCACACACACACACAGACACACAGGCATGAACTCGTACACAGGCAATCATACAAATACAAATAGAACAGCAAAAGCAACAACGACAACGACAGCAGCGCAGCTCGGGGGATTTTTGTGCACGTCACTATGCACGACTTACTGACGAAGTGTCGTTCGGTCGGTCGTTTGGTCGGTTGATCGGTCGCACAGTCGTTCGGTTGTTTCATTCTGTCGCACCACTCGTTATGACGTTGCGAGTTTTGTGTCTGCTGTATAAATGTGCATGTGTATGTTGGATTGTATGTGTGCGTGTATCTGTGTTGTGTGCTTGTGTGTGTCGTATTCAGTTGCCAACGGCGCTGCCTGCCTGCCGCCTTGCACTTGCTGTTGCGTCACCCGCTCGCCGCATAACCAATACGAATCCACAAACAACACTCGCATACATATAAAACGTTGCTGCGCAGCAACTTCGAATTTATGCCCAGCAAGCAATTGTAAGATCATTGGATGACTGCATTTGTATCTTTTTGATAATCAAAAAGAATTGTTTCTAGCATGATTAAAATAAGAGTTTTGGAAATATAATATATAACTTAAATGCAATTAACAAAATTCTAAATTCAAAAATTTTTTTTAAAAATTTAGTAAATGGAAATATTTTATTTATTTTTAACGACCGATTTAATATAATATTAAATGTGACTCTTAGAGACTCAATTTAGATTGGAATGAGATTCTCAAATGATTGAAATATAACTCAAAAACTGTTCAAATGACTAGAAGCAGGATCTCATATATGACCGTGTATTCATCAGTTGGAAGACTCTGTTTAGATTCGAAATGCTTACTGGGTGCCTGCCTGCTGTTTGCTTTGCATGAATGTGTCTGTGTGCCGTAAATATGTATGTACGTATGACTGACTGTGTGTTCAAGTTCCCGCGTTGTTGCTCTCTGTTTTTGCTCAACCTCAGCAGTGGCCCATGGCCCACCCGCTTTGGCCCCTCCTTTGTGTCGACAACGACGAACGAACGAGCAAATGAACGAACCGGCAAAGCGACCAACCGACTGATTGCCAGACGTTCGGTCGGTCGGTCGATTGCTCGGTCGTCGTTTCGTCGCTTGCTTTTGCTTGCTTATTTGTTCTACCTCTCTTTTTTGTTCGTTTTGTTTGCTTCTCACTTACACTGACTCTGTTGGCTTGCGCACAACGTGTTCTATCTCGCTCTCTTGCTCTTGGCAGATGTTGTTGCTGCCGCGCGGCATCATTTTTTTTTACTTGCTTGTTTTGCTTTTGCTTCGAGTTGGTTGATTTTTTTTTTTTTTATAATTTCTTTTTATGCTATTATTATTATTATTATTATTATAACGCTGTTGGCATCGATGCTGGTTGCGCAGCGCTGCGCTGCTACGTCGCTGCTTTGCTTGTTTCTTTTCACGTATAGTTTTTAAGCCTCTTTCATATTGTCATCGCCGTCGTCTGCTGCTGAGTTTGTTGTTGTTGCTGCGCTGCTTTTGCTGCTGCTGCTGTTGGTTGGGTTGATGGTGGTGGTGTGCGTGTGTTGTTATTTTTATTAATTTGTTTGCGCTGGGGCTGCTGAAAATTGTCAACAGCGCATTTGGCTAGTCGACGTGAGCGTCGCTGCTTTAATCTTACGCGTGCTTAAGTTTTTTGTTGTTGTTTTTTTGCTGTCTTTTTCAGCGTTGTGTGAAGTTTGGCAACGTTGCTAACGCGCCGCTGTTGGCACTGTGTATTTTTATTGCTGCCGACGTCGCTGCTTTTGCTTAGTTTTTGTCGTTGCGACGCTTGGCTGATTTTTTCTTTTTTTTTTGCTTGATTGTGGAATTTCGTGCTTAATTTTCGTCTGTATGTGTGTGTTTGTATGAGAGTTTTTGCCGTTTGCTTAAATTCAATTCAATTTCTGTGCAATTTTCATAGTGTGAATTTAATTTACTAAAGTTGCCAGTTCCCGTAATTGTGTGAGTGTTGTTTATTTGTTTGTGTGTGTGAATTGCGAATTGTTGTTATTATTGTTGTATTTGTTTGCTTGCCAGCTGTTCTTTGTTATTGTTGTTATTGTGTTTTATTTATTTGTGGCTGTGTAGTTTAATTGCTTTCATTAAAAACAAAAATGTTGCTGACCAGCAGCAGCGGCAGCAGCAACAGCAGCAGCAGCGAACAACGGCAACGTTTAGCGAGCAAAACATGTGGCCGCGCGCTGTTGCCAAGTTTCATTTTTCAGTTTGCAGTTTGTCGACACCGGCCTCAGCTTTTTTTTTTCTGTTTCTGTTTCTGCTTTCTGATATTGCTGCCAGCAAGCTACTTTCTGCTGCTGCGCTGCTTCTGCTTTTACTGCTGATTTCTGTTTTTCATACACACTACATACACATAACTTTTTGTAATAGTCTGGCACTGACTGTTTAGGTCTGTGTTGGAACAGAGGGGAATACGGGGGAAAAGCCTCGATACAACGTGTGTGTGTGTGTGTGCGTGTGTTTGTGAGAGTGAAATTAATGTTATTTGGGCTAAATTTGGCCTTTAATTCACACGACTTGTTCATTGATAAGCAATCAAAAATGCCTTAAGCTCCTGCTGAGATAGCTTATCAAAGGCTGTGCGATTGCAAAGCGGCAATTGAGATTGTCGTGACTTACGACAACAACATGATTAGTGATGTAAGTGCATTCAATCGAACATACTATATACATACATATGTACACACATATAGTACATACATTGTATCAGTTTATCGAGTCAGACCAAAGCTATGATATTTCACATCAAAGAAATTTGATAGAAAAATTTTTAAGTGAGACAATACAATGAAAATGTTTTAAAAATACATATATCAAAAAAAAAAAAAAAAATTATTCAAAATTTATTCTTTATGCTATGTACCATATTTTCTTTTGAATAAATGTTTCGTATTATTTAGAACGAACATTTTTATTTTGCGCTGCCAACGATAAACAATCCTCAAAGAATTTGCATTGTATTTTGATTTTCCAAATGCACGAATGCATTTAAAAGTTCCACGGCTTAAGTGGCTTTTGTTTATTTTAAAATGTTTATCCAATTGAAATATTTTACTCATTTTGAGCAACCTGCAAAAAATTGTGAGTTGAATTCTATGCAATAAATGAAATTCAAATTTAAATGGCGTAATGAATTTTGGAATTCGCTTTACGCCTTTAATATTTCTTTAACATTTATTATCACAAAAAGAGTTTTTCTTCATCAGAAATTTCAATTGACCTTTAAAAAGGGTAGAATTTCAGGTTTAATCGTCATCATGAATTTGCAAAGCTAAGTTAGAGTATATTAAAATAAATATAATGACTTTTAGTACAAAATGCAATGGGATTAATCCCTATAATGTCTCTAACTATCTTTATATGTATGTATATATGTACATATGTATGTATGTACATATGTTGTACTACGTATTTTCTTTTATCTTTGTCTCGTATTTTACGCTGATTATCGGCATTATTTGTTTTTTCTTTTCTTTTTTTGTATACCTTATCGAAATTGGCAATTAATCAAAGAATTTGCTTTGCTCTTCCCAGGTTGCAGGTTGTGTGGATGACAAACGAAAAAGGAAAATAATTTCAAAAGAAAAGAAAAAAAAAATCGTATTTTTTTTGTTTTGTGCTGCGATTTTTTTTTAAGTTTTCTTTCAAGTCGTGTGATAATGCCGAAGATGATACGCAAAAGTAAAGCAATGACCAACAACGAAAAAAAAAAGAAATACACATATGTATAATAAATAATAATAATAAAAAATAAATAAAGTGTGCAAAGTTGTTAATTAATGGAAAAGTTCTTTTGTTGTTGCTTCAAACACATTTTTCGTGGCATTTCGTGCGTCGTCGGGTTCTACGTTACGTTTGTTTTAGTCGCTTAATTTGTGTACACGTCAGGAAGAGAGAGATAGCTGCAAAAAGAGCGTTAGCGTCGCAGGAGGGGAGGTGGAGGAGAGAAATATGCACACACACACACTTACACACGTATACAAACATACACACACACACACACACACAGATTCACATTCACTGTCCACCCACATTCTCGGAAATTGCAACAAAATATGTGTCAAAAAATTTGTGTGCTGAAAAAGTTTTCGACGCTTTCAATTATTTAATTTGTTCGTGTTTTTTTCGTCAACTCTCGAAGTTCGCTGGCAACAAATTTCGGGGTCTAAAATAGTTTATTTGTTCAATTTTTTTCAAGTTTCGAAAAATATGTTTTTTTTTTCAAGTGGTGCAATAACAACAATCGGAATTGCAAAAAGCAATAGAAAAAAAGCGCGTGTAAAATGGCAACATAGCGACGCGTTGCGCTGTTGCCGCACTTCACGTGTGCGTGCGCGCTGTGTTCAGTTTTGTTGTGTGTGAGCTTCAAAATCCACAAATTCTCAATGGCTTTTTTTTATATTTTATTTTGCAGCACTCGCAGTATGTGTGTAAATAGGCAAATGATTAAATTAGTAGCAACAAGAAGAAAAAATTAAAAAAAGAAAAGAAATATAACAAGTACAAAAATTGATTGTGTGAGTGCATTAAACAACAACAGCAACTAAGTATATAAATATGCAAGTGCAAGAGCCAAAAAAGCAGCCACTGCTGCATGGCGTCTTTTAAGTGGCGACAAAGCAATTTGTTGTTGCTGTTGCAACAAAAGTGTTAACAACAACAACAACAACAGCAACAAACATAAACAAGTGAAACAGTACAGATGTTGTGAATATGTTGCAGTGCAATGCTGTTGCATTTGAGCAGCCCAGTGAAAACAACAACAACAACAACCACCACAACTACAGCATCAACAACTATAACAAGAGCAGCAAAAGCAACACTTCGACTTCATTTACAGCAGCAACCACAATTGAAACAACATCCAATTCTGAGCGCAACAACAAGTGTTTAAGCCAAAAGAGTTCGGCATGAAATGGAAGCAGCTATACGCTCCTCTTCAGTGCAGGTCGGTGCTCCGCCGCCCACAAACAACGCCACAAACGGTGGACAACAGCAGCAACAGCAGCAGCAGCAACAACAGCAGCAGCAGCAGCAGCAACAACAACAGCAACAGCAACAACAACAACAACATCAGCAGCAGCAACATTCGCAGCTTCAACTACAGCAACAGTTTCATCTTCATCACCAGCAACAACAACAACAACAACAACATCAGCAGCAGCAGCAGCAGTTGCAGCAACGTGTTGCCAGCAATCAACAGCAGCAACAGCAGCAGCACAACGCGGCTGCAACAAATGCTGCGTCGCATCAAGTGCATGATAATGGACCAACGTCCCATCATCTACACCAGCAACAGCAGCAACATCCTCAAACAACAGCGCCTAATCAGCAGCAAAACAAAGCAGCACAGCAGCAGCAGCAGCAACAACAAAAACAACAACAACAGCAACAACAGCAGGCTGCGAATATGTCTGCGTATCAACAACGGCTGTCAGCTGCCAGTGCATCGCCGATTCATAGGTGAGTCCACAACAACACACACTCTTTACTTTACTTACTTTACATAGTGGATCCATTCGCCTGCCCTCTCGCTGTCTCGCTGTCTCGCTCTCTCCTTCTCCACTCTTCTCTTCAATTCACATTATTTCCGCAGCAAGCTCATTTCCTGTTTGCATTCGCGCCTTTCGCGGCCATTGACAAACGCACTCACCACCCCCATCTTCTTTCCTCTTTGCTCTTTCCTCGTTCACAACTAATTTGCTCCACTTGCCAACCCCGCTTTGCAGCTGCACTTCTTCTTCACTTCGTCTCTGCTCTAGTTTGGCGATAAGAAGCTACATGCGGATCAGCAGCGGCAACCCAAATAGCGAGCTGTGTCTGCGATAAGCAAGCGGCGCAGCGCAAAGGCAAAGTCAAAGACAGAAAGAGATGGCATGCATTTGCTGATAGCTTAAGAGATTTGAGTGTGTGTGTGTGTGTGTGTGTGTGTGTGTGTGGAGAAAGTGGATGAGAAAAGGGAGGAGAAGAGAGCTGAGAACGCAAATCAGCAGACTATTGGCAATAAAGTGGAGCGAGTGTCAAACACTTCACAGCGTACAATAAACAAAGCGTATCGATAATTATCGATAACTGTTAAGCGAGTTGAGTTTCCATGGTTATTTAGGTACATTCTTTTTACAAACCATCTATCCAAATCATCTATCAAAAATATAATAAGTAAATGGAATGAATTATTCTCGAAAAGTTATTCTGAAAAACGTTAGATGAAAAAAATATAGGCCAGAAAAAATGGATTGATAATTATCGATAACAACTAGGAAACTATGAAGTCGTAAGTATCGATAAATATCGATAACTACGTTTAATCACAGTTAAGCGAGTTGAGCTCTGATGTTAGGGTATTCCTTATTCTATCGAAATGATAATAAATAAAAGGAATGTATTATTGTCTAAAGTTATTCTGAAAAACGTTGAATAAAGAATAGAGTAAACAAATCGATAACAGCTAGGAAACTAGGAAGTCGTAAAGGACAACGTAATATGCATACTATAATAAAGCGTATCGATAATTATCGATAACTACGTCTAAATCACAGTTAAGCGAGTTGAGTTCTGATGTTAGGGTATTCCTTATTCTATCGAAATTATAATAAATAAAAGGAATGTATTATTGTTTAAAGTTATTCTGAAAAACGTTGAATAAAGAATAGAGTAAACAAATCGATAACAGCTAGGAAACTAGCAAATCGCCGTTTGATATACAATAGTTTTTGCCGCCCAACGGCCCAGAAAATGTTATAAATTATTATCTTTTTGTGCAATAATAAGGTTATTGTGCAAAACGCTCAAATAAACAAATATTGAAATGTGCATTATAATTACTCAGAGACAGGGTCTAGAATATTACGACGAGTAAACTAATTCTCTTCCCATGTGTGGAACACACAAATATTTACTGTTTATTATTATTATGTAATACGAGTATTTACAATAGCAAACAGAACAGAAGTGCTTGTTGCACTTGTTAAAGTAAAAAGTTACGTTACAAAAATAATCATAAATAATGCACAAAACGTTAAGAGTAGAAACCTCACGTAAATTGCGATAAAAGTCAAGAATTCGCTGACCTTCAAAATATGTTGAAAAATATTTCAAATACTTTCATTCCACGAACACACACACATTTACATACATATATCATTAATTATTCTATATAAACACATGCCGAAATTTTATTTTATTTTTTTTTTTATTTTTAAGAGGAGCAAAGAGATTATTAGTCAGAGAGACAGGCAAAACAGACAAAAGAAGAAGCAAAAAATAGTGGTGGATGAGGTTGAAGATGAAAGAAGATTGAGGAAGACGACGATGACGACGACGACGACGAAGTATTACGACCCGGAAAGCGAAACAAGAGTCGCAAATGTGTTTTGTTGTGGTTGTAGTAGTTGTTGTTGTTCGTGTAGTTGTTGATGATGATGATGACGATTCGTTATTGTTGTTGCTAGTTTTGCGGTTAGACAAAGTGGGAAGCACTTAAAAGCCACAAGACAAAGACGAATGTTGAGCGTCGAACGTTGAATGGCGATGACTAAGTGGAGTGTGAAGAGTGCAGAGCATTGAAGTGGCTAAAGAGTGAGGGGGAAGCGAGCGAGTGAGCGAGGGAGGAGGAAAGAACACGCACATTTCCCTCAAGTTAAAAATAATTATACGTAATTTGACACTATTGACCTGCCGCAATAAAAAACCTCAAAAAAAAACAGGACGAAAATATTTCAATGTTCAAGGTATACTTATATCGATGTTCATTGATGTTTCTATTCGATATATCGATCAATATCAAATATATGCTAAAAATGTTAGTGTGAATTAATCGCCCAACTTTGGTTACCTTCACTAGCATTTTTCAGTATTTCCTTTTTCATTAGTATTTAGGATTAGGGTAAACTTATTTCTTATTTTTCATATTTTAAATTATTCATTATTACTTTTCTTGCTTCTTCGATGTAAAATCTAATAAGGAAGGCGCTCATTTTCAATGAAACCCTATTCTACAAATATACCAAATTAATATTCTAAAGTATTCCTAAGGATATATATATTTGGTATATCGTTTTATTTTGTACACAAAGTATTTTCTGAACTATTGAATCTCATCGATAGTATACTGAGGGTGTATCGATGGTTTTCCATCCCTAATAACTATTCCCCAGACTTTTCTGCGTTTTTTTTGGAAAGAGTAACAGCAGCTTGACCAGAGTTAACTTATTTTTCAGTCTTTGCTTTATTCTTTTTGCTCTGTTTTTTTTATTTGTAGTTGTTCTATTTTTTTTTTCTAGTTTGCTGTTGTTTTTGAATGACAGCAATTAGAGAGATAAATGGCCCCACACAACGGACGACCGCAAAAGAAGTCGACGACTGGAAAATGTCATGAAGAGAGCGAGCAAGATAGAGAGAGGGAGAGAGAGTGAGAGAGGGGTCAACTGCTGTGGCGGGGAAATAACGTTAGCTTGGCGGTTAAACTGGTTTCACTTTGTAATTTGCAAAGGTCGTTTAAGCCAACGCAAAAAAAAAAAAAGAAGAGAATTTTAAACGCAAGTCCAAAACGATTTGAGCAAAGATTAAAGATGATAATCGTAATAATAATGACAATAATAATGCAAATGCTAATGATGATGAATAGGAAGTGGAGCGCCATCGTCGTTTGTTAGTCAGTGTGAAGGCACTTGAAGAAAACTTTCCTTAAACTATCATAAATAATGCAAATAATAAAAGCAGCGGCGATGAAAGCTAAACATACAACAACAACAACAACAACAAAATGCCATGGGAATAATGCCTTATGCCGCCCATAGTTATTATTGATCGATTGCTGTAGTTCCTCCCTCAATTTTCAATTTGATTCTATTCGATTCGATTCGATTCGATTGTTGTGTACATTCATAACTTTTCTGCTCGTCGTAGTTTGTTCTAGGCGGGGAATAAAAGGGCAAACAAAAGTGGGTTCAATGTTTGTCCAACGACAAAGAAGAAACAGAACTAAAAATTCTAAGCAAAACACTCAATACTTTCCATTAATTGGACTCGAGGTAGGGTTTATTTTTATACCCATCTACTGCAATCGGTTCTTAGAGTTGTTTTCACTGACAATCTGGTATATTTTGTATTCTATGGTATATTTTGAATGTTGTAGTATCATTATATAGAATATACTATGGTATATTTTGCACTCTATGGTATATTTGGAGTGTAGTGCTATATCGATATAGCAAATATAAGCTTCGATATACTTTAGTATTAGTATATGCCAATTTGGTATATATTTGAATTTGAATATGTGAATATATGAATATACCAAAACACAATGGTATATTTTAGACCTTATGGTATATTTTGATATATATCATTATATAGAATATTCTATGGTATATTTTGTACTATATGAATATACCAAAAAACACAATGGTATATTTTAGAATGTTGTACTATCATTATATAGAATATACTATGGTATATTTTGTACTATATGGTATATTTGGAGTGTAGTACTATATCGATATAGCAAATATCAGGGAAATAAGCTTCGGGTAGGGAAATAAGCTTCGGTATACTTTAGTATTTTTTGGTATAATAATTTGGTATATATTTGAATGTAATACTATATGAATATACCAAATACACAATGGAATATTTTAGATCTTATGGTATATTTTGAATGAAGTACTAATTCGATATAGCAAATATTAAATACTATTAATTTGGTATATTTTTAGAATATGGTTGTTTTACAAATGGGTAGCAGCTATTTTAAAGTCGAGCACACTCGACCGTAGCTTTCTTGTTAGATTTCCCATTTAAGAAGCACGAAAAGTAACAAAAGAAGAATCGAACCTTTTTGAAATACGATTTTTATCACATTTATTAGTTCTGCTTCACGTTTAATTACGTTTATTGTAGTCATCGCTGGATATATTGAGTATGTTCCAACGTTAGTGCTAGCATCTGCAATCTAATTGTCCAAGCGTAATCAAATCCATTTCAAATGGACATTTACACCCACAATTCCCTACCTCTCTCTCTTTCTCTCTCTCGAGCATGTTCCATTCTCTTTTTATGTTTTTTTTTTTTTTCAAAATTATCTTTTGTTGCCGTTTCTTTTTTTTTCCTGTGCTTGTTTCAATCTACAATTGATTGATGTCAGACAATAAACGAACCCCTCACTCCGAAGCAATTTGTTAGTGTTGGGCTCTTGATGGGGAAAAATGGAATGGAATGGAATGGAATGAAGCGCAGAGGTTGACTTGAGGGGGAACTTCAGTTGTTTAATGGACATTTAATGATTGCTTCTAGTCGACAGTTGCCTGGAAATGGGAATTGTTGTAGCTAATGCAAATGTTATTACAATTGCACAGCCAATTTGACATTCATTAGAATGTCATAAGAGACTTGGCTTCGCGATTCCGCGAAATCATCGATTGCAGCGATTGCGATTACGATATCGACGGCGATATCGAAATTGAGAATGGCACAAAAATCTAGAAACTGCGTTTCATTTCACGCAACTGCGAAGCGAAGCTTATGTTTATTGTTGTAATCATTGTCTCACAACACAGCTCGATTTTGTTTTCATTATTTGTGTTTGGCTTTAAATACACATGTGTTTTTGTGTTTTTGTATTTTTCGCAGCCTTTCGTTGTTGGTTTTTCTCCACTTTTTTTTCTGTCGCTTTTTGGCCCGTTTCCTGTCGTTGTCCAAATATTTGCATTGAACTCGAGGCGAGGCTGCATAAACAATAACGAATAACGAATATAATACAACAACAAAAAAAAAAAGAAAAACAAAAACTACAACCTCACGAGCCAGCCTAAAGCAATAATACCCTGTAAAAAAAAAAACATATTTTAGAGAATGCGATATAGTATAAAATGTATACTAAACTAAAAAATTTTTTATTTTGTGGACTTCAGCTCAAGCTTCTTTTAAGAAAATAGAATAATATGTAATGGGATTTTCATTCGTGTTTTCTAAATTCAAATTCTGTAAATTCAAGTAAAACTCTTCTAGGTTTCTTTATTGAAAATAAATATTATATTATATTTTTTGAATATTATATAAAAATTTGATGAAAATAGTAAGGAAAATAAATAATAAAAAATAGACTGCTTCGGTTAACAATCTGACATATTTTGTTCTCTATTGTATATTTTTCGTATGTAATGGTATATCTATATATCAATTAAAGCAATCGGTATATTTCAGTATGTTTTCGATGTATCAATTTGGTATACATATTTTAAAGACTGCTTGAAAATCTGAAATATTTTGTTCCATATGGCATATTTCTTACGTATGTAATAGTATATAGATATATCAAATATATCATTCGGAGTATTTTTGTATTTTTTCAGTATCAATTTGGTATATTTTAAAGACTGCTTCCGTTGATAATCTGACATATTTTGTTCTCTATGGTGTATTTCTTATATAGATATATCAATTATTAGTATAAAGATATATCAAAGATATCATTCGGAGTATTTTAGTATGTTTTCAGTATTAATTTGGTATATTTTAAAGACTGCTTCCGTTGATAATCTGACATATTTTGTTCTCTATGGTGTATTTCCAATAAAATAGTATATCGACATACCAAATATAGCATTTGGTATATTTCAGTATATTATTTTGGTATATTTTAAGAGCATTATGCATTCGATAAACTATCTAGAGTCTTTTGTGTCGTTTGAGAAGCTTTACATGCATTTATCTGTAGCTGTATCTGAAGCTGTTGTTGTTAATGTTTCTGTATCTGTATCTGAATCAGTATCTGCATATGTATCTATATCTATAGCAGTAGCTGTATCTATAGCTGTGTGGTTGCGTTTCTCAGTGCTGTGTATCTGTGACTGTTATTCAGTCAGTCATTCAGTTTAATGTAGGCTGCGGTTTTTTCTCAAGTTGTTTTGCATGACACACAACAGCAGCGACAGCAACAGCAGCAGCAACAACAACAACATTAGCAGCAACAACAACAACTATACAAATACTCAATGCAGACACACACACACATACATACATACAAACACATTTTAATCGCTCTCGAACGGTCAAGGTTGCAAAATATTTAATGAGTCAAACGCGACGGTGACGACGACGACGACGATGGCAGCAGCAGCAGCAGCAACAGCGGGCAGCAGCTGCGGCAGCGACGTCAGCTATCAGCTGGTCGACTGCGCTGTCGGCAGCGCTGTCAACTGCGCAGTCTTCCAGTTTCACTGCTGTCGTTGTTGTTGTTGTTGTTGTTGTTGCTGTCATTTTTGTTTATCGACCGGCGCACACAAACTCTCGCACACACACACACACACACACACGTACAGAGTGAGCTGTCTGTCTCGCTCTTACACGCTGGCTATGTAGCTTTGGGTGTCGTTGACGTGCGTCGTTCAGTTTGTCAGAGTTTGTGACGTTTTGCCTTCTCCTTCTTCTCCTCCTGCTTCGGGGGGAAAAAAAGGCGAAAGAACTACAACAACAACAACTACAACTGTAACTCACATTTCATATTGCACATCGCACTATTTGTATCTCTCTGTGCTGTTGTGAGTGTCTGTTATTGATATCCAGCATCAGATACACATGCACCTACAGCTATAGCTACAGCTACAGATATAGATACAGATACAGATATAGATACAACTAGAGATATAGATACGCATACAGTTACAGCTACATAACGGAACATAGCAGCAGCAAGCAAACCCTCGAGTCACATTTAGCAACAATGTGAATGGGCTCTGCAGAAAAATAGATACATAGATACATACATAACCTACTCCTACTACACCGCATATACTTTCACACAGATACATATGATGATGTGTTTGTGTGTGTTTATTTTGCAGTTCGCATTCGTCCTTTTCGAGACGCGAAGTCTTCAGCTTAAAAGTATCTATGCTCTAGATATTTATGTATCTCAAGTTTTGAGCATAGATGGCTTTATTTGTTAGGAATATGGAAAATTTATCAAAATCTTAAATTTAACTTTTATTAAAAAGTTTCTTCATACTTCAAGTTGCTCGCTGCGTAAATTACGTCAAATTGTAATCTCATTAATACTTGACATTTGCTGCCCTGTAATATGCAGAAACTAAATCAGTTAATAAAGGCTCTTCCTTTTATCTTTGCTTTGTCCATTTCGAGATCTATGTTGCTTGGTTGCCTTTGCTGTGGCCTCCTCATTATTTTCTGTAATCGGATTCGTAACCATTGTTGTGAAAGAGCTTTTTATTTTTATCGTTGTAACGCATTTATCTTTCCATACTCTCTCTCTCTCTCTCTCTCTCTCGCTCTCGCTCTCTGTTGTAGTATTTTTATACGTTTACTTTCCAAAGGCGCTTTGTAATAGGGGAGAACTAAAAAAGTATTATTTAACCGAACTGAAGACGAAGCCTTGTCGATGCGTTGTCAGTTAATTAGATATCAGGTTTCCACAATTTCAAGAATCTATTGAGAGGGTAATACGTACATACATACATATATGTAACTTTATTTTGTTTACAATATCGTGATTGAGTGACATTATTGTCATGCAATAAGAGAGCAAAACTCACTCACACACCTGGCGATTGCATAACGACGTAATCAGCTCCAAGTTGTTGCCTTCTCTCTCTCTCTCGCTCCCTCGCTCTTTCTCTCTGTTTCTCTCGCATCTTAAGTGGCTTCAACTATTAAGTGTGGTTAGTGATGCAACCGCAATTACAGTTACAACCAAGTCGGGGGACGACTCTCAGGCAAAATTTTCCCCAACTTGTCGTCGAATATACAATTCACAACAAACAAGAAAGCTACAGTCGAGCGAGTGTGACTGTGAAATACTTGCTGCGGTAATATTCTTAAAATATACCGAATTCAAATACTACAATTATACCTATATACTATTAATATTATCCGTTGTGGTAATATTGTTCAAATATACTGAATTAAAATACTACAAATATACCTAATTGTATACCTATTATCCATTGCGGTAATCTTAGAATACACCGAATTAAAATACTGCAAATATACCCATATACTATAATTATTAACCGTTGTGGTAATATTGTTAAAATGTACTGAATTAAAGTACTGAAAAATACTACAAATATACCTAATTATATACCTATTTTCCGTTGCGGTAATATTCTCAAAATATACCAGAGTAAAATACTGAATAAGTTCGACAAATATATCAAACACTCCATGGTATATTAATATACAATCACAATTACCCGTTGCGGTAATATCCTTTAAATATACCCAATTAAAATGCTGAATAACTTCTACAAATATACCGAATACTATGTTTGGTATTTTGATATAATATCACCCTTACTCATTGCGGAATTGTTGTGAAAATGTACTGAATTAAAATACTGCAAAATACTACAAATATACATACATTAGAAATATACCATAAAGAACACAACATGTAAGATTATCAACCGCAAACACAAAGATGTCATACCCTTCTACCCTATGGATAGTGACGAGGTTTAATAATAATAATAATAAAAGTGGGAAAACGGAAATCCCAAATGAAGTGTCAACCAGACGGTCGAGAGTGCTTCGAATAATTAACAAGCAACCAGAGAATTACAGAATAGTTGTTAAATCACATTATGCAGTGGAAATATTTTCAGTAGAGTAGAATTACGCTTTACGAAACTATTCTTTTTGTTATCTTTGGAGTATTGCTAGATTTCCCATCTTTCTGTAAACCTTTCTCAATTGATTTTGCACTACATTTTTAATTTTCTGTTTCTTCAAAGTTCTCAATGCTCACTTTTCCTCACTCTCTGTTGTGTGTAAATGTTTTAGTATCCATTTGATTGCGAGTCATGTCAAAAGTTTTCAACTACTTGGAAATGTCTAACTAAGACGAAGAGTTTAAATAATTAATCGAGCTGAAGAGAGAGAGAGAGATAGAGAACAACATGCTGTTGTCCTTTTGCTATCTGTTGTTGTGGAGCTGTCACATAAATCGCAGTCATATATCATGCTTCAGGTGTTTATCGATCCAATGCTTTGACATCTTTTGACGCGTTACCTCGCTCTCTCTCTCTCTCTCTCACACTCTCTCCTGCCTCGACCTACCCCTATGTCGAAGCTCATGGGCAAGTGCAATAGCACCGCCGCGAGGGGGCGCCAGGGGAGCAGCAAAAAAAAAAAAAAAAAAAAAAATAGAGAAGAAAAGAAGCAGACAATAAATAAATGCAATGCACATACGTAATGAATTATAATTAAAGAAAAACGAAAACGGCAATGGCAAAAAAACAAACAGCAAAAGGAAAAGGAAAAGCTAGAAAAAGCAAAACTGCCAGGCAATTAACGAAGACGGAGGCAATGGCGACAGCGCAATCTATTTATAAGCGCAACAACAACAAAGCGTAAAAGAGAGATGGCAAAAGTGCAGCGTGCAAAACGAAAATGCAAAATGACGCGGAACCCCCCAAGGCGAGAGAGAGAGCGACATAGAGAGAGACAGAGAGGAAAAGAGGTATTCGTCTCATTATTAAATCACCTTCAACTACGGTTGGCACTGCAACGACCTGCCTGACAGCGACGTCGACAGCGACGCCAGCAGAGCGATGTCGACCACAACACTTGGTGGACGCACAAACTGTCAGCCAGAGACACTTGAAATAGATACAAAACACTTGGAAAAGTGCAACTATTCGATTACACTACGATACCCACTAAACTGATGAGTTTCGACTAGTCGATAGATGCGATCGATAATATTGCAAGAGAGTAAAGAATTCGTTTTTGCATTAAATTATATTGTTTGTTATTTGTTTTTCATTTTTGACATTATTTGCGATAGTTTTGCAACTATCGAGAACCTATCGATAACATTATAGAGAGCCAAGTATTTCAAACTTTAGACTTTCTAACTGTTGCAAACGAAGAAAAGTTACTAAAAGTGAATAAATATTTCATTTTTACTTAAATAATGACAAGACAATTTCCTTGACATTCTCCAGTTTATACGATTGTTTGTGATAGTTATGAAACAATCAAGAAACTATCGATAATGCTTCATCGATAATGTTACAATTGCATTAATACTTCATTTAATTTCATTATTTGTTATTTTTCTTGACATTCGGCTGTATTTGATTAATGTTTAATGAGTGTCTATGCTTGCTAGTATTCCCGACTTTAGACTTGACGCTCTTACGTGTCATTTGGTTGTTGTTTTCAGTTTCAGTTTCAGTTTTAGTTTGTTTTGCAGTTTGTAGTGCTTTTGCATTGCGTGTATGCCACTGAGTCATTTTCATTTCCCAACTGCCGCCCCAAAATGGAATGGAATGAAATGGAGAGGGGCAAACTAAACCCTTCCCTCTCTCCCTTCACTCCTATTGTTATATATAATACACAGCGAATGACCGTTAGTCATGAGGCAGTTAAGAACAAATTCGATAGAGCTGAACTTTGCTTTCAACATTTGTACAAATTCCCAACATTTGCACATTTTTGATGAGCCCACATCAATTACAATGTTCGATAAGTTTTCAGTTCCACCATTGAGACCTTATCGAGTGTCTATAAATAGAATTTAACGATCCTACGTAAGGGAAGGTTATATTTGTAGTGCTGTGGGCAATATGACCAGACCAGACCACAAATTGTACTAATTAAGAGTGTTTGTCATCAATTGTTGTCGTTGTCGCTTGTTGTCATTCTTTCAATGATATATGACTGCAATTTAGCTCATCAACTGCATGGAAATGGGAAATGCAAGACAATGCAAGGAAATGCTTAAAGAAAATGCTAGAAGAGAGTCTAAAACAACTGACATAATCACTTCTGTTCTCAATTTCTCAAATAGTATTATTATTAGCTTTATTCATCATGCAATTCGCAGTTAGGCAATCTATTGATTAACACTCGAAAAGCAAAAGCAACAAAAAAGTATGTTTGTTAATCATTGGATCGTGCAATATGAAATATCACAATCTAGCGATATTATAGTATTCGATAAGGCATATCTCTAGACCCCATCTATGAATCAATCATCGCCATGTGCGTTGTCGCTACAAACTTTACTATTATTATCTTTTCTCTTTTGTTTTTTTTTTTCCTTTTTATAATCAAAAGAATTCCATTGGCTGGTAATCAAACGTCATCAAACGTCAGTCTTATCGTATAGTCCTGGTCTTAAAAAAGCCCAACCAAACCTCCCCTGTATTCCGTTTGGATCGTAAATACCTTTTTATTCTAACAATGTCACGTTGACTTTGGCGCTATCAGTTACGTTTTTCCAGATACCCTAACATGAGACTAAGGCTATGAGCTAGTTGGCAATTATCTTCAAGTGTACTTAAATCCCACAAATAAATATTAATAGCTTAGTTTATCGATTCATTTCGATTCATAAAGTAATGGAATCAAGTTAACGACTTTGTTGTTTTTGTAGGGTAACTACATATAACATATGCTAGAAACAATGAGTTCTTTCAATATCAACATTGTATATATGACTTTTGCAATATATGTGTATGTGTATATTTATATAGATAGTGTGGCTTTGGATTCGATTAGATTAACATTATCAACAACAATTAAGGAGCGCCGATAACAATGAACTAGAAATAGAAATAAAAAGAGTGTGACATAAAAAGACAACAGACTTCGTTCCCATTCCAATTATTTATGATACGTGTTTATACCCTCTCTACCCATAGGGTAGAAAGGTATTAGAGCTCTAGGAAGGAAGCATTTCCGACCCCATAAAGTATACATATATGTATTCTTGATCAGCGTCAACAGTCGAGACGTATGCACACTTGGATCTAAGAAACTTTAAGAGATAGAGCTTTAATTTGTTTTTGGTATATTTTGACCTCTTTGGTATATTTTGTAATGTACTACCTACTCGACTTACCAAATATGGCCTTTGGTATATTTTAAGAATACTTCAACATATTTCAGTATTTTTATGTCGAGTTATTTAGTATATACCGTCAAAATATAGCACATTGACAAAATACTTAAAGTTATATCTTAAAATATGCCATATATTATATATGCCATATATTATATACCGCAAAATACTAAAATATATCGATGGGTATATTTGGTATATCGATAAAGTGTTTCAGCCAAAATATGTATACCAGAATGAAGTACTTCATCGATATACCAAATGTGAATTTCGACATAGTTTAGTATTTTAGTGGTATATTAATTGGTATATTTTAAATTCAATACCGCATTGTGTTACTATTATACAAAATGTGTAGTGGGTATCTCACAGTCGAGCACATTGAAGTTTAGCTTTCTTTTATTTTTTTGGCGCGTAGTTTATGGAAAAATGTATTTTGTTGATGATGAGTGATGGAGAAGGGGAGGTGGTAGATAGGAAAGCGAGGCGCTTGCTGCATGAAACATGTTCTTTTTTACGACCCAGATTAGATACGCACGCTTCCTTCCCCCGCGTGCTTCCTCCATCCAGCTGCGGTGGGTGTATTGCCCTTTCCTTCCCTCCCCCTCGCTCAACACAACCCGGAAAATACAGCCGGGAACTGCAACTGCGCACTTTTTATGCGTTTCGTTTCGTTTCGTTTCGATTGTGTTTATGAAACTTTCATGGCAGTTAATTTCAAACGAAATGCTGCCATAAATCGCACCAAAATAGCCCGCAGACAACACACACATTGCAGCAAATGAAAGACAGAGATGGACGAGTAGGAGCAAGTGAGAGAGAGAGAGAGAGAGAGAGCATGCGAAAAAAAACGAGATCGCAGCACAGAAAAGTAGCCTGCCTGCCTGCAGTTGTTCTCAAAAGTTCAATGTACAGACTGTTGTCTCTCTTTCCACCTCCACCCCTCCCTTTTTCATCCAACGACGACGATCCCCTGGCGATTTCGCAGTGTTATGTGAAAATTTGCATGCGGTTGACTTTTCAGATTCATCAGCCTAGCCTTCCCTATATGTGGATACATATGTATGTATGTATATATAGGGTTGCCAACAGTCCATGCATAACCATCTTAAATCAGTTTGCTGACCAAGTTCAGCTCCCTCTTTTCTCTCTCTCTCTCTTTCGCACTGTTGTTTCGTATTATGCTGATGCCAAAGTAATTGGAGCAATTTTGAGTATACCCTGTAAACGAAAAATAAGAACAAGTATATTGAAAGTGGAAGAAAGCAGCTTTGAACTTCAATACGAACTTTTCAAGTTTTACGCTATAAAACTCAACTCTTCAGGGTATCGCTTAGTCGAGCATAGCCGCTAGTTATTTCACTTTGTACTTTTGAGCAAACTGTGCGAATAAAAATACTCGAAACCCGCAACAACAATCGACAAACTGCTGACTGCCGTCGAAACAGCTGTAAAAACAGCTGCCGGATTGCAAAAAAAAGAGCACATTGAAAGAAGAAGCAAAAGAAAAAAACGAAAAGGAAAAAGAAGAAGAGGAAGAAATAGCGATAATATGATGAAACATGCAAAAATAATTGAAGACTGGCAAAAATGCGCAACTTGAAACAGCAGACAAAAAAAAAAAAAAAAAAATAAAAATAAAAAAAAACATAAAATAATTAATGGGGAAGCTCATTTCCAAGAATATCAACTATCAATTATGATTTATTAATTATAAATTATGGTCATCATAAATTGAGTAATGCAATACTTTTTGCCAGAGCTAAAAATTATTATCGATTAGTAAATAAGCTAGACAATATAATAGTATTTTAAAGGTTTTAGCTTCAATTTCGGATATTTCTTTTAAAACATTTGGTATAGCTTTTAGGGTACGGAAGATCAAGAGATTTTTCAGTTTTCAGAGATTTAGATTTTAAAAGTAAATGTTTATCCACTTTACCAAGGAATAACTTATTAGACCCGAAATTATAATACTGATATATTTCAACATTATTGATTATATGGAATACCTTTACTATTTTGTATGTGTAGTTGATAAAAGCTATAAGAAACCTTCCGAGTAATTGTTTTTGTGCTCTGGATTCTTGAACATTTTAATACCCGCTACTGATATGGTAGAAGGGTATTATAACTTTGTGTATACAGCAAATGTATGTAACAAGCAAAATAAGGCATCATCAATACTCCGAAAACTTTTATATCTCGCAAAAGGGCAGTTTGTATTTTGTTTGGTTGCCAATCTGGTATATTTTGAACACTATCAATACACCATTTAACGCTTTCGGTATATTTTAATCTGGCATCTTTTGAACACTATCAACATAACAAGCAAATTGTACGATATGTTTCAATCCGGATATAGATTGTACACTTTATCAATATACCAATTAAAGCATTGGGTATATTTCAGTAGATATAAATTACTGACATACTGGCAATGCAGTATGTTTAGTGATATAACAGTTAATATATTTTAGTATTTTATGGTATATTTTAAGAATAATATCGCACTATTTTGCCTTTATTCAATATGTATAACAGACAGGTATCTCCCAGTCGAGCACACTCGACTGTAGCTTTTTCTTATTCGTTTCCATATAGTTTACGAAAGTTGCATGAAACTTCCTGAAGTATTAATGTTGCGAATATTTAAGAGATTTAAGCTGAACTTTTGACTAAAACAATGAAATATGCCTTCGAATTCTGAGGACTTCAAATGAACCGTTACTACATATTTTGTATAGTTCCGACAAAGTGGCGAAGACACCTTAGAGACTTGGGAGTAATAAAAAAAATGAAAGGAGGAAGTGAAAATGCTGTTTTTGTTGTTCTTTGTTAGGAATTTAAAGGAAACTGTGTGGAGTGCAATTTACAATACAAAGTGTTGGCCAAGAGACTGCACTGGGGACTTGGCCAACAACAGTGTTGCCAAATTTAGAAATACACACACACACACACACACACTCAGCTGAGCTGAACGCTACAAAATGTAATTAAACACGGAAATTCTCAACATTCCCGCCAACAACAACAACAACAACGACGACGACGATTATAAATGGGCCCCCAGTTGATGTGGGTGGCGCCAAAGGGAGGGGGGAAGCATAGTGAATACACCTGTACAGAGAAAGAGAGAGAGGGTCGAAGAGAGAGAGAGAGAGGAATACATGCATATATATAGATAGAGTAGATAGATGAGTTGAACGAAGCTATTATCGTCATTATAATAATTGTAATAATAATATCTGAGCACGATGATGATGATGATGATGATGATGACTCACAGTTTGCTGTGTGTTGTGACAGGTGAAACGAGCGATGAATCAATGAGCGAATTGTGTATGTGTGTGTGTTGTTAATTAACAGTTAGAGCTGTTGTAGCATGTCCAAGGAAATGTATAGAGAAAAAAATGCAAATGTGCGCAGTGCAAAATGAAGCTGATAGCAAGACAGACAATTGAAAATATTTGTTACTTATTAAAGGTGTCTCTCTCTCTCTCTCTCTCTCTCTCTATTGTAGAGGAAGATGTATATCTTCCTCTATTCATACTTTAGCAAAATAATTGCTAAAAAGGCAGGGAGGGAGCTGAACAAAAGCTAGATAATCCGTTTGCAGCTCAGAGTCAGTCTATTGATGAAATGCTCTCTATTATATTTCATTCCTTGCGAAAGGTTCAATACGATTGATGCAATTTACACGTGTGCGCTTTGTCTACCTCTCGGTGGGTTTCTTTTTTTATTCTGTTCTGTTTTTTTTTTTTTTTTTTTTTTTTTTTTTGTTTGTTGTTGTTATTACTCAATCTCTCTCCCTTTCGTTTATTCTCGAGAGTGAAGAGAAGCCTGTAAAGTTTTTCCGAATGGTATACAATAGATCAGTTTCCATAGAAAATGAATTGTTCCCATTGTTAAGTGCTTTTGGAGTCACAGAGAGACGTCAGAAGAAATCGATAGTTTGCTATCAACAAAAGCATTGTCTAGCATTGCAGTCATATTAAAGCTTTGCATGTTCATTCATGACAAGATTCAAATTAGTAAATACACGTTGAGGGCGAGATGTGTTGTAGAGTAGATTTCGTCTTGATAGTATTATGCAATCTTTGTATATTATTATATTTTCGACTAATTTCAGTGCTGTGCAACGTCTTAATATACAATAATATCACAAAGTATAGCTTTAACAGTGTTGGAAACTCTTCAACTATACTTTTCAGTGTTGTACAATGTCGCAATATTTATTAATTCCTTAAAGTGCAGCTTTAACAGTGATGCAAACTTCTTCGAAATACTTAAAACTATGTTTTTCCATAGTTCCAGTGTTGCACAATGTCACACAATAGAATTCCGTAATATATAATTCCTCTAAGTGTATCAATAATAGTGTTGCAAACTGTGCAAACTATATTTCTCCTAATGATTGTACCAATACTATAAAATATCGTAATAAATCATAATTCTTCAAAGTAAGGTTTCAACAGTGTTGCAAATTGCGTCAGAACATTTTTTGTACAATCATTGTATTTAACGTTAATTAAAAATTTGCCTAATTCGTTTCAGTGTTGTACAATGTCGTAATATATAAAGCAAATCGTTAAAGTGTAACTTTTTAGCAGTGTTGCAAACTACGTCAGAACTTGTAAACGATATTTTTGCTAGCTTCAGTGTTGTTCAATGCCATAATATATAATTCCACAAAGTGTAGCTTAGGCAGTGTTTCAAACTGCGTCAGAACATTTAAACTAAATATGTTCAGTGTTGTATAATGCCGTAATACATATAATAATTCGTTCGAATAGATATTCATAGTACACTCATTATATTTAGCTTTAATTTGAAACAGTCTAAAAGTTTAAAAGTTGTTAAACGAATGTTGAGGACATTCCACAGTCTCTTTCTCTGTCACTCTCTTGTCTCTCTCTCTCTCTGTGTCTGTGTGTCTCTTTCTACATGTTTCTCGAGCGAAATGTAATTATGCCAAGTTTTTAAACTTACAACTTGTCTTAAAGAGTTTACTAAACAAATGCAGCCCCGTTTTTTTTTTTTTTTTTTTTTTTTTGGCAATTTCACAGTCGCCTGAACGTGCAGCTGACCCATCTTACGCACATTTGTTCTCCTCCCACATTCCTCTCCCCTCTCTCTCGCTCTCACACTCTTCTCTCACTCGCTCTCCTTCAGTTGTAGTATGCTAAGCTGCTGTCCGTGTTCGCTTGATGTCTCTATCTTTAACAAGTTTGTTAAGCTCCGTGGCAAGTCTAAACCGCAAATTAAATTTCCACCCAGGCATTGGCAAAATTTAATGGCACAGGACGAAGGACACACACACACACACACACTCAGACGACGCAGGATGAAAGTTTGTTTTTTAAAGTTGTTCGCGTCGCCGTTTGCTGTTCTGCTTCCTGCCCGCCTCTCTCTCTCTCTCTCTCTCTCTGCGCTTCGTGTGGCATGTTGAAAGTTGTGCTCCTAAAAGGCAGGCAACGAATGCAGCAAGGCAAGGCAAGGCAGGATAATAATCAGCCATGGCGGCGACGTTGCGGCATACAAATGCAGCAGCAGCAGCAGCAGCAGTGGCAGTGGCAGCATCTAACCATTTGCCACGTGCCCCAAACCCACACTGACGATAGAGACCCCAACGGAGCACAACACGAGTTCTGCTTGTTGTTGTCCTTGTTCGCTTTTGTTGTTGTTGTTGCTGCTGCTGCTGCTGGAGGCATTCATAACAAGCACACAGAGTGAGAGTATGCCCACTCCACTCACACCTCCTCTCCCCCTCGGTGCCTCCGGCTCCACATGCTAGCTAACGTTGCAAACTCTGCAAAAACAAAAATCGATAAATTTTTGCACTTGCCACATGCCTCGAGCCAAAGAGCAGACGCCGTTTGCCTCGGCCACCACTAGATGGAGGAGGAGGAGGAGGAGGAGGAGGAGGAGGAGGAGACGGTGGCAGAGGCGGAGAAAATGGCGCAACTCGAGTGCCCATGTGTGGGAGGTTGTTTCGGTTGGGTGTCTGTTTTTTTTTTCTCCATTTTTTTTTTTTTACTTGCTGTCTTTGTTGTTGGTTTCCTCCGCACGTTGCGCACAAAGTGGCTGCCACACTTCTTCTTCTTGCTGCAGCACGTTGTTGTAGCGGCATTTTGCCACAGAATGGGATAGGACAAGGACAAGGAAAACAAGGCAAGGAGCAGAGAATGTGGACAGAGAGCAGAACAAGCTAAAGACAAGTGAAAAATAGAAGAAGAAAAGAAAGAAAGACTGGAACATAAGACAGGTTACTTTAATGTGATTTCTTTTGCCTCTGATATATTTCCCTTTTAACTCCTCTATTACTGCTATTTCAACTAGGAATTCTGCATAGAGTAATAGAGACTGGAATCGAAGACAAGGAATTTATGTTTTCTTCCTTTCATTGATTTTCCTCTTTTTGTTCTTTTCCAACTAATATGATTTCTTCTACATCTGTTAACTCCGCTATTTCAACTAAGAATTTTGCAAAGAGTAATAGAGACTGGAATCGAAGACAAGGAACTTATTTTTTCTCCTGTTCTTTGTATTTCCTCTTTTCGCTCTTCTCCAACTATTACAACTAGTAATTTTAGAGGTTAAATTTGTACCTTTTAGCTCTCATATTTATACTCCATTAATGTCTACAACATAAACAGCAACTTAAGCTAGACAACTCCAACTTTTACATTGACTACACTTTAGCTACTTTTTCGCATTCCTGTACTTCTACTTTTACAACTTTTTCCATGTACTAAAATTGGCGTTCTACTATTTCTAGCATTTACATACATATGTATGTATATTCCATTTACTCCAAAGCAACTTCCACTAATAGTTTAACTTCTACTTTTACCAACACAACATCCGTCCACTTCTTCTTCTTTTTCTTGTCGTCTACTTCTATCTACATACATACTGTATACTGTCTGCTCTCTCTTCGCTCCCCATTCTTCTAGTCATTCGTTTCTTCCTCTTTGCTTTTGCTGCTGTGTTGCCCTTTGGCTTCCTCTTCCAGCTGCTCTTTGTTAGTCTTTGCAGCGTCGTTCTGGCGTCTTTTATTTTATATATGCCAAACACACACTCACAGACACACACACATACATAAATACAAATTCACATACACACACACATACACACACAGTCGGCACTTGCAATGTGGCGCACAAGGCGTGGCTGTCTAATGGGCGTACGTAGAGAGAGTGGTGACTGTTTGTAGGGGGTTGTGCAGGAAGGCTGCAAAGATGCTGCCAGGAAAAAGTTACACACACACACACACACTGTACGTGTACGTGAACGTGTACATAACGGTACATGTGGCCTGGCTCAGCCGCAGTCGCTGCTTCTGCTGACGCAGTTACAGCGCTGTCGGCGCAGTCGAAACTTTTGATCAACAAAACACCAAAAAAAAAAGCAAAATACAAGTTATTCATGCTGTAAGTTTTAATTATTTGTATTGTTATTGCTCTGTTCTCTCTGCTTCGTGTCGTTGTTGTTGGTGTTGCTATTTTAAAGGTAGGGCCAGAGAGCAGTGCTGCCAACTCCTTTGTTTTTCCGCCAAATCTGGCCTTTTGTTAGCTATCGATTGCGGCCGAAATTTGGCAACTATGCAAAGTGCGAGTTATGGCTTTTTTCTATTTAAATAAAACTAACTTTTGTCTAATTTTTGTTTTAATATCAATTGAAATGATGTTACTATAATGGACTTTTTTAAATTAAGCTTTTGTCATATTTGTTCCATGTTAAGATGTCTTTATTTTCTTTGGGCAACACTGAGGCAAGACGAAAAGCGAGAGAAAGAGAGAAAATGAAAGGGCAAGCGAGCTTATTAGCAGCAAAGCTTTGCTCCTGTTGACTTGTTCTGTTAACATTAAAGCTGCGATTTGCAGCGAACTGATGAAAAGGCAGCGACAGCAAAAGAGCAAAACAGTAATGAGGAAAGATAGTAAGAAAGCAGATTATGTTGGGCATTATATGTACACACAAAGCGAGGGAGAGAGAGTGAGACGAAGAATATGTCCAGGAGAAGGGGACAATTATTCAATTTACTGTTGACATTAAAGTAAGGGAATTTTATTACAGTTAAAGATTGTGAAATGGCAAAATATAGGATTTAGTACACACACACACACATACACACAAATTCAATAGATAAAAGTAGAGTACAGTAAAGTGTACTATATATAATACACATATTTTACGTATTAAGTCAACAATATAGTAAAATTTGCCTTATTTAATATCTGCAGAAAATTGTCAAGCAAGACAAAAGAATACAAAAACTTCTCTGAGCTTTGAGTGACACTTTTATCTCGAGGACAATATATAAAGTAAATAACGAAACTGACTCAAGTCCAAAACTACAGCACAGTTATAAATCAACAAAAATCAACTAAAGTCAAACAAATTGTCGAGCAAACTGCCGCAGTGAATACCCCTAATTTATTACCTCAAATACATTTGTGATGCAGACATAACCTAAAACTTGGCGTTAATTTTAATGTGATTTTTGCTTGTTCTTCTTTTATCTTTGCAGGTAAGACATCTAAGCGAACTTATGTACAAAACAAAAACTGGAAAAAGGAACTCGCATAAATTGCAAACAGGAGAAGAAGAGAACATTGGTGTTGGTAAAGAGCAAGAGACAAAAAGAGATAAAGAGAGGAGCACAGTGTTATGTATTGCTGTAGGTCGATATGATTGATGAGAGACATGGCAGCCCAATGTCTGATTTTAAAGCTGTATCGATCAGCAGCGAGCACAGGGGGGAGCAAGTGAGGAACAGCTTTAAAGAGGCAACACAAAAAAAGAAAAAAAAAAAAAAAACGAGGTGCGGCGTGTAGCGACGCATGTTTCATTCTTTAAAAATAGCAACTGTGAAGTTTGGCAACGTCGCATTGTGCGTTTTGCATGCCGTCGCTACGTGCATGTGCTTTGTATCTGTGTGAATGTGTGTTTGTGTGTGCCATTAATATTTAATGAATTAATAAGCGAGCTGTCGTGAGTGTTGTTTGCCTGAGTATGTATGTATGTATGTGCGGGTGTCTGTTTCTCATACCTCACTCTCTCACTCACGTCCATCTTGCACCGCAACCGCCCCGCCCCGCCCCATCAAGCAGTCAAGCCAGCTGCTATCTACTCTCATTCAACCTGACTGCCTGCCCGTGTGTAAATGTATGTGTGTGTGTGTGAGAGTGTGTTTATATTATATGTTAGCTTGTGTTGGTGTCAGTGTGACGTCGTCGTTGTCTCGCGGTCGCTGCAGCGGCCGCAGGTCAAACGCGTCGCACGTTAATCACATCTGAAACTCAACGTCAAACGCGTCGTTGCAGCGACAGAGACAGCGTCGTCGTCGCCGTTTTAAAAATTTAAATAATGAGCGTCGTTGTTGTCGTCCGTTGGCTGGCTGGCTGGCTGACGGTTGCTGGGGGGTGGTTGGCTAGGTTGGGTTGCGTTGCTGTTGATGTTGCTGCGGCATGGGGCAACACAAATAGCAAAATTACTTGCGGCCAACGTCGACATCAACGTTCAAACGTTCATCGTTTGTTGCGCTGCCCAACACGTTTGAACGACAACGCACAACATGCTGCCGCAACATGTTTGCCAGCTGTTCGATGCGAATATGTTTGATGTTGGCGCTCGTTGCAAACATGTGTTTGCTTGCTTCGAACCGCCGCCATGCTGAATGGCTGAATTGTGTTTTCTCTCACATTCACGCAGTCGTGCGCTCATGAAAACGAGCAGTACAGCATGCCTAGTGCGCTCTCGCTCATTATCGTCGTCACCATGTGCCTGCTTCCATGCTTGCTCGCTCGCACATCTTACGCGCTTCCACACCGCCGCCTGCACATGCACAAATGCAACATGTTGTGACTGACCGGCTGACTGGCCCGGGTTTGTGTCCTCAATAAGAAAATGTTAAGGCGCGTCACTAATTCAAGCCCGTTAAACTTTGCATCAATGCATGTATGTAAATTGGTCGCTGCAACGCAATGCAATGCAATGATCAGCACATCGGATTAGCGCAGATTACTGAAATGAGCAGCAAAGCGATCATATCATCATCACAACGGGGTCAAGCATGTTTAGCCACTTTAGACATCATAAGCATCGTCATTATTTTAGACACCATCATCATCGTCGTCATATTGAGCTACTGTTAGATGCATAATCGCGTCACTTGTAAGCTGCTTAATAAGATTGAGCACTAATCAACATATGACTATTATATCTAGGTGTATTCATAACGTTCTAGATATGATATGGAAGAAATCAAATTCATGTTCTAAAAAGATTTTGGGCTTGCGCTTGCTATATTAAGGAGTTATCGATACGTCTGTAGCTTGTTCTTCATTTATTCGGACTAAAATATACGATTAACAAGAGATTCACAAGATGCGTAGGTTTTGTGGTAGGCTTTGAATAATACAAAATTGAAAATTGTAATGGTAAAATCTTCTGGAAAACTTCATCCGTATAAACATCCATATAAGATAATTTGTAATCCCAGATAGGGAAATCCTTTACCATTCTTATCTCTCTTATAAATGCAAACTCTATCCTTTGTATTTAATATGCAGACAAATACATTGGGATATGCCTTTAGGTGTTCATTTTTGTATGCGATTGAATTGTCAATTAGCGTAGGGATTAAAGAGAGAGGCTAAAAGAGATAGCTTCTAAAAATTATTGTTTCTTTTATTTTATTTTCTTTTTTGTTCTGTTTTTTAATTAAGCAGTGTTGAGAAATAAGTTAAAAAGCTCTCACCGATAGTTTAATTATTTATCGATAGATTGTGCAACTATTTAGGCAATCAACGTAAACTTATCGATTCATTGTAACTATGAGGCGACGTTAAAGTCGCTGCGAATTAAGCGGCGTTCAAAGTTTTTAATTAGACAGTGTTGAAAAATTACTTGAAAAGCTTTTACCGATAGTTTAGTTTTTAAAATCAAATCAAGTTTTAATATGTCCTTGGGATATTTTCGTCTAGGCAATGAATTTTTTTTTTAATAATTGCATTTATTTAATAGGCAATAAATGTAATTTAATCTCATTACTATAATGCAATGAATGTGATTTCATCTGTTCTTTTTATTAATTGAATTTATTTAATAGGAAAATGTTTGGGTGAATTTTTGTTTCTTACCATTTCCGTGCCAAATTTAGACACATAAAAGTTACTATAAAACGGTCACTCTAAAATTTATGAAACTTGCTTAATATTTAGCACGTTCATTTGGGAACAGGGCTTAAACGTGAGCTTATCGATTAGGGCTAACTATGCGAGGATGATAAAAGTCGCTGCGAATTTTTAAAAAATGGGAAATGGCTTAGAAAATTCAAGAATGTGTTGTTGAATTTAAGAGATGCCCTAAAGATATTGCTGGGTTGTAAGTACCTCCTAGTTGAATCAATAGTTGTGGAACTCGAGAGTTTCTTATTTGCTTGTTCTTGGTCTTGTTTACAACCAAATCTAATAATCTGTTGTTCTTTCGCCCCCGCTGGTCGTACAGGACACTCGAGCAGCAGACGCAGCAGTATGCCAAGAGCCTCGGACATCTGCAACCGCATCAGCAGCAACAGCAGCAGCAGCAGCAACAACAACAGCAGCAGCAGCAACAGCAACAAATGCATCACCACCACCATCATCCGCAACATCCGCCGCCGCAGCAACAGCAACAGCAGCAGCAGCAACAACAACAACAGCAGCAGCAACAGCAGCAGCAGCAGCAATCGTCGCGATCGGCAGCTAGTCCATTGTCGCCGCCACGTCCGGGACAGGGAAGTGCGGCGGCAGCAGCGGCTGCGAATAGCTATGCCAAGTTTGGCGATGCACCGCAACGCTTCATACAGCAGACATCGTACAGCATTGCGATGGCACCGGCGCCCAACTATCGGGATCCCTACATCCGAATACCGCCGCAGCTGCAGGCATCCGTACCCGAATTTCAGCGTACGGCGCGTGCCCCAACGGTTGCCACGGCGACAGCCACAGCTGGTGGCAAGTCGGGTGGACCACCGGGGGGTCCAACGGGCAGCGGAGGTGGAGGCGGGGTTGTCCAAGTGGCCGGCGGCATGGCACCGCCGACTAGCTCACAAGCTGGCCTTGTCCTCGATGCCATATTCCAGAATGCCATCCACCAGCAGCAGCAGCCAGGTGGACCGCAGAGCAGCAGCAATGCAACGGCAAGTCAGCAACAACAGCAACAGCAGCAGCAACAGCAAGCTGGAAATGCAGCTCCCGGTGGCAGCATCGTTGTTGGAGGACAACGCATCATCTTGCCGCAGTACACCACCGAATACCTGACCAACGCTGTACGCATACAGCAGCAACAACAGCAACAGCAGCAACAGCAACATCAGGCATCGCAACAAGAGCCGCCTGGCAGCGTTGGGCAACCGTATAAGAAGCAGCGCCTGAGCGAGACGAATGCCAGCATCCTAAATCACCTGCCACCACATCAGCAATCGCCGCATCAACAGCAGCAGCAGCAGCAACAACAGCAGCAACAGCAGCGTTCGTCGCCTGCTCAACTGTTGAATAGCCGACAGAGCGGACACGATGCTGTGCTGCATATTTCCGCCGCTGCCGCTGCAGCAGCTGCCATGCAGTCAATGCAGCTCAAGGTGGAGACGTTGACACCGCAACAGCAGCAACAGCAACAACAGCAACAGCAGCAGCAGCAGCAACACACGTCACAGGCGCATGCGCCACGCGCTTTGGTTGCACCGCCAACAACGGCATCGACTGCCATTGCCAGCCAACAGCAGCAGCAGCAGCAGCAACTGATCAGCTCAGTCTCTGTCTCCACGGCGCCAATGAACAGCAGCAACATTGTCGGCTCAATGGCAACAGCAGCCAGCTCCGAGGCATACCATCCACAGGTAAGTTGAATGCTCTTTAAAGTTCTCAACTGTTTGCTAACGCTATCTTCTGTGATTAGGTGGAGGCCATTTCGCCCACGCTGCCCAGCGACAATGCCGATGATCGAGGTCGCAGCAACAGCAACAGCAGCAGCAACAATAACAACAACAACAGCAGCAGCAGCAGCAACCTTAGCAGCAACAACAACAGCAGCGCCAAAGAAGAGCTGCTGATGCAGATACAAAAGGTGGACAATGAGATCAAGAGCGCAGAGACAGCAATGGAAGCGTTGCGCAAAATGGAAAAGTCTTTGATGGACGAGGCAGCTGCCACAGCGGCGGTGGCCAAGCAACAGAAGGCGGCAGCCGAACAGGCGGCCGCCGAGAGTGGCACTGAGATTATGGAGCTGGCGTGGCGCACACAAATGCTGGCGCAAAGCATCTACGAGGTGAACCGCAAAACGGCCGCCGCACAACATTCCGAGGTCAGTCGAGCCGGTGGCGCCGAACGTGCGCGCCCTTGGCTGCCCGTTTACAATCAACCGCTCGATGTGGAGGCGTTGACGCATCTGATTAAGCGACATCAGACGCTGGTGCGCAATCCGTTGCTGTTGCACATACGCAAACTGAAGGTCGAACGCTGGGAGCACAATCAGGGCCTGGTCGAGAAGTACACCAAGGATCAGGCCGATTGGCAGCGTCGCTGCGAACGCGCCGAGGGCAGCGCGAAGCGAAAGGCACGCGAGGCCAAGAACCGTGAGTTCTTCGAGAAGGTGTTCACAGAGTTGCGCAAACAGCGCGAGGACAAGGAGCGCTTCAATCGCGTGGGATCGCGCATCAAATCGGAGGCGGATCTCGAGGAGATCATGGACGGACTGCAGGAGCAGGCGCTCGAGGATAAGAAGATGCGTTCGTATGCCGTGATACCGCCGCTGATGCACGATACCCGGCAACGTCGTTGCGCCTATCACAATGAGAACGGACGGATCGAGAATATGGTGGCGGTGCATGAGGAGCGCAAAGCGCTCAATCTGTGGACGGCCGGCGAGAAGGAGACGTTCAAGGAGAAATATCTGCAGCATCCGAAGAATTTCGGTGCGATTGCGGCCAGCCTCGACCGCAAATCGCCGCAGGACTGCGTTCGCTATTACTACCTCAGCAAAAAGACCGAGAACTACAAGCAGCTGTTGCGCAAATCGCGCCAACGCACGCGCAGCAGCCGCAATCCGGCCAAAGCCCAGGCCGCTCAGCCCCAATGCATCATCGACTCCCTCACCACGGGCGTCACCACCCGCCTGCAGCGTGAACAGCAACAGAAGTCCGGCAATCGCACCGGTGCCGTCGCCGAGCGTGAACGCGAACGTGCCGCTGAGAAGGCAGCAGCCGATGCTGCCAAGGCGGCTGAATGTGCCGCTGAGAAGGCGAGTGCTGTTAGCAAGGCGGCCGAAGTGGCTGCTGGCAATGAGAAGGCGAAGAGTGTTGCTGCTGCCATGGCAGCGGTGGCAGCTGCTGCTGCAGCAGCCGAAGCGGCAGCCACAACTGCAGCACTAGCAGCAGTCACGGTTACTGCCACTGGAGCAACCACAACGTCGGCAGCAACCACAACGGCAACAACAGCAGCACCAACTGTTGCTGATAAAACGAGCAAAGCGGCAACAGTGGATAAGAATGCAACAGCAACAGGAGCAACTGGAGCAGCAGCAGCAGCAGCATCAACAACAGCAACCGCTAATGAGATCTCAACGGGCAGCAGCGAAGCCAAAACCAAAGCCACTGACGAGGCAGCAACAGCAACAGGCACAGCAGCAACCACAACAACAACAGATGCAACAGCAGCAGCAGCAGCAGCAGCCACCTCCACAGTCAGCACAGCGACAGCAGCAGCAACAACAACCACAACGACAGCAGCAGCTGCGGCTGCAGCGAGTGGAGCGTCCAAAGCGGCCAAGTCACAAGATGCCACTGGCGAGGCAGCAGCAGCAGTTGGTGGCAAGGTGGTTGGCGAGGCGAACGTGGAAACGGATGATCCGCTGGCCAAGTGCAAAGCAACGGCCGCCAATGCCGATAGCTACAATGGTAGGTTGAGAAATCTTGTATTTATTATGATACTGTTTATGAATATGTTTTATAGTATTTATGATAATGATATACTATTCTAAGTGTAAAAAACATATACCAAAACATTTTTATACCTGCTGCCTAAAGGGTAGAAGGGTATTATAACTTTGTGCCTGCAGGGAACGCATCTCAGAAGGCAGAAGAAGGCATCTACGACCCTATAAAGAATATGTATCAGTCCATGTCCGTCTGTCCGTCCGTCCGTCTGTATTAAATACTGTATCTCAGAGACTATAAGAAATAGAGCTAGCATTCTTTTTCGTTAGGACTTGTTACGTTTGCACGCATATCAAGTTTGTTTAAAGTTTTTGACTCGCCCACTGCCGCCTCCACAAATTGCAAAAAAACGAATAGAAAGCGTCATGTTAAATCTAAATCTAGATTTTTGTAACTGGTTACGATCAGTTAAAACTTGTAGAATTTATTTTATAAATACTTTTGTTTTGGCAAAAATGCTTACTACAAGTCTTAGTTGCTTTGGTTGGCAATCTGGTATATTTTGTACAGTATGGTATATTTAATGTAGTGCAATATCAATATACCAATGATACCCTTAGAATAGTTTATTATTTTTGCGAAATATTTGTTAGTTTATGAGAGAATTATCCCTATATTGAAGTGATTGGAACTGAAATTAATCTGGACACTATCATCTTTCAACAGCAACTGTTGCCGCCTCCTCAGCAACGGGAGGAGCAACAGCAACCAGCTCTGCTGCGTCGTCCACATCGACGCCCGCTGTTAGCGTGGCGCTGAATGGCTTCAAGCCCGGCTATCAGAGCGTTGTGATGAGCAACGTGAAGGCGCCCACGCCCTCAGCCAGCATGGATGATGCCAATGCAGCGTTGGCTGGTGATAAAATCGTGAAAACAGCAACCGCAGCAGCAGTAGCATCAACAGGAGCTGGAGGTGCAACTGCTGGCGGAGCTGCAACAGCTGCCACAGGAGCTGGCTTTGCGGTCCCGAGTGCGTCGTCGTCGTCGTCGTCGCCGCCCACAACGGAACCTGTCAGTGGTGTGGCAACCCTGACAACGGCCACCACGGCCAGCAACTATCTGGGCCAGAAACTGAAAGCGGCCCAGGTCGAAGGACTTGGCGCTGGCAACGAGCTGCATTCGGATGCAAGGTAAGCAAAGCAAAATGAGAAATCAAATAAATATGCTAGAAAGAGATGGTAATCAACTTTATTTTACTTTGCAGTGATCCCAAGAAGAAACGCTTTGAACAGACGCCGGGTGGCGGCAGCGAATCCAACAACGCAGCAATCAATGCCAGCAACAACAACAACAATAACAACAACAACAACAACAGTAGCAACAACAGCAGCGGAAACAAATTAAACAGCGCCAAGGAATCGTCATCGAATCCAATCCTGGCGATTGGCAGCAAATTTGGTCAACTCGCTCACTCCTCGGCGGGCTCTGGCTCATCGGTGGTGTTGGTCGGCTCCTCGATGATGTCGATGGACACAACGTCAACGATAACCACAACAACGTCGGCAACGTCCACGCCGACGCCAACGTTGGTGTTCTCAAAGGATGGTGACTTGTTGATCACATCGGAGGTTCTGGCATTGGATGGCAAAGGTGAGTCCAACAAATTCCATTTTACTATGTTTTACACCATTTCAACTCCAAATGTAAGCAGAGCTTTTCACAGTTAGCGAAGACTTTCAAGTTTACAGTTTGTACGAACATTTGAAGGAAGCTAAAGCAAGAAGTTGATTTGAGTTTTCCTTAGCAAACTTTATCGAAAAGTGAATCCTTTGGTGCTAAACATTTTCACAGCTTTAAAGCTGTTACCTCTAAAAGTTTACAGTTTGACGTAAAACTTTAAGGAAGCTTAATCAATGAAGCGCTCGATAGCTTTTGCTTGACCAAAAAGTTTACTCTGGCTTTTCTTAGTAAACTTTTTCTACAAGCTAATCCCTTGATAGAAATGTTTTGTCTAGTTTACAGTTTGTACGGAAGCTAAAGCATGGAAGCGTTTACAAGCTTTTTTGCGTTTTTTTAGCGTGACCAACAAGTTTATTTCCTTACCAAGCTTGATCAAAAAGTTAATCACTTGGTAGATTGGATTTCACAGGCTGTGTGCCGTTAGCTCTAAAAGTTTACAGTATGTCCGAAAACTGGAAAAAAGCTACAGCAAGGACACATGCGTTTGATAAAGCTTTTTAAACTTGAGCTTTTGTATTTTTGTTTGAAGCTTGTTGAAGCTTTCCTGGCATTAACTTTTATGTTGACAAAAAGTTGTATTAGAGCTTTCAAGCTTTATCAACGAGTTCGTGCGTTGGTAGTAAACTTTATCAACATTTGTATAGCTTTTGAAACTGTTAGCTCTAAAGGACAGCTGTATTTCTATGCGGTAATTTCATTGCATTCGTCATAAAAAATGCATTCTGACTGCTGCGGGTCCATTTTGGTCTGTTCTGTGTTCTATTTAAACAGTTAAGCAAGCTGAAGCAACATTCTGTATTGTGGGTTTTTTTCTCGTTGTTGTTGTTGTTGTTTCTTTTTGCCAACTTCTCTTTGGCTTTTTGATTCTTTGGTTGTATGCGAGTCCCCAATGAATATTTGATGCAGTCGCTTCTTTTTGCCCATTGCCTTCCTTGAAGGCGGCAACAGAAACAGAAAATCAAGCTGAGCTGGAGCTGGAGCTGAGCTTCAGCAAAGAGTTGAAGGCGACAGCATTGGATGCTTGATTGGTGCGTGCGAGAGAGAGGAAGAGAGAGAGAGTAACCCACATCTCTCTTTTGCTTTGTTGCTAGCTTGACATTTTCCAGTTTCGCGTGTCCATCCATCCATCCGTCTGTCTGTCTGTCTGTCCATCAGCTGAGAGCGCATTGCGGTTTGTTTGCATCCCCAAGCAACCCCGTCTGTCTCTACCTGATGCTGCAGAGCACCACCCACCACACCACCGCCATCCGGACTACCCACCTACCTACCCCCTTACTGCCACCCGCGCCCTTTGGCGCTCTTTCACTTTCTCTACGTTTGTTGGCTGTCATCTCCCTGGCGAGTTAATTAAACTCAATTAAATTAAAATTTTTGTAAACGTCTTTTTTATTATGCAAGTGATTTAATTTAATTATGAAATTGACGTTACGTCTGTTTGCATTAACCGATGGCCGAAAGAGCCGAAAGAGCAAAGCAGCAGTGAGCGAGTGATACTCAAAAGCGAACACAGAAATATGGATACTTTGTTTCACTCACCCCCAGACAGCTACTTAATCTCAGCTCGATTATTATCTTTACGATAACTACCAACCCAGTGTTATCGATAACTGTTGTAGGATTGTCAGTAGTAAAAGTTTTAATACTTTTTACGATGAAAACACGTTAACTATAAGACAATGTTTTTGATCATAGGCTATAATTGTGCACCATTTAAGGCACTCATAAATCTGATCGATAACTGTGGTTATCGATCATGATAGATTTCATTACATCCAGCAATGGTTTGATTGCATTATTTTTTGGCGAAATACCCGTTTGCCAGCTACTTTAGCTCAGCTCGATTATTATCTTAACGATAACTACCAACTTAATGTTATCGATAACTAGTGTAAAATTGTCAGTGGCAAAAGGTTTCAACATTAATACTTTTCCACGATTGAAAAATGTTAATTATACATCAATAATCGTATTGATCATTTGACAGCACTGGGCACCGTTTTATATGTTATCGATAACTGTTGCTATCGATCTTGAAATTTTCACTATTTTCTTTCATGTTTCGTTTTGTTGATTTTAATTAGGTTTATTTTGCATTTGCGTATTCATTCACTCACTCATAAACCTTATCGATACGCTATCGATAACATCGATAGTCGTACTTTTAACGATTTTTACCAATATGTCAATTTGATCATTCTTAGTTTCGTTGATTTTTATTGAGTTTGTCTTGCATTTGCTTATCCATTCACTCACTCATAAATCTTATCGATAATTTGTCGATAACAACGATAGTCGTATTCTTTACCACTTTCACCAATAGGTTACCTTCGTCATTTTTGGTTTAGTTGACTTTTATTAGATTTCTCTTGAATTTGCTTATACATTTATTCGAGACAAAAAAAAATTGTTGTGCACAGGTGTGTGTGTGTTTATGTGTATGTGTGTGTGTGTGTATGGGTGTGTGGTGCATTGCGTGCTAAATTCGTTAAAGATTGTTTGATGCCCAATTTATGGCGCTGTCTCCGCTGTTGCTGCAGTTGCAGTGGTTGCTGCTGTTGTCTCTCGCTTCGAGATGTTGCTGCTGCTGCTGTTGCTATTATTGTTGTTGTTATTGATATTGCTGCTGCTGCTGCTGTTGTTGTTGTTGTTGGTTGTTTCCAATTCGTCGGCATGGCACAGCTTGCGATGCTTGTGCACAAAATAATAGCTAGGAAATTTGCTGCCACAAGTTTTGCATGGATAATACTGCACATTCATGTCCAGAGGTCGCACCTCTCTTCGCAGCAATGCGGCTGCCGTTAAAGTTGCCGTCTCGCTGCCCGTTGCTGCCGCTGCCGCTGCAACTGCTGCAGTTGCTGTTGTTGTGGTTGCTGCTGCTGTTGGTGTTGCTGCTGTTGTCAGCAACTGCAACTCGGCTGTAGCATTGTCGCGCAACACAGCAGCAGCCAAAGGTTGCGTCTCCGCCAGCTTCTTGTCCAGACTCAACGGATTGAGATGCCGCTTGGCGTGCTTCTGATAGCAATACTGCGATTTGAATGTGTGTTTGCAGTAAACGCACACAAAGAGTTCCGCTTGCGACTGCTTGCGTTGTGACGGTGCAGCAGCAACTGTTGCTGGTGTTGTGGGTGCTGCAACTACAGTGGTTGCTGCTGCTGCTGCTGTTGCTGCATCGCCGCTGTTCTCGTTCTCCTCGAGTTGCTGCTGTCGCTGTTGGCTGCTGATGGCCCGAGCCATTTGCTGATGAAACGAATAGCTGACGCTTTGCTGAGTGCGTTGCAACTCCACGCAATTGTTGTTGCTGTTGCTGCTGCCGCCACTGCTGCTGTCTGGCTTGTGGCCGTAGGCAGTGTTTAGGATACGACGAAAGCGCACGGGACCATCGCAGCTGGCCACATCGATAATGAATTTGGCTGCTGTTGCCGCTGGCGCCGCCGTCTCCAATTGCATCGCTGGCACCGGAGCTTTGGCTATTTGCAATCCGCGTTTGCTGTGCGATTTGCGTGTGCCGTTGTTGTTGCTGTTGCTGCGACGCAGCTTGGCAGCAACTTTCACAGCTGTTGCCGCGATTGGCGCTGGCAATGTTGACGGCTGCGGCGGCGGCGGCGTCGGAGTGCGACGCTTGGCATCGAGACGCTCGATGTTGAGACTGCTCGCAGCGCTGCTGCTGGCCAAGCTGCTCACCACGGACACATTGCAATCCTCGGTGTCCAGCTCGTTGTCCGTCGGCGTATTGCTGTCGATGAACACCTCGATGTCCTCCTCCTCCTCGTTGTTCTCCACAATTGACAGCTCCGCTGTGGCATCCACATAGCCTATTGCTGGTGTTGGTTGCGATAGCGCCGGCGGTGCTGGCGGTGGAGGTGCTGGTAAAAAGCCGAAGTTTGGCAACGTCGCTTTGCTGGCAATGGGTCGTATGATTTTGGGCGCCGTCAACTGCAGCTGCTGCTGCTGCGGCGGAGGAGGAGGTGGAGGATGCGACGTATTGCCGCTTAAATAGCCCTCGGTTTGCGAGCGCGCCAAATAGGAACTAAGAGAGAGAGAGACAGAGAGAGTGGGAGTGGGTGAAGTTTGGCAGCAACGCTCTTAAGATTTCGCGTTGAATGTTTACCGACAAATCTCCAAGGCGCGCGGCATGTGCAACACATGTGTGGCAAGCAGCACCGCAAATATGTTGTCCACATTCAAATCCAAGTAGCCCGTGTACATGTAAGTTAGCAGCGGGGCAAATTGCTCGGCTGTCACATTGCCCAAATACAACAGCAATTCACCGCTCGCAGCAGCAGCAGTTGCTGTTGTCCCGGCAGCAGCCACTGCTGCTGCTGCTTCATCCATGCGAATGGCGGAACGCAAGTAGCCGCTGTGCATGCCCAGGACCAAAGCGTGTGCCACAAAACGCACGCTGCTCGGCGCTGGACCCACTTCGAGTATCACATCTGGCGGCGTTGACATGACGCTGTTTGCCATGATGCCATTGCCAGTGCTCATCACAGCAGCAGCGGCAGCACTCGATGTGGTTGCTGCTGCTGCTGCCAGGCGATTGTTGCTGGCACTAGCATTGCTATTGCCGCTGCCACTTCCGCTGCTGCTGCCAGTTAACCAATTTGTAAACATTCAAAAAAAAATGTGCAAAAAAAACATGGGAGCAACACAAAAGTAAACGACGCGTATTTTATTCGCTTTTTGTGTTTTGCTTAGAGAGAGAGAGAGAGAGAGAGAAAGCTGCGATCCCGTGCGTCACGTGTGTAACTCAAATTCGAACTGATGACCGCCTCGTGGCGCACGTCGCGTTTTATAGCCAACAGAGCTCAGACACAGACAGAAACAGAAGCACACACACAGAGACACACACAGTTGGCAGTTAACAGTCAGCTGTGTGTGTCCTTCGGCTGCTGCCACAGTAAATGCTGCCGTTGCTCTGCCACTTTGCGCTTCGGCTCTTGTCGAGAGAAACGACTTCTCGACTGCTGCTGCTGCTGCTTTTGGTTACTGTTGCTGTTGCTGTTGGTGTTGCTGTTGCTGTTGCTGTTGCTGTTGCTCTGCGGCAACTGCGATTGCGACTGCTGTCAGCGCTGCGATTTGTTTGTTGTCGGTTGCTCAGTTTAATTGGTTTATTGTTGGCACTGCTAAAAAAAAAAAACGCAGCATTTTATTAATTGATTGATTACAATTTAATACATTAATATGGCAAATTTAGTTATTTATTTACAAAGTTATGAAATTAGATTCTTTAAAAATTATTTACTATTAAGTTAAGTTGTACTTAACAAGTACCTTAAATGAAAATGAATAGAAATGAAGTAGCTAAAACAAATATTAATCGAATGGGAAATTCATACTTTGTTGCTACATTATTCAGTTTATTCGTTTCTTTTATAAAGTGAAGAATTCTTGCAAACAAATAGTTCACTAAAATCGCTAGTAAAACCCTAGATAAACCTATAATGAACAGTATATAAAAAACAAGAAATTTAAAACAGCAAAAGCGACACAGCCAAAGTGTTGCCTACTTTTATGGGCCAAGCTATAAATATGAAAAGTGTTGCCTACTTATATGATATCAAATAACTGTAAAACAATAGTTAATATATTGATTGATATACATTAAAAATATGAATTAGTTTAGAATTTCGAATTTATTTAGATTAACTATTTGACTTGATAGTTGTAAAATAGTATCGCAAACAATTAATACCTTGTTATTGATTGACTTACATTCAACAAATAGAAACTAATTTGAATTTACAATGTTTTGAATGAATGAATAGCAGAATAGTATGGCACTTATTTAAATATCATGCCATTGATTGATTCATTGATTGATCGATTGGTTCTTTAGCTCCATTTTTTGTAGTACTCTTGTTTATTTCTACAATCATCTATGGCTTAAATGATAGTTGCGAAATAGTATCGCACTTATTTAAAATGTTAATGGAACAATCAAATACCTTGGCATTCATTGATTGATTGATAGACATTGGCAATATAAATCAATTATTAGTAATTCAACATTCTTTAGCTCAAATTTGTGCATTTTTATTTTTGTAGTAGCAAAATAGTATCGCACCCAGATCTTTTCTGATGGCGCAAATCTGCGAGACCGCATGCTCGGCATTTGCTTTTGCTTTTGCCTTGAGTGTGTTGTACAACGACCTGCAACTCACTCGTTCTATGAGAAGTGGCCAAAAATCCGTTTGCCTTTCAGCTTTGCCTCAGTTCCTCTTCCCCCGTCATCCCTTCAACCCTTCAACCCTTCAACCCTTCGTGTCCAGCCCCTTCTCGACAACGTCTATGCTCAGAAAGCGGCGCCTCAATCGACTTAATTGATTTGTGGGCATAACCAACACATATTTGCATACGACTCTACACGTGGTGTAGAGAGAGAGAGAGAGAGAGCATGTGTGTGTGTGTTGATTTTCGTAGCTGTTATGTCTATGGCTACTTGTTCGCTTTATCTACCTAGCTGTGTGTGTGTGAGTGTTTGAAGCTATTAGCTTACTATTTAAACTTGCTGTTGCCAAAAGCAAGAGTCTCTCGGCTGTTGTAGTAATAATATATTGCAAAGTTTTTAAAAGAGATCACTCAACAATCAGGTAAATTAGTAAATCAGACAATCAATCAGTCAATCGGTTGGTCAATCGCAAGTAATGTAAGGTGAAGAACTCGTTTAGTTATCTTAGATATTTTCATAATACACAGAGAATATTTAATAATCAATCCATATATCTGTTAACCAATCAGTCAATCAATCAATTCTGTTCAATCATCAAATAGTAAATGAAAATGAGAGCCTATCAATCAGTCAATCAAAAGTGAAGAACTTATTCACATACTCTAGATATTTTCATAATATGTAAAGAAAGTATATGTTTTCAATCAATCAATCAATCAATGCTATTCAATCACTATTCTAGATGTTTTCATAATACTTATAGAAAAAATATGTTTTCAATCAATCAATCAATCAATCAATGATATTCAATCACTATTCTGAATATTATGATAATACATATACATCGGTTATTTAATATTCAATCAAAATATCTTCTAATCAATCATTCAATCAATGCCATGCAATTGTCAAATGGTCTGTTAGAGCATCCTTTAGTCGTATATCTTTGCACATTTACACCAATTTTTCCCAAGATTTCTATCGTCAGTTTCTTTCTTTTTTTCTACCTCCCCTGTGACAATTTGTGTGTTTGAGTGTGTGTGTGTGTGTGTGTGTGTGTGTGAGGGCTATGTGTGTGGTTTGGTTTTATTTGTGTGGCATTTGGTATTTGGACATTTGGTTGGCTCTTAATTACCGCTATAGCTGATCGGTTTTATTTGTTGAATAGCTCTAGCTATCCTGCCTCCTCTTTCGTTCGCTTTTTCTCTCTCTCTCTCCCTTCTTCGTTACTCCCTTTGGCTTTTATTTGCTGTGCGACAAAATTGTCAAAAAATGTTTGACTGCTCGATATATTTGTGTGTGTGTGTGTGTGTGTGTGTGAGGAAGGCAAAAGATGCATTTTTACAGATATGGTCGGTCAATCGGTCAGTTTGCGCTTGTTTGTTTGCCTTTTATTGATAGGCTAATTTAATTAAGTTGGAGTTGCTGTTGGTATTGCTGTTGCTGTTGCTGTTGCAGTCGACTGTCCATTGCGATTAAACTTCAATCAAGCGTTAACAATTTTAATTAAATTATTTCGAAACGTAATTACAACTGTGTTCGTCATGCATAAATTGTGTAATTCATTTATTTAGCAATAACCCCACAATTATCCCCCTCGCTCTCTTTGTCTCCCTTTCTCTTCCTTGGTTGTATCAACATTTTGAATAAATAATCACAACGTAGGCAAAAAAATGAATTTCATAAATTGGCAGTGCACGAAACACAAAAAAAAACAACATGAATCGGTGCAAACAAAAAGAAAAAAGTGTAAAGCAAAATGGCAACAATTGACACACGCACACACACACACACAAACACACACATACTTATGCATATTGGCTGTCAGAATATGCATGAAGCTGTGTCATGTCATGTCCTGTTCTGTTGTCCTCTCGTCGTCAATCTGTCACATTTGTTAAATGCTGCATTAATCCCCAAGCGCGCATGTGTGTGTGTGTGTGTGTATGTGTGTGTGTGTGTCTTCAACCCCCATTTCAATGTATTCTCCTTCTCCTCTCTTATTTATCGCCATCAAATCGATTCGATGCACATGACAAATTACTTGCTAGCATGTCTATCGATGCCTGTTGTTATCGATATGTAACAAGTTGATCGATAGTCGCGAGCACTGATTTTATTTTCATATTCAATTTGTTATCGATTGTAATCGAACACAATTGAGCGCATATTTGCATGTTCGCATTGCATGGCGGCGAGCCCACTGTGCGACAGTGGGACGTAGTAACGTCAACAAGCATCAACTGCAATTCAATTCAATTAACACGACGGTTAAAAGCTCTGCGCAATTAGCTTTACTCTCGTTATGCCAGTTGTAGCTGTCTCGCTCGCACACCGTCGCTCTCCATATTGTGCTGGCTGTCACTTGCTCTCGCTCTCTCACTCTCATGCTTGCCTGTGCAGTGCGCGAGGAGGGGTGGTGAACATTTTTGCTGATCTTTGCAGTAAGTTGGCAAATTGCCTGCCAGCAGCCAATCGAGCGACTGCAACACACACACACACACATGCACACACATAGAGTTGTCAACTGTTGGCTTTTGTCTTGCACACACACACAGCTCTGCTGAGTATTTTGGTCATGTTGACAAGCAGTCGCCTCCCCGTTCCCCACCTCTTCCTGCTCTCGCATGTTCATCTCTCGCTCTCTTTGCTGCCCGAGATTCACTCTTCGCTTTTTGCTGTGGCTTATCCCAGTTGGATTTTATTGTTTGCACTCAGAGCGATGAGTGAGAGCAGTGCAGCAGATGAGTAGCGCACACGCACGCACACACACACACACACACACAGACGTGTTGTCCGTTTGGCATTTGTATCTGTTGCGCTCTCGCTCTCGCCCACTGGCTGTGTGTGTGTGTGCAAAGAGAAAACCTTTTATGACAATTAAAACATAATTGACGGTCAACATTAATAAACCAGGCAAAACAGGATTCATGAACTGCAGCTTCTCTGTCCTCTCTGTGTTACATTTGCTGACCATTCAGGTGTCCAGCCGAAGCTGTGACCTCCCTTCCGCCTGCCCCCCTTTCCCTGCCCCTTGGTACATAACACAAATTGCGTTGCTAACAAGATTGCAATTGAACTTTCAGGCGGGGGAGGAGCAGCAAGTGAGGAGACAGCACTAATCCAGCCTCTCACCTCTCCACCTTCCTCCTCGTTTCGTTACCGTTAGCGTTATCTGGCAATCGCTTTACTCAAATCAACAACCATTTTGTGTTAGTTAAAAATTCTTTTTGTGTTCTGCACACACACACACATACACGTGCATAACAATAACAAAAAAAAAAAGAAAATGCTGGGCGGGTGTAAAAGCCAAAAGAAAAATAGAGTGAAAAATGCGCCAAAAACTAAATTTGAAAGCAGTTACGCCCCCTTCCCTCCCTCCCTTCGCTTACCTCTTCCTAAACCTTCCGCAACGCTAGCAAATTCCCAAATGAAAGCAGAGCAAGAGGGGGAGTGTGTGTGTGTGTTGTGGGTGGGTGTGTGTGTGTGTGTGTGTGTGTGTGCAGCTGAGGTGACAATAAACTTGCTAATTGTTGACTTTGCTGTCAGGCCAGCAGCTGCTGTGCTTCCTCTTACGCTTTGCTATTATTAAAATGGCGTCCATTTGTATTTTAAGTTGATTGATGAGAATCCCTGACGCTAATCAGTTGAGCACGCCAAAAACAGCTGCCAAAAGCAACAACTGCAACTCACTCTCACAAAAGAGTAAATGACAGACATTTTTATACCCTGTTGACATTTTTATACCCTGTTTTTCAATACTAAAAGTCAGCTTTTTGTTAGTGAATCTCAGTTAATTAATAAATTTTGCTAATTTTATAAACTTGCATCCCTTTTGCTACATTTGTGAGTGATTTGTAAATACTTTTCCCTCTGAAAATAGCGTCTTCTTTACTTGAAACACGTTCACTTGCTAAATTTGCATTCGTATTATTCAAGAAAAGTGATGTTTAATTATCATCAATATAATTCTTTTGCTTCTGCATAGTTGTTGTTGAGTGAAACGAATAGCAGAAGTATTGCAGAGTAGCTTTCGAGTCGATCAACTGTGTGTTTACGTGTTTTGTGAATACGCTTTTTGCTGCAGCAGGTGACTGTCAAAAAGCGCGCACAAAAGTATGCAACGCGGCCGGCGGCTTAACTGTTGCCAAAACCAATAAAAGGCCGCTAAAGCGCGGGGGGTGTGAGTGTATGCATATGTGTGTGAGTGTGTGTGTGTGTGTGTATGGGTGTCAGATACAGTTGAGTGTCTGACGGTGCGGCTGCTTATGAAATTTTGAACAAAATTGAAATTACGCTAATTGTTTGGGCTCGTGTCTCTGCACGCCAAAAATGAAACAACAACAAAATGACGATTGCGCGGCTCGCGCTTGTGTGTGTGTGTGTGTGTGTGTGTGAGAAGCAAGTGTTGGCTCCACACACATGCAGTGTAAAAGGCAAAAACAATTAGCGAATTTGATGCGCAAATCCACGTTGCAAATGCTGTGACGGCTGCCCAGCGGATGCTGTAGTGGAAAGGGTGGGAGGGGGCGGACTGGAAAGTGCTGTAAGAGGGTTAGCAATAGCATAAGTGTGTGTGCCAGTGTGTGTGTGTGGCAATGGCGCAGCTAATTAATAGACTTACATTCTAGTCGCGCTAGCACTATACTCCCTCCTCCCCCTCCGCCACACCGCTCACTTTGCACTGCTATGCTAATTGTATCCAAGTTGCCTGCCACGTTTTGTGTTGCCCCAAAGCCGCAATGCAGTTGCACCGTTACTTAGCAGAGAGCAGGAGCAGGAGCAGGAAAAGCGGGGAATGCACAATTCGCGTATTGGTTTTCGCTGCCACTTTTGGGCTGCCTGCCAACAGCAGCTGGAAGTGGAGCCAAAGTGAGAGATGGAGGAAGAGACGACACACAGAGAACAGAGAACAGAGAGTTTGTCAGCTTTGCGGCTCATCGTTGTATGCGTATGCGTGTGCATGTGTGTGTGTGTGTGTGTGTGTGTCATGTTTGCTAATTAGTAAATCATAATTACTCACTCACATTTGCTCATTTACCCCTCCGCTTCTCTCGGCTCCTCCGCTCCAACCATTTCCATAACCCACAGGCACACATATTGAACGCAGACAAACAATTCCCAGTGCATCCCACTGCCTTCCACCACCTGCCACCCGCCTCGCCTCCCTTCGTCTCTTCTTTCATCATGGCCACGTGGAAGCTTTTAGTTCAATTTGATCGACAGTTGTGGATACCCAAAACATCTGCACTGTCCACATAAACTCACACACAGCTTTGAATTTATCCACTTGTGATATTTCCTTCAATTCAAAGATCCTTCTTACATTAAAATATACGTTCACCTAAATTTATTATTATATACAGCACTTCTCAAAATTATAGCATAGTTTTTTGGGTCTTTCTTTTATTGAATCTAGTTTAGTATTTTTCTACATTTCTTATATATATAACACATTACTATACTATTGTTCCTCATATTCATGAGGAACAAAATTTTAGTTAAACATTTTTCAATTTTACGATTGTGTAATTGCTCAGTAATCTCTGAGCATACTTTTTTTTGTTTTTTGGTAGAGTATCACTTTTCTTTATTTGACTTTGCACTTGCTTTTGTTGTTGGTGGCGGCGTTTGGTTTGGACTTTATCCTCCTCTGGAAATAAAGTTGCCAATGTTTGGGAGTTGAAAACTGTTGCCTACTCACAGGCGCTGACAAACTAATTACAAACTTAAACCTAAATACCGAAAACGAAAGCTCGCAACACAAACACAGGCAGACTCCCCCTCCCTTCCCCTCGCTCTCTGCTGCACTCCTGCAGTGCATGCTAATTATATGAGAGATGGCGGCACAAGCTCTGCTCTGTGCCTCTGTAAGCCTCTGTGTGAGTGTGTGTTACTATCTCGCTCGCACTTGCTGCCATTTGGCTTTTGCTTACATATGTAATTAAATTGCTCAATTAAAATTGCACACCCTTTTGATTATCGCTGGCGCAGTTTTGACTCGCTCTCCACAGCAGCAGCAGCAAAGTGCGCGGTAGCGGTCGCTGTAACTTTTATTAATCAGTGAAAATCGTTTACCAAAAACAACAACAACAACAGCAGCAAAAGAGCTGAGAAACCAAAGCCAGCAAAATATATGGAATGATGCTCACTACGATGATGATAATGTTGATGCTCATAATGATGTTAATAATGTTGTCCACCCAACAATTGCCCAGAATTTTACAAGTTTCTTTTGTGCTGCTGTCCGCCTGCCGCCAGCCCACGACTGCGAATCGTGTCGTGTCGTTTCGTTTCGTGTCGTGTTCCCTCGCTTGCAGACGCCCACGACGACGACGGCGACGTCGACTGACGTTGCCATTGCCGTTAAATCAACACCATTTCGTAAATTAAAAGTGCCAAACGAAGCGACTGCGACAGCGACAGCGGGCAGCGACGCGACTTCGTTCATATTAACTGTATTTACAATTATATGTGTATAATATGTATGTGTGTGTGTCCGACTTGCACTTGCGTTTGCATATGGCCGATCTCTGCTATGATGCGAACATGTGTTTTAAGAGACATGCATCACATCTGTATCTGTGTGTGTGTGTGTGTCCTCAAAGTTGTTGCTGCTGTTGCTGCTGTCGGCATTTATGCACATAATTCCTTTTGCGCTCCTCACTCTTTGATGTTTACACAAGTTGGCTGGCTGGCTGGCTCTGGTCTGCTTCTTCTTACTGCTGCCGACAGTCTTTCGCTTGCGCAAGTTATTTTCTTTTTCGTTTCCTTCGTGTCATTCCCCCTCCACTTTCGCCTCTGCTCTGGCAACTCCATCTTTTGGCAGTGCAAATTCCCTATGGTGCTAATTAGCGGCCGTCACTGTTGACGGCCTCCTTTCCTTTCCTTTCCTTTTCCACTGCACACTTTTGTGCGCGCGTCGTATATTTTTTAATTGGCCTCCATTGTTGCTGTTGCTGCACTGGTTGCTTGTGGCGCTCGTTCTTGGTGCTGACTTGACGATTCTTGTTATTGTTGTTGCTGTTGTTGTTGGCGCACTCGTTACCTAAATGTTGTTACGAAAATTTGATTGAATTTGTTTTTCATTGTGGTCGCTTGCACACACGTGTTTCTTGTGGATTGCGGCATAGATGATGGCAAACCCTTCTATCTCTGTGTGTGTGTGTGTGTGTGTGTGTGTGTGTGTGTGTGGAACTTGTTGATTAAATACAATTCAAATAATTGTTGATTTATTTGCACAAAAATATAATTAGATTGCCCTCGCCCTTCACAGATGGTAATCAATTAAACATTTTATTCAATAATTAAATACCTCGATTAAAATGAGTAGAACATGAATCGCTGAGCTTGAACCTGAACCCGTGAACTAGTTCACAAATAGTTCAGTTCAGTTCAGTGTCGCTTGCACTTCATAATAATCTTTGCGTATTGTGTTTATTGCTTTGTTGTTTTCAATTGTCTAATTGAAAGTTAAACACATTTTTGGCAGTTTGTGCAGGCATTTTATGCTGTTGTAGCATAGTTAGTGCTATCAATGTGTGTGGGTGTGTGCGTGTGTGTGTACGGTTAATTGGAGGGTGCCAACAGTTATTTGCATTTGCTCAAATTAAATTGCAAATAAATGAAGTAAAAGCTGCTCAATTTCTAAGAGTAGGTCAACGCATAGGCTCAGGCTTCCATTCTCTCCTGCTGTCTCTTTCTGTCATTCGCCCACTCACTCAATAACGTATCTGTTACTCACGCTCAACTCCCCCCAGCTCAAACCACAGCAATATTTACTCTTTGTACTTGCAAAAGAAATTGTACTAATGGAATTATTTCATGTTCTCTTTTTTCTTTTTTATTTCAACTCGCGTCGCATTTCGTTTTGTTTTGTTTGTCGTTTTGATTTGCTTTCGTTTTTTTTTTTTTTTTTTTTGCTTTGGACATTGTGCAAATAAAAGTCGAATATTGCTGCTGCTGCTTCTTCGTTTTCTTGGCGTTTCATCTTTCGCTGCTTCTTCCTTGCAGTGCTGACGTATTCCTGACGTTCCTGCCAAATCTGGCTTTTAGTTGATCGTTAAAAAAAAAAAAAGTTTTCTTATGTTAAATATTCGACTTTTTATCTCATTTATCTATTGAGTGGGTAAAAATCTACATAATGATATTTCCAATGTTTTTAAACATTTTTTCCCTGTTTTCCCTGATATTTGTCGCTAAGAACAGCTTTTTACAGCCAAAAGGCTGACATCACTGCTGCGTCTCACTAGCCTGCTCTCTGTCTGTCTCTCTTTTGGCTCGTTTCGTCAGGCACGCGTTCAATCTCACAGCGATGGCGAAGACGAAATCAAAGCAAAGAAAGGCTCGCGATGACGTCGCTGTCGGCACAGCAGCCGCAGCCTCAGCCGCTGCCGCTGCGCCATCGACGCCGCAAAACGAGCAAAACTTTTTTGTTTTCCTTTGGGGCGTTTCAAATAATTTTTGACTGATTGAATTATTAATAAAATTGATCGAAATGCAAAGAGAGGCGACGTCACTGCCACTGCTGCTGCTAGCTGGTCAACAAAAATAATGTTGATTGAATTAAGTACTTTAAAGCTTATTGCAGCTATGGATAGAACGAAAAAGAGACAGTGAGAGACAGTTATGATGAAGGAAGTTAATGTCCACTCTGTATTTTCTTATTGGATTTATGTGGTAAAAATGAGAGCACACAATCTCACATCACACACAACGTATTGAGGCAACATTTAATTAGCACAAATTTCCATTTATATGTATTAATTACGGTTGACTTAATTTTTGATAAACAACTACAATAAACATCGCTTGTTAATTGCATTATTACGTGCGTAAAATTGTCTCTGTGTGCGTGTGTGCGATTGTGTGTGTGTGTGAATGGAATGACATGAAACATCTGACAGGCGACAAAGACGTCAATATGTATTCTTATCGAATTATCGACTAATCGAATTTGATGCATTTAATCATGAATTTCGATTAGTTCAACTTTTTTTTTATTAATTGTTTTTTTACTTTTGTTGTCATTATAGTAGATCGAACTAGTCATTTTTGTCGGCTCACAAAATACAGAAAATGCAAATTAAGCAAGAAAACAATTTCGCTGATTTTCCAGTCCATTTTATTTATATTTATTATGCATATATCATATGTAAATATCTTGCACAATTTTTCGAGGTAACCCGAAATAAAAAACGCACCAGCAGCGAACCGTTGACCGCGGCGCTCTGTGAGTTGTGGCAAGAAGGGGAAGCGTTTTTTTTTGGACGGGCGTGTGGCATGTGTTGCTGTTGTTGTTGGTTTGGGCTTCGCCGTGCTTCCCGTGCGTCGGCCATGCGCCATCAGAGAGAGTGCATTAAATATTTACATAAAATTTTTAAAATCAAAAATTAAATAATACAAAAAAGAAAGAAAAAACGAGGGGAGGAGGAGGAGGAGAAGGACAAGGCAAGGACTTCAGATTGACGCACATCGGCCATTGGACATTGGCCACCGACTCTATCCACAAACAAGCCTCAATGCGAACCAAGCGACCAATTGCCTTTTATTAATTAATTTATTTGAGTTGTTGTTGCTGTAGTTGTTGTTGTTGCCTGCCCTGATACACTGACGTCCTGCAATTTCAATTGCATTTATTTCATTTCTTTTTTTCTTTTGTTTTTATTATTGCCAGCATTTATGATTTTTTTCGCTCATGTTGCTCATGCTGTTGCTATTATTAATATTAAATATTTATTCTGCAATTCTATTTAATTTGCATTTTATAATTGCATTTTGATTGAGCGCCTCGCGCCCATCAATTTAATTGGCCTTTTACTGCATATGCAGCGCACAAAAATAGAAGTAGACAACTTTATTTTTCATTACACTTATTGCGATTTAATATTTGGCAAATTTTTGATGCCCTCGCATCGATATCATTTCGGGATCAGCAAGGATAATGGCAACCGCAAAACTGTGGCAACTTTGTTCAGTGAAAACTAAAGTATATGTATATCTATAATCTATGCAACTGTTCTTTCAACTGCGAAAAAACACGTGCTCTTAACTGTTTCATAATTGAGTCAATTCACTGCAAAGTGAATACACATTCATTTTGGCCACTTACAATGGACTATTTACTGACCCGGCTCATATGGTTGAGAGTTGAGAGTCAGACAATGGCTTATCCATGACAGCAGAGGACACACGACTGGACAGGACAGAATGCCAACTGTCGACCCGCTTAACCCACCCGCATCTCTCCCCCTCCCCCTCTCTCTCACTCTTACTCTGCCCACCCCTGCGCGACAATCAAAATTAAAATGAGTGGTTTATTAAAATTTAAACGCTTCACTTTGCGCGCGCAAAAAGCATTTCTCTCTCTTTATCTCTCTGTTTTCTTTTTTTCTTTTTTTGTGTGTTGCCTTTTGCCTTTACAAATGTATATCTTGGGCCAAAATGAAAATTGAGGACAATGAAGGGGAATATGCACACAAGGACGAGATGTGAATGTGAATGTGAATGTAGATGTGGTCGAGGATGAGCGCCAGAATCGGGAGTTGAGAATGAGAAGCCGTCGCTGTGTTGGCTTTGGCTACTTTGATGTATATTTTCATATTCCGCAGAGACGAGCCACGACGCACGGCGAAGCGGATGAAATGAAACGGGACGGGAAGGGAAGGGACGGGACAGTGGTTACTTGCTTGGGTGCTGGTCTCAACTGCTATTTGGTCAGCGGAAGTTGCGCGGTTTGGGGCGCAGAGCCTTGACGTTTGTCTCTGACATTTAAACGCTGATTGATTTTACTTGCCATCGTCATACACCGCAATCCACCCTGCCACCCCCCATCCTGCTCTCTCTCTCCCTCTCTCTCGCTTTGACTGTTTTTCTTGGTAGCTCGTTTTTTAACAGCGCTTTCCTGCAAAGCGCGCTGCTCATCATTGCCTTCATTAGCAAAGAATCAGAGTCGTTTCTCGCTTTTATTTGCCTTTATTTTAATTACATTGATTTTGATTAAATGCGCCACATTGTTATCTCTTCCTCTCGCTCTCTCTTCCTTTTCGCTCGCTACTCTCTCTCTCTCTCTATTTGCACATCATTAAAATTGTAAAAATATTAAATGGCAAAACAAAAAACTAAGACAAACAAAAATGCAGCGCGCACATTTCAGTGTATTTTTAAGGGATATTTGAATGCCGCACTGAGTTTGTGTTCCCTTTGTGGATTTTCGGGGGTAGTGGAGTCGGTCGGCAGGATGTAAATAAATACTGAATCACAGCTTAAACTGGTTTATCGAAAGGGGGACAGAAACGTTGCTCAGAAATTCTTTATGTTTATGTCTAGTAAATATATTATTATGAACAGTATTCAGTATTTCTTAAATATAGGATAACCTGAACTATTTAGAGGAAGTATTACTTGTCACTCTTCTCCTTCTCTCGTTCCATTCATCTTTTCTGCTCTCCCCACTCTTCTTTCCTTTTCTTCCACTCTCTTCCCACTTCTCTACCACTTTCTTCCCATTCTTCTTCTACTCTGTTCCTATATTTCTTCCATTCTTCTTCTCATACTTCTTCCTCTCTCTTCCACTGCTTCTTCCACTCTCCTTCCATTCTCTTCCCATTCTTTATCCCACTATTCTTTCCACCCTTCTTCCACTCTCTTCCTCCCACTTCACTCTCTTCCTCCCACTTCACTCACTCTTCACACTATTCTTCCACTTTTTCCCCACTTTACTCACTCTGCTCTCCCCTTACTCCCACTTCGTGTTCGCCTTGTTCGGGGCAATCAAAGTGAACGTTTTAAAATATTCAGTCGACTCGTTGTCGCTGCTGCTGCTCATTATTTGTTAAGTGGCTTAATGAAAGCGGCCTTCAGCTAGAGCTACAGTTATCACTGTACACTGTTACCTTTGCCTTTACTGTTAGCTCTGTCGTTACTCTCAAACCTCGTGTCTCATGTGTCTCTGTCAAGAAGGTATCAACGACTACTGCCTCTGACTCTCTAAATTAAATCCACTCCACTTTAGCATATATGTATATGGATGGTGTGTGCCTGATGTGGAGTATCCTGAAGTCGAGCAAACTTGTGACTCTGACGTACATCCGGTTTTTTTATTTCTCCTGTTCGTGCTCTCCCCATTTTCAGTTGGCTTTTAATTAAATCGCCTATCTTTTTAAATGTATTTACTTAAGCATTTCGAGTCCCAGTCTCTCATCCCCTATTTTGCGTTTTCCTTTCTCCATTCCAGACAAACTGGCCAGCTGCTTTGTGTGCAAAGCGGAGGCGTGTCCGCGAACCCGCCCACTGAAGAAGGGACGTGGCCAACAGTATGCGATACCGGACGAAACGATACCGGCGGGAGCGCGCGTCTGCAACAGCTGTCAATGCAAATCGGTGCGGAATCGTTATCCCAATTGCCCGCTACCCACGTGCCCCAATCCCAAGGATCGGGCGCAGCGATTGCGTAACATTCCGACCAGACTGTTCGAACTGTCGCCGGATGTGCGCGATCCATTGATGGCCGAGTTCCAGATACCGCCGCATGCGACACGCTGCTGTTCCGCCTGCCTGATGCGCATACGCCGCAAGCTCGATCCGCAGCTGAATCTCACGGATGACGAGCGACGACGTGCGGTTGGCGGTGGCGCCGCCGGCGATGGCAGCGGTGGCGATGAGACCGATGTGAGCACCTCCTCCTGCGATGAGCGTGAACCCGGTGGCTCGGATACCGCTTCCGTTGACAGTCCCGAGAATCTGCAGCGTCACAAGTCGCAGCTAACCAAGCAGCAGCAGCAGCAAGTGCAGCAACAGCAGCAGCAACAACAGCAACAACAACAGCAGCAGCAGCAACAACAACAGCAACAGCAGCAGCAACAGATGTCACAGCAACAGTTGCCACAACCGCCGCCAGCACCGCAAAAGCCCCAACCGATGGTCCGCAGTGTGGCCGATGCATCGGGTGCCGCATTGACTATAACGCCAACGCGGATGAGCGCCAAGGCGGCGGCCAACGACAACGAGCGTCTGATGCCGCCAGCGTGCCAGGCGCCCAAGAAGCAAAAGACAAGCGAGGAATACGATTCGTCGGCCACGGAGACGGCGGACGAGGAGAACGAGAACTCGCCGGCGAATCGGCAAAGTCCCAAGGTGATCTTCAATGCGGTTTCGCATGCGCATCCACACGCTGGTGTCCATGGACACGGACATGGTCATGCACATGGCAACAATGTGGCCGGTCTGCAGCCACCGAATGCGGCAGCAGCAGCACAAGCTGTTGCCCTAACCGGACAACAGCAACAGCAGCAACCGAACGGACCGTCGAGCATGCGACGGGAGGCGGTGAACAATGTGCAGGATTGTGTCTACTCGGTGATCGAGCGACAGTTGAAGCAACAGCAGAAGGGTCCACAGCTGCCTGGTAACAATCAGCAACAAGGCGGCAAGCAGCAACAGCAGCAGCAACAGCAACAACCACAGCAGCAGCAGCAGCAGCACAACAATATGGAACGCAAGGAACTGACAATTGTGCGTGAGTATCGCCAGGATGGCAACGCTTTGATCAAGCAGCAACAGCAACAACCTCCGCCTGGACTGCCGCATGGCACCTCAGTGCAGAAGCTCAGCTCACGCGCTGTGGTACCGCAGCAACAGATGCCGCCGACGTCGCTGAACAGCAGCAGCAGCAGCCACAGTCACACACATGCGCACAGTCACGCTCACGGCGGTCACACCAACAGCAACAGCAGCAATGCGAGCAGCAGCAGCGGCGGCAACAACAACAACAGTGCCAGCAACAACAATGGCGACAATCTGGCCACGCTAATTCCAACTGTGGTCAACTCTCACTTGGCCATTGCTGCCGCACATCATGTGCACATGTCGCACCCGGCATTGTTGCAGCAGCAACAACAGCAGCAACAACAACAGCAGCAGCAGCAACAACAGTCGAGCGGCGGAGTGGATAAGGCAACCATAACGCCAGTGCTGAAGAAGAGCTCCGTGACGCCGACGCCACCCGAAACAATCATCTACAATGTGTCCGGCAGTCATGTGACACCACAGCAGCAGCAGCAGCAACAACAACAGTCGGCGCCACCGGCAACACACGCGGTGCACGGTCCGCCGCCATCGCAACGTTTGCCGCCCGCTCCCGAAGAGCCGCAGACACTTGATCTGAGCATCAAGAAGCCGCCACGTGACGGACATTCGCCCCATACAGGACCAGCAGCCGCTGCAGCTGCGGCGGCAGCCGAACGTCATCACGGTCCGCCAGCATCGATGGGCGGTGCCATCAAGCATATTCCACGCTCGGCACCGATGTATCGCGGTGATGCGGTGCAAACGTTGTCCGTGTCGGGACCACCGCCCGCTTCCACGTATCTCTCGTATCCGCAGATGCATGGCGGTGTTGGCGTCGTGAAGCCATCGCCAGTGGGCGCTGGCGGTGGTGTGCCGCCTGGCTCGTTGTATGTCCAACCCGTACCTGTACCCCTTGGCCAGGGTCAATTGACGCGACCCGCGCAACCGCCGCCGGCTCTACCGCAACCGCCAGCGACGCGCGTCTCTAAGTTGCCGCCCAAACTCAGTCCACAGCAGCAGCAGCAACAACAGCATCTGCCATCGCCACAGCAGCAGCAGCAACAACAGCAGCAACAGCAATCGCCGGCATCGGCATCGCAGCATCAGCAGCTGCAGGTGGTCAAGGTAGGTTCGATAACGCACGGAACGCCCGCGAACAGCGGACAACAGCAGATCATTGTGCATGCGGCGCCCTCGTCGCTGCTCAGTCCCAAATACGAGAGCCTGGTGCGTCAGACGCCGCCGGGCAGTTGTCCGGATACAGGCAAACACGGCTCGATCACGCAGGGCACACCGCTGCACCTGCCGCCGCATCATCTGGAGAGCAAACGTCCCTACGATTTCTACAAGAGCTCACAGCGCCTCAGTCCCGCACAGGCGCCGCCACCGCAGCAATCATCGCCACAGGCTCAACCGCCCCAAGGTTATGGCGTTGCCGTTGGCTCGCCCTATTCCCGTTCGCCCTATGGCGGTGTTGTCGAGCAGCCATTGGTGTTGAGTTCACGTCAGATTGTCATCAACGATTTCATGACCTCGCAACAGATGCAGGGCCAGCAGCAACGCAATGTCTCGCGCGGCAGCAGCAGCGCTGGCGGCGGCGCTGGTTCCGGTTCCGACAAGGAGTCTCCGTCGCCCAGGAACAGTGTTAGCGGCGGTTCGGCCGTTTATGCCGGCTATGAGAAGGAGCCACAGCCACGCGGACGTGCCGAGTACTCCAGTCGTGCCTCGCCAGCCGATCATTCCAACAGGTAATTATCATGGATTACATATTCAAATTGCAGCCACAAAATAACACTCTCTATCTTTCTGCCTTTCTTTGTAGCACACCGAGTCCACATCGCACGCCGCCGCCGCAGCGTCAGGGCGTCATTCAGCGGCACAATACCGGCTCGAAGCCGCCGTCACCTGCAGCACCGCCACCACCTCGCATGTGTCTGGTCACGCCCTACAACTACTCACCAGGTAAGCGATTCGATTATGTCTGCGTGGGGGAATAGATCGACTGAATGTGTTTCTTAGAGACTTGCCTTCAAGTAAACCAAAGTTTAGAACTAAGGGGATCAGGATAAGTTAGATTCTTTCCTTCGGGTTGCTTAGGGTTTCATCCACAGTTACTTCCGAGACGGTTCAGATAAGTTCTTACCGAACAAATGGGTTCAGGAAAGGTTTATTTTGTGTCTTAAGAAAGGAAGGAATGCAAATTTTCTTTAGGTAATATACGGTATATGCCACATTTACTTTCGAGACTGTTATGATAACCAAATAAATAAGTTGAATTTAGTTCTTATCGATTAAATAGTGTTAGGGAAGGTTAGTTTTGTTCATTGGGGTATATCTCTCAGTAATTTCCGAGACTGTTCAGATAAGCCAATACATAAATTAAATTTAATTCTTATTAAGTAAATGAGTTCAGAAAAGGAAAGTTTGGTTTCTTGGGGTTGTTGTAGGTTAGGTGGTTTAGGACATCTTCCAGAGTTATTTCTTAAGACTGCTTACTTGACTATTTTGAAATCTATGCAATGTCATGAAGCAAATAAACAAAGATGTGTTTTGTTCTTACCGATTAAGTGGGTTAACGGGCGGTTAGTTTGGCTCCTTAGGCTATCCATTCCTTTTAATTGTTTAGGTACTTAGTATAGTCCTCACAAAATTCCCGGAATTTGTTTTAATTGGATTACTTTACTACTAGCTGGTCACGATGCGTTGGCCTCGTTTGTGGACGTGGCTGTGCAGCAACCGCAGCTGCCGGTGCCATCGCAGAAGGATGAGAAATCGTCAGCGTCGCAGTCGACGCCACAACCGCAACCGCCGCCGCCAACACATGTGCAAGTGTCACAGGCACCGCCACCACCGGCAGCACATCATGATCTACGCTATCGCGATCCCATTGCGGCCATACACCATCAGCAGATGGCGGCCGCGGTGCATCAACAGTATGGGGCGCAATACTATCGCCTGAATGCGCTGCATCAAATCGAGCAGGCGAAACGCGATCAGCGACAGCAGCAGCAGAATCTGGAACGTGATCGGGAGCTAATACAGAATCAGGAGCGCATGCAGCATCGCATCGAACGGCAGCGCGAACAGGAGCGACAGCGACGCGATCAAGAGAGACGCGAACAGGAGCGTGCCGCCGATGACAGTCGACGCATGGATCGTGATCGCATGGATCGCATCATTGCGAACGCTGTGCCGCCTCCAGGGCATGCACATGCCTTGGCCCACGGTCATGGGCACTACATGCGTGGCCCAGTGCCAGAGACTTTGCCACCACGCACCATTCCCGATCGGGAGCGTGACGCGTAAGTAGCAAACAAAAAAAAAAAAAAACACAATTAACAAAGCCAACATTTAAACTCCCTCTCTCTCTCGTAGTTACTATCGTCAGGCACATGCGCCAAAGCCATCGGAGGATGGACAACTGAGCGCACAGACTCTCATTGATGCGATCATCAAGCACGAGATAAGACGCACCGGTGAAATAGGCAGTCTGCCCCGTGAGATAACACGTCCCTCCTACGTAAGTATATCGAAAGCCAGCTGAAAGTTGCACCACCCACAAAACTGACCATCTGACTGACTTTGCTTGCAGTATCAACGCGATATGCGACCATCGCTGGAGGGCAGCGTCTCGCTGCTGACCGCCGAGAACAATGGCAAACCGAACTCCAGTTCGCCCAATGTGATTAACATTGATCTCGATCAGGAGCAGCGCATCTCATCGAATCCGCAGCAGCAACAAGCACAGTCAGGCGGTGCTCCGCCAGCGGGATCAAGTCGCTCCGTGCACGGTTCGTTGCGTGGCCAAAGCACCCCGACATCGCAGGCAAGCGGCGGCGGTCCATCGCCATCGCAGCAGCCACCGCAACAGCAGCAGCAACCACAACAGCAGCAGCAGCAAGAGATTCACACGAAGAGCATCACATTGCGTGAGGTGACCGACTCGATTATCACCAACAATTATGGGCCAAATCCGCATATACGTCCCGCCTTTATACCCTATCTGCCGGATGCCCAGGCGATCATAACGCCCGATCGCTGGAAGCAGAATCGCCGACAGCAGCAGAAGGCCGAGGAAGCAGCAGCAGCTGCCGCGGCAGCCGAGCGGGCCAAGCAATCGCCCATCCAGGTCTCGGACAGCGGACGTGGCGGCAGCAGCGGCAGCGGTGGCGGCGGCGCCAGCAGCAGCGGCAACAACGTCGGACCGCCGAGTGTCGGACGCGCCAACACGCCTGGCGAGGATGCACGCAACATCATCCGCATGCCACAGGCGGTGAGTCCCCGGAAATACGAGATGATCATGCAACAGGCGGCAGCTGCCGTTGGCGTCGGCGTTGATCCCAGCCACTATTTTCTGCCTGCCCCCGGCACTGTTGTCGGTCGCAGTCCGGCACCGGTGGGCGTTGGTCCGCCACCGCCCAGTTCGAGTGAACAGCGTGGCGGCGGCAGCGGCGGCTCGGCTGCTAGCAGCGCTGGCAGTGCTGGTGGCGGCGGCAGCGGTGGCGGTGGCTCGAGTGGAGGCGGAGGCGGCGGCGGCGGCGGCGGTTCGGGATCCAATTTCGATATCTATGTGAAGAATCGCATTGCGGAGGTGATGCGCGATGGCTATGGCAAGAATCGCATTGTGGACGCCTCAATGCGTCCCGAGTTCGAGGAGCATATGCATGCCCAGGCGGCGCATGCTGCGCACGTTCATGCCGCCGCCGTTGCCGCCGAGCAGCACAACGAGCAGCAGCAGCAGCAGCTGCGTGCCAAGGAACAGGCGGGGCCACCGCCCACCCACGAGATTAGCGTGTCCCGCAAGACGCCCAATCAATACGAGGTCATCGACAGCGGTCGACGCTCCGCTAGCAGCAGCAGCGGTGGCGGCGGCGGTGGCGGTGGCGGTGGCGGTGGCGTTGGCGTTGGCAGCTCGAACAGCCATCATGCCTCGGCGTATCATGCAGCGCCACCGCCATCGGCGGTCAATGCGTTTGCGGCCAGCACCTATGCGTATCCCTACAGCGCCCTGACGGTGCCAAGTGCCGCCGGCGGTTTGCCGCCGCCGCCAACCATGCCGATGTCCCTGCAATCGGGTCCCTCCAGCCATCTGAGCGCCAAGGCGGCCCATGTGCTCAGCAAGGTGAATGCGGCCGCTGCGGCTGCAGCTGGTCTGGTTGTTGGCGCTGCGCCTGGCGCTGGCGGCGGCGTTGGTGTCGGTGTTGGCGGTGTTGGCGGCAGCCTTGGCGCCTCGGTGGTCGGCGGCTGTGGTGGTCAGCACAATGCCAGCCTCTCGGCTACGGCGGCGGCTGTGGCGGCAGCAGCAGCGGCGGCCAGTGAGCCGAAGCCACTGCTGTCATCGAAGTATGATGCGCTTAGCGACGAGGATTAGTTGTGACTGCAGGCGTCGTCGTCCGGCATGCGCAGTCTGACGGCAGCAAGGACGGCGCCTCCAGCAGCAAATCCTCACAGCGCAGCCAATGTCTATCAACAACAACAACAACAACAACAGCAGCAACAGCCGTCGTCGTCGCAGCAGCAGCAACAGCAACAGATTAGCTGGAGCACAAGTGCTGCTGCCTATCGACGTCATCATCAGTCGCAAACACAACCACAGCAGCAGCCACAGCAACAGCAATCATCACAGCAACAACAACAACAGCAGCAGCAGCCGCCATCGCCACGTGGACATCATCAGGCGCATTACCAGCCAACAGCTCTGCTGCCGCCGCCGCCGCTGCAGTCGGCAGCACAACAACAACAACAACAACAACAGCAGCAGCAGCAGCAGCAGCGATCACTTTATACACCGGGACAACATTACACAGATCCAGCAACAGCAGCAGCTGCGGCAGCCGCAGCAGCGCATCATTATGCAAGCAGCGCGGGCAGCGGACCAGCTGCAGGTCATGGCTACTATTAGAACAGACGATCAACCACAAGAAACACCAACCACAACAACAACGATAAGAACAACAACTGTATGTAGTACACGTAATTAGCAGCAAACTTCTATATGTATATGTATGTGTTGATGTGTATGTGTATGTAATAAGCGAACAACAACAAGAGACAACATAAACGCACAAACACACACACACACACATACACACTGACTAGTATTTGTGCAAATTGTATAAAACCAACATACATATAAGCGAAAACAAAACAAAAGCAAAAACAAAACAATGTTTACAGCTGGCTTAAAAGAGAAAAAGAGAGAGAACGTGATCGATTCAGCAAGATAGCGACAAACCAAGCAAGAGTGAGAGAGAGAGAGAGAGAGAAACACACCGTGTCAAATGAAATTGTAGTTGGGCAATAAGCACAAACACAAATATTCATATGTGCAAACATACATGCATACATACGTAAGTGTGTCAGCTCATGTCAGAATACGTTTACCAACACTATTGCACACACACATAATTGAAGCGACTTAAAAACTATGATTTCTCTATACACTTTTATGTTTTCAACAGTGTTCTCTTATTCTTTCTACTTCACTATATACTCTCTCTCTCTCTCTCTCACTCTTGCGTTGTCATTGTTCTGTATATTTATTAGTTTTTAATTGCGTGCATTTGTTGTACTTTGTATCCCAAACGTAAAAAGCTAACCTCAAACAATTTGAGTCGAAAAACATAAGGAAATAAATTGTAGTGACAAAATTATGATGAAAACTATTATATAATGCCTATATACATACAAACAAAAACAAAAATTAAATTTAAATTTAAAACACTGTTGGGCTGTTCTTAGAAAAGAGAAAAAATCTACAAAAAAAAAAAACAACTAAAACAAAAACAAAACAATGCATAAAAAATCAAGATTAAATGAAACAAAAACGAAAAAAAAATCAAGTAAATATATATTATGATAGTACACTGCAAAACATTTATTTAAACAATATTATGTAAATTTCATAAAACAGAAGTAATTTAAAAAAGAAGCAACAACAAAATATACTATACATTTTTGTACTAAGCATACTTATAATCATATATTTTTTTGCTACTTTCTATGTGTAAGTTTTAATTTATAATCCAATATTGTTTTTTTTTTATATGAATGCTATAATATGCTCTATGCTATTGAATTATTGTACGTTTAAATATTCTAATGATTGTGTAATTAATATTAAGCGCAAAAATCAATATATGTAAATGCATATATATATGTATATAATATGTATATGTACACAAATACAGACAATTATATATATATAATATGTATACATTTATATATATATATATAGATATATATTATTATGATTACATACATCATATTTTTTATAAACATAATTATGACTTACAAAAACCAACAGTTTTAGTGTTTAGCTAATTTACTGTTTGTGTTTTTTTTAACTTATTTTTTACGTGCAAAATGCAGCAAGGCAAAAACAAATATTATGGAAAAAACAATTTACAACAAATTCAATATTTTTAATACACAATTGTAACTAAAAAGTAAAACAAACAAACGCTAAGACTTATTCAACAACAACATCAAGAAAAATTGTAAAATATTAACAGAAATTATATATATATATATACATACATACATACATACATACATACATATTTGTATATTTAAATATAAACGCAAAAATCATTGAATCAAGGCGGAAAAACGGATATATTGAGAAACACACACACACATATACACACGCATATATAGGAAATCAGTCACTGAATTTTATTTGTACAGTGATTTTACATTTTGAATTTTCACTCTTTTTTTTTTTTTTTTTAGCTTTTCATTCGAGTCGAATATCATTTAATAGTCGATCATTGCAATAATAAATATTCTGTTATTTTTATTGACCATCTTTTAGATTGATGCATACAATAAAAACATAACTATCATTATCAAAACACAACAGTGAACCACGACCCTGAGCCACATTTGTTGTATTATTTATTATTTATGTATGTAGAGAGAGAGAGAGAGAGTTTTTAAAGATGTTCGGAGCAATGGCAATAATTTGGCCTGATTCGTTCAGATTTCGATCATCATTGAGGTATTGATGGTTGTGTGTCAAATTATTGTCATTCCAAACGTGTTTTCTTCTTTTTTTCTAAATTACAACTTTTAATGAAACTTTGTATATAAATAACAAATAATATTGCAATTCTATACATGTATAGATAAATATATATATATATAGAAAGTGAAAGAGTGAAACTATGGGATTCAAGTGTATATACTACATACATACATATACATACATAAAATATCTTTAGTGGTTTAGTAGCAGTGGAGGTTCAAACTTTCAGTTTGCGACTGCACGAAATAAGCTGCGATCCACTGTATATATACATTCGTATAGAGTTATTATATGTGGCTGGGGGGTGTTGGTCGAAGACGTGACGGGAGGCGAACTCATTGACCCATTTGGAACTTATAGACACAACGAAGCTGTCAATGCCAAGGCCAACATTTCTATATATATACATATATGTGTGCAAATATATGCATATATATCTATACATTTCAATGTGTAATATATGTGTATATATATATCCAATTTTATGTAAATGGCAAACCCCGACAACACAAGCATAAACATAAATAACCGAATTTTAAAGCCTGCGTATATTATGAAAAAAAAGGAAAACAGCAGCTGATCACGGAAATTACGATAGTAATGATCGATGAGGCGATGATTATGAGTATGAAAATTATGATAATTGTATGTATAACAAACTTAAATATGCAAATAATATTAACAACAACAACAAAACATAAGCAACACACACACACACACACACACTCAAATCAATAGATTGAATAGAACACATTTCTACTACTTTTGATTTTCCAATATTTTCCAGTTTTCTGTTTGGCAATAATAATAATGAAACCTTTACGAATGCATAATTGATAAACAATTCAAATAAATATTATTATGAAAATGAAACAAAAAACAGAATACAATTTAAAAAATTAAAAAAGAAAAAAACAAAACATATATAAATATAAATATATGTATTAATATAAGCGCTGAGTCGCGTGGCTAGAGCTGATTATGATTGATAAACAAAAATTAAAAAATGATGTTTAGCTCTTAAGTTTTAGTTTGTAACTTTATGCCTTAAGTTGTAAGCTTACAAATAATAATATAAAATAAAAATTAAATACAACATATTAAAAAGCAAACAAAACAAAAATAAAAACAAATACAAACAAACAAAATAAAAAGAAAAACAAAACAAATGTATAACAAAACGTGACTTTTTGTTTCTTTTGGAGTGGATTTTATAGGCATATCCTTGAATGGATCCTTAGATCTTTATGACCAAACAAAAGAATGTCCTTTTTCGAAAACAAACTACACATATAATTCGGTCATATCCTGCCGCATTTTCAAAGGACACACATTGCTAGGATCGCAAGGACCAACTCTATCGATTGGCATCATAAAAATATGGGATTATCTAGGAATCCAATACTTGAAATTTTTCGGTCCGAAAAATGAGAAAAGGGCAAAATTTGATAATTTAAGTATAACTCGATAACTGAATGGACGATTTGAATGTCCTTTGGCAGGATGATAGGCGTCACTAATATCTCAAATTTGACACAGGACTCGCAAGGATTTGACAGGATACGGCTGAGAAATAAGCAATTTTTGGAATTCAAAAAAGTCCTTGTAACTTAGCTGTTTGCAGGACATTCGTCCTTTTTGGTATGCCAATCACTTTGTATTGATTAGAGCTGGTCTTTTGCTGAAGGACATTCCGATCGTCCTAGCCGAGTTTTTGACAAATTTTCTATGCCTCTCTCTACCCCTTGAAAAAATTTGAGATTTTTTTTCTTAAGTGATCCTTAAAATCCTTCAATACCAATCGATAGTCCTGGTCACTCAGATTACAAAAAGGTATGTTCTTGCCAGATCCTTACGGATTTGGCCGAGTTATGGCTAAAAAACAAAAATTGTATGCGCATTTTTCGTTTGCATTGCATACTTTTAGGGGCAGCCATTCAAAGCCTTTGAACTGAATGAAAATCTGTCATAACTTGGCCATATCCTGCCGCATTTTCAAAGGACACACATTGCTAGGATCGCAAGGACCAACTCTATCGATTGGCATCAAAAAAATATGGGGTCATCTAAGAATCCAACACTTGTAATTTTTTGGACCGAGGGCCAAAGGAAACACGTGAAAATTGCAAAGTGCAGGATAACTCGAGAACTACAAGGACGATTGGAATGTCCTTTGGTCAGTTGATAGGCCTCACTCATACAAACCGTATGACATATCACTTGCCAGGATACGCAAGGACATTCTCGAGTTATAAGCTATTTTGTGTAAACAAAAAAATCACTTTATTTTGAGTCCTGTAAGGACTTTCGTCCTTTTGAAAATGCCAATCCGTTTTTTTGGATTAGATCTATCTTTGTGCCAAAGGACATCCCGATCGTCCTTCAAATAGCCGAGAAACAGCGGATTTTTGGAATTTTTGACTATTTTTCTATACTTCACCCCTTACAAAATTTTGAGATACATTTTTTGCTTAGATAATAAAAATCCAAGTATGCAAATCGTTAGTACTACTTACCCTGATGAAAAGAAGGTATGTCCTTGCCGGATCCTTAAGGATTTGACAGAGAAATGTCAAGAAAATTAATGTCCTTTTTTGAAAAGTAGTTATAGCTCGGCCGTTTTTTGTCGCATATTCAAAGGACACTTATTGCTAGGCTCACAAGCATCAACTCTATCGATCGGCATCAACAAAATATAGGGTCATCTAAGACTAGAACACTTGCAATTTTTTTTTTTGTGCGTCTAGAGTAATATATCTACCAGCCTAAAAGTATGCAGCTTAAAAGTATCCCAGTATTTTTTGATACTCTTGTAATATATTTACCATCCTAAAAGTATGCAGCACAAAAGATTTCTTGCGATGAACGTACCAGCCTAAAAGTATGCAACATATATTTTAGTTGGCTGATGGCTATTTATGGCTATAATGTTGTAATAGCTTCGAACAACACAAATGCCCTCATTAAAAACAATAAATGGTGAAGTAATTCGCGCTATTTCGAATGGAAATACTAATAATTTCTTACAGTGGTTAGCATGCATTTTGCGTGCAACTTGATGATTTACTTCCAGAATGCAATCAGAAGGTAATTTCTTTTATTCTGTGTATTTATGTTCATGTTTTATACTATTCGTTTTGTTACATCTAAATGAATAGTTCAGCATTGGATTTGTTTGTATATTACGTTAATCTAGATTATAATCTAGATATTTTATTACTTTTCATTACTTTTTTTTCTTAAGAACAAACATATCGTCCAAATTATTATCAAAATTCTTGAAATATGTCTTACAATTTTGAACTTTGCGAAATTACCATTTCGAGAGCGAATATTGAAAGTTCGAGAAAAAGAAAAGCTTTGGGGGGGGAATCTCGGATCCGTCTTGATGGTCTCTGGCAGATGTTGAGATTATTATTGGCGATATCCTGGTATATGTGTGCTCTATATAATAATAGGAAGCTGTGTGTGTGTGTGTGTGTGTGTGTGTATGTGTTCGAGTCTGTCGTTGTTGAAATTTGAAGAAAATAAAGGAAATTGATGAGCGTCTTCTAGTATAAGCTCTCGGCGTTCGATGAGCGCGGCTTCTTCAGCTTTTCCAAATTCTTAATAACTATATCGTGTAGCGAGGAGTAGCGATTTCGCACTTCGCATACAACCAGCCACAGACTGAGGTATTCCTTCTCGTCCAGCTCGACAACGGCACGTCTGTAGTCATCGATGTGCGGATACTTGGCAACCTTCGACACAACCTTGGCGCGCGTCAAAAAGTAGCGCGATATCTGATCAAAGAAGGCTGCTGCTTCCGATTCGACGGTCTGGATCTCGGCCAGAGTATCCTCCTGGATGGACACACCGAAATTGTTGCCGTCCTCAATTTTGGGTATCATGAACGAAATCCACATTTTCAATAGGTTCGCTGCGCATCGAATGAAATGGCAAATTTTAATTTTAATTCGTATTAACGTTGTGAAATACTTACAGTCTTCAACCAATTTGCGAATGATTGGCTTAACCACCTTGATCATGTCGCACAGCGGCTTGTTGCACGGTACCGTGCCACTTGGCAAACCCAACACAGCTGTGCCCGAAATATTGTCATCTTTGCGTGGACGCTTGGTCACTGGATGATCATTGTCGGTGCTGTCATCGTCGCCGTCACGATGATTGATCAGCACTGGAGCGACAACCGGAATGTTGAGATCCTGATGCACCTCGTTGAAGTTGCGTTCATTGAACATGGGCGTTGAGAGCAACTCATTCAGCTCAACAATTTTCTCAGGAAAACCTTTTGTGATGAGCGTCTCCGCTTTGGTGATCAGCGAGTCCTTGTACTCCTGCACCTTACCAATTGTGTCCTTGGGCATTTTGTTTTTCTTTTTGTATTTTTTTTTGTGCTCTCAAAAAAGTACCAGCTTTTGAGATTTTTTTCTGCTTTGGTTTTTAACACCGGCCGCTGCTCAAGCTCAAATATCGCAAACTGTAGCGCGTGCTTTGCGGTCCAACGACGATTGCGTTTACAAAAAAATGCCGCAATTTGTACCTCACGCGGCGAAAACTGCATACGGGATATTGCACGTGTGTTAATTGTTTGTTAGTCAACGCTGCGGTGCATTAAAAATGCGATTTCCAGCCATAACTTACCAAAAAAAAATAAATCTTGATTACTTTCAATGCGACGACAGCCAACCAGCTCCACGCTTGTATTTTATGACAGTAGTGGTGAAATTGGCAGTGCTGCAAAATGTGCGTGAGCGACAAGCTGCTAACAATCGATAACAAATTCAAAATTGCAAAGCAATTAATAAAAGTTATCAATTTTATGCTTTGCAAACTAGACAACTATTATTATTTAATGTTGTCTTAAATGATTAATTATATCAAGTTGCAAAATCTGTATTCTTTTTATATAATCATATTTACACCATCTGCTTGAAAGATGCGATTCCTTTATGCAGAGCAATTAGTATTTCAAAATTGCGATTTTTAACTACAGTAGATTCCGGTTATAACGACTTTCAAGGGACCTACCATTTTACGTCGTTATAACCGGAGGACGCACTAACCGGAAGGAGCAAAAAAAAATATTTTTTTGTTTATTTTATGGTTTCCAGCTCGTAATAGGCTTCTAAAATAAAACAAATTAATTTTTAAATAAAAAAAATTTTTTATTGAGACTTTTTGCGGGTGTAATGCACAAGTGTCGAGCTTAAACTGAATGACCTCTTCATTGCGCATTTTGCGCATTAACTCACATTTGGCGAAATTACGCATTCAAAAAAAAGCAGAAAAAACTAGAAATATAACGGAATAGGCTATGTGATCTTCACACGCACGCTGTAAACATTTGTGTGACGTCAGCATTGCACTTCGACTGTCTCTCACTAACAGCAGCGTTGCTAAGGCGACGGCTAAGACTGACAAAGAATAAGAGTTTCGTGTCGCTGCTACGCACACCATCAAGGGTTCCGATCACTGATAAATACATACATTTCTAATTACGCCATTTGATGCTTAAATTTGTTGGCAATTTTTCGCAGAATTTTTTTTTTCGTCGCTATATCCGGTTGAATTCTGAAAAATTTCGTCGGTATAAGCGGTTAGTCGCTAAAAGCGGAGGCGCTTTTATATAAGTTGGTATGGGGACCAACCAAGCCATCGAGTTTTCGTCGTAATAACCGGTCGGACGCTATAAGCGGAGTCGTTATAACCGGATTCTACTGTAATTTGTGTGACAACCAGTGTTGCCGTCAGCTCGTTACAGAAAAAGGCTAGATTGATTATAAAAAAAGGATAGAAAAGGACAAAAATTAAAAAAAAGGACAAAAACAAGACAAAATATTTTATCCATACATTTTATGTAATATCACTCAATGTCATTTCTTAAATCCTCATTGAAGTGTACTGCTAGCACGTTTTTAATTATATTGGTGCACTTGGTCCTATGCAGCCTCAAATCTTTGGCGCCAAAATGACTACTGCATAATTTGCTGGGCATAAGGCTGCGCAGTTTGTATGTGCTTTTTCGTCACCATATGTGCACGGATCTGGTCAATTTTCGGGTTTTTACTGCATTTGCAGAATGCTTTTTCATTGTCTTTTTGGTCACGACACATCCACTGCACCAGATCCGGCTGATTTAGCCATGAATCACGGAACTTTTGTTTATAAATTTCTTTGGCATCTTTCCCGCACAAATTTCACAATAAAAGTAACAACTGATAGCACTGTATATCGATATATACGATTTACGATTATAACAGGGTTGCATTAATTTAAAAGTGCTGCTATCGATATAAAAGTAATGTACATTTTGATTACTTTTCAGCACATTACACAAAAATAAAAAGCGGATTAAAAAGGCCAGGGCAAAATAAAATAAGGACAGATAAAAGGCTAGGGGATGTTTTAAATTTTTTCCGGCTGACGCAGTTAAAAACCGGACAGATCTGTACGGAAAAAAGGATAAAACGGAAACACTGGTGACAACAGACACTCAAGAAAAAGATGTTAATTTTCATTTTCGATCATTTACAAAATTAAATAAATATTTTTGAATTACGAATATAATTTTTGCAACATCGAAACCGAGACCGAACTTATCGATATATCGATATGGGCACTAATTCGATGGTCAGTAGCTGCGAGCTAGGCAGAAAGACAACAACGACCACGACAATGGGCAATAAACAAATAAAACAGCATCTGGAGACAGCGCAAAAGACGGGTGTGCTGAAAATATCATTGCAGCGATTGCAGGAGTTCCCTCCACAACTAAAGACCTATCCAAATGTGCTGAAAACACTGGATTTGTCGGAGAATCGCTTCGAGAATGTGCCCGACGAACTCGGCCGTCTGACGACACTGAAGCACCTCAATCTCAGTGGCAATCGCCTGGTGGACTTGAACGAGGTTGTGGGTGAACTGCTGAAGCTGGAGGTGCTGCTGCTAATGGACAATTTTCTGAACAGACTACCCAAGAGCCTGAACAACTGCACCCATCTGAAGACGGTGAACCTGAGCAACAATCAGTTGAAGGTGTTCCCAACGATGCTGTGCGGCCTGAAGCAGTTGGATGTGCTGGATTTGTCGCGAAACCAAATAACCGAAGTGCCCGCAGAGGTGGGCACATTGTATGTGACGGAGCTGAACCTCAATCAGAATCAAATATCATCGCTAGCCGAGGATATTGCGGCGTGTCCCAAGCTAAAAACGCTGCGACTCGAGGAGAATTGTTTGCAGGCAAATGCGTTGACGCCCCGCATATTAAAGGAATCGAAGATCTGCAATCTGGCTGTCGACGGCAATCTGTTCAATTCCAAGCAGTTCACTGACCTCGATGGCTACGATGTCTACATGGAGCGCTATACGGCAGTCAAGAAGAAGATGTTCTAGTTGCAAACACATTCGTCACGTATTTATATATATATATATATATGTTATATTTGTATAATCCTATTATCAATTAATTTATTAGCTTAATTCTCTATGCTTTCTGTGTAAACCCCACCACACAAATAAATGAACACCAATCAGAGAACTTAGAGCTTGGCCTGCATCAGGGGACGCAGATGCGTGTGATAACTGCGATTAACCGATTGCTGATTCAGCGGATTGCCCCGAGCATGCTCCATCAGGCGCTCGTAGACGCGACCATCGTAGCAGCCCAGCGTGGAGCCGAGGACACGATCGTGAAAATCGAAGCCATCCACCACGGCAACGGCATTGGGACGCAGATGCTGCAGCAGCTGCTCATAGCGTTGCTCCACCTGTTGCAGCTGCCGTCCACTGATGTTGTTCCACTTGAGCACAGCGCCCAATTGTCGCTGCCAAGTGTCGAGCACAAACAGCTCGATCAGCTGCTGCAGCACCTCGAGCAGCTCGGGTTTGAGTTGACTGCTTTGCATTTGCTTCAGCTGCTTGATGCTGTTGCGCACCAAATAGACATGACCATGCAACGATGCGGCGGAAATCAAACGACGTCCAGCTAGATTCGTGGCCTGCTCCTGTGTGTGCTGCCCATGCTTACGCTGCGTCTGTTGCCATTGCCAGGCATCGCGCACCTGTTCCGTGGCGCTAATCTCCAAGGCACGCGCCACATTCTCCAGCAGATTGCTGTTGCTCCAGCTGAGGCGCGTGGCATTGCGCAAATAAGTCACGCTGGCGGGCAACACTTTCCGCTTCAGCCCATCGACATATTGACGCTGCAGAAAGCGAGCCGTCTGCAGTAGCAGCACCGTGTACTCGCCCTCGTAGGTGACCGCGGCATTGGCCAATCCCTGGATGCTATCGAAGTTGGCGGACGCCAAGTAACCGTGACCGCCACACGATTTGCGCAGCACATCGATGCCCTCGGCAGCGTCCAGAGTGCACACCGCTTTCAGGGAGCAGCTCAGCGCATGCAGCTCGGCCAGCTGACGTCCAGCTGCCGCTTCGGTCTGCTTGGTGGCCAGCTGCGAGGTGACGCCCTGATAGAATCTCCAGAGGACATCGGCAGCCAGGCGATAGCAAACGCCACGCGCCACTTGTGGCAGCACCTTCTCCTGCTGCGTCAGGTGATCCAGAATTTGTGGCTCAGCCGCATGCGGTTCTATGGGACTCTGGCGACGCACAGCCGAATAACTGGAAAGTAAGAATGGAAATGAGTTAGGGAAATAACTAGATGAAATGGTTTTTCAAGATAGGAATGCATTCATGGAGATGCCATAAAAATCCTGCTGATTCACCATCAAACTAGCTAAGATTGATGTTAAAGGTTTCTCTCCAATATCGGACTTTTTTGGCATTGATCTATTACACCCGATCACTTTGTCCGATTGCTAAGTAAGCTTACCGCGTGGCTATGGTCGCCGCCTGGAGGAGACCGAACATCACGTCGCGCACAATCATGACGCGCACAAAGACCATGGTGCCATAGAGCAGAAGGGGCTGCGTCGCCTTCACGAAGGTGCCATCCGCCAGCACCTGGGCGTTCTTCATAAGCATCTGAGTGCGCGGTATGCGCACATTGCGGAACCCTAGGAAGCCGTTGTTCACCGCATTGGCGCCCAGCTTGGCACCAATGTCACCCACATCGATGCCGGGCATCGGTTCGTGCGTCTGCTCGTCACGAATGCGCACCAGGAACGGCTGCAGTCCATGGTGTTTGCCCCGTATGTAGAGCTGGGCCAGCACCACCACCATGTTGGCCGTGTGTCCCAAGCCGCCGGGCCACCACTTGTAGGCGCTCAACGTGGGTGTGTTGAGCACAAACTCCTGGCTCTTGGGATCGTAGTCGGCGCGCGATTCCAGGCCGCGTATGTAGCTGCCATGTCCAAGTTCCGTTTGTGCATAGGTGCCAATGACGCCATCCAGCCGCCAGGCACGCGACAGCCACTCCTGCTGTTGCTCCGCTGTGCCCTGATTGAGTAGCGTGCTCAGGAACATGGAGTAGTGCAGACGCAACGGGAAACTTTGCTGGAACAGCGCTGTGCCCAACGAACCCGACATGAGCATGCGGAGATCATGGAGGATCTGCATGTCGGGCAGCCCCTTCTCCCCATCCTCAGCAGCTGTCGTCTGTCCAGTGCGTTGACGCCATTGGCGCAGCTTTAGCACAAACTTGCTGCCCTTGGCCACAGCGTGTTCATAGCGTTCCTTGTAGGACATGAAACTAGGATGCTCGGCATCCTCGAACTGTGGATCATCAAGAAAAAAGCGCTCCAATGAGCGCTGCTCCTCTAGCGCTTCTCTGCCACCAGCCCACCAAACAGCAAAGTCTTCGCTGCGTATCGAGGCCGCATTGCGTTCGCGTTGCAAATCATTGTTGCACTCAGACTCTGTGTCTCTCATTGTAGTCGGTGCGCTTTCGCTCGATATTGCAAATATACTGAAGTTGCAGCAAATGTTGATTTGAGGCCTCGCCACGCCTCGACTGGTTTCTTTTGGTTTGGTTTATTGCTTGGGGCCCCCACTTGACACTGCTTATCAGCTGTTTGTGTGTCTTTGCATGCGTATGTGTGTCAATCTCATTGTGATAAGATTATCGCCAAAGAGCTGTACTCAGGTCCATAGTGTAATTGTTATAATTGGCAGCTGTTTGCTGATTTGTTTGTTATTCATAAAATTTCTTCTTCGGCCAGCCTCCCGCCGCATTAAATCAAAACAAGACGGCAGTGTGACCAGTCCAAATAACGCTATCGAGTGAGATCACTTTCAATTGCAGTGTGCCCTAGACAGATAATTAAACAGTGTTTACACACCCAAGAAAGTGAATAATTATGGCGCTTAAATTCAAATGCGACTCTCCATGGAAATAAATGTTCAATTTTTTGTTCTTTTATTTATCATATAGAAAAAGCGACACAGACATTTTGGTTTTCATTATGTATATGTATACATACATATATAGATATATATATATATATAAGTTTATACTAATGCGACAAATACTATTTGATGAGTTGCTCCCGATTCAGAATCGGCCAACTACGCAATAAGCTCAAATGATTCTTTGTCTTTGTGTTAACTGTTTTATGGGTATTTTGGTAACAAAATGGCATTACGATGCTCCGTTAAACACCATGCAAAAAAAACCCACCAACGAGTATATTATACATAATATCGAACACACTTTGTAAGACCAACAAAAAAAAACAAACAATTTGATTTGATTGTTTATACCATTTCCAAAAAAATCAAGAAGAAATATGAAAATACGTTTCACAAATATTGGCAATATCATGTTTGTTTTTGTCCAACACAGCTGCGCAAATCCGAAAAAAGAATCTTATTTGCGGACTCTTTGGAAATGGCATATTTACCTCATCGATTTATTGTTTATAGTTATTCTTTTTTTTCTTACCCGCCAGGCATTAGAAAGAAAAGTATTAAACATTTGTGTCAACCAATGAAAAATTGTCACAATAATAAATGTAAATGTACCTCAAATTAAGGTCTCAATAAACAGCATTTTTAGGTCGAAAAAAAAGGAGTAGCGGGTATTCCATTGTCGAGTACACTCGATTGTAGCATGCTTACTTGTTTTTTCATGTAATATTCATTATTATTGTTTTAGCTGCTGTTAACATTGTATTTCATCTCATAATTCATCGGTTATTTTATCTCGTTGTGCTCAATTAACATCTTTTACAAACAAGCAAATAACACCACGAAACATGCACACATACACATACATACATACATACATACATACACACACATTCATTTGGATAACAAGAGTTGCGTTTGCAAAGATCTTTCGGCCCTCGTCTTTTCCTTGGGTGCCAGCCCATTGACGGAGCGGCTGCTTATCAACAGTACTATTTAGGTGATTAGATCAGGTAAATTTCATTTTTCATTTTATCATAAAAACTATTTGGTTTCTGTTGTGTAGGAGTGTGTGTGTGTGTGTTTCTGACATATACATTTGATGTATGTACATTTTACAAACGTCTCTCGATTGTTGTTTACATATACATATTTTATCATCATTGTAACAATTACTAGCATCCAGAAAGGGGGGTATACAAACGTCCAATGTCTGTCTCTCTTGCGCACACAGATTCCACATACATACATACATCATAGATATACAAACACATTAATATGCTAACTAGAAGTTGTACAAAAAGCGCACTAACAAACTCGTTTAGCATCCATTTAGACTCTATTCGTAAAAAGTTACGTTTAAAAAGGCGAAACGAAACAATGAACATTGTAACTGTAATTTGTACGTGTTTGTTTTTGTTTTTGTCGTTAGTTTACAATCTATCGCATAGCAAATACATATACAAACATTGTGCTGTCTCTGTGTGTGTGAGTGTGTGTGTTTGTGTGTGAATTTGTGATCCACCCAACGAATATAGTAAACAAAAAAAGAAGAAGAACAACAGCAATCATAATAATCATAAGCATAATCGTAATCGTAATCGTAATCAATAATAATAGTTAATAAATAAAGATTTTTAACAATCGTTTGACAATCATTTCACATTTGTTATTATTACATAGTATATCATATTACATATCATATTACAGCTATTTTTGTTTTTCTTTCTTTCTTTTTTCTTTTCAATTGTTGTTACACTTACATCGTATTTATAATATAATATAGTATTTTGTATAAATCGAGCTACAACTAATAAAACACATTTTCCATCTCTCAACATTCATTCAAAACCAAAAAAAAACTCAATTGCAATTATTCAAATAAAAATAATAGTAATAATAATCTTGAAAATTTAATAAAAAAAAAATAGTATTTGCACGTTCAACATTTCTGTAATATTCGTTTAACAAATGCAGGCTTTATATATATATATATATATAGTATAGTATAGTATATAGTTTATATGTATCGTATTTATAGTGTGTTCTGTATAGTTATAGCATATGCCCGCTACACTTACACATACATACATACACACACATAATTTCAAAAAAGTTTCGTTAGTTCAGTTTATATATATATATATATGTATATATAGCGTATCAGATACATTCATACACTCTACTCTCTATTGTAACTAATATTCTAGGCTATTGTGTTATACATTTAGTCTATATAACATTTATATAACTCTCTGCTGATTCTCACAAGTTTCGCTTGCATCTTCCATCTTTTAATTCTTCCTTCCGTTTCACACTGCTTCTTGGCTTATCCCATTTTTGTTTCCATTTTCTCATTTATATTTTTTAGTTTATGTTTTTTGTTTAGTTTCTTTTTCGTTTTGTTTTAAGTGGCACAGCCACGTTTTGAACTTTAGGCCTGGTGTTTCCTACTCCTTCCTCAAACTTCTCTGGCTCCTGAATTCTCTCTGCTGCTTCTCCTCGTTCTCCTACAACCCCTTCTCCGTTCTGTGTTTCTTGATCCTTTTCACTCATTCGATAGTTACGTTTAGTAATTCCAATTTTCCATCTTGAGAACTTGCTTCAAGGCAATTTGAACTTTTTAACGCGTCTGTTTTTTGTGTGTCTGGTGTGTGGTGTGTGGGTTTAGAGTGTGTTGTTGTGCGCGTGGTGTGGTGTGTGTATGGTGAGTTTACAATACAGACAGCTAGCTAAAAGAGTGAGTGAGAGCGTGACAGACGAGGAACTGACGAGCGCGCGTCCGCGGTTCATGATTGATGACACAGACGGCGACGGCGACTGCGACGACAACAAAATGACATCAACAACAATAAACAACAACAATTAAACTACAACAATAACTAGAGTGCGTTGAGCAGGCATCGGCATCATCATCATCATCATCGTCATCGGCATTCTTCACATCAACATCCACATCGACATCCATATCCACTATTTGGTTTCATCCTGATCCATTGGCTCCTCGGAATCATCTCGCGAAAGTGTTCTATAAATAACAATCAATTGGTTAAGGAGACGCAGACAGTTACTAAGTGATGGTGAACTTACCTGTGTAGCGACTGCATGGAGAGGCCGGCCATGGCATTGACCGTTTCAGATTCATCGTGCTCAATCTTGAGTGCCTCCAGCGCCGACAAACAGACCGTATGCTCCAGCAATCGAACGCAGGGCCAATGTGTTTGCTAAGGAAATAGCACATTATTAATTGGGATCCATCATCGATCGATAATAATCATTGAATATTCACCTGTATGGCAATGGTTTTCTGTAGCGTATTGATGGCATTCTGACACGGCGGACGCTCGAGTTCGCTTTGGGCTATCGGCGAGACAGGATCGCCGAGCAGGGCGCGCACACACTCCTGCGCCGAATCACAGATGGCCGCCAAATCGTAGCCACCCTCAAGGGCCAGCACCACCTTGCCATTGGCCAGCTGAAGCAACTCACGCGTCATCAGGCCAAAGCACGCAGGCGAGACATGATAACCGCCTAGCGGTGCGGGGTGTCCGGTGGCCGCATCAAAACCGGACGAGACAAGCACAATGTCCGGATTGAAGAACTTGGCAATGGGCATCACAACAGTACGGAATGCAGCGATATATTCGGCATCGCCCAGCGGTGGATTCAGTGCGCCGGACCATGAGATGTTCACGTTGTAGCCGACACCAGCACCGGCGCCGCACTGGAATAGAGAATGAAAGAATGATCATATACATAACTACATAAGGATGAACTTATAAGGTATAGATTATATCTTCAGTTTTCCTTAATTTGTAGTTTAGAAGAGATTATCAACGTGAAATCGAAAGAGAAGGCAACCAAAGAGAGAGAGAGAGAGAGAGACAGAGAAAGAGAGCGAAACGGAATCAAAGTGATTTCCATAAAGCAAATATAATTTATTGAGCTTTAAGGGCTGTTCCCAGATGAACAACAATTATTATCTATTAGATATATTTCAACCTCTTTGGGGATTTACATTTTCATCATAGGTATAGCTTAAATAATTGGCAAGTTTCACAAATTTGAGAGTGATCGTTTTTGACAACCTTTTAACCCTAAATTAACTACAGAAATGATAAGAACTACAATATACCACTCAAGCATTGCGTATTTCGATAAATAACTGTGAGTGAATCTAGTTATTAATATATCAACGTGGAAACTTCACCTTTTTTTTTGTGATATAACCGGTAATCATAGGTATAACTATTATTATCTATTTGATATATTTGAACCTCTTTGGGGATTAACATTTTCATCATAGGTATAGCTTTAATAATTAGCTAGGTCTATGATCTCATTTAGATCTGTTTCTGATGAATCGGAATAAGATAGATCTATTTTCACCTTTTTATGATATAACTTGTTCATCATAGGTATACTCTCAACAATTAGATAGATCTATTATGAACAGATAAATCACAAAAAGGCAAAAATATATATCTAAATAGCTGTTTCTTTTGAAACTGAATCTAATAAAAAATACATAGATATATTTTTGAGATTTATCTCTTCATAATAGATCTAACTAATTATTTTAGGTATACCTATTATGTTTTTGTTTCTGTTCATATCACAAAAAGCTGATTCTGCTTGATTTTGATGCTTATAGTTCTATCCGATTCTTATAAGATTTCGATTAAAAAAAAAAGCAGATAAATGACATACGATATGTTTCTTATAAATCTCAAAATACTGCAAATGAGATAATATCTGTTTCTTATGAATTATTAACTTCTTAAATAAATCTAATCTAGCTAAAACTTTGTTTCAATTAATTCTGCTTAAATGTTTAATAAGATGTACCAGCAACTATAAAAGAGATAGAGACAGACAGAGATAGAGAGAGGGAAAGAGACAATTGCCTTACCTCTGTGGGGCCACCGGTGCCGGGAAAGAAGTTGCCGTCATCGTGTCGATGTATGGAAAGATATAGAATGTCGGGACTTTGGTAGAATGCTTGCTGTGTGCCATTGCCATGATGCACATCCTGTCGAGGTAGAAACGAAACCACAATTAGAGATCGAGCATTAATGGTTATTCAAAGTCAACTTCTTACCCAGTCAACGATGAGGATGCGCTTCATTTCGGGCACGCGTTGACGCAACAGTTTCGCCGCAATGGCAATCGAGTTGAAGAAACAGAAGCCCATGGCTAGATTGGCCTCGGCATGATGGCCAGGCGGACGGACGACGGCGAAACCGTTGCGCAAATCACCCTTGGCCGTCTTGAAGGCCAAATCGATGACACACCCGGCGGCCATGCGAGCCGCCGTCGCCGTGTGCATCTCATTCCAGGTGGTATCCAGATCGACGCCAACGCCGCCGCAGGACAAGCGCACAAAGCTCGCGGACAACGCTGACTCGAGTTTGGGACGACTCAGCTGACCCTGATTCGAGCCAAAGAGCATCGCATGCGCCTCCGTGTGCACCGTCTGGAGCTCCTCCTGCGTGGCCTTGCGTGCTCGCAAGCGATCGCAACGCTTCACCAGATCCGTTTCGTTGAGACGCGCCCAGACGCTCTGCAGCCGGCCGCTGTGCTCGGGATGCGGGGCATTGTCGCCACAGCTGCAGGTGTGCTTCAGCATCAGCGGATCGTAGGCGAGACCCGTGGTGATGCGCTTGTGCGGCGAGGCGCTCTCCACGACCAGCTGCTGTTGCTGCTGACGCAGCTGGGCGGCATAGGCGCTACCCAGCAGATGACGCTTGTGCGGCAACGTTAGATTCACGGGCGGTATGTGATCGGCCGACGATGACGTCGCTATCGGTGTCGGCTGCTGACCGGTGTCCGGTATCTGGCTGAGACCGTGAGGTCCCAGCGGCACCAGCGGACTGCTCAGGGTGCGCGACAGCGGACGCAACAGTCCCTTGGCCTCCTGCAGATAGAGCAGCTCGCGCTGCTGCTGCAGATACTCCTGATCCCGTTGCTTGCTCGACTTGCCGCCGACGCCCACTCGATACGAGTCAGCAGCGGCGACCGCAGCGGCCAAGGCGTCGGGCAGATTCTGTGAGGTGCTGGTGGCAATTGTGCTTGTGAGCACCGTTTTGGGCGGTTTCTTCTTGTCGGTGAGATCCATCACCTCGGCAGCCGTGTCGTCCTCCTCCTCGCGCAGCTGCGGCTCACGACTGGCAACGGCTGCGGCGGCAGCTCCGCTGCGCGTCAGCACCGTTTGCCGCAGTTTCTGGGTGAGCACCTGATGCTCATACGCCTGACGTTCCGCCTGCAAAGCGTAAACAGCAATATGGTTATGATGTGTTCCGGAAATCTAAAACAAACTTAACCTGAGAGCGACAATAACAAGTGTTGTCACAAAAGCAATTATATATTATTTAGTCTCTGGGATCCATTTAAACGGACAGACATAGATCGAATGTTTTACTTGGCTTTATGTCATGGTGCCCGAAACACAGGATTCAATTTAAGCGCCCCCTTGTAAAATCTCTGTATGTCAACACCTGAAGAGCCAGCTGTTTGCGCTGAACCCTTCATTCTGTGTAGGGAGCGAGGCCTCCCTAAAACCTCTGGGGATCTCTGCTCTTAGAGGTACCAAGTGTAAAGCACAAGCAACATGAGACACTCCCCGAGGAACCGCAATTAAGTACCAGGACAGACATACGTCCGCTGACATCAAGCTCCGATGGTACCAGAACACCTCCGGTAACCCTTCCCGAAAACCTCCGGTAAGCAATTAACTCCAAACAAACGGACAGACCAACAGACATTACTATATCGTCGCTGATCAGGAATATGTATAGACTTTTCCTAGGGTTTGGCAACTTACCTCGCTGTTCTCGTAGTGCGTCTGCGCCACATTCAGTTGCCCCGCGCCCGTCAGCATCGGATGTCCCAGGGGCAACGGGGCGGACTGTGTGCGTCCCAGCGGACGGTGTCCCTGCTTGTGCAGATGTACCTGGGCCACCTGTGCGTCCGTGATGGGCACATGACCACCATGGGGATGTCCGTGCGTGTGTGCGTTGTGCTGCTGCTGATGCCCGTAGAGTGTGGCGGCGTGGGCGTGGCTGTGGCTATGACTGTGGCTGTTTGTGGGCGGCAAATTACCAGCAGCGGCAGCGGCCGCAGCCACAGCCGCATGCAGATTGACCGCCGAGGCGCCAGTGACACCAGCCACACTGCTCAACTGCTGCATGTAGGACGAGGATGAGGACAGTATAGTGGAGGCGGCATGGGCTTGCGGAGGTGCCACATCGCCCACTAGCGAGGCCTGCGACGAGGATGTCGATGTGGCCGATGCCGAACGCACCACCGGCGACGGTTGCGGCGCAATTCCCGTGGCGGGCATCATGGCCAACGGTGGCCCCGCCGCCGCCTGACGACCGAAGGGCATCGACAATGGACTGTAGTAGGTGGGCGGTGTGCCGACAACGCCGCCAACGCCCGGCGGCGGTGCACCGCCGGCTGCGGATGCGCCAGCTGCTGCAGCGGCTGCGGCGGCGGCGGCCGCATGCTGACGCAGTTGAGCGAAGATGGCATAGTTGGTCTGGCCCGCCTGCGATTGATTGGTTAAATGCGGTCGACCCAGCGAGATGTTCGGCAGCGAGGGTGAACTGAACAGCGGCAGATCGTTGATGTTGCTGCGCTGTCCCGGCTGGTATTGGCTGCCCTCCTCGTTCTCCTCCTGGATAGGAGCGCTGGTCGGTGAACCGCGGCTCCCCACCACGCCCACCGACAGCGATGTGGACGAGGGCGGCGAATTGGGTCCCGAGTCCGGCGTGCTATTGCAGTCTGCGAATGAAGGAGGTGACACGAACGACATTAGAATGGGTCAGTCGGGGTGTTGCTGGAATGGCGAGTGTTTAATGTGGTGAAGGTGTCTCGAAATGGGGAGAAGATGGAGTAGGTAAGGTAATAAGGGAGCGTTAAGATAAAGGAAGAGGAAATTGAATGTGGAAGTAGATGAAAAAGAAAGGGGCGAACGAATAGAAGCGGAAGTCGATGAAAGGAAAAATAAGAGAGAAATTGTATAAGTTTACTGGAAGGAAAAGGATACAAGAAAAAGAGAAAGGGTGGATTCCTAAAGTAGAGAGTATATTGGGATGTTATACGAGTTACTATAAAGAAGTATGTAGAGTGAGTAGAAGAAAAATAAAAATATATAAATGAAAGAGTAACAGAGTACAGAGGTAATATAAACAAGTAAGAAAGCTGCAGTCGAGTGTGCTCGACTGTGAGATACCCGCTACCCATTTTGAATAAAAGTAATATATTTTGCTGTATTATTCTCAAAACATACCAATTATACTACAAAAATACTAAAAATATATTTTGGGGTATTATTATAAAAAATATACCAAATATACTAAAAATATACCAAGTGGTATATTTCATTCAAAATATACCATAGACGGCACAATATACCAGATTGTCAGCTAAAGCAAATTAGACCCCTAGTAAGTAGGCGTTTTTGCCCCTACAAAAGTATTTCTATAATAACTTCGACAATGTTTATCTGATCGCAACCAAATGTTCAGGAATCATAAATACTATAGTTATTGTATATACCAAAATTCGCAATTCTAGCTTTACAATTACGCTTGTTAGTCGATTTATTTGATTTACGGGGGCGGAAGTGGGCGTGGCAAAAATTTGAAAGAAACTTGATCTGCGTGCAAACATAACAAATGCTGTCGAAAAAAAATTATAGCTCTATCTCTTATAGTCTCTGAGATCTAGGTGTTCATACGGACGGACGGACAGACACACAGACGGACAGACGGACATGGCTAGATCGTCTCGGCTGTTGACGCTGATCAAGAATATATATACTTTATAGGGTCGGAGATGCCTCCTTCTACCTGTTACATACATTTCCTGCCGGCACAAAGTTATAATACCCTTCTACCCTATGGGTAGCGGGTATAAAAAGGGTATGAATAGGAGGGTATAAATAGGAGAGCGATCAGAGAGAAAAGTGGAGAAAAAAAAACGAAAAAGAAATCCGGAAGCAGATCAAAGAGTAGAAAAAAAAAAAAAGAAGAGGGAGTAGTTGAGGTAAAGGAAAAACAAATAATAAGAAAAAGTAAAACATTAGGTTCAAAAGTAAAGAGTAAATGAGAAAAAGAGGGAGTAGATAGAGCGAAGAAAAGAGAACGATAAGACAGGAGCAAAGAAAGAAGCCTTGAGATGGGGATTCAAATAATGAATGTAGGTGAGGTGTACAAGAAAGAAGCGGGAGACGCGCAGCTTTGGCCATGCAGCGTAGCATTAGGCAGCCAGCAATGACAGCGGAGTTAATGTTGAGGTTAGATTCTAGTCAATATACATAAAAGAGCGGACGCAAGGAACAAGGTTTTATTTAAAACAAAAACAACAGCAATTATAACAACAGAAATGACAATAAAAATATATAAATACAATAGCAACAAGAATCCAAAATAAAACGTAACAAACGTCGGCAATATAAAGATCCAACATAAGGACAATTATAATCCTTACCAGCAAAATTTGTGTTCTTATTTATGTGTATGTGTGTGTGTGAAAGACGGGGATATCTTTTTACAAGAAATAAAGTCGGAGAGAAGTAGTTGAACCTGGAATGTGCTCGTTATACTTTCGTCTAATTGCGTCTCTTCAGAGCAGTAGAATGGGTCACGCACTCCAAAGAATGGTGATAATCCATTGAGACAGACGTACGGACGGACTTATGGACAGACAGACAGTCTAACTGTATGAACACTGACCCAGCGTTGACCTTCCCGCATTGCTTTCTTCTTTCAACATTTATGTAATTGACTCAATTTCCATTTCCACTCTCGTCATGGATTCCACCAAAACAAAGCGCGTTCCAAGCGGTTTCAAGCGGTTGATACCGCCTCTCTACCGATCGTTGCCCGTGGGATTTTTTTTTTTTTTTTTGGATAATAGTCATCTCGAATGCTTATGAATGTGAGTTGCTGTGTGTGTGTGTGTTGGGAACTTGTTGTTGTACACAAATTGTTATACGTACTTGTGAGAACCGAGTTCTTTTGATGTCTACGATGAGCCTGGAGCAACCGCTCGTGACGTCTCGCCCCCGCTGGGCCACCGATGCGAGCCTTCCGCTCGATCACGCTCTGCTTTAGCCGTATCTTCAGCAGGTTCGGCTCCGATGCTGTTCACACAATGGGTTAGTGCATGTTCAGGTTGGAGTTTAATTATTGTATATATATAGCACTATATCATATAGTATATTGTGTGTTTGGTCTAGTTGGGGTGGTCGTAGAAGGGTCGGTTGCCTGATCTAGGCTGAAGACTTGATTGAAATCTGCTCCTGAAATTTAGTTTTTATCATGCAACTAGTTTCAGTCTTAAAATGATCCCTATACCAGCTATGTTGTGTTCCTATTATTGTGATATTTTCTTTTTTAAAACGAACCCTGGTTCTCTGCTAGGTTCTTTTCCTATTATGATATATTCAGTCTTAATATGATCTCTCGACCAGTTATGTTGGGTTCCCTATAAGACATATTCAGTCTTAAAACGGATCCTAAATATGACCTTAAAACGATCCCAAAATCTGACCAAGGCGATGTTCCTATTATGATATATTCAGTCTTAAAACGATCCCAAGACCAGTTTTGTTTTGTTCCTAATATATTCAGTCTTAAATCGATCTTTAGATCTGAGCTACGTCTTGTTCCCATTATGAGACATTCATTATTTTACATTCTCATTGTTGTGTTTATCTTGTTATGCAAGATTGCTTTTATAAACAAGAAAACCTGCCGACAAAATTCCTAATTATTTCTTGGAAAAATTAATAATCGTCCAGCTGTAATATCCGTTAGCTAATCTATAAAAATTTCTGATTCATAATTTATCACTTTTAGCTATGCTTTTAAACTAACTAGACGATCTCTCTATGATAATATATTTTTACAATTTTATGTCAAGCTTGGATTTTCATTAATATTCTATATTATATTATTCTTTTATTTTTATTTTTCTTTATTTTCATTATCTTATTGAAATGCATTTTCTTCAATAGCTACGTTTTTCTTTCATGACTTAGCTCAAAAAGTTTTTCTGTCTTCTGTAATAGCGTTTGTTCTTTTTTTTTGTGTTTAGTATTCAAACGTGAGATGCAATTGACAACACTAGAAACGCCAAGCAGCGGCAGAGACTTAACACTAAGTTAGTTAAAAGAGCTCTTAGCGGGCGGCGACGTCACACAGTTCGAGTACATGCGTAGGCAATGCAGGGGGGACAGGGGAAGAGGGGACAGGGGAGAGGTTGACTTACCCGTCTTGCGCAGCGGAAAATCAGATTCATATTTGAGCAGTGAGGGAGGCGGCTGAGGTATTTTATAAGGATGTGCACTTGTTACCGTCCCCGCTGGCAGCGATTCACCCGAGGAGCTCTTTACCACACCGCTGCAGAGAAAGAGACAGAAAGAGAGAGAGAGAGAAGGAAATGATGAGAATTATATTAGAGAGAGCTAGGGCAAAGCTTAATGCTACCGATTGCGATAGGGCGATGTTGTTGTTGTTCCATTTGGTGCCACCGCCTGCGACTTGCGGCTCATGAGAAAGCACTACACGATACAAGAGAGAGAAAGGGAGAAAGAGAGAGTGAGAAAGATACAAAGAGAGACAACTTGTTGCTATGGTAGTTACATTGAGAATCTGTTTGACTTCGGGACTCGCATTGGCGCTGCAATTCTCCTTGCGCTTCATCACTTCTCGTTCCCTTCGCTCCCGCTGCTGCTGTTGTTGTTGCTGCTGCTGCTGTTGTTGTTGTTGTTGTTGCTGCTGCTGCTGGCGATGCTGCTCCTCGACAGCAGCGGCGGCCGTAACCATGCTCTGTTCCCGCAATTCCTGGAAAGCGCCATGTGAATGCACCGCAAACTGAATAAATTACAGTAAGTTCGAGAGAATTTGTTTGTTGTTGTTTGGGGCCATAGAAATAACTTTAATATTTTTCATCGTCGTTGTCGTTGTTACTGTTGCTGTTGCTGGTCAGTTGCTGTTGCTGGTCAGTTGCTGTTGCTGCTGTGTTAGTCATCATCGATGGCTGGGCGGCACTTCCGGCCAAGCGCCGGGCAACATGATAATTTATTTTTGTTTTTTTTTTTTTTTGCTGCCCACGCAACGCGACAACACACGCCGCAGCAATAACAACAAGCTACAGTCGAGTCTGCTCGACTGTGGAATACTTGCACATTACATTTTTAATAAAAAATATTTCATTTTCGTTCGAATATACCAATAAACTAAAGGGTATATATGGTATATCATTTAAAATATACCAATGAATACAAAATATACCATGGAGTACAAAATATACCATAGAGTACAAAATATACCATGGAGTACAAAATATACCATAGAGTACAAAATATACCATAGAGCAATTTCTTGAATTCTATGATGGGTTTTATCTGATCGTACAAAAATTATAAATAAAAACAACATCGACTAGTCGACTCTTTGATACTCTAATAAATGATTTTTCCTAAATAATTTTACGATCCTAGCTCTCTGAAACTAACCGGAATGTTTAATACTTTCTTTCTTAGATTGTTTTTTGATACTTTTCTATACTTGTTTGTTTTCTTCATTAGTATTCTTTTACTTTATTTGGAAAATATTAATCTTTCACAAATTTTGTGAGTTTACATTGGAAAATGAAAATTCAACATTTAACATTTTTTTTATGATTTGATAGAATCTGCTTAAAATCTAAAATATTTGCAATATTTTATGTATTGTAAGTAATAAGTATTGTAAGCAAGTTGTTCATTAAAATGATCAGACAAACAAGGTTATATCGTAGTTATGCACTTCTGATTTTCACATTTGTTTGCCATTAAAATATACCCATTTAAATTTCAACTGTATCGGGTATAAAAAGATCGACATTGACTACAACAACATCGCGCAGAACAGAACAGAACAGAACAGAACAGAATAGCAATAGACGCAGACGTTGACGATGTTTTCGTCGCTGTCGTCGTCTTCAGCTTTATCGACACGAAGATCCTCAAGATTTTGTTTTGTTTTTGATTAGTGAATAGTTGTGATTCGCGTTCGTTATTCTTGATTCGTGAATTGCGAATTGCGAATTACGAATTACGAATAGCGTATGGTTGTCGCTTCGCCTACTCACATGATATTTGTGCTCCAGTTGCATTTTATGCTCCAGTTCCATTTGCTTCGTCTGCTCCTGATACGTGTGGAACAGACGCTGTTTCTGCAGCTCCTGACTCTTCTTCAGCTGCAACAACAGAGACAAAACAAATACACCCATATAAATAAATCATAAATATATATATGCGATGTTTATGAAGACAGACGAAACGTTTAGACAATGTGAAAGGGAGGAAGAGATGTGAGAGCGAGAGAGAGTGAGTCGAAAGAGAGACAACGAGAGTCGCGTGGGCAGCTTGTTGTGAATAATCATCAGAGAAATATCTCACATGCTCTTTCTCCTCGCATTGCCCACAAATGTGACACACTGCCAATTGCTTGGATGATTCGGCTTTCATCAAATTGATTCACTTGTCAGGCAATTTGTTAACATATCAACGTAGAGACCCAAAACAAATCGGAGTTCAATTTTATTGATTTCTATTTTTTAATATTAATCGATCGACAGGTCAACGAGTAGGAAACATATTCTTCTAAACAATCGTTGTAGGGTAACGATAAAGTCTAGTGTTTTTTACTATACAAAATAATATCTTTCAATATGAGTAAATTACATATTTTAATACAATCACCATTAGTTTTCTTGGAAAAAATTAATTATATATTGACGTTATAAGTGGGAAGTACAAGCTGTTCTAAAGCAGTTGAACTTCTATGCAAAATTCTGTATTCTTCTGAATAATTCTGGAAACGGAACTAATATAATATATAATATGTATCAAAAGTGTTTTTTTCTAGAGCTCATGTAACTTTACCGATGAAGAAAATGTTTCCATAAAAGCTAAATATTAACTCTTTAGCAATGCCATATATTTATGCAATTTTAATTGATCGATAAAGAAATGAACATTTATAACGTTTTTATTCAACAATTTAATTTTAGACTTTCTCAAGTATTCATCATTCTTATGGCAAGTTCACGTTTTATTTGTGGCCACGATTTGGAATTTCCGAGTTTTATGCGTTGAAAATAAACATAACGTGGACCACTGCAAAAGGGCGCCGGCCAATTAGATTTATGAATCACTGTGCGCTTGTGGATGCTGTTGTTGTTGTTCTTATTGATGTCGTGAACGCTAGCTAGCTGACTAGTTGGACAGTAGTTCACAGTTAACGAAATGAATTAGCAAAACGAAAAGCAATTCACGCGTCACAAATTGCCAGAGATCATAAATTGATGATTGCTGTAACTGTTGGTGTTGTTATTCTTGTTGTTTTTCTTCTTCTTGACGCTCTCTCGCTGTCGATCTCCATCTCTCTCTATCTCATACACACACCCAACACATGGGCGCTCTCTTGTTTGGTGGCACCCGCTCTTACGTACATGCTGCTGATATGTTTCCATGACCTTAACGCGCGACGCTTAGTCGCACACACACACAAACACACTCACACACACGCACACACACACAGTGAAGTGCGCGAGAGAGCCAAAGAGAGGCTATGAAACGTTTGTGTTATTTGATGTTGGTTTGTTTTCTAATTGGTTTTTCGATTGTATATGTGAATGTGTTGTAGTTCTTTGTGTTATTATTATTTTTGTTGGCAGGCACTTTTCATAAGCTTTTATATTCACAGCTTTTGGGCAAAAAGTTGGAAGAAAAAAGATCACACACATCAAAAAACAAAAAATAAATAAAAAATTAATAGAAAAAAACTACTCAGAACTGTTCACTAATAAATAATCTGTAGAAATATGCGCAGCTTTTAGCTTTTTTTTTCTTTTTATTTGTTTTACTGTTGCTTCTTGTGTTCTTTCATTTCTCATTCTTATTGTAAATTATGCGATTTATTGTTGTTGCTGTTGTTTTGCTTTTTGACTGACTTTGATTTTTCACAACGAAACAAAACGAAGCGATGCGATGAGCGACGCGCGACGAGAGACGAGGCAAAACACACTGCTAGCTAGAATTGTTAGCTCAAATTCGTTTAGTTTTATTCCAATTGGATTTCAACGTTTCAATTTGAATTGATATTGCTATTAACTGTGCGGTATGACCGCTGCGGTTGCGTCGTTTTTCGGTTGCCTTTTACATTCGTTGGACGCGCTTTCATTTCAGTTTCACTCTAGCGACTGGCAAACTGGCGCAAAAATCAAATATAAACACAAATTTAGATACAGTTATACACGTTTGCTTTATCTATCGGACACACACACGCGCGTGCTCTCTTCGGCGTCTATCTCTCGCACGCGTTCTCTCTTCTTTAGTGTCCCTCTCGCATGGTCAGTGCGACGGCAGACAAACGGGCATTCATCGTTAAAGGCGTTCACTCCCACAATGCAGCCGCACACACACACACACTCACATGCATTTACAATAAGAATTCTTCGAAACTGTAAATGCACCTGACTTTAACAACAGTAAAAGCAGCAGCAGCATCCTCCACTCTGTATTTAACCCACCGATAGACTTCTCATCTCACCCCCCCCTCCCACAACACATTTGCCTTGCACAACGTATTCACCAGTTGCTGCTGCTCTGCTCTGCTCTGCTCTGCTGCTGGCTTTGGCCAATGCTATAATTACCAAAGGCCTGTGCTATAATTATAGCGTGGGCCAAAGACAACACAACACAACACAACACAGGCACGCCCATAAAAATAGACAGACCCCTGCCCAAGTTGCCCAAGATAATTATTAAATCAAGTAACGCCAATTCGAAATTCTAATACGACTGAATGATGATAATGCTAATGTCTATGACATTGGTAATTCAAAGACTAATGCTAATGGTAATGATGATTGAAATTACCATACTTTTGATAATTCTAATACTAATGCTAATGAGAATACTGATCGAAATAATGATGATACTAATACTTATTCTTATTGTAATCTAACCACAATCTATGCTAATGTTAATGAGTTCGTAATTAATTAACAACTATTAATGTTAGTAAGTCTTACAAACATTAACAACAATATCAATTAAATTGTCAATAAAACAATGATAATATTACTAAACCTGCTAATGTTTTTACAACAAATGAGTTGAACAAGCAAAATAATAATAATTCTGCTAAGCCTTGTTCCTAGTAAATTTAATATGGTAATTTTAATGCGGGCACCGTTGGGACTACCAATTATTATAAACATTTCATAACTCCAAGCAAAATAGGAATAACAATGATATCTGAAATTTGTATTTCATAATGATAATGCTAATGTTAATCATGATTCAAATGCCAATATTAATGAGCAAACTAATGCTAATTCGCAATTGTTATGACAAAGATTAACTTGAAGGGGTAAATTAAAATAAAATAACTAATTCAACTCGAGTTAATTAGGTAATGATAATACCAATGAGAAATAACTTCAAACTATTTAATATAAATGAGAAAACCAATGAAACTCGAGTGAATTAGTTAATGATATTACAAATGATAAAAAACTTCTTTAGCTCAATTTTTATGCGAATGGTAATTCCAATATCAATGGGAAAATAAATTGATAATGATAATTTTAAGTTAAAAGCAAATGTGAATATTAATGATTAGATTCTTAATGAAACTAGTAATGATAGTTCACATTTTCAATATCAATGGGGAAAGTAATGAAATCGTGAATTCACGACGATTATTTTAAGTGAAATCCAAATTTCGATATTAATGATTAGATTCTTAATGAAACTAGTAATGATAGTTCACATTTTCAATATCAATGGGGAAAGTAATGAAATCGTGAATTCACGACGATCATTTTAAATGAAATCCAAATTTCGATATTAATGATTAGATTCTTAATGAAACTAGTAATGATAGTTCACATTTCCAATTTCAATGGAGAAAGTAATGAAATCGTGAATTCTAGTTCGTAATTCACGACGATAATTTTAAGTGAAATCCAAATGTCAATATTAATGAGAAACATGATAAGATTCTTAATAAAACCAGCAATAATAATTCACATTTGTATCTCAATGCTAATGATTAAATTTTCGGCCCAACTTGGGCGCAATATTTAATTTTCGAATTCCACATTTCTCAACAACAACAATAGCAAGTGAATCATGGCAGTTTGAGTGCACGACGATCTTTCTCTTTCTCTCTCTGTCTCTCTCTCGCTTATTTGTTCGAAGCTATTAACAATCTATTTGGTTCAATCTGGCTACAATTGCACCCTCAATGCCACCCCGCGGCTCGTTGGGTTGCAAGAATTTGTAGCTAATTTACAATTTGCTCGTGCCACAGATTTTTATAAATATCGCAACAAAAGCGAAGAGTGGGTGGCGATGGAGGGTGGTGGAGGGGAGTGTAAGAAGTGAGGCAGAGGATTCTATAAAACACACATATAGCAAAGTGATTAGTTTTTGTATTTTTGTTCTATTTTGTAGTACATACTTCTAACGTGCTCTCTCGCTCGCACACATGCGGCTAAAGGGGGGGAGGGGGCGTTGTCTCGCTCACGCTTTTGGTATTTTTCTATTTGTGTGTTGGTAAAAATAAAACCCACAGAGTTTATAAAACACAAAAATAAATTCAAAGGAAAAATAAAAATAACAAAACAGCAAAACGGCGATGGTGGAAGGGGGGGAGGGGTGTTCACATGTGGGATGTGGAATGGGAATTGTTGAGGCTCTGAAGCTGAGGCAACACTTTAGCAACTACAACAACAACAAAACACTTGAACCAAAAATACGAAAATTCAAAAGAAAACAGAACACGCGTTGCGAGAAAATGCACAAAGTTAAAGCCCAAAAATAAAATCTGGCTATAAATTGTATGCAACAAGGCAACGCCGCATCATCACAGCCGCACAGAGGCAGGTGGTGGGAGGAGTGGCGCAGGGGGAGGGAGGTTTTGGCTGCACATGTTGCTTTGCCATGAGGTCGACTCTGGCTGCAGTTGCTCATTGGCACAACAAAGTAGTGTGCTCCTCCCCCTCCCCTTCCCCTTGCCACACCCCAATCCACTCCACCCCCTTTCACCACTTGCTTCACTCCATCCTCTCTGATTTACAGTGCGCACTAATTGTGCGCACACACTTTGCTCATGCAATATTTTTGGGTTCATTTTAGTCTGGCTACACTGTGCTCTTCTCTCTCTCTCTCTCTCCCTCTCTTTCTCTCTTTCCCCACTCGGTCTCTGTGTGTATGTTGGCTCGCATTGGATTTTATTTTTAGTACAATCGCCGATTTATTTTAAAAAAAAAAATAACACACACACACACAACAAGAAGAAAAAGAAAACAAAACAAAAAGCGCAAAATACTCATACATATTTTTGTAGAGAAAACAATAAATATAGAATCATTAAGTTGTACACGCGTTTATATTTAGAACCAGAAGAAAACAAGAAATGAAACAACCCCAAACCATATTCAATGCGAAATTGCGCATACTCTTCTACGGAAAGGAAATCCCAGTGGAGCAGTTCATCGAGGAATTCGAACTAACTAACTGATAACTATGTGAAACTATTCATTCAAGAAATTCATTTCGTTTCCAATTAATGAAATCTTTTTCCCCCAATAACTAATAACTGCTAAGAAATAAGAATTTCAGTAGTGAAATTCGAAATAAATAATAAACTTTTGTTGGACTCTGTAAACATTTCAAATGCTCATTTTGCGTTCATTTATTAATAGTTGTTAATTATGGTTACCATTTAATAATAGCTAATTATAATGGTAGCTAATTTTAAATAAGCTGAATGTTAGCTTTTATTATTGGAATCAACCCATTTACATATGTATATCATGAATCATTACAGTTGAGAAATGATTAGTCACATATATATTGAAACTATAATACATAGTTTCAAATTATGATTAAGAACAAGTTAGAAATCCCAAGATATTAATAGAATTTGAATGTAATTTAATAATATTTCATATGTTCGCATAATTTAGAATCATTTTCAAGAAATTCGAGAAATCACAGCGAAATGCCAAATGATTTATAAACAACAGCATACCTGTTGAAGATTTGAGAGTATTCAAATAGAGAAGGAAGGAAACGCTGCGCTTAAACTGCTGGCAAAATGCGAAATAGCGAATTCGTCTTATAAATAAAACACAACCGCAAAATGAAAAGATACAAGGAAGAATCAGGAAAATCATGAAAAACGATGCGAACTGGAAGATGATGAAGAATTTACTCAATCTTCGCACCACAAAGCAAAGAAACTTCTGTGTAGCTACACAGATGCAATGTAGTGGAAACGATTGACAGACAGATATGAAAAAGAAGAACAGTACAGGCGAACAAAGAAAGACAGAAACAAAAGGCTCAGGTGGTTGGAAGACTGAACCAAAAACGTTGCTGATGTGAATCGATTTATTTCGTACTATTTCGTACTTTATCCAAGGAAAAAAAAAAATATCCAAAAGGAATAGATATCAGAAAAAGAAATATAAACAATATTCCCTATTTCGTATAACATCCAATAAAAAAAGGTTAAAAACGAAAAGATATGGGAAGTAGATATATATATATATCTTTGACCCAACAACAATATATTCAAAAGAACTAGATATAGGAAACAGATATATAAACGATATTTCCTATTTGGTATTTAATTTTAATTTAATAGAAACGTTAAGAAAAATGTTCAAAACGAAAAGATATGGGAAGATGATATATCTAAACGATATTTCTTATTTGGTATTTAATCCAGCTCAAAAATCTTCAAAAGGAAATAATATGCGAAGAAGATATATGTATAAACGATAAAAAAATGTTCAAAACAAAAAGATATAGGAAGAAAAAATATATCTAAACGATATTTCCTATTTCGTATTTGATCCAACCAAAAAAATAATCAACAGGAATATATCTGGGGAAAAGATATACAAATAATATTTCCTATTTCAAAACGAATAGATATTGTAAGAAGATATATAAGTGATATTTCCTATTTCGTATTTCAACCAACAAAAAAATGTGTAAGAGAAAATTATATAAGAACATATATAAACTATTTACTATATGTATTAAGGGATTATTTGCGACTCACCTCCAGGATCTGTTGATCAATGTCGACTTGATGAGGCTTAAAGTCGAGCGATAAACTGCTCGGCGTTATGCGCAAATGTCGCTCATCATTTCCGGCTTCCGGCGGCAGATCTGCAAGACAGACAGAAATGTAAACGATAACAGTGAATATAACGACGTTTAGCAGGGTATTAACCGACTGGGGTTTCACAATGCTTGCTGTTGACAGCATCTCTTAATGAGATTATCAGCTCACTCCATCCACTAGTTGAGTTGCTTTCAAAGTGGACGGCTCATTAAATCAATAGAAATTCAACAAGATTCCGGGTTTGAATTCCAATTATCGATAGCATCGAATAACAGTTTAATATCGAATATCTAGCTGGTTATTAGCTGCCTAAAAATATCCCCTCACAAATGTGTTAATGCTTAATGTGATTGTAGATATTCAATATGATTCATTTCTTTCATATCTAGTATTATATTAAATTAAAACAATTAATCGAAAACCGGATACATATATATACATATATGTTTTAACATTTTAATACCTTTCTTCTAGTATTTCATAAAACTAAAACCAGTCATCGATAACCCCATATATCGATAAAGTGGTAGATTTTTCTGTTTCCCTTCATCTATTCTACAGTGGAAACATAAAGTACACAACCATTTAAATGATAATTAGCAACAATGTACTTTCTAGTACCTTCTAAAAAAAACAGTTATCGATGACCCCATATATCGATAGGCTATTAGATTTTTCTGCTTCCATGCATCTATTCTATTCATCAATGTAAACAAAATGCACACAAACATTCCAATAATGATTAGCGATAATCGTGTTTTAACTTTCGAGTGCCTTTTGTATACAATTTGAAATATATGTCTGTATGTATGTATGTACGTTAGCCGTATCGATAGCATCACCCCACCTCATCGATACGTTGTTAACTATCCCAATTTGCAGCCGTATGGAAAAAAATAACTGAATCCAATAAGAACCAAAAACAAAACTCAACGAACAAGATTGAGTAGACAGACACTCTACTGGATTTGGACGCTGTACGTGTGTGCGTATGCATGTGAGTGCGTGTGTGTGTGTGTGTGTGCGGGTGTGCGTGTTTCTTTGTGCGCTGTGCCTATTAGTTGATGATTATATAGATAAGACCGCGCTTATCAGATGCTTTTAAAAAATACATCTAAAACGAATTTTAACATGTGCTTTGTACTCTCTCTCTCTCTCTCTCTCTCTCTCTCTCTCTCTCTCTCTCTCTCTCTCTCTCTCTCTCTCTCTCTCTCTCTCTCTCTCTTTCTCTTTTACACTCTTACTCTCTCGGCAAACCCGAGACGAACTAAGCCGACTCGCATTGCTATGTGTGTGTGTGTGTGTGTGTATGTGTCTGTGCGGCTATTTTTAGTAACCTTGTAAAAGTTTACAACGATTACATGGCCCCGGCTCGAGCGCTTTTTAGATAACCGCGCTCTCCCAGTGCTTCAATGCTTTTGCTGCTGCTGCTGCTGCTGCTGATGTGACCAAGCAACAGCGTGCACGTGACGACGGCAACAACGATGTCGACGTCAAAGTCGCACACAACGACAAAGGCCACACAACAGATCAGAGCAAAGCACAGCTAGCAACCAGTTCCGTTTGTTCCCCCTTCCCCCCTTCCCTCATCCCACTCTTCTTCAATACTACACCTTCTGTTGCTACACGTTTTAGCATAGACTAACTAATTTGATTTGCTTTAACGGCGCACAAACAAATGCCCCAAAAAAAAAAAAAAAAAATATATAAAAAAATTCCGCTACAGAAATGACGACGCGTCGCTGCTGTTAATGGACACAAGGCAAAGTGCAGTCAACATACATAAAGTGTTCATTGATAAACTGGCAGCGATTCAATCGACTCGACACAACTCGACTCGACTCGACCGACTCAATCTGTTGCTCTCTCTCCCACGCACTCACACTCTTTGCGCTCTCTTTTGAGTAACTCTGTCCCGCTCGCACTTGCTCGATCAACAATTAGACATTCGCCTGGACTGGACTAATTGCGCGCACATTTATGACTAAGCAAAATGTCCAATTGGATTGCTGTTTTTGCCATTGCTGCTGACAGCAAGCCAAATACAACAACAATAGGCACAGGTCTGTACATCATCTGTCTCTTTCGAACAGTGGCGCAAGCAAAGCAAGTAAGGCAAAGTCTAGTTTTGGGCTGCTGAGAGAGCTGCCTGTCTATATATAGCGAGAATAGCACAAAGCAAAAGCCAATACCAATAGTAGCAGAAACAAAAACAATATCCAACTACATACCTATGTATGTATATATATGTAAGTACATACATACACATGTATGTATATACAGTATGTACAAATGCATGTGCATGAATCGCTCACACACATACACACTATCATATAGAGAGCCATATATTTGTATGCATGTATGTGTGTATCTATGCAAAAGGCTGACCGAATAGGCCGTGACCTGTTGTTCTATATATAGCAGCTATTATAAATCGTGCATGGCTATAGGAGTATATATTTAGAAGCAGCAACATCGCCAGAATCAGCAATAGCAACAGCACCAACAAAAACAACAAAAAAAAAAACAGCGCAACTCGCAACGCGCACATTACACAAAACAAAACATAAAAAAAATTTAACGAAACACCCATAAAAGCATTGATATAGAATATAAAATACCCTTTATAGCACATGTTCGTATCAACTTCAAAAGACTTCCTAATTTTATTTAAAATAAAATCATAATTATTAATATTAATCTGTATTAACACCACTGTTACGTCACTATTTGAAATGTAATTGATTTGCCTGCATTTTTAAATGATTAATATGTTTGTATACCCGCTCAGAGTCTCTGTAGGGTGTTTGAAAATACATAACCCAACATGCAAACCATCAGTCAGCAAAAGAGAGAGAGAGAGCAAAAAGAGAGGCGAGTGAGAGAGCAAAGCTCAAAGAGTGTGCCAATAAGAGCGTCGTGCTTAAGCAACAGCTGCAGCTGATGTTTGCCTATGAGTGTATATATAGGTGTGTGTGTGTGTGTGTGTGTGTGTGTGTTAGTTGTGTGACACTTGTAAGCAATACACTGACTGCGCTTGCACTGGCTGCAGGTGCATGAAAGAGAGAGTGAATATGATTTTGCTGCTGCTGGGGCTGCTGTCGCGACTGCAGTCAGCTGTTTGCATGAAGTTTGAAACGTGTGTCGCGTTGTCGCCAAGGTCAATTCTGTGTTGACATAGAAACCAACACCAACAACAAATCCCAGCACGTGTTTGGAACAAGCGTTATACAAACAAAAAAAAACACAAAAGTACTACACATTGAGATTGAAACTGAAATCCAATTGGAAATTGAAACGACATGGCCAATTACATACATAAATATGCTTGTAATTCGCGGAAATTGGAGAAGTGAAGGGGGAGGGAGACATCAAATCGGCTAGGCTGCCAGCAGAGGCAATAATAATAATAACAACAACACTAATAATAATAAAAATAATAATAATAATAATAATAATAATAATAATAATAATAATAATAATAATAATAATAATAATAATAATAATAATAATAATAATAATAATAATAATAATAATAATAATAATAATAATAATAATAATAATAACAATAATAATAATGATAATAACAATAAGAACAACAGCAATAACCCGACCCACTTCTCTGCTTACTTTGTTTTGAGTGATAGCAAACGACATTTGTGTGCGTGTGCTCGCCCGCTCTGTGTGTGTGTGTGTGTGTGTGTATGTGTGTGCTGTATGTGTCGGAAAAAATTTCCAGCGCTGCGTCTAAAAATAGACTCACTTTGCGGCAATAGCAATTTGGGGGCCCCTGGGGCGGGCCATATATAATAAGTGGGCGTGGCTCGTTCAGTTTTGGCTTATGCCGAAGTTTTGGATGGGAGCCCCCCCTGTCCAAATATGCGTGTGTGTGTGTGTGTGCGTCTGTAAGCAAAACACTCCCGCTCTCGATGTATACGGTATACATACATACATACATGTATATGTGTATTTGTGTGTCTGTGTTTCACCTTGACAAATGCAAAGCCAAAAAGCAGCAGCAGCAGCACAAAACAACAACAACGCAGTTTAGACACAAACACACACACATAGAAATCAAATGGCAGGAGAAGTAACTGGACAGTGAAGCGAGTTGAGTGTGTATGTGTATGTGTGATGGAAGGAGAGAGGAGAGTGAGCTGAATGAGGATTGTGTGTTACAAATATTATACGATATATGTATAAAGATAACGAATTTATATAACGACACACACACACACACACATTCTCAAAATATAGCCTTAATAGAATAAAAGCCAAGGAGTGAACAGTGGAGAGTAGTTGACCTTTGGCAGTGCGTGGGTCAAGGCACAAGTCTTGTGCGTCTTACTAAAATGTGTTAGCCACATGTCAACAATTAGCCCCACTCCCCCACTCTCCACCCACCGTCACCGTCCACTGGACAACTATCAAATCAACCACTTTGCTGTGCAACAAAAGGATAAAATAACTTGAACAGATATTTGTATTTAATGACTGAGATAATGGCACAATGTGCCTTTAGCCTTTATACTTTCTTTGTCTGCATAATCATGGCTAATCAGCAAGTACAGCACGCACGCTGTACAGTGAACCAATACAAACAAGTACTTTGCATAAATTCTAATGAATTGACTAAATATTTCTGTGTTCTTTTATTTTAGAACAGCTCTGTGCAGAGGTAAATTCAATTTTGCAAGTTCGCACTAGCGAATGACCACTGTACAAGCGCAGGTTGCATCGCCAAGCATTAAAAGCTTTCATATGCACACACACACACACATACCTAGCATGAATGTTGTGGCCAATCCACGTGCCAATTAATAGAAGTAAGTGTGAGCGAGACAGACTGATTGAGAGTTTTGGGTTATATGCTTTCAATTGGTCATTGTATCAGCAGCTTCTGCACGTGGCTTCCATTTGTGTGTATCAATGTATGTGCAAGAGTGATTGCAAAATCAAGAGGAAACGTGAAAGATGCGATTGAAACGAAAGAAGCGGAAGCAAAAGCAGAAGGACGCAATGAGAAAAAAAAGGGACGCTGGCGTTGAAGTCGTCGTCGACGTCGACGTCTGCGTCGGCGTCGTCGTTACACATTTTCAAAGGCAAGTAAATTTTTGTTATGCTAAAAATAGAATAAAATCGATAAACGAATGTTGTGTTCGTGTGTTATTGTTGTTGCTGTTGTTGTTGTTTTCGCTTTTGGTCATACAAACAAACAGACACAAAGGCAGCAGGCAGGCAGGCGAGCGCCGGTAAAGAGAGACAGAACGAGTGAGAGCGAGAGAGAGTCTAAGTGTGCGAGGAGCAGATTATGAGCAAGGCCAAGCAAATTGTTATTGCACGTGCTTGGCATTGACAGTGGTAGCAGAGGCAGCGGCAGCAGCCGAAGCTGAAAACTGAAGCTTTAAGCTAGTCAGCGCACTAACTAACAAGCCACTTCCTTCATATGCATGCCCACATACACACACACACACGCACACCTACAAAACTTAAGCACACTCTCGCACACATACAAATGAATGCTCTCACTCTCGCTCTCGATTCACTCTCTGTCGCAGTCGCAGCCGCAGTCACAACCACTTGCTAGTCTTGTGCTTCTTCTTCGCTTTCTGTCACCCGACCATGGACAATGTTCTTGTTGTTTAGCCGCGCGCTGTCTCTGCCTGCTGCCTGCTGCGTGCTGCTAATGCGGGCAGAGCTCGAAAGCCCACAGCTCATAGCCCAGCACAAAGGCAAAGGCAGCAAAACATTGAAACTGCTTTGGCAGCGCTGCTTATACTGTAGGCTTTTGTGTTCTTATTAACATTTATTTTTGGAAGTTGCACACACACACACAAGCACGCACATTAAGTGCAACTGTGTGTGTGTGTGTGTAAGCTTTTGTTTCTTCGTGTACATTTTGAGTTATGTATTCGATTACTATTACCCATCAAACCAAATCGTTTGAGCTATCGACCACCCACCACACCACATTTAGCATATTATTTTATTTACTTACCATGTATTGGTATTCTATCGTCAGGACTAGACATTTTGCATGGAGGGGGGGAGGAGTTCTGTAATGAGATATAAAGTGGAAATACTTAATTACTGTTGAAGGCTGATTGCTATCACAATATGGGATGGATTATTAACTCTCACTCGCTCACATACTACACACACACATACATATACACTATTCATACAAAAGTTGGAATTTCCATTCAAATAAATCTGTTTGAATAAACCCAAATGAATCACTTTCCGAAACGCATTGAAAATATACGACATATATTTGTCATATTCATTGAAAAGAAATTCATTTACAAATGTGAACATAATGTATAATGTATATATAAATATATATATATATATATGGTTTAAGACAGATTAGGGCAGGCACAACAATGGACAACAACAATGGGAACGAAACTCGCAGACGTCACAAACTGATAAGCAGCAGCAGCAATGAGCGAGCGAGAAAGCAAGAAGCAGACAAGGAACAAGAGAGACAGAGTCGGGTCTGTACTTCTTCGTGTTGTTAGGATTTCGGAAAATTTTCCGAATTGATAAGAGCATTTTTAAATACATTTTGCGAGCGATCCCTAGCATCAGATAGTATATATGCTATATATAAATACAATATGTTTACAACAAAATTCCCAAAATGCACTCAACAACGCCTGGAATTCGATATGATATGATAGCTAGGGATAGATAGGAGTACGACTTTGAATACGACGAACATTAAAGAATCACACCAATTATGATTTATCAATGTATATAACATATTTATATAACATTAAAATGAATTATAACCACAAATTATAATATCGTAATGTTTTCCAGAAGAATTTCGCTGGAATCTAGAATCACAATCAAAAGTTGAATGGAATCACGTGACTGAGTGAAATGACGAAACTCATTCAAGAATAGATCAACAATATGATATTGTATCGAACATATCAATCTTATCATTCCATGCAAACAACGTCAAATTGTTTTGCCATATCAGATCAATGTTTTCATTTCTGTTTCTGTCTCATTTTGTTTTTACTTTTTCGTCTATATTTTTAAAATTCCAGTTTAATGACTGTACTGTATGTTATAATAGTCGCAACTTCCAGTTGCGGGGAGGAAATGGAAAATTTGCCAATGAATGAGAAAATAAAAGAAAAGTATTTGAATTGGGCATTGCATGTGAATGCGAATGCGAATGCGAATCCGAATGTAATATGCATATGACTCAGCGGCCATTTGCAGCAGGTGAATAAATTGGGTCGCAGGTGCATTAAATGAATTCATCCAACTATATTCATAATTCAACGAATAGCGAGTGCCGACTCACTTTGCTGTTGTCCCCTTGACCTTCAGTTGTTGTGGCGCAAGGGAAACAAACAAAGTTTCACCAACCTCTCCCTCTCTCTCTTTCTCTATCCCAACTACCATATATATCATCCATAGTATCCACATCTACCACCCACTAATCACTCTCCAGCCCTAATCATTCTCTAGCCCTGGCCACCTTCATTCCATACACACACACACACATGTACACACGCATACAATTTCCGTTCACTAATTACACAAACAAATAGCAAAGAAGCAAGTGAATAAAGAACAAAAATAAATATAATACACAATAAACAAAACAGACGCCAAAATGGCAGGCAAATTGAACAATAGAAACCAAATGGAATTTATCTACATACATATGTATGTATGTGTGTATATTCATTATGCTTCTTCTTCTTCTTATTATTGAACATTCGAATATGGAAGAAAGCCGACTCTAATGATTGAAAATCAATGAAAATAATAATGTAATCAGAATTTCGTAGTGGGAATTGCATTAAAAAAAAAATAGATATATTACCACAAAATAAACAAAATGGCAAATTACTAATCCATTTTGATAAGGACAAATTAACATTGAAGATCGATGAAATTGTCAATTAATATTTAATGCAATCAACAGTAAATGCAATACAATAATTGTGTGATTCAAGCATCTGTTAAAAAAAGAAATATCGAGAGTTCGATCGAATAGAAACTGCATCAAAAATTAATAAATCGTCGAACGGTAAATCGGTGAAAAAGATAATGAATAAATAATCCAATTAACTACAGCAAGTAGATGCAACAACAAATCGCGTGTTTCAAGTTGCTATTTATATTCATTTCTTTTATGTGGTTGGAGAAATGCATCAAATATTAATTATAAATCGATGAAAATGCTAGTTAATAATTTATGTAATAACTTACAACAGCTTGTTGAGTAGGAAAGGTTATGAAATGCTTTCCCACTGTTGACATTTCCCTATTCCCTTATTCCCTAGGCTAATAATTCATTTGTTTAACTGTAGACAGTCAACAAAAAACTGAATTTAGATAACGAAATTCGTAAAACTATTTTTATGTACATTAGGATTATTAAATACTTAAATTGTAATGATTTTTTTTCTAATTTTCATTTGTAATTCCAAATTTTCAGTATTCCAAAATTATAGCAAAATATAAATAAAACATGAACTAAACTATATTTAAATTATATATATATACATTTGAATTATGAAAGAATTTAATTAAAACAAAAATTCAAATTTAATCTATTTATAATGAATTGTAATTTTAATATATACTGGAAATTTAGTTTATTTAGATAAGAATAGATATGAAGAAAAATTCGCAAATAAAATGACTTAAATCAAGCGTACTTTTAATTCATATTACAAAACAAGTTTAGAATTAAAAAAAAAAGTATAATAAAATAAAATAAAAACATTGAAATGTTGAAACGTAATGTATTTAGAAAATAACTGTAATAAAAAAAGTGAAATTAGCAACACCAATATTGGATCAAATTTACATAACAAAGTTTTACAACGTATAAAAAATCAAATAAAAATATAACATTGGCATGTCCAAACATTAATAATCACTGAAAATTCGCGATAAACTTATTACAAGTACATAATTAATTAATAAGTAAACTAAGTTGATTTTACTTAGGAAGTGATCACTGTACCGGACATTTGCAGCCGTGAAACGAAAACAATGGAATCGATCTCTAATGTTCAATTAAATGCAAATAGAGCTTTGGCATTTCATGCATTAATGTAGAAGAAGAACGTAGAAAATGTAATTTCAATATTCGTACAAGGATTTCCTTAATTTTGTATTTTTCGTAGCTTTTGCGTTTTTATAGTTTGTGCGTTTCAACATTGATATTTTTACTTTTTTGGAGGCAAAAGAAATTACAAATTTGGCGTTAAACTTTGTGTAACGCAATTACACAAATGGAGGTGGATAAGAGGGCGTGGCAGACGAATTACAATAATTTCACAAATTCAATTGAGTTAGTTTCGACAAATATTTATTTTTATGAACGTCGAGCTGTCGTGACGAATTTTCCAATGAAAACGCTTGACAAAATAAGTAAACAACAATAAAAACAATTGGAATAAAAAGCGCAACAAGCGGCAGCAACGTCAACTGCGACTGCGACTGCGACGCTAGCGAAGCTGTGCGTAACGAAATGACAATAAGAGCCGATGCTCTTCCTCTTCTTTTTCTTCACGTTTCAGTAGCGCAGCCAGCGCCAACTGCGACGTCGACGCATCCGCAGATTATGAGAGCAAACGAAGCAGTCCCCAAAATGCGCGTCACTAGCATAAAAAGCAAACCAATTGTTGTTTTGCTTTGCTGTTAATTTAGCGCCGCTGTCTTTCCCCTTCTTACATATTTACACACACATACACAGAGATACACACACACACACACACATGTCAATGGAAGAAATGCTGCGACGCTGACGTCCGTCAAAGCTTAAATGATGCGTTGCCGTTGCGTAGCTGACCAACAAGAAAGAAAAGACAAAATAAAAAACGGTTTCTATACCCGTTATGCGCACAACCCATAAAAGGGTATTCCAATTCCATGTGTCGTCAAAAATTAGTTTACAGCTTAGGTCGGTAAAACATCACGTAGTGTTGTATACGAATATTACAAAAGTATATAGCGGGTATCACACAGTCGAGTTAATTCTTTCGTTGCGGCTGCTGCGCCGCCGCCATCGTTTACTATGTTGTTGATAACTAAATGACAAAGTGAACCTAACCAGTTCAATGCGCTTTGCGTTGACGCTCTGCCACTGCCGACTGCTGATGCTGGAGGAGCTTTTGCGTGTGTGAGAGTATGTGTGTGTGCGTTGCCGGGCAAATGATGTCGATGGCAATGGCAACGTCGACTGCGCAGCTCCCAACTCCACATTACAAACTTTACTTCGACTACCAACAACAAGAACAACAAATACGGCATGAGGCGAAAAATCGCCAAATACATACACAACAACAACAACAAGGCAGCACTTCATTTAGCACGCACACACTTGTTACATAAATAACGGCGAAATGAGTGTGAGTGGCAAAAATGAAAGAAAAGAAAATAACAACAAGACGAAAAAGAAGTCGTCGTCGTCGTTGTGCTGAACCTGAGCAACGACGGCTGTTCGCGCACACGCACACACACATACATATGCACAGGCACACAAATGCCTGTGATCTAATAAGAATTTTTGAATTGGACAAAAACATACAGACATACATACATACGTGTATAGAAACATTCATACATACCTCTTCAAAGTGGCGCGAACTGCTCGTCGGGCCTATAAATGTTGTTGATTTTATTTTTGCTGCTGTTGTTGTTTTTTCTATTTGTTGTGTTTAATTCTGCTGCTGCCAACGCGCGCGACGACTCACACGCACACGAACGCACGCTTTTCCAAACTTGTATGTGTGTGTGTTGAACAAAAAAACTTTTCACAATGCGAAAATTATTATAAAAAAAACACACACTCGCACACATACACTCACACAAAAATAAATACTCTGGCAAAAATAAAAGCAACACAGAAACTAAAGACAACGACTGCTCTCTCGCTCTTTCTTTCGCGTTCGCTCGGTGGCAACTAGAGGAGCTCACTTGTATATATGTATGTGTATGTGTGCGCACACAAACACACCAAAGCAGCGACGACGACGAATCCACGACTTTTTGTATTCGTTTGTATGAGTGCTGAATGTGTGTACGTTTAAAAGGTTTTTTTTTTAAATTTTTTTTATTTTGTCACTTCACAATATTCACAAACAGATTCGCATTTTTAGTACTAGTAATATTATTAGTACTACCACAACTAAAATTGTACATTTAAATGTATGTACATCTGCTGGTAATTTTATTTAATTTTAATTTTTTTTTGTTTTATTTTGTTTCGCCCACAATTTGGTCAGCTTTTGGCTGGTATTTTTCACACTTGCTTTTTACCACTGCGACAATTGTTGTTGCTGCTGCTGTTGTTGTTGATACGGCTGCCACTTTACTACACGCGTAGCTTGTTGGTAAAATAACATAAAAAAATGAAATAGAAACACACACAAAAAAAAACAACAAAAAGTTACCCAACACTAGTGCAACAACAGCTGTTCACACCAGTTTCTAGCTCGAACGAGACTCCTTTTCTAGCTCAATTGAATTTTTTGTGTCAATTTTATTTGTTGAGCGAGGCAAAAGAAGAAACAACCGTCTCCGACCGACCTCTTTGTCGGACTTTTCAGACTATTTTTCTTAAAAAAAAAGAGCTTAAAGCTATTTCATTTAACAGCTGTGTGCGCGTGTTACCACAAGCAAAATTGCTCAAATATACTGAAATATACCTAAAGATAGAAAGATAGATAGTGGCCACACTTCATGTGATCTGCGATGTATATTTTCCAAAATTATTCCATATAGGCGCGTAATTTTAAGCAGCGTGTTATTATTAGTTTGTTTTTCTTTTTAATTTATAATGGGTTTGAAACTATTTTTCGAGAATAGCATATTTCAACAAATGTCAGATTGATAATCGAGTAACGGAATTTTTACACGAATGAAGATGAAGCAAAGATTGTTAAATGACTGCAGTTTGAAGCTCAAGAATTACCAAAAAAGCACATCTGGTAATTTGCTGTATTTTATACCAAAAGGGTATATTTTATGACGTTTACGATTTCACTATGCTTTCTCAATTACAATTTGAATTATTTTCGAAAACATCGATTTTGTTAAGTTCTCAAGTTTTTTTTGAGAATCAATTGATCGTTTCTAAAAACGAGCAACAAAAATGATGGAGCGACAACTATCAATTCAAGGAATCGACAATCGATAGCATGTCATCAGTTTTGCTGCCCGTAATGTCATCGAATTCGAATACTAACCGCAGTGTTCGATTTTTGCATGGCGCCAATTCAAATACACATGATTTTTGTTAAGCGTTCAAAGGACATTTTGTTTATTCATAGCGTATGATATGAAAAAGAAAAAAAAAAAAAAAAAAAAAAAATTGAATTATTATTATTACTTATGCATTGTGATGGTGCAGCGATGAGCGTGGTGGGACGCAATTGTTGATAAAATGGAATGTTGTTACTGTTGTTGTGATTGTTGCTGGCTCCCCTTAATAGTAGCCATAATGACCATGATGATAAGGATAGAAGCTGGCATGATGGCCACCATAGTAGGGTGTGGCATGATGCACATACTCGAAGCCGCTATAATAGGGACTGGCAAAGCCATAGCCGCCATAATGACCATGTCCGTGTCCATAGCCGCCGCCATAGCCGTGTCCATAGTGACCATATCCAAAGCCATAGATGCCACGTTTCTCCGTCTTCTTCTCCCCCACCACCGATTCGACTTCAGCGTCCGGCGACGATGCGGCGACTGGCTCCGCGATGGCAGCCAGGCAATGGGCCAGGCACATGGCAAAAATGATGAAGACGCACTGGGGAAATATAGGATACGAAAATAGATTTTCCCTTTTGTTGGTTTTTGCCAGCTGCTTACCAGATACTTCATGTTGTTGGTTGATAAGGATAAGGCTGCTGCTGTTGCTGTTAACACGATTGTAGCTGAAGCTGATTTGTTGATTGTCTGGCAGCGTGTCAGGGCTTTTATAGTTATGCGAGAGGCTTGGGCTTGGGCCTGTGTCTGGGCCTGGGCCAATGTGCTTGCTACAGTTAACAATTATGCAAAAAGCCATCATAACAATAACAACAACGTCGATTGTTGCCGTGCATGACGGGGCTTCAATTTCAGCTTGAGCTGAAATCAAATATTGCTTATGCTCAGTGCTCAGCGTTCAGCTCGAAGCTGCTGCTGCTGCTGCAGCTCATCGACAGCGACAGCCCAAAAGGTCAGCAGCCAGACAGACGGACGGACGGACAGACGGATGGTGAGCTTTGGGCCAACTTTGCCCGGTGGGCGTTGCAACTAACGTTTTTGTGGGCTTAGAACAACTCTAACAACAGTTGTCTACAGTTGTCAGCGATTGCACAAAATGCTTGTTAAGTAATTGTTGCACTCTTAACGGAAGTTGGTGCAAGTTGTGTTTGGTTAGAGGGAGAAGGGATGCAATACGATCCACATTCATATGTTGACACAGTTAATGCGTTCCACACACACACTCAGATCAAATGACGCTTTCACTAGACATGCGATAGCTGGCTGGCAACATGTGTGTGCAACAGACGCATGCAACATGCAGCAGCAACAGCAATAGCAACAGCAACACACGCGTTTAGGGGCGCGACTGGCAACTCGCTGTGTGGCAAGTCAAATGGCAGAAACCCCGTGGGAAATGCATTTGTAATTTGCAAAACTTATTTATTCCACAATTGTTTTTGGCATTTTTAATTAAATCGACAGCAACAACAACAACAACAGCAACAACAATGGGGCAAACAATCAATTACAATAACAAAATAGCAAAGGCAAAAGCAGAGGCACGACTGAATGCAACTGAGATACTACCAATGATGTTATCACATGCTAAAAGCCCTCAACATATTCATGAACAAACTGCATTCAACTCTATAAATAGTAAATCGCGTTAGTTTCCAAACGGTTTCAAATAAGTTTTCGCAATGTTTTCCCAAAACCATTTCGCACGACTTTTCGCTTAACCAAGATTTCAATATCAAACTGGATTTATTCTTAAAACTTAGCCTACAATTTGTCAGTTTTTTTTTTTTATTGGAAAACAACTTATTGCAAAATTTTGTCGGATTTAAATATTTAAAGATGTTTTTTTCTAAATTTCCAAAAAAAATCTATCAAAATTTATGTATAATACAAAATATATACATTTTGTAATCTCAAAAATCATTTTTAAGTACTTCTAAAACTTTGGCAACAATTTGTCAGTTTTATTTTAAAAGAACTTAATACAAAAATAACAATTATTTTAGAAAATATATTAAAGAATTTTTAATTAATACATTCACAGTAAACAAAAATTAACAAATATGTATTAAGTTTTTTTTTTAAATTTTCAAAAAATTAGAAAAGAAAGTTTTTAAAACGTTGGCAACAATTATTATTATTATTTGATTTTAGATCTTTGAATATTAATCTAAAAACTTGAAATTATTCACAAAAAAAAGTTTTTTTTGTAATTGTCAAAAACTTTAACAAAACACTCTTAAAACTAACGCAAAAATTTATCACCTTTAACTTAATAGATAATATTGAAATTATTGTTCGAACATAGATTGTAAAATTTTGAATATTTAATTAAACATTTACAATACAAAAAAAAAAAAACATAAAATATTTAAAACAGGTTTTTTCTAAATTATCAAAGAAATGTTACAAAATGTATGTAAAATATAATAAATAAATAAAAAATATAATTTTGCATCAATTTTTAAATCTTAAAAATTATCCATATTTAAATTAGAAACTATTCTTAAATTAGCTTCAAGCAATTAGCAGCTTAGTGTTCAGAGTATTCTTTATAATTTTGTGACTAATAGAATTTATTTTATTTAATTATCAAGAATTGAATTCCCATAGTCTAAGAATTAATTGAAAATGCGCTTTAAAAAATTTGTATTTAAATTTTATTACGTTGACTGATAGATTCTAGCTTATTAATTAATTAATTATTATTATTGAATTCATATGGCCATATTTCAAAGCAAAATTCCCTACGAATTAAATGAAAATGCGCTTCGAATGTGTTGTAGAAATTTCATTTGTTTTCTTCAATATTTTCACATGGACTCCCCTTAGCATTAGTAGCCTAAATTACAGGGTATGCCATCAGGGTCTCATAATGCCCGAGGCACTATAACGATTTCAGTCAGATCGCTGTCAGATCATTGCAAATCCAATTGGAGAACGGGGTGGAAGGAAAAGAGCGAAAACGCTTATCGAATCAATCCAAAGTGCACGATTTTACAATGTGCTTTTGCTCTCTCTCTCCCACTCTCTATTGCCCAGAGGGAGCTTTGGGCGGATCAAGCTGCAGTCATCATCATCAGCATAATAAAGGAAGAACGACCTTGACCGCAGTTGCAGTTGCAATCACAGTTGCAGCAGCCGCAGACGAAGGCGAAGCGATTGCGATAGCCAAGTTAAGCTAAGCTAAGCCAAGCCTCTCTTCACGTTGCGACTGCTGCATGTTAATTGTAATTGCTATTGTCAGCTATGAATGAGATTGAGGCAATGGCAACATTGTTGAATGAAGCATAGACAAGACTTTGGCAAATTGGCAACTTTATTTTATGATACTCAGCCGAAAGGGTTGAAGGGCATGATAACTTAGTGAGTCATATCCGATCCATCGATATAGTGAAGACTATTCAATTTTGTAAAAGATTCCAATAGGTTATACGACCTTTGTTTTTTGTTTAAATTTCATTTCGCTTCCCTGCCGAATTTGGCACCTTAAGTTTATCCTAATTTAAAAATTATGATAATAGGTTTTCCCTAAAATGTGTTGATGTGGTACTAAAAAAAACTAAAATTAAAAAAAAAACTTTCCATCAAAAATTTATAATGCTGTTCGGGACCTTTTGTATTGAGATGGGCTTCAAAATTATTTCTGCAGAGGATTTGAAAAATAGTTCATAATTATCAAGTTGCTTATGCTATTCTCGAATAAAAAAGGTTTTCCTAAAATAGCAATTAATAATGGACAATAATTTCATTTAAGAATTTGTATAAATTCATTTGTATGATAATACATTTAAAACATACAACAGAAAGTAATTTAAATCTTTGTACATAATCTTTAAAATCGTTAAGCCACATTTTATTGATAATCCTTGAAATGCTTTCAACAATTGTATAAACGTGTTAATCTGAAATTCTTAGAATCTTGTATGTTCATTTAAATTACATGAGTTTTTTTTCATTCATTTTGTTTTAAATCTGTGTATGAATTTTCAAAAACAAAAATATTAATGTTTTCTCGCCTGCCAGTAATTTAAAATACGATTAGACAATAAATATGGAAATTAAACTAACTACCGGGTAGTTGACAGTTGGGCATACTCGCCCATAAATGTGACCAAAAAGTGGGTGGGCAATGCTGCCATTGTCTCGGCGTTTGCTAATGTTTATACCACAATTGATATGGAAGACGCAGCTGCTGCTGCAACGAACGTTGCATCGAAGCTAATGCAAGAGGTTAATGCACGCGATGCGCTGCGTTGCACAGCTCTGTGGCAAGCGGAAGTTGCCCAGTTTTGTGCAGCTGAGTCTTTGCAAAATCACAGTCACGAGCAGCTTGACAAGATTATCGACAGACAACTGCAACTGTGAACGATTTACGATCCACACAGTCACACAGAGTGCGCTCCAAGGTCTTACACAACAGCTGAATGGGAGGTGGGAGATAAACAAAACATTAAGCTATGCGGTCGCATTTATTTATTAACACTTAACAAACAATTGGTAATTGGTAGAGGTTGCAGCCTCTCAATATTTCAGCTCCTTGGCCTTGTCGTGCGCTCCCTCGTCCAGCAGCTTCAGCTCCGCCTGCTGCTTTTCCGGCCGGATCACAGTGTAGTAATGATAATAGCGCATGCCGAGCATATATGTGCCATATAATGTGACGCCGATGCAGGCGTAGACGGCACCGCGATGCAGCTTATCCAGCAGCGTATTCGCATTCAGCGGCTTCTTCTGCATTCTGTGCCAAATACTTTTCAATTGTCACTCAAAAAAAAATTGTACGACACAAATCGAGTTTTGTTTCGTGTGTTTATTTGGTGTTATGCAGCGTGTGTGGCCGCAGCACTGAAAATATACCACATGTGTTGAATATTTGGTATTTCGATGTCACATCGATGGCACAGGTGCCGTTGCGCACGCCTATCGATAGCAGCAGCTAAAAATCGATTGTCCATATTGTTGTTTACTCGCCTGCTGCCTGCTGGCTGCCGAAATTTTTGTTTTATTTCAATTTACTGGCAAATAGACTAACTAGAAAGAGCGTATCATGATATGCCGTTTGTGCCTGTGCGATTTGGAGAATTCGGTATCCATCAGCATATACAGCGATGCCGAACACGGACTGCCCAAGTTGATAGCCAAATATCTACAGCTCGAGGTAAACTTCCCACACAAGTCTCAACTCAATATGCAGTAAATAATACTTAAATTCTTATTGGTCAGCTAAGTGTGAATGATAACATATCAAGTCGACTGTGCACACCATGCTGGCGTTATCTCACCGAATTCGAACAGTTCTGCATCATGGTGGCGGAGCAGCAACAGATGCTGCTATTGAAAACGGAACCAGAGCCGCCGCCTGAACCCGCTGTTGTTGTTTGGAACACCGAGGCGACACCGGGTGTTGGGGACACCAAGCTATCGCTTAGCTTTGACAACGATGTCAAGGATCACATACTCTGCGAACCCGAAATCGATGTAAACGATCAGGTTGCCAAACAGTTAAACAGCGACGATGACGACGACGATGATGAGGATGAGGACGCTGACTATGCGGATTATGCGATGGAAGGAGATGCCTTTGCCGATGAGGAGGAGTTTGAGCCTGTGGCTCCAACTACTGCCACGCCCAAACAGCGTAAAGGCAAGACGCGTCAGACGGCGGCGGCCAAAGAAGTGCGATCAACTGTTGTTGCCTCGTTGCGTGAATCTCGTGCACGTTCCCGTGAGTTGCGACGCAATGCAGCCGCCGCTGTCACACAGACTGAACCTGATCCTGTGCCTGTACCTGTACCTGCACCCAAAGCAGCGACTGTTACTGCATCGCCAGTTGCGACGAAACGTGGTCGTCCAAAAGGCGCTGTGAAAGGCGCGCCACCGAAAGTAAAGCGTCCCAAAATGGATGGCGAGAAGTTGATAGCGAAACGCAGCAGCATCAAGGAGATGGATGACTATATTGCGGCCAATGTGAAGCTCGATTGTTGCCTCTGTGCGGCACCGCTGCAAAACTTTATCGAACTGAAGCGACACTTTCGGGCAGCGCACAAATGCACAGGCTACATGGAATGCTGCAATAATCGCTACAAGAAGCGAACGCTCTATGTGGATCACTTGCATTATCACAAGGATCCGCAGTATTTCAGCTGCAAGCCGTGTCGCAAGAGCTTCCTCAATCGCAACAGCCAGGACATGCATATGCTGCGCTTTCATTCCGATCAGCAGCAGTTAGTGCATCAGTGTGGCATCTGTGAGGCGCGATTCGCCAAAAAGTTTCTCCTGACCATGCACATCAAGGGACACAAGGGCACCGAACGCACCGAGGCATGCGACACCTGCAGCAAGACGTGAGTGACACTCTAGTTGTACACAACTTTTAAATTAAGATATAAACCATAACACAGCCTTTGAAGCCCAAAAGATGCAAAATCATGGATTTCAACCATTGCTTAGAGCTTTTAAGCATATTCTAATACTTTATATGAAGAACTCTCTATTTATATATTGCATCTTCTGTATTTATAGCTTCCGCACCAAGCTGGAGCTGACGGCGCATGTGAAACGCATGCATACATCGGACTTTACGCTGATCATCTGTGACATTTGCGGCGTCAATTTTCGGTCAAAGGCCAACTTTCTCATCCACAAGAAGGCACTGCATCCGGATGGTCCCGTTGCCGAGGTGCAGTGTAATTTATGCAGCCGCTGGCTCCGAGATGAGCGCAGTCTCCGAAAGCATCTGGCGCGGCACGATGATCGCGAGGGCAACAACAAGTATCGCTGTCTGCTCTGCAGCGCCGAGAAGGCATCTCGTGTGGCACTGAGCAGCCACATGCGTTACCATCACTCCGCCAAGCGACACAGTTGCACACTCTGTGGCAAGGAGTTCAAGTTGCCGCGCGCTCTCGCTGTAAGTAAGATGACACATTCTTAATAAGAGTATTTCAACTTTTGAGAGAGATGATAGAGAAAGACATTTTCGAATTTTGGTCGAGATTATAAAGTAGAGAAAACCTTAGAAACCATTATTTTTAAATCTTCTTTTGTCTATCTGCAGAAATCAGAAATCTGTTTATTTACATTGAAAAAATAATAGTTATTATTGTAGTTTAAACAAAAATAGCACAAATCGAAAGATGACCGTAATTAATGGTTGTTAGACCAATATATTTAATATGATTATTTATTATATTAGTTGAGAACACTATTCCTGACATATTTTCCTATTCTACGAGTTTCTAGTTCCTTTTTTTTTATCTAAAAAAGAAGCACAAAAGTACAAAAAGGAACAAAACTCTAAAAAAATTACAAATTTTGAAAACTTATTTAAAAATTTGAGCATACCTATTACTTTTCTGATCATATCTTAAATTTTTAATTTGTTATCAAATTTAAATTTGCATTCTACAGAATATAGTTCTCAATTTTAATCTTTAAAAGATTTATGATTATTTTTTTATTGACAAATTCTTTTATTTAAATTTGTATTTCAAAGAATAGAATTTTAATTTTTATCTTTTAAAGATTTATGATTATTAAAATTAAATTTTTATTGAAGTATTCTTTTACTTGGATAAAAAAGAGGGAATTAAAAATCAAATTTAAATTTTTATTTCTTATTTCAAATAATTTTGCAGATTTTTTGTTCCTTAAGATTAACTCTTATTATAACTATGTTTTTTAATAACTGATTTATCAAACTTCTAATATCTTTTTTAAAGTAAAGCAGTAATAGTTAATTTTTATTTTTCATATATAGTTTTATTTTATCTAACAAGATTAGATATAATGTATAATATGAAATTTTAGAGAGTATATTTCCGGGAGCTTTAAAACTAAAAGCAATTTTCCTAAGTTATTAAAAATGAATATATTTAAATTAGATTTTTCAAAAGCAGGTTTATTTTATTAAACAAGATAAGATACAGAATATCAAATTTGGGGATTATCTTTTAGGCAGCTTTAAAACTAAAAGTAATTCTCCAAAGTTATTAATAATGTTTCCTTTTCTAAAATTTCTGGACAGGAACACATGGCCACGCACACAGGGATCGATCTCTACTCGTGTCAGTTCTGCACGCGCACCTTCAAGTCCCATGCGAACATGCACAACCACAAGAAGAAGATGCATCCCAACGAATGGGTGCGCAAATACTCTCAGCCCAGTGGCCAGGCGGCAATCGCCGGTGGAGGAGGAGGAGGAGCAGCTGCAACGATGACGACGTTGGATGTGGCATTGGATTCCCCAATTCCCATGGAAGAGGAGGAGGAGGTGACACAGCAAACTGCATCCGATGCCTCGGGCAGTTATCATCAGATCATTAGCAATGGTGGCGCCGTCTGTCCACTCTGAGTATTGGACTAGTCAACCGACTTTTCTCCCGACTGTGTAAATTATGAGATTTTTGAGATGTAGCGTTTTTAAGTGAAGTTCTTTATTTAATTGTAATTGAATAAAGTAAGTTGAATTTGATCAGAAACCGATTTACCACGGATTGCCAAAGTGATGGAGGATGTGTGCTCTCCGTGCTACGCTATTTTCACATCTAAAGTAAGAATCGAAAAAGTGATTACTTGGAAGTCAAGTCGCAGTCAAAAAGTCGACCAAACATGCAACGGATAATGCATAACGAAGGCATTCGATTACCGTTTTCCGTCTGGCTTAAGATCTGGTTAACTCACATATGTACAGTATGTCAAAAAACTCTTTACACACTGAAAAAACACATATTTTTTGACTTTATATGCAAAAATAACGCCTTTAGTTATTATTTTTCAAATTTTTTTTAATGCAGATCTATTATTTCGTAAATTTAAAATTAGTATGTACAAAAATAAAAACAATGCAACGAAAGGGAAAATTTTAAATCAACAAAATATGAGTTTACACATTTTTGACACTGTCAAGAAAGTGTTTACACACTTTAGTTTTCGATTCTGTTTTGTTCTATTTTTAGAAAAAACTGTACTTTATTGTTATCTATGCTTATGCACTATTCGCTATTTTTGCATGCAAAGACAAAAAATATGTGTTTTTTTTTCAGTGTGTAAAGAGTTTCTTGACATACTGTATGTATATATAGTAGCAATAACTACATTACTAATATTTTATCACAATTATCTACTACATCCTAGTTTGAATTGTTTTCTGCCTCGTTTTCAGCAAGTATCGTGCGTATCTTCATCAGCAGCTCCTTCTTGACAGCATCGGGCACAAGGGTGCGTGCCTTTGGCGTCACCTCGGCTATGAGTTGTTCCACAGTGACGCTGTTGTTCCCCGTCTTGTCCAGCAGTATGTTGCGGCACAGTAATCGCACTTCGTCCCGCCATCCGCACTCGGTCAAACGGTTGCAGAGCAAATCTTTAATTTTCGAACGATCGCCGGACATGATCGTGTATTGGTCGACAGTGTCTGAAACGGTCATGCTATTTTCTCCTGTGACTACCGTTTTCTTTTCTTCTTTTTTGTTTTGTCGGCTTTTTCTATCTTTGCTCTCTTTCTCTGTCTGTCTACTGCTTGCTGTCGCGCAGCTGTTCTCGCTAGCGGTGGGCAAACATCGATAACACTATCGAATCATCGATATCGATGTAGTTGTTTCAAACAAAAACGTAGTAATTATTATGCATTATTTTGTATTCAATAAAAGTGGAATTTAAATGAGTTTAAACCCTATTTTCAATAAAAATAATTCAGAAATCCCAATAATTACTATATTCGCAAATTGGTATATTTCCAAAGAGTGAAAAAGCGCCTAATTAAAGGCAGCTCGTTATTTTTGCGCCTGTCGGTTTTAAAAACTATTATGAAAATCCGAATAGATTCAGATTGTATATTGGAAAGTAAAGAAAAAGCAAAATGTGGACTGTGACTTTTTTATATTTAATTGGGAGCACAGAGTTGTGGATGTTAGGAAAAATTCCCTTTATTTCAAAGAGTGTAACCAAGCAACAAAATTGTGGTAGGGGTATATTTCTGGTATTTTTCAGCTGGAACTAGGATTTTTGGAAGTGTGACTTGCGGTCACTCTTATTACTAGGCTGATCATGACGGGGACCCTGTTTGGGTATCAATTGTCAGGAAGAGTCAGGCAAGAACGGACACGTAATTTTAAGTTTTGTCGTTTTTCGATTCACTCACACACACACACACATACACAGGCATAATAATTTTTAGTACACAAAGCCATGCACACAACCACTCGTCTTTATTGGCTTTGTTTTGTATAATTTCGCGGTTTATTTTTTCGATGTAATATGTTAGCCACAAAAGTCAGTTAAATTCAAGAACTTAAATGAAAACGTAACTTATTTTGGCGGTACAGTCAGATGTCAAATGGTAAGTTTGCAATGCATACACACACATACACATGCAACACACATGTGTGTGAAAAACAAAATGGAGGTGACCTATTAATAATTATTATATATTTCTCAATTACAGTTCTGTCTCCATAAAAGCACACACTTACAAAGTAAGTGCTACGAAATGGATTCATATCGATGCCTAACAAGAGAATTATTTAAAAAATTACGCGACTTGTGTTTGTGTCCGTGCTCAGTGTTGATGAGCTTGTGTGCATGTGTGTATGTGTGTGTGTGCGACAGAGATGCAAAATCGAAACGGCATTTAGAAGACTTTGTTTTGACACGTCGCATGCTAATAATTTTTCATTCTTTTCCATTTCTCTTTTCCAGGTAACTTTAGGACACTTTAGCTTTAGAAATCAGTTGTGTTAACCGATTTCCGAAGCAATTCTCTAAATTAGAACCCAACTAGAAACAAATCTGCCTGTCATATGATCTAGGTCTGTCAAACAAAAAAAAAAAAAAAAAAAAAAAAAAATGTGAATAAAACGATTGTTTGGCATGCAGATTTTAGGTGTTTTCTGTCTAGGTGAATGTTTGTCATCTGGAGAGAATAACACAAAATAAACTAAAATAGGATAGTAACGTTTTACAAGCCGAAATAGGAACAATACAAAAAAGAAAAAATGGCGTGTAAAATGTTACATTAGGTATGGTAGGGTAATTAAACTTGTAACGTTTTACAAGCTAATAGTAGTTTCCCAACCCAAAAAAATATTATTATTACAATAAACTGTAACGTCTTACGCGCCATAATTATTTAAATTTAAACACAGCGTTTAATAAATTGCCATACCATATTTGATGTACTATTCTTATTGGTAAATAAATAAATATTTCATATGTCAGCAAAATCAAAACAAACTTCTAATTATTGGGGGCTTCTTGAGCTCGAGCACTCTCGAAGAAAACGATATTTTAAATTAACTGTACTCCGCATAATCTCAAAATCATGAATACAGAGTATGAAAATGCATAAAGTATTTCTGTTTCATGTCTGTTTATTGTCATAGAAAAGAAAAGGATCAACAATCATTCTCTCTCTTTCATTACAGTGATCATGAAATAGAGCGAAGTATGATGCTGTCTTTTTCCTTTTCATGGCAATTGTTCTAGGGTGTTTTATGGAAAAAGAGTTACATGAAAAAAGAATCGAAGCCTATTAAGAATGCATTTCTAGTTTGTATAAATGAATTAAATTAGTTGCTTCGCGTGATTGTATTTATTAAGCTTTACAAATAGTTTCCTGTCCGCCATTTTGAAACCGTCAAATTTTGAAACCACGTGAAGTTGGCTGCAATTCAAGATTGGCGTGAAGTTGGGCGTACGCAAAACGGAGTCTCGCATGAAGTTGGCTGCACACTATCTGCTGATTCACGATTGGTGTGTGTCCAGGCTACATACGCTTGTCTCGCCTATTGCAATATAATTTTAGTACTAAAATACTGAAAGCTATCTATTGACATTTGGTTCCCAATTAAAATAAAAGAAAACATGGTTTTTTGTTTTTATAAATTTTTTATATTGTCATGAATTTGCTATGAATGAAAAGTGAAAAATTAAACGTATTAAATAATTAATAATCTATTATTTGGGGATAAAATGGATTAGTAAAAAGAATAGTTAATTATCGATATCTTGCCTCCAATAGTCAGCTGAAAGGTGCCTGAAGTGGCTTATCGGTATGTTTTGATTTGACATTTTCCCACATAATGCTATTTAACGGAAATCTAAAGGAATAATAAGAAAAAAATTTAGACAATCTTGCGTTGTTGTATTTTGTTTTTGAATTACTAAAAGGTTTAGATATTTATAATTAGGCGCCTTTGTACCCGAGATTTGAAATTTATCGAAGCCACTGTAAAAGTGTAACCATGTCGCAAAATTTAGTATTTTGGTATATCATTAGCTTTAAAAGACATATTCGAGTAGTTTTGCTGTGGCCACACTCCGACACAGTTGTTAAATAAAGCAGCTTTAAGAAAGCTCTTTTTTAAAGAAACAAAAAGTGCTGCAATTAGGATAAAAAAGTAAATAATAGATTGAAAAAATTCATCAAAACTATTGTCAATAAGTTGCAAGTGTAACAGTAACGGGAGACAAGCGCAGGAAAGCCATTAGAAAAGTGAGCTGCTGCAGCTGTTGTATGTGTTATGGATGTATTTGTATAAATAAGTATGTATGTATGCATACATATATATGTACATGTGTGCATGCGTATATGTGTTGCCTTGATTTTGTGCCATACGTGTGTGAACTATATACATATGCATACATACTTGCAAATGTATACGTATAATTGTACACATAATTGTGTATAAATCTTGTGCATGTGAAATATTTGTGTGTTACTATTTGACGTATTTCGCTAAAAAAAAAAGTAAACGCGCAAAAAGAAAAACCTACGACATTAACAATGGTTAAAATGTATTGTGATCCAATTGGAAAATAGCAACACACAAACGTGTACATGCATACACACATTCACACATGTAAACGTACGTGTACATATGTGTGTTTGTAAGCTTATACGTATGTATATGAAAATATATAAGCACACACATGCATACATATACATATATTCGTATGCGCATATATACAGACACACAGACGTGTTTTGTTGGGCTCCCCCCGTGAGTGAGTGTTGTGCTGTCTTGTGTTATTGTTGTCGTTGTGTTGTGTCCATTGTGGCCTTTGCTTTTTGCTTGCGACTCTTTTTTTATGGCGTTTTAATTTTGCAGCGTATGCAGCGCCATTGAATTGTGTTACACATGCACATACGCATACAGACATAGGTATGTGTATGTGTATGTGTAAATAGAAAAGCAAAAACAAAGGCGACATAAAAAAAAAAGCAACGACAAAACAGAAGAAATTATGATTTTGAAGGCATGAAAGAAATCGTGGAATCGAAACAGCGCATTTACAGAGTGTCAAAGCCAAAGCCAACGGTTTTTCCTATTTTTGCAAAATGCGTTGCAGCATACAACGAGCGCAAGTAGAACAGCAACAGCAAAATAGGCTATATAAACAATGACAACAAAAACAACAACAGCGATAAAGATGCTAGCAGGTGCATAAACATGCGCTGCGAACCAGTTCCGACCTATTTGGAACCGAGCTGTTAGTTAACAGCGCTCTGTAAAGTTTGCATTGACAGCTGTAATTGCATTATTTGCACAGCTGTTTGCCCCAAAATACAAAATATGTAATTACATAAAATTTCAAAAAAGTTTAATCAAATTTGAATTATGTGGGCAATAATAATCACAACAATAACAAACTAGCTATAGCGTCGCATCAATTTTTTGTTTGGCGATTTTGATGGTTTGTTTTTTTTTTTTTTTTTTTGTCTCAAAAAGCGCCCAGAGAAACGTCGAAGGTCAAGTGACGTCGTCGTCGTCGTTGTTGTTGATGTTGTCTGTATGTAATAATTATGCTACTGCTGTATGTGTATGTGAATGTGTGTGTGTGTGTGTAACTACTTTACATGTGTGTGTATATTTATTTTAACTAGTGCAAAATACGCAGTAACAGCACAGCAGCAAACAACCAGTGAGAGAAATAAGGCGCGCGAACGCAGCAACAACAAGAACCACCCACAACAAGAGGATTTGAAAAGAAGAGTCACAACCAACAACAACAACAAAACCAACAAGAACAACGGCAACTAAAGCGTTTCGACAGCATCAGCAAAAAGTTTACAGCCAAGCGAGAGCAAGCGATTGTGAGTGTGTGCGTGTGTATGTGTGTGTGTGTGTTGAGAGTGTGTAAGTGTGCTGTGCGAAGCAAACAATCAAACGAAGACAAGAGCATCAGCAGGAAGCAACCCCCCGTCCCCCCACGCCACGCATACATCTAAGCAAGCAAAAACAGCAACAACAACAACAACAAGAACTAGAACAGCAACAAGGAGGACAAGAAAGTTTTGTGAGGAAAGCAAAAGCAAAAGTGATGGACTCGGATAACGATAACGATTTTTTGGATAATGTCGATTCGGGCAATGTATCGTCGGGCGATGACGGTGACGATGATTTTGCCATGGAGGTGGATATGCCCAGTTCGACGGAACGTCAGCTGGACGCCGATGACCATCAGTATAAGGTGCTAACCACAGATGAAATAGTGCAGTATCAGCGCGAAATAATCGATGAGGTTAATCGTGTACTAAAGGTGAGTCACACACCCGATCAACATACTTTATATACATATGTATATGTTCATATAAATACAGATAGATCTATATAAATATGTGTACATATCATTTCATATAATGCTCTGATAAGCTGGCTAACCGACTGACTCAACTGTTGTGCTTAATCATAATGAACTGTTTTCTCATTTCCTCTTTCCCTCTCGCTCTCACTCTCAGCTATCGACGCCCATAACACGAATACTGCTGAATCAATTCAAGTGGGACAAGGAGAAGCTGCTGGAGAAATATTTCGATGGCAGCGAAGATAATACGGAAGAGTTCTTCAAATGCGCACACGTCATAAATCCGTTTAACAAGCCTGCCGAGTCGGTGCTGCAAAAGGTAAACATCACAGCTTGCTACACACCATCTTGTTGACTCGCTCTAATACGCATCATTTCTGTCTCTCTCTCTGTCTCTCTATCAGACCACACGGAGCCAGTGCGAGGAGTGCGAGATTTGTTTCTCATTGTTGCCGCCAGATGTAAGTCTCCACAATCGTATTTTCTCCACTCTCAACTATAGTTCATCTTCTCTCCCTCTCTCTCTCTCTCTCTCGCTCTGTAGTCCATGACTGGCTTGGAGTGTGGCCATCGCTTTTGCCTGAACTGCTGGCGAGAGTATCTGACAACGAAAATCGTTACAGAGGGTCTCGGCCAGAAAATATCGTGCGCCGCGCACGGCTGTGATATTTTAGTGGATGATGTGACCGTTACCAATTTGGTGCCAGACGTTAAGGTCAAGGTCAAATACCAGCAGCTGATAACCAATAGCTTCGTTGAATGCAATCAACTATTACGCTGGTGTCCGTCCGTTGATTGCACCTATGCGGTCAAGGTGCCGTATGCGGAATCCCGTCGCGTCCACTGCAAGTGCGGCCATATCTTTTGCTTTGCCTGCGGCGAAAATTGGCACGACCCGGTGCAGTGTCGCTGGCTGAAGAAGTGGATCAAGAAGTGCGACGATGACTCCGAGACGTCCAATTGGATTGCAGCCAATACCAAAGAGTGTCCCAGATGCAGTGTCACCATCGAAAAGGATGGCGGCTGCAATCACATGGTCTGCAAGAATCAAAATTGCAAACACGACTTCTGCTGGGTCTGTCTCGGATCCTGGGAGCCCCACGGATCGTCCTGGTACAATTGCAATCGCTATGACGAGGACGAGGCCAAAGCGGCGCGCGATGCCCAGGAAAAGCTACGTTCATCACTGGCCAGGTATTATCTTTCATTTTGAAAGCTTTCATTTTATTTTAATTCTTCTTCATTCATTCCTCGAAACAGATATTTGCACTATTATAATCGCTACATGAACCACATGCAATCCATGAAGTTTGAGAACAAATTGTATGCTTCGGTCAAGCAGAAAATGGAGGAAATGCAACAGCACAATATGTCCTGGATCGAGGTGTGTGTTCTTCATGTTCATTATCATACTTTGTACTCCTTGAATCGATGTTTATAGTAGAAAGGAAATGAAGTGTTTAATTAGTTAACTAAAATTCAGTGTTTAAGTAACACAATATGTCTTACATCGAGGTCTGTGTTCTTCATGCTCGTTATCATTATTTCTTCTCCATAAATCGATAGCTTAAATTTACAGTAGAAAGGGAGAGACTCGAATTCGGTGTTTAAATTAGATGTTATAATAGAAGTGTGTTGCTCATACTCCTCATTATTTCCACTCCTTAAACCGATAGTTAAAATGTACAGTAGAATAAACACGTAAGAAAGCTAGAGTCCAGTGGGTTGTTTGGTTTTTACATTCAAATTTCGCGCTTCGCTTGTGAAGTCAAATATAATCGTATCTGGCAATGCTATATATCATTTGAAAGGTATTGGCATCACCTTTAAAATGACTTATAGTTTGTTTACATGAGCTTCCACGTTAAAAAATTACAATCGATTGAAATGGAGTTCCAAACGCAGAAGCTCGGGCAATTTTGAAATTTTATTTCGCACTGGGAAAAACTGCTGCGGAATCTCGCAGACAGATTATTGCTGTCTTAGGAGATAACAAACTTTCGATTCAAACCGCCGAACAGTGGTTTAGGCGATTCCGAAGTGACAATTTTGATACCGAAACACCCACGCCTTCCGGACGACCAGTGACCGTTGATACGGATAAAATCATGGAAATAGTGGATCGAGATCGTCATGTGTTTATTAGAACCATCGCAGAGGAGCTGCAACTAAGCACGGAAAACCTTTTCGGCCGTGTATCAATCTGCGAATCTTTGTTGCACCGTAAGAAACTCGACTCATTTCTGGATCGGTTAGTCAATGGTGATGAAAAAGGGGTCACATATGACAACATTAAGCGTAAAAGGTCGAAGCACGGTGAGTCGTCTCAAACGGTGGCAAAGCCAGCAACAGGTGTTGCTGAGTGTATGGTGGGATATCAGAGGATTTATCCGTTATGAAGTGTTGCCCTATGGCCAAACCATCAATTCTGACCTCTACTGTGAACAACTGGAGCGATTGAAGATTGCACTTGAACAGAAGCGGTCAGCCATGGTGAATCGTAAGGCCGTTGTGATCCATCATGACAACGCCAGGCAACATACATCTTTGGTGACGCGTCACAAGCTACGGATGTTTGGTTGGAAAATGCTAATGCATCCACCTTATAGTCCGGACATTGCCCCAAGCGATTACCATCTGTTTTTGGCCATGCAAAATTTTTTTCGATGGACAAAAATTGAGTTCAAGGGAGTATTGTGAAAATCGAACCGCCGAGTTTTTTGCCAGTAGGGACAAGGACTTCTTTAGGAGAGGCATATACAAGTTACCATCAAAATGGCAGAAAATCATCGAAGAGAACGGTACATATAACACTTAAATCGGACAATGCTAACTATTTTAAAATCGTCGTCAAAAATCAATAAAAAAAACCGGTATGTCATTACCAAACAACCTAATATTTTATGGGGTCGGAGACGTCTCCTGAAAGCACAAACTTGTATGGGTATCGGGTATAAAAATCAGAGATGAATTAGTTAACGTAAATTCATTTTATATCATTTCCTTTCGTTGCACGATTAATTAATCTGATTTGTTTTGGTTTCTAGGTGCAATTCCTGAAAAAGGCTGTCGATATACTCTGCCAATGTCGCCAGACCCTTATGTACACATACGTATTTGCGTATTATTTGAAAAAGAACAATCAATCGATGATATTCGAGGATAATCAGAAGGATTTGGAGTCGGCAACAGAAAAGCTGTCCGAGTATTTGGAACGTGATATTACATCCGAAAATCTGGCTGATATTAAACAGAAAGTACAGGATAAATACAGGTTAATACGTTTGATTGAAATTGAAATTCAAAATTGTTAATTGTGAATTCGATTGGATTGCAGATATTGTGAGAAACGTTGCACAGTCCTGCTCAACCATGTGCACGAAGGATATGAAAAGGATTGGTGGGATTATACAGAATGACGCGAGTCCTGGCTGGATAATTAAGGCAACAAAATGCGCAGTCGGAGTGTAACTAGCAATTGGCATTAACAGTAGCAGTAGCAGATAACAGTTAGCAGTTTAGCAGATAAGCAGCAGCAGCAGCAGTCGTAACAACAACATCAACCACAACCACAACAACAACAACCACAACCACAAAGCAGGCAATTCGAGATGTGGAGATGAAAATACAGATGAAAAGGTAGCTAAGAAAAACGGAGATGAACAACAACAAAATGCAGTGCAAAGCAAAAAATAATTATGAAAAAAAAAAAACAGAAATAGAATTTTCACACACACACACACACAAACAAAGAAAAGCAAAAAACATTAAATGAAAATAACAACAACACATAGAGGCACGATTAAATGCGGTGGAAGAAGATTTTGGGGGAAACAAACAACAAAAGAAAAACATATGTTTCCGAAACAGAAAAGTACATTAAAACCGTCAAAAATGAAAAAAGTTTAATAAATAAAAAATATATTAAAAAAAAGAAAGAAAAAAAGAATAAGAAACAAAAGAAAAAACGGAAATGCAGTTACAAGATAATTCAGAATAAGTGAAGCGTTATATTAAACCATACTATATAAAATATATATATGCATATATACATTTTTTCTCTTCGTGTTGATCAGCAGAATTTCAAAATGGCGATGTCGACTGATCTGATCCAGAATACTCGCTTACACACACACACACACACACGATCACATTCAGCCAAGATCTTAAGTAAACTCGCAAGAATGCCACTTCGTGAAAAACAACAAAACAAACAAAAAAATAAAAAGAAAAAAGAAAATGAAAGGAAATAAACAAAAGAAATCCGAAAACTATATATTAATTACAATAGACTACAACACACAGAAAACGAAACGAAACAAAACGAAACGCAATTGAAATAGATAACGTAAACTTATTATTATTAACACTGAGTTTGTAAGCATTGCCCGACACACTTCCGGTTCCGGTCCCAGTTGTATATGTATATGTATATGTATATGTATATGTATATGTATATGTATATGTATATGTATATGTATATGTATATGTATATGTATATGTATATGTATATGTATATGTATATGTATATGTATATGTATATGTATATGTATATGTATGTGTGTGCAATATAGTAGCCAATAGCGTACGATTAAAAAAAAAAAAACAAATTGGAATTTATTTGAGTGCCTGTTTCCTCTGATTTGTTTTTGACATTACATTTTACTTTGTTCCGATTTAAATACTTTAACGTTTAACTCAACAAGCAATGCTTAGCATATGTACTATATATATATACTATATATTTCTCCGATTATGAAGAAAACAAACATTATTAAATAGAAAAGAATTGCAATTTTATTGTTTTTCCGTCGTTCAACATTCGAACATTTATTTATTGGTTTTATCACAAACTATTTAGTACGCATCATTAATTTATTTAATCCACAAGTAAAAGATCTGTCAGCAGTAAGCAAATTTATATATATATATATTTTTTTTTTTTTATTTTGTTTGACGGTGCAAATTTGCAATATATGGAAAAGAACAAAGAAAACAGAAAAATGTATTATTATGTAAATGCAATATGTAATAAACCGAATTCAAGTTGTACATGTTAATAGTCATCATATAGAGTTCGCTTGGTAGTAACCTCCCGCATCCCTCTCTCTCTCTCTTGCGCCCCCTCTCGCTCTCGCTCCTGATCCGCCTGACACTGCCACTGCCAACTTTCTGTCCCCCTCGCTCCTTCGCATAACTTTTTGCTATTCACACTTTTTGGGTTTCGCCCCATCGCTCTTTCTCCATCTCTATCTTTTTCTCACTCTCACTCTCGCTCTCTCGTCTGTCTGACTCGCTACTCGCCGCAGCACAATAAAACATAAAACGATAATATCGAAAATAAATGAGATATATATGTATGTGATCCATCCGCTGGAGATCGAGCACAAAGACTCTCTCTTTCTATCTATATATATATATATTGCTCTCTTGCTCGCTCGCTCTCTAGTGCATCGTCCAAGCCGAGATCCGAGTTTAAATCGTTGTACATATAGTTGATATTGTTAATGGTTTCTCCTCAGGCTGCAGGCTGCAGGCTGCGTCAAGGCGTCCACCACTTTGTTCTTTTTGGCATTCTCGACATTCGACATATAGATGTACCGAACCACTACCAATTACCATATATATATATATATACATATATACTATATATATGTATGTGTGTACAGACTTATGTACAATGTGCTACCAATATATATATGTATAACAAAAGCGAAAACCAATTGAAAATGCTGTATAAAGTTTAAAAGTTGTTCAAGTCGATACCAATAAAAAATACAAAAAAAAAAAAACTTAAACAAAAACAATACAAAATGGAAATGAAAAAAAAAAATCGAAAATAAAAATTAAAAAAAGACAATGCTGTAAAAATTATGACAAACTATGTATGTATAATTAATTAATGAAGAAACGTTGCAAATTAGTGAAAATAAAGATTACAAATTACAAAAAACAACAACACAACAAATTTGCAATTATTTCTGAAGCTAACTCATGTGTATATACATATATGTAGTAAGTACGTACATCAATTGAATAAAACTCATTTAATTTATTCCAAGAAATTGTTGTTCATACTCGATAGAAATTCATATTATTATGCATTAACATTTTGATATTAATAATTTGACAAATTAGAGAGTTTTCGCCTCTATTTAATTTCTCTCTACTTACCAGGGAAGAGGAGGAGTCATTGATGAAAGTATGCGAACATTTAGTATAATAATATACTATACATACTTACATACATATGAATGTATCTATTTGGATCTTTCTGTGGGTTTATTTAATTAACGTTAATTCTGGCCGGCTGACGATCTTTGCCAATATTTGACCGCCGGCCTGCAAATATTCATTGAGCAAATAAACATTAGGTAAGTCGCGTGTACAAGTTCAGCCCACAACAGATGCAGAGATACATCTACCGACAGTCACGGCTACAACGACAGCGACAGCGACAGCCAGAGTTACGGATAAATTTAGCTGCCTACATCGTTAAGCTGTTTGATCTTTAGCGATCCGAATATCGTGAGAATGTCAAATTGTCTGCGAGTACTTGTGAATTGCAAAGAGGGGAGAGAGAGCGAGGAAGGCTGTAAGGGAAAAGCTATAGTGGAGCTATATAGGAGGCTTAGACAATTGCTAAACTCACATCCTAATGAGTAAGATACATTTCAGAAAAGGTACATAACCGCTTTGAGATGACCTCACATAAAACCCTGTAGATGGGATTTTATGTGTCGCCTAGCATTAATCATTTTCGTATATCTATATATATATTCTTACCGTTAGCTCAATTCAATACCAGCAAGAAGTAACTCTTGTCTACTCTATTAAATTTTATACTAATTTAGAGAATTTAAATATATTCTTTAATACCTATATAGTTTTCTTTTTACATATTTTGCTACAATATTAACTATAGTTTTTTTTTGGATTTTTGAAAATTTGTTTGCGATCAGATACAAATTATTAAAGAAATACTTTTCAAACGGCAAAAAATGCCTATTAGTTGCTTTGGCTGACAATTTGGTATATTTTGTACTCTATGGTATCTTTTGAACGTAGTGTTGTATCAATATACCAATTATAGCCAATGGTATATTATTTTTAGTAATATTGTTGTATATATTACCTAGGTATATTTTCAAATTAATACCTCAAAGTTTCGTTTTTATTAACAATGGGTAGCGGGTATCTTTCTCACTTGTTTAACATATAATAATTGTATGTCTATAGATTCTTACCGTTAACTCTATTTAATGCCAACAAGATGTAATTCTAGCTTACGCTATTCAATATGATCCTAATTTCGGGAATATAAATCATTAAATTCTATATATGTATGTTCTACAATACAAATATATGTTTGGTATTATGTATTTTAGATTTCCAAAAAAAGAAATGCTAACCTAATGTATTATATTGTAATGAAAAGTAAAGCTATATTTTACCAAAAAAAATTAAACACATGTTTTTTGTTGATATATTCGTATAAAGGGGTTCATATAATAGTTTGCACAAATTTATTAAATTAAGTTAATTTTCCAACATTTTGTATCACATTTACAACTGTGAACTTTGAAATAGCAGTGCCAGGGATCAACTAATAACAAGTAAGAAAGTTGCAGCGAGTGTGCTCGACTGTGAGATACCCGCTACCCAAATTTAATAAAGCCAAAATATTGCGGTATCATTTTCAAAATATACCGAAACTACTAAAAAATACTAAAAATATACCAAATGATATGTTTTGTATATCGATATAGTACACCATTCAAAATATACCATAGACGGCACAATATACCAGATTGTCAGCCAAAGCAACTCAGACCCCTAGTAAGTAGGCGTTTTTGCCCATACAAAAGTATTTATTGAATAACTTCCACAATTTTTATCTGATCAGAAATCATAACTACTAATGTAATTATTGTATATACCAAAATTCGCAACTCTAGCTTTAAAATTACGCTTGTTATTCGATTTTTTTGATTTGCGGGGGCGGAAGTGGGCTTGGCAAAAATTTGAAACAAACTTGATCTGCGTGCAAACATAACAAATGCTGTCGAAAAAAATATAGCTCTATCTCTTATAGTCTCTGAGATCCAGTGTTTCATACGATCGGACGGACAGACGGACATGGAATTTTGGTATATACAATAATAACTATAGTATTTATGATTTCTGAAAATTTGGTTGCGATCAGATAAAAATTGTCGAAGTTATTAAAGAAATACTTTTGTATGGGCAAAAACGCCTGCTTACTAGGGGTCTGAGTTGCTTTGGCTGACAATCTGGTATATTGTGACGTCTATTTTGAATACGGTACTATGTCGATATACCAAATATACCATATTTTAGTATTTTTGCAGTATATTTGGTATATTTTGAGAAAATACCGCAAAATATATTTCTTTTATTCATGGGTAGCGGGTATCTCACAGTCGAGTACACTCAACTGCAGCTTTCTTACTTGTTTTTTTTCTGTCGCAATGCTATTTCAAAGTTCACAACTGTACTATATGGAATAAACATAAAATACTTTTCAGCATATGTAAATCGATGACACTTTTAGTTTCTGAAAATTTCAATAAAAATAATAAAACGCATTTCGTTTGTTGTTTTCTTGAATGGTGTTTATTTTGTATTTGGGGTTTTGTTTATATGCTTTCATTGCTTTATGTAATAGAATAACTTGTTTTCTTTCTTTATAACATATGTAACTAAAATTTACAAATATTTTTTTCTTCCTGTGCTCTGCCCTAAATAACGATACGACGAAAAAAAAAAAACAAAAAAAAAACAATAATAATAATAATAAGAATGGTAATAATAATAGTAATGTATATTGTTACATAAAAACAGTGTGTGTTTCTGAATTCCTTCATCTTTATATGTAAAATATGTATGTAATATGTATATGTACTTGTATTATGTAACATGCATTAATAATAGCAATAGCAATAGCAATAATAATTATAATCATAATAATAATAACAACAATAACTGCCAGCAGGCGTTGCTGCTCACACAATGATCCCTGCTTGATCCTTCATTAAAAACATTTTTCTTCTTCATCATCTTCTTCTTAATCTTCATTCACTTTCTTTTCTCTTTTTATATACTTTCTTCTCGTCCATCCAGCCGAACCAGAACCTGCTCTCCTTGCTGCTGATTTAGCCGGCGCCGGCGCTTGCCAAACAAAATTTTGTATTAACTGATTATTCCACATCGATAGTACAATCGTTTACTATCGTTATCGATGTGTTACATATATTGTAGCATTACGGTTATCGGTTCTATATATCTTATCGCTGGCTTGTGGGCATTTTTTGTAAATTCCAATCGACACGTTTAAAGCGACGAAAACAAAGAAAATAAAAAAAAAACAAACTGTACTTAAATTCTAGACACAAAAAATTGTTATCGTTATCGTTATCATTAATCATAATTACTGACGATCCGAAAAAAAATCGTTAAACATCCGTATAATGTCGAGCACACTATACATATATTTCTTTTTAATTTTTTTTTTGTTTTTAGTTTTTTTGTTGTAAATACATACGTACAAAACAATACGAGTTCCCGCCCCCAAAATGGCGGGGTGCTGCAAAAGGAGTTCAAGCGGTGGTTGCTGGTGACGGGGGGAGGGGTGGAGTTGGATGGCTGGAAGGTTGTTTGAATGGGGCGGGTTAAGTTCTGTGTGCGGTTTTTGATATCATACTATTGATAGGTGTTGTTGTTGTTGTTAATCTGGGGCTATTGGGCTGTGCTATTGTTATCGATAGTTATCAATAGTATTAGTGAATCGTTTGTTGCTTAATTGAGCTCCTTTCGCGTCGTATTGGGCAGCAAGAGGCACATTAGACCGCCGCCAATTAACAGTCCAGAGACTATGAACGTCGGCACCGGGCAGAAATGATCCAAGAGCTGGGCAATCACAATGTTGCCAATGATGCCACCCAAACGGGCGGCCACCATCGAGATGGCCACGCCGGTGGCACGCAACTTCGTGGGGAATACTTCGGTGATGAGGCAATCAAGTGCGGCATTTGCCGCCGAGATCGCGCCACTGAATACGGCCGATACCAAGAGATTCTGCAACGAGCTGCGCACCAAATACATGAGCGCCGAGCAAATGCCAGCCGTCATGGTGCCGGCAATCAGGAAGAATCGTCGTCCCAACATATCCATGCCAAGGATGGCAAACAGATTCGCTGGCAGAGCGGAGGCAAGCGTGATCAGTGATTCCATGAACACAGACGATGGAATATCGGAGTTGCATGTGCCATTATCGACCTTGGACTTGCTCAGCGTGACAACGTACTCGGTGACGCCGCAAATGTCAGCCTCCTGATTGGGATGACCCTTCTCGAACTCCTCATAGCGATTGAACACCTCTGGGAACCACATCATCAGACCATAGTAGCCAATGTGGAATGTAAAGTTGATGGTGATCGAGACAAGTGTGAATCTCAAGATGGGCGATTTGAACAGATCGCGACTGTGGTCGACCATTCCACTGATCATGCGATGGTATTTGCCCTTGAATCCCTGGGCGCTTTCAGTGTTCAGTTTCTCATCGACCTCCAAATCATAGACCATATATTCTTCGGGCTTCTTTTTCGTGTTCGTCACAAAGATGCCCCGAAAGATGGCCAATGCCTTGTCCTTTTTGCCGCGAGTCAACAGGAATTTGGGTGATTCGGGCAAATAGAAGAGCAGGAAGCCAACCAGAAACGATGGGAACGAGCAGACCAGCAAAAAGATACGCCACGAGTTATATGTGAAGTATTGTGAGATGAAACCAATTTTCGTGGGAATGATCAGCCAGGCCAAACCGGCCACAAACAGGTTACCAAAGGTCCAGAAGGCAGCCATGAAGCTAAGCATGGAGCCGCGTTTCGCTTTCGGTTGGAATTCGGCGAAATACGACCAGATGACAGGACCACTGCCGCCCAGCCTGCAAAACAAAAAAAAAAAAAACAAGAAAACAATAAATCATTAGTTAGTTATTTAAATGAATCATTTCAATTTAACGGTCGAATGCGACAGCTGTCTGCTATGATACGGCGGCCTACGCGTGTGAAAGCTGCATGCTACGAACTGCAAGCAGCATGCATACACTTCACCTTGCAGTGTCGCAGCAATCAGCTGCTGTATGTGTGCAATTCGGTACAAAACGTGACGAGTCATGGCCAGATTAATGTTGTTGTGTAAAATTCGTACGACCAGCGCCAATTCACATAAATAATTAGCATACGATTGGCAAAACTAAACTGAATCTTGAACCCCGCCGTCATACTACAGACTCTGCAAATAGTATATAGCAGAAGGGGGGGCGAAAGTTTTACTCTGTAACGAGGTGTCGAGAGCGAAGCGAGAAGGCTGTGAGTCAGCTTGAAAAGGCCAAGGTAACGGCAACAGTAAAGGCAATGTGATTTTCCCTCATTGTGTGTTTATAGACTCATTTCTGATATTTTCGGGCCAATTCGCACGAGGCAAAGACCAAAACGATATTAATAATAATAATAAAATAATAATATATGCATGTTTGCTTGATGGAACAACTGGCCAGAAACGCTTAATTAGCATAAAAAGTCACGAATATTGTGGCTCAAATATTTTTGTTGTTATTTATAACAAAGTTAATTGAATTAACACCTCGGCCCCCGTATTCGTATTACCTCTGTGTTGATGATGCTCATGTGTCACTCGATCAACACAGTGAACAACAGATGCACAAGAAAATTGGGATGTTCGTTTGGTATTTCTATAATTTTTGTTATTTTGTTATTTTTGGATTTTTATAGACTGGTTTTGGGTATAACCAGGCGTTGCAAAATATGACCTAGACCGTCAATTCCCACACGTGGGTGTAGTATTTCTAACCCATAACGTTGTTGGTAAACAATTTGAATGTTTTGGGGGGATTTTTTGTTTGATATTTCGAATTGCATTTAATTTGAATGTGCCAACGTACAATGGAGTGCGAACAAAAGCTAAGTGCTACAACACTGCTGAATGCTTCACTAATTTCAAAGAGTGATTAAAATTTATGCAGAGCAGAAATTATTGATATTAAGCTTATTATACTTCCGAAAGTCAGTCAGCTTTATAGATATGTATGTATAGAAAATAGAATCTGTATTATAGATGTGTTTGGTACTTACGCTGCGCCATTGAGAAAACGGAAGAGCATAAAGTAGCCATAAGTTTGCGAAAACGACGAGGCAACAATGCAGAACGCGTTCATAAACGAGATGACAATGAGGATCTTTTACGGCCAAAACTGTCGGCAATGCTGCCCCAGAAATAGGCGCCAACCATCATGCCAATGAAGATGATCGAGTTGAGCCATCCTTTCGTTTCCGTGTTCAAGCCCAAATCACATTGTGCCGATGGCAAGATGAATGACATCGAGATGACATCCATTTCCTCCGATGTGCTGACCAGGCCACAAATGGCCAGCAGTATATAATGGAATTTGCCATATTCGCACAGCTCGATGGCCCGCTCAAAGTTGGCGACTATGGGACGGGTCGGTGGTGGCAACGGTGTCTTGCTGCGACGACGCTTATGATCAGCGGCCGCATCATCGGAGCCATCACCGCCGCCGCCAGAGGCGACACGTTCTACGTCCTGCTTGCCATTTTGATTGAACTCGGGCTCGTAGCCGCGATTGTCAGCTGCAAATTGATATTCGGGCTGCTTGGCGCTTGGGGTGCCCAATGAATACGGTTGGATGATCGCCCGATTATCAATATGCTGCGGCGTTGCCGAATTGCCAGAGTTGCCTATCGAACCGGTTAGGCTTGCTGATTGGTTGGGATTGCTTGCTGCGTTGCCCGCGTTGGCCGCGTTGTTCTGATTGTAGTTTGGTTGTAGGCCAGCTTCTACATTATAGGCTGCAAGTAAGCAAAAGCAAAACACACACACGTTGATGTCTACATTAATACAAAATTTCATTTTAAGCACATTACAACACTTATTATAGAGTAGAGGTCAGGGATTTCGCTTAAAAGAGGGTCTAAAATAAGTACTGGTTGAAGTCCTTGCTATGGTTTGTGTCTTAAATGAACTTATCGAAGAAAAGTTTAAATAACGTAAAAATATGTTTAAGAGATTTTTTGATAAGCACTGGTTGAAGTCCTTGCTATGGTTTGTGACTTAAATGAACTCATCGATGAAATATACATTAAAAGCTAAAAAATGTAAAAATATGTTTGAGAGATTCTTTGATAAGCACTGATTGAAGTATTGGCTATGGTTTGCGTCCAAGATATATAACGCAAAAATATATTTGCGATGGTCTTAAATAAGCACTGGTTGAAGTTGTTGCTATGGTTTGTAAGCATTGTAAGCTTCTCTAACAAACTAGTTGTAATTAAAGGGATCATTCTAAATATTTGTCTTTTTAAAACAACAGCATCGATCGTATGTAATTTTGTATACAATGTACAACCTCTTAACTCTTATCTGTGCATTAATAGTTGAGTGAGTGATAAATTACTTTTATATTTAAGAAGCAAATACTTACATTCGCTTTTACTTTTTGCAGAATCACCTTCTACCATTCTATAGTTCAAGTTTTGGTTTGGTTTTTGTGCGCGTAGCAAAAAAAAAAATATATATGAAAATTCAAAGAGACTTTGGTTCGGGTTTTTGGTCCGGTTCGTTAACTGTTCTTTGACTTTGCCAAGCTCGATTGCTTAGTAAAGTACAGTTATGCTGTTGGCTTTGCTTTGGCCTTTGAGTGATCTGCAAATAAACGAAAAGCAAAATAAAATACATTAAAAACAATATTCGGCAAAAATAAACTCTTTTTGTTCTAACAAACAGTGAATAAAAAAGAAAAGCATAAAATGAATAACGTAAACATTTCGCACTCGAGTCGGAAATGTGCGAGAACTTCAAGTGCGCTCTTTGCTCTCTCAGTTAGCGACAATGTAGAATGGTGATCAATCGATGATTGGGGTGAAAGAGGAGGAGGAGGAGGAGGAGGAGAAGGAGAAGGAGGAGGATGCGAGGAGCGATGCATTAATAGCGATCGACCCCACGCTCAATCGACAGATCGTTCAATTGGGCGTCTAAATTAATGGCCCATTAAAGTGTAATTGAAGAAAATGAATAAATGGAATACGAATACAAATGCATACGTATGTTAATGTGTGTGTGTATACGGACGACGACAATGATGATCGACGCCTGAATGCGACCACAGAGAGAGAAAGAGAGAGACGTTTAATTGACGGCACAAACAAGCCCCAAAATGTACGCCCTAATTGTTTAATAAAAAATTATGCCCAAAAATAGACGAGCGGCAAATTAACCAAATGCCGAAGGCGTGCAAATAAATAAATACATGAGAATGAGAATTAGAATGAAAATGAATTCGATGTATTTAACTGGACTGTTCAACTATTGAAATTAAATTGGTAATTGTCGCAACGTTGCGTATTTTATAAGCAATTCTCGAAATTCTAAAAGCCACACAGCTCAGCACAGCAGCAAATGGCCTGATAATCGCTGGCTGTTAAATCTCGCCACTTAACAGCAGTCTGTTAATGTGCTGTTAAATGAAAACCAGGCCTGCAATTGATGCGTCGCGTTGCCAAGGCAACTTATATTTGAGTTTCACATTTGAATCATAAAATGTAAGTAATACTATTTGTCAACGTATTTGAGTATCACATTTGGATTATAAAACGCGTAAGTAATATGATTTATAAACATTGCTGGTCGGGTTTGTTTGATATGTTTATTTATGTATTGGCATCTGTTAGCTAACAGTGTCGCTGTTAATTAACAGCAGCATTTGATTTCGGTTGGTCGACTTCGATTTCGATTTCCGTTTTATCGTGTGACTAACTGACTGACAGTTGCGTGACTTGTCAGTAATTTTCTGGCTGTTTGCCTTTTGTTGTTGCCGATCGACGCCATTGTTGTTGTTCTAATTTATGATTTATTGCGCGCGCGCACACACAAACACGTTCGCAATCTTTCACTTTATTTATTTATTTATTGAAAGAACAGAACGCGGCACAGCGCAGAATAGAACAACAACATCAACAACAACAAGAATAACAACAACAACATTAACAATTATGTGCATCAAATCGCTTTACATTGAACCTGCCAAGATATCAAACAGCGCTCGCATGTGAAATGAAGGAGAACAGGAACCGTAACCAAATCCAAAACCGAATTCAAAACGAGCTTTCAAAACAGAACGAGAGAGGGAGAGAGAGAGAGAGAGAGTGTGTGTTTAAGAGCGAGAGCGAGCGAAGTGAGGGAAGAATGTTAACTAATTATGTACATACATATGTATTTTATTCAATTTGAGTTTAAATTTCTATTTCAATTTCAATTTCAATTGCAATTGCGTTTGTCGATTGCGAATGAATGAATGCATATGGTTTTTCAATATGCACACGTTCCCTTTCAATCCACATCTACATAATCATTAGCGCTAATTGCCGCGATACAATGCAACAACTTAATAAACCGATTAACATCTCGCTCTCTGAGTATCTGCTAATGCCCGATGCTTATCTACAATCTGTTCAAACGGTTTGACCTCCGCCTACGCTTTACACGCTTCCGCAAATCTTTCACCCTTCACCAGGCTCGCTCACTCGGTTTATCTGTCCGTCCATCCGTCTGTCTGGCCGTCTATTGACCTTGGTTTGGCGCACGTGATATGGGTCAAGTTGGGGCAGCGATGGCAATTTCTAGCAGTGAATGGCAATTTCTAAGCATCTAGAACGTATTGCCATCTGATTATCGTACGGATATGAAATGTACATTCAACAAAGAAAGCATAAATCATCGACGCGGGGAATCGAGAGGTGGGGGGCGCGATCAATGTGCAAAATATGGAAATGATATGAGATTCCAGTTTCTGTTTTATTTATTTATGATCTAGCGATCTAACTAGTCTGATCGTTGCAATAACGCAATTCAATCGTAAGTATAATCAATCTGAGACTCTCGGTTTCGAATTGGCTTCAATGTCGCATTGGGAGCTGAATGGTTCGGGTCGGTTTCTCTGTCCCATAAAGGGGGAATCGAAACCTCTTTATATGGCGTAGCATGTTTTTTTTTTGTTCAATTTTGTTCATTTTCATTTTAATTTTTGCTATTGTTTTTGTTTTCGTAATTTGTTTGCATATCTCTAACTAATTAGCACTTGAACAGAAAAAAACCAAGTCGAGGCGCTACAAGTATGAATCAAACACTTTTCAGATCTCTTCGATTTCTTGCAAGATGAAACGAGAGAGGAGATTTTGCAGTCTACAATATAAAAATAGAGATTACATATTTACTTATGCAATTTGGACGTGTAATTCCCTTGTAAAATGCTGTCAAGCCATGGGAAACTCTATTACAACATGCTATTCGAATTTGTAACAGTCGCCAGAAGAAATTCAATTTTTGCAATACATATTGCTAAACAATTACCACAATGATTACAAAAGTCTCTCTTGTCCTGCAATACTTTCGACACTCTAACTGTAATGAGCGTTAAACCAATAAAAATATTTATTTTCAGATGCCTCTTCTCATTAAATGGAGAAATTGCAGCGCGTTTATCGGGTTGTTGTCACCCAACCTAAGTACGATAATATATCAACGTAATAGCAATTTGTTTATTATTTTTTTGTTGTAGCTCGACACTTTTTTAAACTTTATTGCCTTCAGCTTATTCATAGTTTTATTGTTTACCTGCTGTGCGATGAAGTTCTTGTTTTCTTATAAAACGTTTTTATTTTTCCGCACGAAACTTA